>CM061245.1:25432500-26682500 GCA_030848705.1 Heracleum sosnowskyi
TGCATATATTTGTTACTAATCTTCACACTTATTTCAACACTTTGATGGAACCGGGATTAAATTTGATTCCGGACTAAATTATCATTAAAATTTTAATAAATAAAAAATAATTACATACCTTAATTGTTGACATCTTTACAACCTTTTCTTTCTTGAAAAAGGCACAAAAGACAACTGAATTCTACGACTTTACATATTTTGATAACGTTGCAAAATGACTTCGTCGTTTATGTCTCTAAATATGGTCTTCTCCATGTAAACCACCATGCTATCATTAAACCACTCATCTCCATCATGTTGCACAAATAGGTCTTAAGAATTTTCATTGTAGAGAACACTTTTTCAACAATAGTAGTTGCGACTGGCAAAACCAAAACTAGCTTTATAAGACGGTAAACCAAATGATAAGTTGTATTTCTATGAATCCTGACCATCTTAATAGCAAACTCTCCAATATTATATTGTGAAGTTCAGTAAAACTATTATCACTTTTCACGTCATAAATGAAATTATCCAACTGATTAGTTAACAAAACCTGATCTTTTGGATAAAATTGGGCTAGTTGCAGAAGTTTTTCATGATCGAAACTTGAAAATGAATTCGTTGGATCAAGAGACGCGATGCAAAGAAGTAAGTCTGTGTTTTCTTCGGTGAAACGATTATTCATCTCTTCATAAATAAGATCAATAACCTAAAAATAATTTTCAAAACAAAAAATATCAAGATAATAATATTATAATTTTTTAGAATATTAGACAATAATATATGAATTAAATTTAAGTTACCCCACAAAAGATTTCAACATGGTAGATGTGAAAGTAAGAAATAATTTGTCCTTCGTTTTGAGCGACCACGAATCGACAATGTCTCTTCCATGTTGTCGATCTGAATACCATTATCAACACTGAATTTTCATCAAGTCATTAGTAATGCCCAAGATCGTTTTCATCAAATACAGCCGTCTAAAGACAAACTCGAATGTCTTCATTTTTTCAAGTAATCTGTATACAACAATTTTTAAATCTCGATCTTTAGCATCTGCACGTATATCACCAATTACTTCCACAACTGATGACCACATTAATATGAGACGGACAATTGTGTCACCAGGACGAGTCAAAGAGGTTTTACCTTAATTGAAATTGTAAATCACCTTTATCAACTGATAGATTACTAGATTAGTGATTGTGTACGTGTCACTCACTCTAAGACTCAATTAATTGTAGGCTTATGAGAGTCGAGGGACGAGAAACGGGTACGGTGAGCGCCAGTTGCAGTAGAGCTCAAGAGCAGCAGACAAGTCGAGTAAATATTAATTTTGTTTTTTTTGTTCTTTAGTAGTGAATCTTTGGGTCTATCAGACTATCACATGACATCCTTTCTTTTTATTATTATTTATAATCATTTGATAATTAATATTTATTTTAGTGTTATAAAGCATTGAAATTACAATAAAAATTAAAAAAAGTTAAAAAAAAGTTGTCAAAATTAAAAAGTTTTAATCCAAGTACAAATTTTTTTTTTTGTCTTAATTTCAAAATTTTCAAATTTGATCTCGGACTGAAAAAAATATATACAGTCATTTTCAAATTTAATCTCGGACTGCCAAAAAAATTACTTATTTTTTTTTATTCAACCGGGACCGGAGCCGGGCTAGCCCTCGGTTCCGCCCCTGCCTAAATAGCATAACTTACGTTAACTGAATTTTCAAAACAATGATAATTGAATACTAATGCACATTTAATGAAAAAAGTTGGGTTAGGTATCCTAAATTAAGAACCAATTTTTATTTTTAAATAATACGGAAGTTCATCTTTTTTTAATCATGTGAAATTTGAAGTTCATTTTAGAATTCGATTTGAGGTCTCTAAAGTTTCCCTAATCACTAAAGTTGGAGCAAGAATGTGCCTAGTGATTCACAACTCACAAGTGACAAACATTCATACAATTCTTCAACCAACATCCTTGTCATGCTTTTGTATAAACATGAAACAAAGTGCAGCACATAACCTGGTGAGGTGCAAGTAAATTAATATTCTTTGCCAACCCTAAATTTCTTTGTTAATAAATAATTTCACATACATATAAGGTTAGTGTTTAGTAACCCACCTTCCATTTTTTATACTTCATCTTTTTACAAGTTTCTACCAAATGCAGTCTCTGTCTGATCTATCTGCACAAATTAAATTATTTTGCAGAAAATAATCAGCAATGACAATTTTAATACTCACGGGATTCTCTAACATTATTGAATCTTGATTCTTGAATGACCTATCATATATTTCTAGTCTTTTTTAAAATAATTGACAGTAATAGTTTTGAAAGAAATAATGAAGCAGAAATTAGTTAGCTCACTGGGCAGATAGATAGTGCTAACAATTATTTTCCTTTCCTTTGTAAATCAATATTTTAAGACAAAAAATAAAAAGATGACTTTAAAGTTTCTCATATATTTTTAGATTGACTGCACCAACACTATATAGTGACCATTTCAGCATCATATATCAACTGGAGGGGGTGAGGATCCCATGGATGTTTAACTATTTTTTCCTTCACAATACATCTTTCACAATTCACATATATAGAAATCACATTCTTCACACCCGTGCTTATATTCATTAATATATTGTCCACAGGATTTGCAAAGTGGTTTACGATTATTGTAACCTTGATCAAGGTAACGAGATGTGTAAACTTGATTAAGTTTGTGAAAATGAGCTTCATGTTTAATCATTTTGGGCAGGGTCTCGCGCATCCAATATTAAGTTGTATACGTTTTCTGGTATGATGGAAAAATATACCACTGCAGGGAAGTAGACAACCATACAATAAAAATTACTGTATGGTTCACTAATCTTTAGACATACTTGATAATTAAACATATCTTGTTTAATTTTAAACTGAAGGAGTCCTTACACATTAACCAAGCATTGCATATGTTTGCAAACAGATATTACTTAGAGTACATGTTAGTTTTCATCATACATTAAACTAACAGTTAGACCAGTTAAGAGGCAAGCAACAACTTTATTTTATGGTGTGACAAATTGATCACAACTTTTTTCCCCTATACTCTAAAGTAGATACCCTTAAGTAATAATAGACTAATAGTTCAAACACCTATCATATATTTTATATCCTTTTTGTTACATGATTTGCTATATTAGTTTTTAAAGAGCTAATGTACCAGAGTAATCAGTCAGCTCACTGGGTAGGGCATGTAGGGAGTGCAGTGGGGGACGTCAGACATAAAAAGTAAACATTCAAGATATATATCAAGGGTTAGACTCGAGAGAGAACCAATCATTAAAAAAGAATTTTAGAACTGTTATAAGTCGTTGGATTATTACTAAATCAACTGTTCAGATTCAACTCATTTTTATATACAAAATCTTATAAGGGTATTCTTGAAATAAAAGGATTCTACTGCCAAACCTATTTTGTTTCGTAGTTTAAATACAGTGTTCTGCAGCAGAATTTTAAAAGTTATGCATATGAATTTCAAAGTTCTACGACTGAACTTACTTTTTTCCACGAAGTTCTACAAGTGAACTTGATTATTTTTATAATGTTCAGCTGTTGAACAATGTTATTCACATTATTTTCATACCATAACTTTCGTGTTCTACCATTGAACATAAAAGTCATGCAATCGAATTTGAAATCAAATACATAAATTTTAAAGTTCTGCAACTGAACTTACTTGTATTTAAATGTTCAGCTGCTGAACAGTGTTATCTGATATTGTGTTTATACAATAACTTGAATATTTTCACAAAAAATGATAAAAATAATTGGGGAAATTTTGTGATGATGATGGAGAATTTTGTGATCGATATCGATGTATGATTATTATCGGTAATAAAATATTAATTAGCTCTAAATTATGTATTTTGTGTTTTTGGACAGTTTTACCCATGACCTTCATATAATAAATATATATTATTTTAAAAAATAAGATAGAGTTCTAAGGGTTCTACAAGGAACATGACCCTATATATGTAATAAAAAGCTAAAGAAGTAAAATCAAATAAACCAGCTATGCTTAGCTGTTCACAAAATATGACCGCCAATAGATAATACTAACAATTATTTTCCTCTCCCTAGTAGATTCTAACACTCAACAGTCAAAAATAAAGATGATCCAATAGTAAGAGGACTTCAATCTTTCTCAGGTTGTCCTGGATTGGCTGCACCAACACTATCTATTGGAGGGAGAGTCTGCAAATAACAAGAAGATCAACTTCAAAAACGGAGAGAGGAAATGCATTAGGAATTTCTAGGAAAGCAAGAAAAAACTCTATGTTCCTTCAAAAAGCATGAAAACAACCTAGCAATAACTCAAATAAGTACACGATAAACAAGTAAAGGTTGCATACTGGTCTGCTTAAACCAAATAAAACAACACTGATAGACCGATGATTGATAAGAGTACAACATTCAAATAATGAAAGCATACATGTATAGATAAGACTTCAAAATTCAAATAATGTAACTAGGATTTCCAGTTTAGTTTATTTTTTTCCCATAGACAATTGAGCAAGGATGTCTTTTGCTCAAATATTTTGTAGTCAAGCCAGAGAGAATAGCACAATTGGTATCTGAACAACAAAGCAGGTTATATGACAAATTGAGGGCATTTCACTAACGAGTCAACAACAGATAATTATAGTGATGAAACTAAAAAGGTCTCTGATCTATAAACTGAGTTAGTCATCTGCTTTGCTACATTTTTGATTACTTTGCTGTTTCCTTAATCGCCTTAATATGTAGATAAGAAATTACGGGAATGCGATTCATTCTAGAAAAACAACATATACAATAACAATAATAGAAGAAAAGAGCAAGCTAAGCTAAGGCATAAAAAAAATTGGGTTTGAAGCAAAGCCCAGAACTCCTTACACCAACAAAGCTCATACTGTTGAAGATATTAATTTTACTACAAAAATAACACAAGGAAATTACGAACATCATTTTACTTTATTTTGTCAAACTGAAAATATAATTCTTACTAGTGATATATATTTCATTTTCATGTACTAAACTGGTACCCTACCTATGATTCTGTGAGCATAAATATTGATGGTAGGTAGAAAATTTCAATAGTTAAAAGGGTAAGCTACACAGCCTATGTACAGAGTGTCCTAGTAGTAATATAAATTTCAAAAAGCAGACTGGAACCATTCCTATAATTTCATTAGCATCAATTTTGATGGTAGGAAGATATTATTGGATAGTTACAGGGGTGCAGCCACACCCTATGTTGCTAGGACATGGCTAAGGAAGATGGAGGCAAACATGACACATATCCAAGTGTCGGACCCGCAAATTCTGAAAATTCGCATGAATACATGGACACAACATAATTTATTAATTATAATAAAAATTGGATATGATTTTGTGGAAAATAAACATGAACTTGTAAAGCACTTTGCAAATTACAAATGTTCTTTTATTTTTATAAAGTATAATATTCGATTTCTTTTAAAATCTAAAGCTATTCTCAAATGTGACTTTCAGTTGATCAGAGCCTCCATATTCCAGTCAAAGGATCTAACACATAGCAAATTTCATGTCTGACACAGATACAACGACCGAAACTGAAGAGTCCATAGGTCACAACTTACTATAGCCTCTAGATATCCTCATAGTACCTCTCCGTCTCTAGTTATCTACTACTTTGAAAACTTGATTTAATATCTAACAATGATTATGTGTGTGTGTATAACTTATATTGCTATTACAATATTAAAATGGTGTATAGCTAATTGTATATTTTTCCTTAGCCTAGTCTCATCTTTTCAAAAAATATTAGAAGGGGTACTAAAATTTAAGATGAAATATATATCTAATTTCAAAACATATTGTTACCAATAGTATGAACAATTAAGTTCAATAAATTTCAGCGCTACATTGTTTGTTTAAATAAAAACAATCTTTGTAGTTATATATTTAAAAAAAAACAGGAGAAAGTATTATTACATCCTTAGCTTGATATGTACTTAAGTACATGCATTCCAGCCCACCCCGAACCTAAATCCTGGCAACGCTGCTAGATAGCTATAATGTTTTTATAATAAAGATTGATACATTTATTTGTTTCAGTTCATAGCTTATAGTTGGTTGACAATTTGACATTATTTCTTGACGGATTTGTGAACCAGCTACTTCAGAGTTCATATCATGAATATGTCTTCTCTTTGAACCTTAGTTAGTAGGAGAACTATATGCACAGCATGCATCTAGCAAGCGAAACTAAACATTATGGTTATGTAATTTACAAAAGCCTGCACTGACAATGCCAATTTTTGTTATGTTGTGTTTAGCTAGGGAAAGAAAACAATATAAGATCTAGTACTTCATCACAGGATTATGTTCTAAACCACATACTCTTATAATTGAAATTGACTTTCTCCAACCTGTTATTATTGTTTAAGATAATACCCTGGTAGCATTCAGCCACTCTCAAGGTCCGAAATTATGAAACTATAAGCATGTATACGGACACACACTGATGGCACGAGCAAGGTGATTAGGGTGAATACGATAGTAATGCAAATAAAGATATCCAGGGGAGGAAGAATGAAGTATCTTTGATGTAGAACCTACGATATACACAGCATAAAACAATCTTACATTATCTAAGTAAGAATGAAGCAATATCTTCCTCACAGGCAAAAGACAGAAATGATTATTATCCAGATTATTTCCCTGCTGTACTATCTGCTACCTGTCAGCCGGGTTTGTTACGCGGAAACTAATAACTGATTGCAAGCCCAATTTATGTCCTAAACTATAAGTAACATAATTTTTTTTCGTGTATGCTGCATTCGAAAAGAGTGATCGTATGAAGTAATAAAGGTTACAAATTCTCTCGCCACAAGCAAAAATCAAGTTAGTTAAATTAGTGCCTTGGTAAATGCAAATACTCTTTGGGACATTTGATCAAACAGTTTGAGGACACAGTAATTATGTAGTAAAAGTAAAGGGAAAAAAGATGTACCAAATCAGGCTTAAAGATGTTGTGGACGACGGAGGCGCCGGCGAGAAGTGAAACAATTACGACGACGCTGGACCAACCCAACGACGGCGTTCCTACTGGCTTTGATCCTCCGAACTTTCTCTTCATTTTCAGCTTCTCCTCTTCTAAAAAAACCAGCCACCCACTTAAATGGCCAATGCAGTTCCGTTCCACTTGCTCGGTAAATTTAATCTTAAATAAAATGTTCGTAAAGAAAAATCTTAAATAAAATGGAAATGGAAATGGAGTACATATTATTTATTTTGAGTTGCAAAGGGGAGAAAACAGAAAAGAAGAGAATTTTTTTTTTGAAATTTTCTTTCGTTTGGTAGGTGTGCTTTCGAGTTTTATTTAGGAAAGAAAGTAAATTATCTGGGAAGAAAATTTTATACAATTTCTTTTCAAAATTTTCTCCCCAATTTTGGAATGATTCGGAAGAATTATCTCATAAAACAATTTTTTTAATTATATCCAAATATTCTCCTTTCTTCATAAAAAAAACTTTGGAGCAAATTAAAATAAATTAACTAATCACTTTTCTCTTTTATTCTATTTTTTTCTTTCCTTAAAAAATTTGAAAGTACATATTACTCTCCCAAGATAAAATGGATGTATTTATTTAATACAATTTTCTGATTCTAATTATTATGTATTAATTAATATGTATTTATCAAATTATAAATTTTATTATTTATATTTGATTAATATAGTATTTTAATTATTACTATGCATTTCAAATGTTCCGAAAGAGAACTTATAAAGATTAATCGTATTTTAAAAATCGAACCAGTCACTTTGCAGAGGATTAATTGACTAAATCAGATTTTTTTGGAATAATGGTTAAAACTGAAAATCGATTATCTTTGGGATATATTTACGGTTTGTTATTTTTTGAGACTTTACTGTTTGTTATTTAGAAAATGAAAAAAATGCTTTAGAAACGTACGTAATTAGGGAACATCAGTGTTCTAAAAATTAGCGATTAATCACTAGACGACAAGTCAATTAAGCGAAAATCGATTAAAAGTTATTTTTTTCAAAAAAAAGGGTGAAAAATCGGCTGAATTGAACGATCAAAATTGGATTAATCGGTCAAAAATCAGTCTAATTAGTAAAAAATAGTAAATAATAAAATAATAAAGATTAAAAAGGTAGGAACTTGATTAAAAAATAAGAAAAATATTAGTTGTGTACATATAATTATTATTTTAAATGACTAAATCATAAATTCTCTTAATTTTCCTCTCAAATTGATCTCTAATTCAAAAATTAAAATTTTGAAAATTTTAATTATTACAATTATACAATATTTTTATAATATGTTTGCATGAATATATGATAATAATATATATTTAGTTGAAATAAAAAAATATTTATATTTGTAATATAATTATATATATATGTAAAACATAATGTAACATAAGATGTAAAAGAGATAATTACAACTCAACAAAGGACAAGACATACAATAATATTAACAGAAGCACAGGAATCCAAAATCAAAGAAGAAAAGGTAAACTCAAAAAATCAAAATACGTTATGTATTCTTGAAGTCCGTAAACAGGTCACGGAAAGAAGTTCATGAAAATGTTCAAGCCTTAGTGACAGCAAAAGAAACAAGACTTTCAAGACGATAGAAGTATGTGAATGATTTAGGGTTAGTACCACGGGATTCCAGTGATTTAATTGAAGCAACCAGAACGACAAAGGACTTATCAGAAGCATTAAATTCAAGACATAGAAGAAGAATTGATCAAGTGTTATTCATCTGTGAACCAGACCAGTTGCACTAGTTGACGGCACTGAAAAGATCAAGTTGTTTTATCGTCTCAAAAGAAAGTGATAAAGTCTATTACTTAAACACCCAGGAGCTCAGGAGTATTGATTAAAAGATAAAAGAAAAGAAAAAGATTCGATGGTTTTTCTATCTTAGAAAACCATCGAATGTGTTTTAAAGTAATCAAATGAAAACCACTTTAACTTTATTTAGTATTCGATAGTTTTGTTTTAAAAACTATCGAATGGTGAATAAAGTTAATTCATTCGATGGTTTTTATTTAGGAGCAGGTGAAAATTATTCTTTGTTGGACAGGTTGATGAGAATTGGACGGCCAAGATTGTTTCTACAATTGAGGTTCGATAGTTTTCTAAAACTAAGTCTACAATTACTAAGAGAGAAGAAGTGTCTTCTTCAGTCAGGTTCATTCACTACAGAAGCAATTACGGAGAGAGAGGAAAAGCCAGAGAGAAAATACTAAGAACATCAATTCTGCTGGAACTCTATCATTGTATTGATTGTGAATAACCTAGAACTCATTGAAGCTAATCTACGGATTAGAAATTGTAGCACCCCTCGAGGTTTATATTTATAAAAAGATATATTCCCCGAAACTTGATTTGGTTTGGTGTGTTTGATTTCGTTATAGAACTGAATGATTAATCCGCGAACGAAATTGAATTATTTGTGAGTATCGTATTCAACCCCTCCCTTCTACGATACTTTGGACCTAACAATTGGTATCAGAGCTACTTGACTGATATACAAATCAGATCCGGTGAATGAGACCAAAATCAAACGTAGCGTGAAAATTCGAAGCAAATTTTTTAACTTTCAAAATTTTTCATTTAATTGGAATTTCTTGAATTTTAAACAATTTGAAATTTTCAGAAACCATGAGTGCTCCAAAGACAACCGCTGGTATTAAAGTTCCTCCGTTTACTAGAGATGATTTCGGTTTGTGGAAGATGAAGATGCTGTTATTTATCAAGGCATCTAATCCGTTGTTTATTGGCATATTAGAAAACGGACCGTTTGTACCAATGAAACCAGTTAGTGAATCTACAGCTCCTGATGGTAGCAGGATTCCTTCAGGCACCCAACCTAAGGATATTAATGAGTATACAGATTCTGACAAAGAACTGATTCGATTGGACACAGGTTTGATGTTGATATTGACAGACTCCGCAGACAAGGAAATGAGCTATCAGTTGATGAACTGTACAAGCGGGAAACATATGTGGGATACCATTAACTTGATAATGGAAGGAACTGAAGACGTGCAGGAAAACAGATTGGACATCCTGACTTCTCAGTACGAAGCTTTTAGGTCTCTTCCAGGAGAAAGTATAACTCAGGTCTTTGAGAAATATACTAAGCTTCTCAATGAATTGGCATCAAACAGGAAGTTCATGATGACGCTGCCCCATCATGTAGAACATAAGTCATCATCCATAAGGGAAATAATTGACTTCACAAAGATGTCATTAGAGATGATCTATGGCAAGTTGAAGACCTATGAGATGGAACAGGAACAAAGAGTGATAATCTACGGATCAGGGACAGTGGACAGCAAGCACAATGCACTTGTGAGATCAGCAGCACTTGTAGTGGATGAACCAATAACTTCTGAGATTCAGGTTCAAACCCCTAGAGCTGGAAAGGAGGTGATAATAGAAGCTGAAATGGATTCTGTGAATCTAGGTGTTGATGAAAGTGTTTACTACACCCTAGAAGAGCTTGAGCAAATGGAAGACAAAACCATGGCGTACTTAGCTGCAAAGTTTAGCCACATTCGTTTCAATAGAAACCCTAAGTACAAGTTCAAGGGCTCAACCAACATATTCCAGAAGAGCAATTATACACCTAGTACAGGCTTTAAGGGAGGCTACAAGACTGGCATGATTGATAGAAGCAAATCAAGATGCTATAACTGCAATGAGTTAGGGCATTTCGCCACTGAATGCCGGAAGCCTCGTCAAGCAAGAGACATGAAAGATGTCTATGGAAAGAAAGACTCATATGAGGATTTGAAGAAGGAGAATGCCAATCTTAAACAGCAACTGGAGGCATTTTCTGGAAAGCAGAAAGGGAAGGCTTATATAGCAGAGGGAAAGCACTGGGATGATACTGATTCGGATAAAGAGGAGGAATATGTAAATGTTGCTCTAATGGCTGACTCTTCAGAGGAATCACCACAATCATCTCAGGTACCTATCTTAACTACAATTGATATGTCTAACTCTGAGTACAAGAAAACTGTGCAAGATCTTAGTGTAGAATTGTTTAATGTACACACAAGCATGCTAGCATCAGAAATGGAAAATGCTAAACTAGTTCTTAAGATTAAAAAGTTAGAATCTAAAAATGAAGAACTAGAGCTTGTAGCTGTAACATTAGAAGATCTTAAGCAAAAGAATGTGTACTTAGAGAACAAGGTCAAGTGTAATGATGAGATAGAGACTATCCTCAGGAAGCAGATTTCAGATTTAGATTTGAAGCTGAATGCTTTTAAGAATTCCGCCCTGATTGCTAAGGAGATAATAGATACTCAGACCCAGGGTAATAAAACTGCTATATGACTTGACTATTCCAAAAAGGCTGGGAAAAAGGTCTTGGAATTCCCTGTGACATCTTCTGTTGTCAAGAAGGATATTCCACACATTCTTAAGAATGTGGACAGTCCAGTCTTTGTCAGGCCCTTCTCAGAACCTTTTCATGAGGATGACCTTTACATAGCACAAGGATTGCTTGAGGAGGATTTATTGAAGGAAAAAGAGGTAAAGACTAAGTTGCCTAGGAAATCAGTAAAAACTGTTATACCTAAAACTGAAGTAGGTGACTTAGTTAGTAATGTTAAAAAGAACAGGAATGGGAAAAAGAAGATTGTTAATCAGGAAATTGTTCCATTTTCTCCCATTGCATCTAGGAAGTTGTGCACTATTTGTAATTCTGCTGGACACCTTACACATGCATGTAAAAAGGTTAAAGTAGAAACTGCTAATACTTCTGAAATGCACAACATGTCTGACATGCCTGATCTTCATGAACCGTGTGGAAAGAAAGAGTATTTGCTATGTAAGTACAACACATGCATGCTTATTTTAAGTTGATGAATGATAGTAGCAATAACACTGTTAATGTTAAATCCACAGATACTATGAATATCAAACAGGGTAAGACTAAATTGAATGTTACTCCTGTTAAATCATCTAAACCTTCAGGACCCAAACAATTTTGGGTACCAAAGTCCGCTTAATCAATCTGTGATTGCAGGGTAAGGTTAAAAGCTCAAAGGTCGTGTGGATTCTGGATAGTGGCTGTTCTAGACACATGACAGGTGAAGAGTCCCTGCTTACAGAGGTGGTTAAGAAGACCGACCCGATTGTAACCTTTGGAGATGACATCAAAGGATTCACTACAGGATATGGTAAATTGAAAGCTAGAAATGTCATCATTGAGAACATCTCTCTTGTTGAAGGATTAAAGCACAATCTTCTAAGTATCAGTCAGTTCTGTGATAAAGGCTACAATGTAGATTTCAGAAAGGACAATTGCTTGATCACCAATAGGAAGGATGAGAAGCTTACTCTACTGGGAGTGAGAAAATGAAATTTGTTTATAGCTGACTTAAGTTCTACCAGTGAAGGAGAAGTTACATGTTTCTATGCAAAGGCATCTTCAGAACAAAGTTGGCTATGGCACAAGAAGCTCTCACATCTGAACTTCAAAACTATGAACTCTTTGGTAAAGAGAGAGTTAGTGAGAGGGTTGCCCCTGATGGAATTCAATCAGGAGGGACTATGTGAAGCATGTGAAAAGGGGAAGTCGAAGAAAGCATCACATGGAAGCAAAGGAATGACAAGCATTACTGAACCATTACAACTGATTCATATGGATTTATTTGGTCCAGTCAATGTTATGTCACTTTCAAGAAATAGATATGCATTGGTGATGGTGGATGACTACTCCAAGTACACGTGGGTGTTGTTCATACAAACAAAGGATGAAGCAACACAACTAATCATTGATCACATCAAAAAGATAGAAGTGGAAGCTAAGCTACCTGTGCGGACAATCAGATTAGACAATGGAACTGAATTCAAGAATGCAGTTCTTAATGATTTCTGCTCAGAGAAAGGAATTTCAAGACAGTATTCAGCACCAAGAACTCCTCAACAGAATGAAGTAGTGGAAAGGAAGAACAAGACCTTGGTTGAAGCAGCAAGGACCATGTTGAGTGAATCAAAACTTCCCACTTACTTTTGGGCTGAAGCAGTGAATACAGCTTGCTACACTCAGAATCGTACCCTGATCAACAAAGATCATGAAAAGACTCCGTATGAGTTAATGGCCAACAAGAAACCAACACTGAAGTACTTTCATGTGTTTGGTGCAAAGTGCTTTGTACTTAAAGATGGAGAACATCTTGGCAAGTTTGATGCCAAAGCAGATGAAGGCATTTTTCTGGGCTATTCTCTGGAATCTAAGGCTTTCAGGGTATATGTGATTGAAGATAAGAAGGTGTTGGAAAGCTTTAATGTAACATTTGACGACACCAAAAGACCAGGCCTGCAAACTGGAGAGAACTCTGAATCCTTGGTATTTGAAAATCTATCAGAAGACCTCTCTGACAATGAAGAAGTGCCTGAAGTTGTTACAGTTATTAATAATAATCATAATGATAATGATTCTGGACAAAGTGGTGACCAAAGTGAAGATCCTCAAAATTCTACAGGATCCACTAGTCAGTCTACAGAATCATCAGATCAAACCGTCAACAACTCAAGGGGAGCAGGAGAAGGATCAACTAGTCACACTCCACAACATCTAGAACAAGGAGAATCATCAAGATCGCATCTGCCAAGACAAAGGGTATGTAATAGAGATCATCCCTTTCACTTGATCATTGGTGATCCGGACACAGGAGTGAGAACTAGGAGAACATCACAAAATGAATGTCACTATTCTGGGTTTCTTTCAGAAACAGAACCTAAGAAAGTTGAAGATGCTCTAGATGATCCAGATTGGGTGATTGCTATGCAAGAGGAACTCAATCAGTTTGAAAGGCAGAAAGTTTGGAAGCTGGTACCCAGGCCTAAGGGAAAATCTGTTATTGGAACAAGATGGGTATTCAGAAATAAGTTGGACGAAGATGGCATTGTAACGAGAAACAAAGCCAGACTGGTTGCTAAAGGTTACTCTCAAGAAGAGGGAATTGACTATGATGAAACCTATGCACCAGTAGCAAGACTTGAGGCCATCAGAATGTTTCTGGCATTCGCAGCACATTCCAATTACAAGGTATATCAGATGGATGTGAAGAGTGCTTTTCTGAACGGGGAGTTAGAAGAAGAAGTGTATGTGGAACAACCTCCAGGTTTTGAGGATTCAAAACTGGCAGACTTTGTGTACTTTCTATTCAAAGCTCTCTATGGACTCAAACAAGCTCTGAGGACATGGTATGACACTCTCTCTGAATTCTTACTTGAAAATGATTTTACAAGAGGTGTCGTAGACAAAACTCTCTTTGTCAAAAAGCATAAAAATGATTTGATATTGGTGCAAGTATATGTTGATGACATAATATTTGGTTCTACTAATGATGATCTATGTAAGAGATTTGCTAAGTTAATGCAGAGTCGTTATGAAATGAGCATGATGGGTGAATTGTCATTCTTCCTTGGACTGCAAGTATACCAAAAACAAGATGGTATATTCATTTGTCAGTCCAAGTACATCAAAGATCTTCTGAAGAAGTATCAAATGGAAGACTCATCTACAACAAAGACTCCTATGCCAACTGCCACTAAGCTTGATAAAGATGAAACTGGTAAGAAGGTTGACATCACAGGCTACAGAGGTATGATAGGCTCATTACTTTATCTCACTGCAAGTAGACCAAATATAATGTTTGCAACATGCTTGTGTGCTAGGTTTAAGTCTGATCCTAAAGAATCTCATCTAATAGTTGTTAAGCGAATATTTAGATATCTTAAGGGGACCCCAAATCTTGGAATTTGGTACCCTAAAGATACAGGATTTGATCTTATTGGATATACAGACTCTGATTTTGCAGGTTGTAAGATTGATCGGAAGAGTACTTCAGGAAGCTGTCAGTTTCTTGGAAGAAGGTTAGTTTCCTGGTATAGCAAGAAGCAGCATTCAGTTTCCACATCAACAGCTGAGGCTGAATACATTGCTGCTGGAAGCTGCTGTGCTCAGATCTTGTGGATGAGAAACCAACTCCGTGACTATGGGCTTTTGTTGACAAAGATTCTAATATTTTGCGACAACACAAGTGCCATATCAATCTCAAACAACCCAGTGCAACACTCGAGGACGAAGCACATCGACATCAGGCATCATTTTATCCGAGAGCATGTCACGAATGGAACTGTGGAGTTACATTTTGTACCCACAGAAGATCAAATTGCAGACAACTTTACTAAACCGCTTGATGAATCCACTTTCAATAAGCTGGTTGGTGAACTTGGGATGTTAAATCTTTCTAATTGATTTTGATTAGAAGTCAGTAACTGCAGATAGTCTTGGTGAATACATGAGTTTAAGAATTTCCATATCATTAGGACTCGTGAATTTATTTTCTGGAGCAATTCTCGTAGTTAGGATTATTGTACTAATTTTATGTCATAATTATGGATGATATATCTTCTGGCATTTAATTGGTTATTAATTCTAAAAATTATTTAGGTGCTAATATTTGTTCTAAATATTTTAGCATCTATTTAATTTGAATTAATTTGCTTTGTTTTTAACATTGTAGATTAATGCAGCATAATTTATTGGATTTTAATTGATTAATATCATTTAATGATATTTAGTTGATTTTTAGTCTAAGAAAATTGTGAATTTTCTGTTAACAATTGATTTTGGTGAATTTTAAAAGATTTATTCAAAATAAAACTTGACAGTAAATATAAAAGTTTTGAATTTTAAAACATGAACAGGTTTTAGAATTTGAAAAGAAGCAAAAAATATCGAATTTTAGGAAATTCGATAGTTTTTCAAGTACAAAGAAAATTCTATCGAAATTAATTTTCGATGGTTTTTTAAAAGGAAAGGGAAAACTATTGAAAACAATTATCGATAGTTTTTGAAGAAAATTTGAAAAAGCATCGAATTGAATTTCATTAATCTTTATCTAAATTCTCGATGGTTTTTTGAAATAAAAAGAAAATCTATCGGAGAGAATTAATTTTTCCTTTATTTTAATTCTCGATAGTTTTTCAACAAAAGGTGTTCGATAGTTTTTGTATTAAACAACAAAGACATTCGAAGGCGAGGAGACCATGAAGTGCATGAAGATGAAGAGCAATGCAATAACCGCTCTGATAAGAAAGAATCATCTTCCAGGGGTACCCACTGTTCTCACAGACTATCTAAGAACGGTGCCCCTACCACTTCTACCCCCAGGGGAACAGGTAATTGAAGGTAATATTCCTGAACCTGAACTGGCTCCTGAACCATAACCAATGGATGTTGATCCAGAGCCCTCAGCGGCCATTCCTGACCATGAGATTGCAAACCAACAATCTCTAACCACGGTCGAAGAGCCTTTGGAAGAGCCAAATGAAACCACAAACGAAGCTCCTTCCCCTCCTATACCCAATATTCAGACATCCGTGAGTGTAGAGGGAGATAGTGCCATAGCAGCACCACATAAGGAGATACACCCTTCAACAACAGCTCTGCCTTCCTCTAAAAGGAGAAGAATAGAAACTGAGGCAACTGTTGATACTTTATTTCAAACTTCCAAAGCGCCCTTTATTGATTTTTCTGATGTTGATTGGGCTACGCTAACGAAAGCTATATCTGAACCAATAGCTCAATCAAGTAAGGAAGAATTGACGGAAGCAACTGGTGTTCCGACCATATTACGGTCAGGTTCACTGGTTGAAGGTTCTAAGAACCAAGGGTCTTCACAGACGTCGAGAGAAGACTCTGACCTAAATGCAAAATCTAAAGGGTCATTGTCTACCTCCCCAGATGGAACATATCTGGATCCTGCGGGTAAAGGGTCTGACGTAGGTGCAGATCGGCAACTCGGTGACAATGAATCAATTACTATTGAGGAGTCAACTGAGGTAAAGTCTTCACAGACTATTGGGGAAGATTCAGGATCTCTGTTGTTAATAGAGCCTGTTTCTAACCCCCTAGAGATTCAAACTCTAGATCCTTCAAAGGATATATCATCTACGGATGATCAGCAACTTGGTTTAACCAAGGACGGGGACTTGCGAAGCCCCATTGCACCACCGGTGACCTCCTTAAGGACGTCTACAGTGTTTTCTTCTGCAGGTACATTGAGCAAAAAGGGATTGAGTGAAACAAAAACACTTACACCTGGCCTGAGTGGGAAAGGAAAAATGAGTGAAACACCGACAGAAACGTTGAGTGTACACCCAGAGCCAAACGTGAGGAGTGACACCCTAACCCTTCCTAATATTGATGATTTGCTATTACCGACAGAACGAGAGTTACAAGTTCAATCTACCCTCAAGGAGATGACAGTTCATGATAAAGAAGGAAATCCACTATTCAAGGTTCCACTGCGACCTTCCTTTGACCAAGGGATCTCCTCTAGTCAAGCCAATGCTTCTTTAAAGTCTATTCAAGAGAAGGTTGACTTGGCTGCAGCTGATTCCAGAAGAACATTCAGGGTCATTGGCAGTGCATCTGGCACTATAACAGGTACGAAGCAGGCAGTGGACACCTTAAAGAAGGAAGCATTAGATGAACTGATCGAGTTGAGGACAGACGTCAAGGAACTTAAAGATGGATTCATGAATGAAGTAGATGCTTTGTCACAAGGATAAGAATCTTTGAAAGAAGACGTTCTGGTTATTCGGGATGGTCAAGCTAGGGTAAAAGATGCAATGAACACCCTTTCTAGAGTGGAGTCTAAGCTGAACCAGAGACTGGACAGGATTGAGAAGACTACCAACTTCAGATTGGATGACATTGACCTGAAGTTGGCTTCTATGCAAGAGATGAATAAGGATCTATTGGATTTCATGGAAAATCAAAGTGACAGAGTACAGTCAATCTGGACTATGCTGAAGAACCAACAAACTGGACAACCTGGTCCTTCCAATCAGGAACCTGATCTTTCTGCTGCCTTTTATGTTGAGGATGCTTTTATCGAGGATTCCTCAACTAAGGGGGAGAAAGTTGGAGATGGGGAGAAAGGTGAAGAGGTATTTGAGGTCATGCAAGAGCAAACAATTCAGGAGGAGCATGCGCCATATTATCCAGAGCCCGTTGAACATCCAATCTGGGAGGATATTATGGAAGAAGAAGCAAATCCTCTGTCATAAGAAGAAGAAGCTGCCTTGGAAGCGGTAAGAGCTCAAAGAGCTGCAATAGATGCTAGGCATGCTGAAAGAGAAAGACACCAAACAGTTCTAAGGATTGAGAAGCTAAAAAGATCCAAGGTGCAAGCTGAAGTAAGGAACAAAAAGATGATGGATTTGGCAAGCAAGCATGGAAGTGAATAGGAGATGGCTTATAAAACCTTCTGTGGAGTTGAAGACGGATTAGAAGTCAACAACAATGCAGAGGTGGAAGTCATAATTCAGAACATAAGAAGTGCAAATCCTGATGATCATGTTTACTTCACTGCACTGAGGAATACTGTGATCTTTCTGAAAGCTGGGGTTAAAGCAAATGGAGCCTGGAACTTATTAATAAGTTTTCTTGAGAAAGGTACATTTGTGATTTCCACTAAGTTTTTAGAACAGAGAACATACACAGAACTGCAGGTGATACTCATCAAGATCCAAAGAACTACAAGACTAAATGAACTGCTCCGTGAGCATGTTAAGGAGATCTTGATGAAAGTCGGTCCAGAGATTACTGAAGATCCTCCAATGGTTAGATTAATGACGAATGACTTGTTCAGAATCTGCTATTTGGCTGAGGACAAACTGAGAGACTATCCAAGCAACTATCTAATATCAGTTGAGAAGTATCTTAGATCCACTGGATTCTCATCAACGGAGAAGGACAAAGCAGCAGACACTCTTAGAAGATTTCTAATGGAGAATGTTCCTTACTATAGGAAAAGAGTGGAAAGAGGATTGGAAGTGCATACCAGATTACCAGACATGCCAAAGCTAAACAAGAAAGATGTTAACATTGCATGGTTATGGGCTGGAGTGGGTCAAGAGGTTGAATATATTGGAAGACACATCCAAGGAGCAGTCCTTAAACCTGGAGAACCACTGCACTATCTGTCAGTGATTGATTATCAAGCTGCTAACTCCGATCCAATGATTGAAGAAGGTGAGATCGGAATGGACTGAAGATTGAAGCAAAGAACAAAAGAACTATCAGCTCAGACTAGAGGAACAACTTCATTGTATAAAGTTTTATTGTTTTTTGATTTATGAAATCTGGAAATGTATATATATCTGATCCAGAATGCATTTAACATTGTTAAGATGTCTTACTTTAATTAGTTTAATGTTTCCTTAGTTAGTTGAGTTATCCTCGAAGTATTTGCTTGTCGAACTCTATCCAATCAAATAGGGGGAGATTGTAAAGCATAATGTAACATAAGATGTAAAAGAGATAACTACAACTCAACAAAGGACAAGACATACAATAATATTAACAGAAGCACAGGAATCCAGAATCAAAGAAGAAAAGGTAAACTCAAAAAATCAAAATACGTTATGTATTCTTGAAGTCCGTAAACAGGTCACGGAAAGAAGTTCATGAAAATGTTCAAGCCTCAGTGACAACAAAAGAAACAAGACTTTCAAGACGACAGAAGTATGTGAATGATTTAGGGTTAGTACCACAGGATTCCAGTGATTTAATTGAAGCAACCAGAATGACAAAGGACTTATCAGAAGCATTAAATTCAAGACATAGAAGAAGAATTGATCAAGTGTTATTCATCTGTGAACCATCGAAAGATTCGATGGTTTTTCTATCTTAGAAAACCATCGAATGTGTTTTAAAGTAATCAAATGAAAACCACTTTAACTTTATTTAGTATTCGATAGTTTTGTTTTAAAAACTATCGAATGGTGAATAAAGTTAATTCATTCGATGGTTTTTATTTAGGAGCAGGTGAAAAGTATTCTTTGTTGGACAGGTTTATGAGAATTGGACGGCCAAGATTGTTTCTACAATTGAGGTTCGATAGTTTTCTAAAACTAAGTCTACAATTACTAAGAGATAAGAAGTGTCTTCTTCAGTCAGGTTCATTCACTACAGAAGCAATTACGGAGAGAGAGGAAAAGCTAGAGAGAAAATACTAAGAACATCAATTCTGCTGGAACTCTATCATTGTATTGATTGTGAATAACCTAGAACTCATTGAAGCTAATCTACGGATTAGAAATTGTAGCACCCCTCGAGGTTTATATTTATAAAAAGATATATTCCCCGAAACTTGATTTGGTTTGGTGTGTTTGATTTCGTTATAGAACTGAATGATTAATCCGCGAACGAAATTGAATTATTTGTGAGTATCGTATTCAACCCCCCCTTCTACGATACTTTGGACCTAACAATATATAATATTATTAAATTTATTTCGATTAATGATCCGATTAACCATTTCAATTAATTCTCAGTTATCCGATTAATTCCTGAACGGTGCCTTAATTGATAAATTATAAAAGTAGTGCTAGCTAGGTATCCCAATTTTGTTACCAAAATTTTTACCAAAGAATGTAGCATGACACATAACGTATTTTAATTTAATTCGTGAATGTATTTGTTTGAAAAATTATTATTTTAAACATGACATATAAGCATTTGAGAAAAAAAACTGGGAATACTTTTGAAACTCTTAGCATTTTTCAAATTACAGACGTACATTTATACGTGTATGGATGACCTTTCTCACTTTTTAATTAATCATGTCGTCTAAATATACGAAATCAAGCGTACATATATCACACATAAATTTTATTGTTTATAGGAAAAATGACCCTCTTTATTACAAGTTGTAGTAAAAATATTCAAAATATTAATATTGTAGAAAATGGCCGTTACTACCATAGAAAAACGCGTTTTTAGAAAAATTGCAGAAACATCGCTTTGCTTAATGAGCCTTAGCTATTGGGCCAGTGAGGGACTCTATTTGGTTTGTAGACACGCATAACCAACATGCCATGCGTTTTCAATATTTTTAATTTCATTTTTTTTTAATAAAAACACATGTCAAACTTGTTGCGTTTACGAAAAAGTTGAATTTTTGTTTAGTGATGCGTTTTCAAGAATCGGACGTTAAAAATGCATTTTGATATGATAGAAATGATCATTTTTCAAAATTATAATATTTAAAATCATTTTCACTAAAATTATGATAAAAATGACCATCACCCCTATTCTTGGTTAGATACGAAGACCTTGCAAGTTGCAATACTAGAAATATAAAGACTTGCAGCTAGCCGCTTGGCCAAAAAGACTTGCAAGCCGCAACTATAACGTCAGTAAACAAAAAACAAATAGATGGGTAAAGATTTTCTGTTAGTTTTTTAGTAAATAAGTAAACAAAGTAGAAAAATTAGCAAGAATAATAATAAACAAATAAAACGCCTTGCAAGTTGCAAAAACTATAAATATTAGGTAGTAAATACAGTTTATGATATTAGTTGCCGTTGGTCAGTTGTTGGCTTTCTGTTTGCAGTTTAAAATTATAAAGTTGACCAGTTTTATGTTTGAAACTATGTATGCAATTTACAAAAGAAAGTACTTAACTATATATACAAGTACAAATCCCCTGACAGCCGGAGAAATCTGACACTATCAATGACATAATACGAGTAGCTAGATTGTGGCAGGAGATTTGTAAAACTGCTACACAATTTCATCGAAATTTTATAATTTCAACTGTCGAATGTATTTTTATATTTACTTGTATGTGTGGAAGTAAACATTATCAGATGACGCGCTAGACCGACCTTTTAAGGTTATAATTTTTATTAACCTTTAATTAATTAGTCCTCGACATACCAATAACTTCAGTCTCTATAAAAAGCAAAGCAATACTGTTAACCTTTAATCCCTATATATATTCTTTCTCTAATACCTTTCTCTTGTCTCTGTGTTCCCAGATATCGTTAATCGATCTGCTTTTCTTTAGCTACAAAGAAACTTTGATGTAAGTATTCTAACTTTAATTAGGTTTATTATAAGTTTATTTTTTCTCACACACCTGTACATGTTCTCCTTTTTCGTGAAACTTTAATTCTATATAAACAAAATTCATTGCATTCTCAGAGTATAGTTATTACTCTAGAGTTAGTTACACCTTGCTCATTAATCATCCAATTATCTTACATTCTGAGATAATCTGAGAGTTCAAATTATAGTACATGATCAAATAAAAGAAATGACATCGGAGCTGAGTATATCTTATTTGATCAGTACTGTAACATTCAACATTGATTATAATGAGAGTATTCAAATTCTTTATAAAACAGCCAACGTAGATCAATTTTCTAGCATTTTGGATTGAACTATATATGATGGTTTGTTGAATTCGGTATGTATTCAAAGTTATAAAAGTTTGGATATTATAATTAGTGTATTAAAATCTTTGTTTATATTAGTACAAAGTTAGCCTTAAAAAAGCTTTGTTCCTTTCCTAGCTAGGGTTTAGAAGACTGTTCTGACTTTGATAATTCCACTAATCAATTTGAGAATTTAGTTGTGGCAGGGATAGAAATTTTAGATCCTTTGGAAAACTTCAGGATATTTCAAGATTGTAAAATTATCAATTAGTTATCTTAGTACGTTGTATTAGGTAGAGTTGGTATGTCGTGTCCAAGTATTTATACGTATAGTTTGTGGAATAATCAGAAGAAAGAGTAAATAAAACTGACATACAATTTATTAGTACTGCAGTCTGCAGGTCAACATTTCTTCCTTCAAGCATTTTCATTAGCAAGAAATACAGGACAGCCAGCCTATCACTTCTATATGGATCGGTCAATGGTTGCGGCGCAGACTTTCGTTCTGAAGACCAATATTCACTGCAGTGGCTGTGAGAAAAAAATAAAGAAATTACTGCAAGATATTGGAGGTGTGCACAGAATTTCAATCGATGCTGTGCGGGGAAAGATTGAAATTTCAGGCACTATAGATCCACATATAGTTTTGAAGCTTCTGGAGAAAAATGGGAAAAAATCGGAGCTGGTGTGGGAGCGAATGACTGCAGATGGAAAAGACGAGAAGATTATTAGAAGAACGAAGTCAGCAGCAGTGAATGAATACTATGGTATTCATGATAAAGATGTGGTATCAGAATTGCGAAAATTGTCCGAAATAAAGGGATTGAAATCTATTGAAGTCAACAGAGATGGGATGAAAATAACTTTCAATGAAAATGAGCAAGAATCTAATGGCGAAAGTGAAACTTGTTCTGCAAGAAAACCTCCCGGGAAAACCATGCATAAGAAATATGAGCCTGAGTATGCGATGAATAATGATTGCGATTGCTCAAGAAACGAAGCTATGTACAAAGAGTTTTGTGATGGTTGTGGGCGGCCAACAAATTGTAGATGCGTGGCTTCACATGGAAGTGTTTCTCAAGGGATTCCTTGGCCAGGGTATAACACCTTTCCATCAGCACCACCAGTGCCTGAATATTATCCTCCGCCAGCTCCACCTCCACATGGAATGGCTTATAATCATCCATTCTATAGTACCTTCAGCGACGACAATCCAAGAAGTTGTATTATTATGTGAGTTTCTCTAAGTTGAGTACGTAATTAGTTTTTGTTTCTTTATACTTTATGTAATTAATTAATATGTTGGCCTTAACCCTTACGTGTGTTTGTCAATGATTGTAATGTGTGACCAAGTAATTATGAACGATACGTGTCCACTTGCGATTTTTTTTTTTTTTTCACTATATTAAGAATCAATGCTTACATGTAAATCAAATTCAAAGGAAATTCCATACATTTCATTTAAATTAATTTCAACAAAATAGAACATCTAATAAACTATACCTATATATACTCTCTGGACACTTGCAAATTCCTTTCAATATCCTAAGAAGTAGTCATTAGTACAATTATTGACCGTCGATTTCAACCGTCGATAGTAGATGGATATATATATACAACTAATTAATGTCAACCATTACGCGTTCATCTCCTACTGTGACCCGGTGACAGGGTGGCATTCCCCTCAACTCTAACCTACCTCATTTAAAAGCAGATCAATACTCCACAACTTAAAGCACCCATACTTCTCTTCTCTGTTTTCGATCTCTTCTTTACAATATCATCAGGTGCACTGTAAGTGTTTATGGGTTTTTGTGTTTGTAGGTTTGTTTTCTTCACATACATTTTTTGGTTAACATAATTAAACTTGTTCTGTATCACTAGTCATGCATGTTAAATCCTATTCTTTTTGTAAATAGATCTGGATCATCCAGCACTTAGTTAAATCACTTAGGGTCCGTTTGGCATTGCTGTTGCAGACAGCAACAGCAGCTTTTTTCTGAAAAGCAGCTAAAAAAGTGTTTGGTAAAATTTAAAAGCTGCTTTTCTGAAAAGCGCTTTTGGCTCAAAAGCTGCTTTTAGAGAAAGCAGGTCCCCCCATGCTTTTGAAAAAAGCTGCTTTTCAGCTTTTGCGGGAAGCAGCTACTGGTTTCAACATCAAAACTCACCAAAAACATTAATTTTTTATATTATACACCAAAACATGCACATATCAAAAATATTACCAAACAGTTATCTGATTTTCATAACAGCACTTATTTTAACAGCACTTTTTTCAACAGCACAGCAATTTTTAACAGCAATCCCAAACATAGGTTCCGGGATCAAGAAATGTAGCCTTTTTGTCAACAAACATAGGTGGGAGTTTAGTTATACTTGCATCTACAAGTCCCTTTACACCAGCTTTTGCTTCATCAAAAGCATGGCGAAGCGCTATATATGTAGTCCATTTCCCCCACTTCAAATGATATATCGACGTATCTCTTGTAAACTACGGGATGCATTTAGTGGAAGAATTGATATATTTATATGCAGAATTTCTGGAAACAATCTTCTACTTTATCCCAAATGCCAACGTGTGTTTTATGGGACGCACATAAAATTAATTATCCAATTGCCGGGCCTGCATTATTGTTCATATTATTATGAACATGATTAACAGAAATAAATCTCCCGCAAATAAGTCTTTGTATGACTTTCTCAAAAAAATATAAATAACCAAGTGATGTTAATTAAAATATGCCGAAATTATATTCAACTGGTTGTTAGGTGCAACATATGTTCCTTGATGTTGATGGTACCTTAATTTAGCGACAATTAAAGAAGAGGATAATATAAGAAATCCTATTATGGTGATCAATATGTGATGGATAATGATAGTGACTTCAATGGTAACCATCCTCGGTGTTCAAACCACCCAGGTACACACAGTATAATCATGGGTGCCCGCCAAGAATTCTCATGTGCTATTTAGTTAGGGCATTCCGCTACCAGGGTACAGGCCATCAGCACCACCGGTTCCTGAATATTACCGACCGATAGTACATTCCAATCGATAGTCTTTGTCTACAGACCCTGGTTGATCATATGGCAGTGACACCTCATCTAGACACCTCAGCTGTGACACGTTCACATAGCACTGACACGTGGACTAAGTCTTTCGTCACTCAACACTCAACGTGAATATCGACCAAGAAAAGAAAATTGCGACCAGTTTTAATATGATCGATAAAGACCTGTTTCTTGTTTGAAGTTATAAGTTCGTTAAGAATATATATGGAATTAAACTGAAAATTTATGCGGTGACAATTTTCATTATTTTAAATTATCGATACTAACTTAAAAACAATTTTAGTTACCTGATCAAACATTACAAAAAACACCGCAAAAACCTTACACATGCATGGAGTGCTCAATTACGAACAAATTATCAAAGGACTTCAAACAGATGCGTAAGCAACAAGCTGCTCACATCACAATGCAGCTTGAACCAGCAAAAAAAGAAAACAAAACAAAAAAAACATAAAGCAGCCTGTTGGGTCGTCATCACTATACAATGGTGGTGCTGATGGCTCGACAGGATTGTACGCTGGGGGTGGGCATGGAATCCCTACCGGTATACTCTCACGTGGAGCCTTGCATCCACAATTTGTTGAATAACAATCATGACAGTATTCCGTGTACATCCCTTCGTTTCTTGAACAACAAGATTCATTGTTACCACGAAGACCACAGTCTTCGTTCATCCCATGTTTATATTTTGTATGCCTACCATTGTCGTGCAAGTTTCTTGCAGTAGAACAAGATCCATTTTTGCCGTCTAGATGTTGTACTTTTTCATCTTCTTTATAAATTAGCTTCATCTTATCCCTTTTTAGTTCTACAGTCTTGAATCTATTACCGAGTTTAGCCAATGCCTCCAATCGTACCACCACTTCATCATCAATTATATTTTCTGCTGGTGATTTTGATCTAGGGACATTCGTTAAGTCTCTCCTGTTAATTCTAGGCTCCAACACGTGCTCAGATGTTATCCCCTTTTTCAATAGAAACTTCATAAGTTTCCGCGGATCTATAGTACCTGAAATTGTAAACTTTCCTATTTCCGTTGGATGTATAGAAATTCTGCGCACCCCTTGAAAATGTTTCAGTATTGATTCCTCCATCTGTTTCTCACAGGCACGACTGTGAATATTGGTCTTCAGAACGAAAGTCTCCTCTCCATCATCCGGTTGCTCCATTGAAGTAATGAACTAGTTATACAAAGAATAGAATAAACCGCTTTTAACTCAATGTTAAATGGATCCATACCAGAACTATAAGAATTAAGACATGTACGATCACATATATAAGTTTACAGAAAAATTATAACTTTACTAAGAAAACAACTTGAACACATATATAGTAGTCGAAAACTTACAGTGAATTAAGTGTGATGATCTGCGAAATTCGAACAAAAAACGGTATTGATCTTGGATCCAGAGAGAAGGGAAGTCTTGCGGTAGTTGACTTTTTCACAATCCTGAAGAACAAAGTAGTCAAAAAACAGGCTGATGTGTTGTAGTGATATTGTCTACAAGACCACACTAGATACTGCTAATCCAGATTTGTAAGATCTAACACACAGATACTAATCTTGAAACCAAATAAGTTTAAGTTAAATGAAAAAGTGCATCAAGAATGTATACAAGTTTTTTTTTTTTTTTTGATAAACCAATGTCCGGGCCAACTTGCGCGCACCTCGACTAATCTGGTTGGGCATACTAGCACACTCAACCCCCGAGCATGGCAGCCCACTTAATCCCGAAGCATCCAGGGATCGAACTCGTGACCTCAAGGCAACGAGCTTTATCCAACCATCTGGGACACCCCGTGGGGGCATGTATACAAGTTTATACTACTATAATTGACAAAAAAAGGAGATCGAGAAGGTATACCAAGAAACAAACTTGAACAAGCCGTGGGACATATGTGCGTGCTGGCTGGTGCTGCACCTGGATCGTGGCGCCGAAGATCTAGGCGTACTGGCTTGTGATGGTTGATCATCATACAGGGTTATGCCATTTTGTTACCGCTTCAGAATTGTCCTTGTTGTACTGTCCTTCTGTTCATAATCTTATTTATATGAGGCATATATATACAAATATACAATTATATACAAGTCGACTTTCCTTTTGCTTGCTCTTCACTGTTTTATTTGAATATATTTTAGGTAATGGATGATAGACACAATTGGTCATCCATTAGGTGCTAGTGTTACCGATATCCTTTTATGCTGACTGGGTAACAGGGTGGCGTGGCCTTCGACTCTAACCTATTCTATGCGTACTACTGTATACTTAAAAAATTAACCAGGTCAATACGTGTACCCGAGACTTCTCGTTTTTTGCATCTTATCGTAAGCCTGCATCTAACTTTTTTGTTCCTTTTTGGTATCTCGACCGACACTTTCTATGCCAGTTTTCAATGAACCATTCTGGAGTTGATATATGAAATCAATTTAACATGCCAATAGCGTGACTGATTCTTTTTCAGTGTATTTTTCGGAGTCTATTTCTTATATACAATTATGCATTTTGATAATTTATTTTATTATGAAAATTATTGTATAAATTCATATTGAAGTACAAATAAAGTATTCAATTTTTGAAATTTCGCAGGGGACCTCCATATTTTTGCCCAGACCCTGCAGATTTGGTGCAGACATCAAACTCCCCACATGAATTATTACACAACAATATTTTTCATTTCATCTAGTTTTATAAGAGTAACTCCAACAATGTCTTTGATGTTTCTTCAAAAATAATAGGGCTTTTTAAAAAAAATACCCTCCTCATTACTTCTTTTTTCAAAAATACACGGTTTTAAAAGTTATTTATAGAAATATGTTTTTTTAAAATTTTATTTTAAAAAATACTGTTTCCAACCCCTGCAACTCAAAATGCAACTTTAATTTTATTTTTCTGAAAGTTGATTTTAAGGTCGATTTATGTTACATTTGTTATTTTTTCGAGTTAGTTTGGTTGCATATGTTGCAAATCATAATCAATTCAATTTAACTTCTAATTCAACTTCATATGCAACAAAATCGATATAAAAAGATTAATATTTATTTGTAATTAACATTCTCTCAAATAATTGATATACACCAAAATAAAATCTGAAGAAATAATAGGAAGAAGAAAGAGAAACACTTTAATCAATCAAACAACCTGAATTTTATTTAATACATCAAGCAATCAAAATAGCACCAACAAAACTTATCGTAATCAACCAAAATTAATGATTTGTAACTTCACAAGCAACCTAAATCAACTAATTGCAAGTTTACGTACAGTTTTTACCAATGATTCTTGATGATTTTCAGATTTATCAAAAATAATTAATAAATAATTGCATTTACGGGATCGATTAACCGAAGGAGAAGAAGTAAGATGCCAATTTTGATCAACTGAAGGAGAACAAGTGTGTCTCGGTGGAACATGAAACAAGACAATAAGCCATCATGTTATAGTATCTCTTAATTTAGAGAACTTTGTCATAAATATATGCTTTATCTATCGTACAATATCTTGCAATCTGTCTTTGGAATTTTCACCTGACGCGTAAGAAGCCTGGCCCATGTTTATTTTCTCACGTTACTCCCATGCTTTCAACCAAATTCCCCTAAACAAAAGATTGTTTGTGGGACTTCAATTTCACCCGTTGCTAGATAATAATTCGTGCAAAACATGAATCTAATTAATTTACTTAAAATTTTAAATTATTTATATAATATAAATAAGGTATTAAAGTTATAATAAAAAAATTAGAATTACAATACAAATTTTAGATGATCAAGAATATAAACAATTATTTAATTTGCTTATAATAATATAATACTATATACCCACTTCTAATAGTTCAAATTTTGTGTGTATTGATGAGAAGTTATATATGAATTATCGCATTCAAACTCCATTAAGATATATAGTAAAATTTCGATGGATAAATATTCAATAAATTAATAATGTTTTCGTTCCCGATGTAGGCCAACGTGATAAATTAATATTATTGCTAAATGCATAAGATATTAAACTTTGCAAAAATTCTTAAGGCCCACTAAAAATAAAAATAATAAATTTTTATACATTGCACATAATTCTTGGATACTCCTTAGTTAATTTGCTAAATTATATCTTAACAGTTAACTGCTTCCTCTCTTCATAAAAATCAAATACAACTTCATCTCTAATTTTGTGAAAGGTATAAAGCATATTCGGTGCATATGTGTTAGAATTTACAAACATTTTATTGTTTTTGGTACATGAACCAATTAATTAGAAATTTACAAATATTTTATTGTTTTTTGTACATGAACCGATTAATTAGGAGAGCTGATATGTGCACAACCTTAATTTATGTGCACATCCTTTGTTGGAGTTGAGACCAAACTACCCGTTTCACATCTAAAAATAGTTCTTTCAAAACAAATAATCTAAAAATAGTTTTGAGTTGAAGATGTGCATGAGAATGGTCTAAAGGGTGTGCACCTATAATTTAAATTACGTATATCATATGGCAAATATAATTAATAAAAGACATATTATTTGAAAATATAGATAATTTATTATAGCATATAAATTTTATATTTGTAAAAATGCATGCCAATTTTGTTTTTAAATTAGTCAAAGTTTAGTCAGTTTAACCAAGAAAAATCAAACAAGCCAGTGGAACAGATGGAGTAATTAATACTTGCATATAGATGTACATATGTTATTTTATATAAAATATATAATTTAAGATATTAATAAAATATAATTAAAAAGAGAGTGATATTGAGATAATTATAAATATGACATGAATTTGTAATATCAAATTTTTAGTAACATAACATGATTTCATATAATGTTAATTGTTTTTTAACGGATTGACGAAATAGAGTTATTTATCACCAACTAATTTATTGTAACATGATCATTCATGTATCTTAAAAAACATAATATGCAGCATCAAATATTTATACAGTATTAAGAGAAAATATTTACATACTAGATATTACATGAGAGAAAAATCAATTCATAGTACTGGGATATAACATAGGATATAACAATACAAAGCATTAGACCATATTAAAATCCAAAAATATATTGAATCGAAGAGATTAATCACCAAGACGCAAATGGGGGAAACAATGCAGTATTGTCGATTTCTAATCGATAAAAGTTCTAGAAAACAGAAATTTGTGTTAGTGCACGCAAGAACTAAGAACACCAACTAATAGGGAAACTAACAAAATCTAAACTAAATCTAAAATAATTCTAAAATCGTAACATGTCTTGAAATCCGTCTTCGACCATGAAAACTACCAGTGATCTGTCACAACGTCCTAGAACGAACATCAATTAGAAGACATAGAGTTAGAATGAACCGATCAAAATACATATTCAAAACAAAAAGTTCAGAAGAAAAGGTGAAGGATACGGGGAGAAAGGAGAAAGGAGAAAGGACGGAAGATGGAGGAAGAAAAGAAAAGATAAAGAGACAATAAAAGAAGGATAAAAGGGATAAGAGAGGGAGGGATCTCCGGGTCGTCACACCGAAAAGAGAAGGCAACCACTGCTGGAGGAGGGGAAATGGATGAGGCTAAAACTTTGGCACAAAAATAAAAAAAGAGAGAGAGAGAGAGAGAGAGAGAGAGAGAGAGAGAGAGAGAGAGATTTCGGGGGGGGGGAATAATATTTCAAATACTGGGCGAAGGATGGAGGAAGAAAAGAAAAGCTAATGAGACAGTAAAAGAAAGATAAGAGGGATAAGAGAGGCAGGGATCTCCGGGCCCTGACACCGAAAAGAGAAGGCAACCACTGCTGGAGGAGGGGAAGATAATGAGGCTAAAACTTTGGCACAGAAATCGAGAGGGAGAGAGAGAGATATTTCGGGCGGGCGGGAGTTAAATTTCAAGTTAACTTAAATTTTCAAATAATTCATAACATACGTCAAAATTAACAAAAAAATACACAATATTCTAGAATATGTCCGTGCTTTGCACGAGCTATAAAGCTAATTATATATTGTTAGGTTTAGGGGCTACACACCAATACGAGATTCAAACAAACAAACAAAGCAAAGCACACAAACAATATATATGACGCGGAAACAACCACGTCCCAACTTGTATTATTAATCAAAACAGTTATCAATAATACAATCAATCTCACCAACGGTGTATCACTCACACGATACTCAAGCCAAACAATGCTCAAGCATACATCAAACATAATATGACTATGTTTATATAGCCACCCAAAACTTAGCCACCAAGACTTGCCATACTTGTTTTACAAGACTTACCATACTTGTTATACAAGACTTTTATTCTTGGTACCTAATTCCCTAATTTAATCATGACCAAGACATACCATATATAATAATTGTCTATCCATACAATTATTACCAAAACAGTCTTAATCACCCAAATTCATATTACCATATTGGGTTGAACAATCGGTCAAACCCAACAATCCTCCCCTTCAACCCAATACCCATATCAGGTTGAACAGTAACCATCAGAGACATCAACATTCGTCCGCCATGCCTCCCCTCGAACAAGAACCTCTCCTTCTAGCACGAAAAGATTTCTCTTGTCCTTCCAACCTTTGAGTATCTCTAAATCTCTTTTAGTGACCTCCAACATTCCGTTCTTCATCATAACAGTATATCCTAAATCAACTAATTTACCCAATGAAATTAGATTTTGATTTAACTCCGGCACGTACCTTACTTGAGTTAACTTCCGAACATGACCATTGTGAAGTTTCATCATTACCTCACCAATTCCAGCAACCTTTACCCTTTTACCGTTTGGTAAAACTACCATCTTTCCCTCACACTTCTTGTAGGACGAGAACCACTCCCTCCTAGCACATATGTGATGAGAACATCCCGAGTCAAGCACCCATTCTTCTTTCGATCCCTTATCTTCTTGAACCAAAAGCGCATCATCATCAGTTGCCACGAGCGAAACATTACCCCCTCCTCGAGTTTTCTTCAACTCCTTCAAGTCTTCTTTTGCCTTTGGACACATAGATTGTATATGCCCCAATTCGTCACAATAAAAGTACTTGATATTTGGGTTATGTTTCTTACCATACTTCTTTTTCTTGTCACGCGCATCCACCACGAGTGCACTTCCATTCGTTGTGTCACTCGATCCTTGCTTCATCAATCTTTCGGCCTCTAGAAGAACGACAATGGTCTCATCCAAAGCTAACTCCGTTTTCCCAACCAACAGAGAAGTAATCACATTACTATACTTATTTGGTAGAGACACAAGTAGAAGAATAGCTTTGTCCTCATCCTTCAATTTTTCATCCAAATTATTCAGCTGGTTGATCAGGCCATTAAAACGATTCAGATGATCTCTCAGATCTCCATCTTCTTCCATATTGAGCCCGAACAAATCTTTCTTAAGGAACAACTTATTTGCTAACGACTTTGAGTGATATGTCTTCGTCAACTTCTCCCATAAATTTTTAGGGTTATTCTCTTCAAGAACATCATACTTGATTTCCGGTGCAAGGGCCAACCGGATCGTCGATGCCGCACGTAACTTCATGTCTTCCCACTTTGTGGCCTCAATATCAGTAGGCTTTTTCTCTTCGAGAGTTGCATATAACCCTCGCTGAATTAACAGATCTTTCACCGTGCTCTGCCATAAGGCAAAATTGTTTCTTCCATCAAACAATTCAATCTCGAGCTTTCCCCCAAACTTATCCATCTCGAATCACGAACCTTGGCTCTGATACCACTTGTTAGGTTTAGGGGCTACACACCAATACGAGATTCAAACAAACAAACAAAGCAAAGCACACAAACAATATATATGACGCGGAAACAACCACGTCCCAACTTGTATTATTAATCAAAACAGTTATCAATAATATAATCAATCTCACCAACGGTGTATCACTCACACGATACTCAAGCCAAACAATGCTCAAGCATACATCAAACATAATATGACTATGTTTATATAGTCACCCAAAACTTAGCCACCAAGACTTGCCATACTTGTTTTACAAGACTTACCATACTTGTTATACAAGACTTTTATTCTTGGTACCTAATTCCCTAATTTAATCATGACCAAGACATACCATATATAATAATTGTCTATCCATACAATTATTACCAAAACAGTCTTAATCACCCAAATTCATATTACCATATTGGGTTGAACAACCGGTCAAACCCAACATATATAATGACCTGGTTGTTCCAAAAAAAAAAAAAAAAAAGAAGAAGACATGAGAGAGAACAATTTTATGTTTTTAACCATAAAACTAAGTTTTCATCAAGAAGAATCAGCTACGAAAATACTTTCCAATTCTGCCGGGACAACATAGTCAACGGAAATACGACCTGGAGAAGAACAAGATGAGCAAGCCGACTAATGAGCCGCCTTGTTCCAGGATAGTTCAACAAAAAAAAAAAAATTAACAGAGATTTTAACATACTTTTACAGTAGTAGTATTGAATAAGGGAAAAAGAGCGAGATTGACGAATAAAATGCTTGAACCACAATAAATAATAAATCTAAACACTAATGCTGGGAACCAGAACCTGATTGAAGACTAGAGAATTAGCAGCATTTGATTTTATCCAGCTGAGCACTTCTTTTACGCTAAATGCTACATCAAATAAATTTTGATCCGTCTTTCCCTAACAGCCGCATCATCCTCCGAGATACGACTCTGGCGATATTTACTTATTTAGTAATCTATCCAAACCCATGCTTTTTCTCAGAGATAAAAATGGAAATATCTCAATTGAACTAGATAATACCAAAATTTAGTTTAGTCTAGTGCTCCTCTACTGCGCCATTATCTGCTACAACATGTCGATGAGCCATCTCATCCGGATGAACCACACCAACTCGTTCGTAACCCACCAAACATCCCAACAAATTGCATCAATATGTTAATAGTATCAACATCAAATTTTGAAATTTTAGACTCAGCTATAAGTTACAGAAGAAATCTAACTTTTTTAACCTATATACATCGTAAATTATTAAATTCGAAACTTTAAAAGTTTGTTAATCAATTAGTATAGTACTTTTTTGAAAAATCGTACTTTATAAAAAATATTATCAAATAACCCATGTCTGCAAGAAAAAAAATTAAAAAATTCTTATTTTTCAAAAAAACCTGTAAATTTTAATATGTTGTTGGTAGATTCAAACCTTAGATCATTCTACGTGATAATTTTACTGTTATATCTAACGTTTCTCAACAATTTAATTTGAAAGATCCAACGATTATGGATTGAGTGATCAAGCGACCAGACTTATAAGAAAACTTTCATTATTTAGTCTTTAATATAATAACATAGATATTTACGGGATGTACTATAAAAAAAATGAATTTTATACAGAATTTTGATCGTCACGGTGCACTACTTTAAAAGAAGAACTATTACAAAAAAATTATATTTTAATTGATAATTTATTTTCTCAAAAGTTCAAAGTTCTCGCATCATTAACATATTACAAAAAAGAGTATATTATATTTTAGCAATAAATATTTTAAAAAAATATAAATTAAAAAAAATTAATGATGTTATCCTGGTAGTTTGGTTCTAAATACCGCCAAAACATTCTCGATCGTTAGATCCAATACTTTTAAAAATAGACGATCAAGATTATATCATATAACAAGAAGTTATTATCTAAAAATGATATAAGTTAAAAGATATTATGTGCGTGTTTGGGGTATCACAAAAAAGTTGATTTATAGTTTAAAATGAGTAAGTGCTTTATAAGTGATAAGTTGATGGATTCTTATAAGTTAGACGAGTGTTTGGATAAATTTACTTATAAGTTAGTTAAGAGTTTGCTAAATTAAATTTGAAAAAAATATTTATTAAATACAATGATTTCAACACTTGCATTTTAAATTAAAAAAATATTTAAAAACACAAAGGTAAAAATATAAAGTATTAAAAAAATAAAAAAATCAAAGAATTAGTTGATAAGTTAAGTAAAATGTTGGTGATTTCTAACATTCAACTTATCAATTTATAAGTTATAAGTTATCAAATAAGCTGAGTACACAAACACCCCTCATAAGCTCTTATGGTTTTATAAGCCATAAGTCGAATTATTTTGTCATTGCCAAACATGCCCTATATTAGGATTGGATTTTCCAAAAAGTTAAAACATAAAAATAGTTGTAATTAAATAAGGAAACTCATTTAATATCAAAATAATAAAAATCATTTAATGTTAAATAGATAGGTGAAAACCGTTAGATTTAACATTAAAAACTGTATTTGGTTAATAAAAGGTATTCTAATAATCTAAACTACATATAAGTAGATTTCCTAAATCGAATAGAATTCTCAATATTAAATTTCGTCACTTTATTCTTTTTTTAGTTTTAGAATAGTTTTTAATTGAAAAAGAACTATTAAACCACAACTAAATTAAAGATTATTTTGTGAATTTCACGTGGACCGTAAAATTGGCCAAATCTAACTTTTATAACTCAATATAAACAAATATTAAATTGAGCGTGTAAAATATAATAAATATCAAATTTTTAACTATAATTTTTTTTGGCTAAATCTTTTTTAACAATAATTTAATCATGTAAACTAATAACTTTTAAATATTAAAATATTCATAAATAAATATAATTATAAATATTAAAAAAACAATAGTGTGTTCCATGAGTAATTAAAATATAATTATAAACAAAATAATTATAAATAAAATTTAAGTAATCGTGCTATAAAATCTAGTATAAGAAAGTTTAAAAAAGAAATGAACCTTACCTGATCTACAATGATGTTGTCGTGGTAATATAGCGTGTGAGTAAAAAAAGTCATTTCTCAGTGTTTTTCGAACTTTTTCGTAACATAACAACCCACAAGGATCAGCAAATGGAGCGGTGTATTTCCATAAAAATTCTGTTGATTCAGAATTGTGTCAAGCTGGTCTTCTGGACATTTTTCCAAAATATATAGTATCATCTCCTTGTTACTTTGATATGCGGCAACGTGCAATAAACTTTCACCATTACAAGAATCCCCCATACGACGGTGGCAATAATTCCAAAAGTCGTATTACCGTTGATGTATAGCCTTTTGAGGCTGCTAGGCAAAGTGGCGATATAACCGTATTTTCCGGCTCAACTGGTTGGTGTCCAGCAGCAAAATTAGATCGCACAGAATCATGAATGTCTAAAAGAAATTTGTTTACGGGAACTCGCTCACGAGCTTTTATTATACAGTAACTTCAAGCACTGAATCAAATTCGTTGTCTACAGCATGGCGAAGTAGTGTCCAACCGAAATTGTCAACAGACCCCACAACCGCGTTGTTATCTTCCAAAAGGCGTTCTACAAAATCTGTAATTTTACTTTGTGTATTAGACAACATATTCAAACAATGATACATACAAAATTAGTCATATGTTCATAGCAGCTAAACAACAAAGCGCTCGGACAAGTGGATTTTACGGGGGAAATTCAAAGTACGGTAATACCTCTTCATAGCAGCTATCTCGATTAGACCTGAGAGATAACTTCGTCTACTGTCTAAACGTTCAGGTTCATATGCAGGATGTTTAAATAATATCATCTTAACCAGATCCCGATGATTATCCCGCACTGCAAGATCTAAGATAGCCGCGTTGTTTGAAGTAGTATACTGCATACCTTTAGGAAGCCGTAGAATAGCAGCGTGTAAAGCAGTTGCACCAGCTGGACCGTCTAAAGATGGAGCTCTGCATTCTCTACAGATCATCTTGACAATATCATTGTACCCCAATCTAGCGGCGAAGTAGAGTGGAGTTTCACCATAACTATTTTGAACATGCGTATCTGTTGGATCTCTCGTTGTTAACAACTCAACAATAGCCAGGTTACACTTTCCGACTGCTAGGTGTAAAGGACTGTTCTTCCAGTAATTAGTTTGCCTAACAAAACTTTTGAAGGCACCTTCAAAATCATCAGCAGACGAAGAAGGCAATCTTCGGGCTGCTAGGATGAGTTCCCCAACTACCTCAGTGTGTCCACCTTCTATTGCCAGGTGAAGTGGAGTTTGGCCGAGTTGATTCTTCTGGACCAACCAGTTTTTGTTTGCAAACTTACTGCTAGTTAGGACTCGCACGCGTTCTGTATTTCCTCTTCTGCATTCAACGTGAAGGGATAGTAGAGCCGCTCCCAACGTTATCAGATATTTTCACCAAATCATTTATCGCATAAATCTCACCAGCCATGGCATTCGTGTACAAAGCATCTTCATCCATAGTTGCTAAATTGCTGCTGATACTGTTATTGTGCATGCTTGCTAAATTGCTGTACATACTGTTATTGGAATTGTTTTTAAACACTGTCTACTAGTCTTAAATAGACACCGAGCTAGTGTGTACATAAGAACCCAACATTGACACCTAGAACCAATTTACCAACTAAAGCCTTCAACTTCAATCTAAAGTTTCATTATTTGCTTCGTCTTTAACTAACTAACACAGTCAAAAAGTTTTATATAAATACTAGCAGTTGTGTGAAATCGGCTGATTCCAACTATTTATGCTTCTTCTGTCCTAAAAGTACTTATATTTTCATTAAAATGAGATTGTAAATACACTTTACAGCAACAAAGTCCGAAAAATGCCGAGCCGTCAAGTTTTACATTTTGCTGAGATCAAATTGCTGATCAAGAAACCTGAAACCTCATCACATACGTATCATTCAATACATCATCATCAATCAAATAAGATAGTTAGCAAATTTCCTACATACCATTTTTAAATTTCTACTTATAACACTAGATTATGGCGTTGTTCCACAATCATTGATGGTTAAAAATCATTAAACTCGGTCATTAAAATTAATCCTACAAAATAACAAACTTTAAGCCTCTTTCAAGATGATGAATACTACAGATTTATTTTACAGTGGTCTCAACATAGAAACAGAAAACATTTCCGCGTAAATTACATCATACAGCAGCATGCTGTGCCTCCAGATCTTGTGATATCCTAGAAGAAACGAGATTAGTTGTAGCTCCTGCATTTGAACTGGAATTATTTGTCCCAGTTTGTTGAAGTCCATGTACTTCTGGTGTAGCATCAGTCCGACACGTTGGGCAGTTTGGATGCGAATAGAGCCACAAGTCTATACAAACTACATGAAATGTGTGCAAGCATTTAGGCAAAGTTCGCAAATCTTCACCGTCTTCAAACTCACTCAAGCATACGGGGCACTCTTCTTTCGGGCTCTTATCACATGTTATGTATTTGTGAGTAGGGATGTTGCGAATGTCCACCTCGCCTAGACCCGTAGCTCCTTGTTGTTGTTCGATGAGGTCAAGTTGTCGGGGATGGCAGAAAATAGAAAGGAGACAGTGGTACATAGTGACTATGAAAGCAGCACATCCGAATGCAAAGAAGAAGAATTTGTGATCAGTTAGGAAGCCCATGATAGAGTAAACTGGAATGGTAATTTGACTCCAAACATAACTTCATATCTAGATTCGAGAGAGCTATGTTGCTAAGCGACGGTGATTACAAGATACAACATTGGTTTACTCACTTTCATGGATTCTGTTTTTTAACAAGTGTCTGTGCTTGTCCATTTTTTGTTCCAACCAGTTAGGAGATTGGACTTTCTTGCAATGAAATATATTCCTTAACATGGCCTTTCTATTAAAAAAAAAATGATTTCTTAACATAATTGTAATTTGTCAAGTCACTGTATAAGGCAGACAAATAAATAATTTAGTGCAAGATTTAACAACTTGGAATAATTTAGGAACCATCTCAGTAAACCAGTGCAGTGACAACCCGACTTGAAAGACTAAATATCATCATTTTGAAAACAGAGTTTCCAGAAAAAGAGATTAAGCTAGACTTGATTATACTTGAGTACCAGATATTTAATACTACTACAGGAAACCTACCATAACAACCACGCAAAAACACATAACTGTTTCACATCAGTCTACGTGCTAGAATCAATTTACTTTCGTCTGTTTAGGGTCCTGTACATCGGCGCTTGGGCAAGCTACCAGCATAAGGACTGCCTCCCAGTTTGACCATAAATGGTTTGCATATGAACTCAAACTCCTCCAACTTGTGCTCGAACTCATACGCCTCTGCAAGCCGGTTGCCATCCAGCCAGTGAAATGAAATCTTGATAGCATTCTCCAGCCTAGTTTTCTCAGCTGCTGAAAGAATGGACCCTGCCTGAATGCCCAAGATGAGATTCCTCATGTCTTTTAAGTAACTCTCCAATGTATTCATAGACTGAATCTTCTTTATGTGCTGTTCGTCCTCAGCTTTATACCGCTCGGCATCACCGACCATTCTCTCAATTTCTTCCTTCGAGAGTCCTCCCATACTATTAGTTATCCTTATCTTGTTTCGAGACCCAGTAACCTTATCTTCTGCATAAACAGTCAGCACCCCGTTTGCATCAATGTCAAAGGTGGCTGACAATTTGGCAACACCTCTTAGGGCAGGATGAATGTCAGAGAGAACAAATTCACCCAATATCTTGTTATCAGTGGATATCACTCGCTCGCCCTCAATGACTTTAAACATAGCAGATTGCTGAAAATCAACAGATGTAGAAAATTCGCGTTCCTTGGTTGTGGGAATAGTGGTGTTGCGTGGAATAACTACACTCGCTACTTGACCAACACATTCAATTCCAAGGGACAAAGGATTGACATCCATGAGCACTATGTTTTGAATCTTTTCATCACCCTTTCCACTTAAGATAGCAGCTTGCACTGCTGCACCATATGCAACAGCTTCATCTGGATTAATGCTTTTGCAGAGCTCCTTTCCATTAAAGAAATCTCGCAACAGCTGCTGAACCTTTGGAATTCTAGTAGAACCTCCAACAATGACAACATCATGAATGCTGCTTTTGCTCATCTTGGCATCTTTTAGACAAAGGTCCAGAGGCTCCATACATTGCATGAAAAGATCCATGTTCAGTTCCACGAATTTTGCCCTGCTGATTTTCGAGCGGTAATCAATACCCTCATATAAAGAATCTACCTCAATTGATGTCTGGGCATATGAAGAAAGTGTCCGCTTTGCCCTTTCACAAGCAGACCTCAATCTTCGAAGAGATCTAGGGTCTCCACTTATGTCCTTTTTGTGCTTCCTTTTAAACTCTTCCACAAAGTAGTTGAGCATACGATTGTCAAAATCCTCTCCACCAAGGTGGGTATTTCCAGCCGTAGCTTTCACTTCAAATATACCAGCCTCAATCGTCAGAATAGAAACATCAAAAGTACCACCGCCAAGATCAAATATAAGCACATTCTTCTCCCCGACAAAACTACCACTGGCATAGTCCTTGTTAAGGCCATAAGCAATGGCGGCAGCAGTAGGCTCGTTGATTATACGAATTACATTAAGACCAGCAATTGTACCAGCATCTTTTGTCGCCTGGCGCTGGGAGTCGGTAAAATATGCAGGGACAGTAACAACAGCATCTTTTACCAATGATCCGATGTATGCCTCAGCAGTAACCTTCATCTTTAAAAGGACCATCGATGATATTTCTTCAGCAGAAAACTGTTTCTCGACACCTTTGAAGTTGACCACAATCATTGGCTTCTCACTAGGACCAGCAATAACCTTAAATGGCCACAATTTCTTGTCATCCTGTACTGAAACATCGTTGAACCTCCTACCAATCAATCGTTTTGCATCTGCCCACAGCATAGGAACAATGATCATTGTATGTAACAGTATAGAAATAGAAAGATGCAAAGGCAAAAGCACAATTGATTGTTTATTTAACAAAAACAGTTTTAAACGATGCTACATCCTACAAGATATAAACATAGACTTGGCTAAAACACATGTCATCACTTGTTGATGGAAATAACGCAAGTGCGCATCTCTTCCAGTTAATTATATTTGAAATGTGTGTGTGCACGCAGGCTTAATTATAAGTATAACATCACATTATATTTTATTTTGTTGCTAAACATGACATCACATTTTCTGCAATGGTAATATGAATTATATACTGTATTGGTAGTTCAAACAAACACACAAGTGAATATGAATCTCATGAGTATGGACATTGTACATTAATAATATAAAACACAGACTAGATTCAGCTACAAACAAAACTTGGTGTTCAATAAGTTACCAAATTAGAGATACAGAGTGATGCTTTGTTACTCTTACTATTGTGGCCATGCAGGTGCCTATATGTATGGATTTAGAAACTTTCTGCCTCGTAGTTTCTCTTGATAAGAATTAATATCTTACTCATACATAAACGTACATGCAGATTTCAATCAATATTAAGTTTTGGTACCCATTTGAACTGGCATTTTAGTAATTCAAAAACAATATGAAGCTCAACTTCATAAAACAGACATTAGAAGAAAGATACCACTTCTTAAACAGACATTAGGACAAAGACACCAGGTTACCTCTTTTTCTTTACTTCAATTTAATGAGTGCTTAACAAAGCCTGTAAATATGCAATTCATACTAAAAAGATAAAAGAAAAATGCTAAAGGGTCCCAAAATGGATCCTAAATGTCACATGTCATGTTCTGATTGGTCATTGTTTTATTAAATTTAATGCACTCCCGTGCATTCACATTAATCTCACCAATTAAAACATCCCAAATTGTCACATTATCAACAACGACAAATCATTTGGGAGCATATTTAGGACCTCTAGCATTACTCGAGATAAAATTATCAAATACAACATACGAATGTAGTTTTATATAGATAGATATTAAATTAACATAACAAACAGTGTGTGCAAAACAAAAAATAGATTCCATGAGTATCTAATTTCCTCTCCATGATCCAAATATAACAATTTACTACAAAATAAATAACAGAAAATCAAATATTTCTCATCAATGTAAGTTATTGATAGCACAATTAGTATACTCCAATTTCCTTTTTACCTTCCATTCAATTATCCCCATCTCATACACCCAATCATAGAGTATGAAACTTTAAGAAAATGACGTGACTAGCAAATCAAAGACACTGTTTTCAGGTTCACAACCTTATTCTATAAATTAAAAAAATATCATCAATTACTATCCCCCAAACACACACACACACACACAATATATTCCTTATGCACATCCAAACAAAAATCATAAACCCAAAATATAAATATATACAACTACAAAAATTCAATATAAAAGCACCTACTTTAACACAGATAGAACACAAACAAACACCCCGGAATCGAGCTACTATATGTTACAAAAACAACATATAAACATTATTAACCTATATAATCATTTTATCCAAATTCCACAAAAGGGCTAAATCAAGATTACATTACACATTTTTCAGAAAAGCCCTAATCAAAAATCACAAATTATCAATATAAAATTAATGAAAAAACAAAAATTACTTAAACTGTAAAACATATTTAAAACACAAATAACAATCAGTAAAAAAAGAAACAAAATAAAGACAAGCAAAGAAACATTCATGTACAAATGTATATGTCAGTGCATGGGGAAGCGTGCAATAAGTAGTTACCAAACACAGTGTTCACAGGGTTCCTAGCAACTTGATTATAAGCAGCATCGCCAATGAAACGCTCAGTGTCCGTAAAAGCAACGCAAGACGGCGTCGTTCTGTTACCCTGATCATTAGCAATGATCTGAACGCCGTCGTGTTTCCAAACAGCAACACAAGAGTAAGTGGTTCCGAGATCGATCCCTATGGCCACCTCTCCTTTTCCTTGACCTTTTTTGTCGCCTTTTCTCTCCATTTTCAAACTTTTTTTGCCCACGAAAACTTTGGACTAGACCTAGAGTGATTTGGGGGACGTGTACGTATATATAGGTAAATGTGTATGTTTGAACTTTACAGTTTACACTCGTGTGACTCTTCAACTTCATTTTGGTAAAGTGAATTTTCTGGTTTATTTTATTTGACAATTACGATTAAATTATTTATTCAATTTATCATATATTTTTTTTTTTGAAGTAGTTGGTTTTTCTTAGTATAGTTTGTGAGTTAATGGTAGAATAATATTGTTTTTTAAATAAATTTTGAGACGAATTAGAATCAAACGACAAAAATTAACTCATACTATTACTTGGGCAGTGCAATTTTACTGATTACTCCTCCGTTCCATTCATTTCTATACACTTTCCATTTTGGGATGTCCCATTTAGGGCCGAGCAGAACCGAACCAGAACCGAAAAACCGAACCGAATAGTATAATTTCGGTTAGGTTCGGTTCTAATTTTCTGAAAATTCGGTCTTTTCGGTCCGGACCGAATAGACCGAAATAAATATCGGTTCGGTTCGGTTCTTTCAAAAAAAATTCGGTCCGAACCGAATAGACCGATTTTTTTTATTTTTTTATTTATATAATTTTTATAGATATAATATATTAATTTTATATGTATGTATATATTTAAAATTTTGCATAGCTTATTTTTGCTTCGAGATTTGAAGTTTGAACTATTATATTTACATTTCATACTTGTATTTCATTAGCTAATATTTTTATTTTTAGAAAAATCATATATTTTGGCTTTTTTTGAAATAAAATTTTTTTATTTGAAAATATTTCGGTTCTTTTATGAAAGAACCGAACCGAATAGCATTATTTCGGTTCGGTTCGGTTCCGGTCCAAAATACAATTTCGGTTCGGTTCGGTTCGGAAAAAAATGATAATTCGGTTCTCGGTCTATTCGGTTCGGTCCGATTCTGGACCGAACCGACCGAATGCTCAGCCCTAGTCCCATTCATTTCTATACATTCCAAAAATAATAACTTTTAATAATATAAAACACTATTACACCCACTACTTTCTCCCCTATCTCTATTCTATAACAATATAAATCAATATTACACCCACTACTTCCTCCAATATCTCAAATCTATTATTAAATATTGATAGGTCCCACCACTTTACTCATTTTTCATCTAATTTTGCTCATTTTTTATATTTTTTCTTAGTATATGTGACCGGTCCCGGTGTATAGAATTCACTGAACGGAGGGAGGAGTAATTATACTATGTCCCTTTTATTTCTATACACTTTCCATTTTGGGATGTTCATCTTATTTCTATACATTCCAAAAATAGTAATTTTTAATAATATAAAACACATTACATCCCTTACTTTTCTCTAGGGGTGAGCAAAACCGGATATCCGGTCCGGTTTATAAATTCGGATCGGATATCCGGTTTTTCGGATTGTGAAAAATCTATTCCGGTTCCGGATCCGGTTTAACCGGATATCCGGAATTCGGATATCCGTTTAAACCGGATCGGAAATCGGATAATCCGGATCCGAATGAATTAATTAAAATATATTTTAAGTTGTAAAAAAATAATAAATATTATTATATTTCGATAGGTTATCGTTAACTTTACAAATTTTAAATTGATTAATAACATTTTAGACATCAAAATCTCATGTATTAACATTTATAAATTTATTTTTTCCTAATTTTTATTTTAACGCATCAAATTATCATTCATTTGTTTAATATGTACTTCTACATACTTTTTTAGAGATATTAATAGCACGTTCACTCTCGAATTTATTTTATTAAATGAAATAATAATATTAAACGAGAACACTCTTTCATTAACTTCGTTCTAAAATTTTATTAACTAAGATTACGAAGTTTTCACGTACAAATATATGGTATTGTGTTTATAAATGCGCACTCAAATATATAATTTCATGTGTAACATTTCAATTTTACAACTAAAATGTTTATAAACTCGATCAATGCACACAAACTTAGTAATTTATTAGTAATAATTTATTACTTAATCTAATATATCATATGTTGAATTATTTGTCTTTAATATTATTTATTATACATATATAAATATATTATTTTTTAAGATATATTGAAAATCGGATCGGATCCGGATATCCGGTTTTATATAAAGTTATGATCCGGATCCGAATCCGAATTTATAAAAAAATCCGGATCGGATATCCGGTCCGGTTTTTTCGGATCGGATATCCAAATTTCCGGATTTTTAAAATCGGATACCGGATCGAAAATTAGGATAATCCGGTTTTCGGATTTTTGTGCTCACCCCTACTTTTCTCCACTATCTCCATTTTATAATAATTTAAAACACTATTGCACTCATTATTTTACTCCACTATCTCAAATCTATTATTAAATATTGATAGGTCCCACCACTTTACCCATTTTTCAATATAACTTTACTCATTTTTTATACACACTGAGGGAGTATTGTATAGTAAGCTTTTAAACTCGTTGATTGATATGACTGGTGCAGGAGCCAAATTTAAAGATCGCATTCAGAAATAATTTTGTAAGACTAGGGGTTATTTGATAAAACTAAACTAAAAATACTGAATGAATAAATTAATTCACTGAACGGAAAAGTTCGGAACCTAAAAATACTGTTTGATAACATCGATATAAAATTATCTGAATGACACCAAATTTTTCGTTTCATCCTAAAAGTTATTATACATTACAAATCACGTGGCATAAAATTTATTAAATTTAAAATATCAGCAAATACTTTAATTTTATTGAATAAAAAGTTTACACATGAAATGAATTAAAAACATATTTATACATGCAGGTTCAAATTAACCGTCAATAATGAGAAACATGCATGAAACAAACTCAATAAAATTTACATTATTTTTATGTCACAAAACGTGCTAGTTACATATAGATCTATAGATTAGGAAAGCAACATAAATAAATATAAAGTCCACAAACAGTCACATAAGGTTAAGAGCATTTCCAATAGAGGCGCCCTCAACTCGTCATAAATAATAAAAAAAATTATTCATTTATATCAAATTCAGCACCCTTCAAATCTAATTGTTGGCACCTCATGTAAGGTGCCTAGATGGTGCCTGAACAAATAATATTAAAAATAGATATAATATAATAAAATGGATCTTATGTATTTTTAGTACTAGTATTTGGGATTTTTCATTTAGAGAGGATGTCAAAACAAATAATATTAAAAATAGATACAATATAATAGAAATGGATCATATGTACTTTTATTACTAGTATTTGGGATTTTTCATTTAGAAGGGTGTTAAAAGTTGTCAACTTATTTTGGCACTCTTTGGGTACCCTTGCAAGACACCCTTATTGGAGATGCTTTAATAGGAAGAAAACTACATTCAATTGCTCTACTGACCGAAAAAGTGATGGTCATCTCACTTAGCGAAAAAGTCAGTTTTGTACTGAGTCAGTGCGTTTCATAACGTGCCTCAGATGTACATAATCTGAACGATTAAGTAAATTATTCATAAAGTGATCATTAAGGGGCCATTTGTTCATAACTGAATGAGACAATTTGAACTTAACCATTCATATAATTGATGTTAAGATTGTTTGACTTGCATTTTCAGGACTGGACAACTGAAAATTCTTCTGGACAACACCAACTCAAATTCTGAGCTGAACGGTTCACAAATGGGCACATCTATATCAGCATTCTGTTTTTACAAACTTTTACTTCTATTATTCATTAAAAAACTTTTTCTTTTATATTTTATATACAGTAGAATCTCTATATATCAATACCCTATACAAGAATAACATCTTTGTAATAATAAAAAAATTCGGTCCCAATACTATATAATCAATACAAAAATTATCTTTATTTAAGAATAACCTCCTTATAATAATATATTTTTTTCGATCCCAATGACATTACTAGAGGTTCTATTGTACAAGCATAGCTCATATAATTAAAATTTCAAATAGCACACAATTAGAACAAAACAAGTTATTATATTTTGATGTTCTTTATTTTAAAGTAAATTTTAATTAAACAACTTGAATAATTAAATTATAATTTTCTACTATGGTATTCTTATTTTATTTTTTTAATATCTATATCATATTTCTCACTTATGTTAATTTTAAATTTTATGTTATTGCACTTGTATAAATTTTTGATGGAATGCTATTCAAACATATTTTAGAAAATTTACTATCAATATGTATTACTTTTTTTTAGTAAATATATATTTCATTCAAAAAATAACTTTTTTTAATCAAATAACATGACTCATTCCTATTCAAATTTGTTATCCATTCAGAAACATTAACTATTCAGAGAATATAGTTCATGTTCAGATTTAACAAATGAATCATTAAATATTATCAAACAGGGAGTCGAACTTGTGATCCTTTCAATACATTGGCCCCTTATCACTAAGGTAGCTCACTCACTCGATTGCACATCTTCATGTTTATTTTCATCTTGGTTAAGTATGTCTACCATTATATTTTTAATTTGCTTTATTTTTTTATATAGAATTTGAAAAATGTGATATAACGTGAAAAATAATTTATTTGACATCCATTATTTCGTATAGAGTTGTGTTAGGTATTTCAAATTAGTTCCCAAATCTATCACTTCTATTACTTCTATTACTATATATTATATGTCAATACAATGGCAAAAAGTGTCACTTTAATGCTTGTGAAGTTACAATTTTACCCCTATTTTTTGAAAAATAACAAAAATATCACCGTTATATTATTATGCAAAAATAAATTAATATTTGTTAATGTAGAGAATCGAGCCTACAACCTCCTTTTAAGAAGTCCAAAGCATAACCACTATGCTACATTTTCTTTTGAGTTTACTATAAAGATTTTATTAGATAAGTCACATCATTTCCTCTAATTCTATATTCCTTTTTTATTTTGAACCTTTGAGTAAAGAAAATATTGGTTCATATCTATCTATATATCTATCTATCTATTTCTTTATATTAAAGACCGTCTAGGGGCAATTTGAGCCAATAAAATGGTTGTGAAATGACAAGTTTGCCCTTATTTGTTGAAAAATCACAAACTTGTCATCCCTCTATTATTTATGTAAAATTAAAAGAATTTTATTTGCCCTCAGGAATCGAACCTCTAAACTCCTCCAGAGAAACTCATGTTATAAGTTATAACTATTGTGCTACATTTACTTTTGTGTATAATTTCAAAATCTTATTAGATAAACCACATCTTCCTTTTTTGTCCAATTTTTTTTAGTTTAAGTAAAATGTTGGTTTATATTATTTATATAACTTGAATTTTTTGGTTTCAATATTTACATGTATAATTATATACTATTTGACTTAGTACAAATTTAAGGCAACTAAGGGAAAAAAGGTTAGAAAACGACTATAAATTTATTATTTTACTCTTATATTTTTAAAAATTACAGAAATCCCAACCCTTTATTATTTAAGCTAAAATAGATTAAATTTGTGTGAACATTGATAATCGTATTCCAAACCTCCTCATATAAATTTCATCTGAGAGTCAAGTGTGTAACATTGAGTTTTGAGTTTATGATAAAAATATTATTAGATAAACTATCTTCTCTCATCATATTTTTCTTTGTTATATTAATTTTTGAGCAAAAAACCTGCTATTTTATATTATTTATAAAAATATGTTTATTCAATTTTTTAAAAAAAACTTTTATCTTTTAAGTAAGTAAAATGTTAGTTCATATTATTATATAGTTCCATTTTTTCAAATTTTAGTAATTCTATATATAATTATTATGTATTCAATTATATTTATAAATTCTTATTTCACTTGTATTTTTGAATTATATATTAATTATACTGCAATTTTTTATATGATTTATACTTTTTATGGGTTATTTAGCTATTAATACACAAATATAATATAATTTGGAATATATTTAAAATTAGTATCGTAAAAAGTGTGAATTATAGTTAGGGGTGTGAATCAGAGTTGGACGAGGCAGATGGACTAGTCCCATCTCGATTAAGCGGAAATCGGGTTTAAAAGCAGTTTTAAAAAATCGGTCAAAAGTCAGACAAGACTGTCAAAAATCAATTTTAATCGGTCAAAATTGAAAAAAAAAATAAAAAAAGAAGTTGATTCTTTTTTTAAAAAAATTAGACAATATATTGATAATTATATGGGTATGAGTTATTAATTTATTTATTAAATCTTTAATATACGATTATTCTTTCAAATTGAATTACTCTTTTCGTTCATATACAAGTATGGAGTAATGATATGCAGTTCTTTTCTGTAAACATTAACATTTAAATATCAATATTGGACTAAGGATATATGATTAATCAATTCGATTAATCACCTATTATCTGATTAATCACTACAGGGTACCTCTACCGATTAATGCGGATTTTCGTCTTTTAGGACACTATAAAATACGTTTAACTTATGATTTTAGTACTAATATTTTATTTTGATTAACATCATAATTTTAGTAATATAAATTATGTTGTAAATCATGTGTACATGCACAAAATGTAAACACATTTATAAATGAAAGTATGATCTATCAAATAATGTATAGTTGTATATAATTTGTGTATATATGTGTGTGTGTGTGTGTGAGAGTGTATGTGTGTGTGTCTGTATAAATATTATTGAACAAAATTTGTAACTTAAATCGGGTTGTATAGGGTAGGTCGAAAAAATATAAAAGTTATACCAAACCTATTTAAATCGGATGGGTAAGGTTGGCTTGGTCATTCGAAAAGAGAGCGGGTTGGTTTAGTTTGATCGGGTTGGTAAACCATGAACACCCATAATTTGAGTAATCGGTGGATGCATTATTTAGGGATCAAATCGAATAATTAGATATTATTGGAATGATTAGCGGGAAAAATTTAATTATATATATATAGTTGCACTATAGAAAGAACACTTAATACGAAGAACAATAAAAAAACATCATCATAACACTTTATTTTTCATAAAATTTGATTTGCAAATATTGGAATCACAAAATATAACAACAATAAAGCCTAACATATCGAATTTAGCGTAGAATCTAATTTAAATTTAAAAAATCAAAGTTAAATAGAATTCAGTTTAGAAGGAATTTATATATATATATTTGTAACAATGAAATATGTGTAATCATGTTATATTTGATCCTAATTTTTTTTTTTGATCATATTTTTATTCATAAAAACCTTTTTGGGTGTGAAAATTAGAATCTAAATGCAATTTTATGTACGAATCTATGGTGTTTTTCACTGTTCTTCTTCATATAAGGGTGTTTTTCATGGAGCATTGACCTAAATAAAATTCATTTCACATCATTTAAAACTAAATAAATATTTTGACAATTAAAAATAATCATTTGATCTTTATCTTATAGAAATTAATCCAAATTTTATGAAATTAAAAAATATTAAAAAAATAACTATACAAATATAAGGTAATTTCCAAATATTATCTTTTCCTGCATTTTTAATTAAAAATTATTTTAATATATATACATGTTCGTGCGTGAAATTATTCGAGTATATAACAAGCCCGTGTCTCGCACGGGCTTTTATGCTAGTTTTTTACAAAACTAGTTGAAAAAACAGTGCTTCGCGACAGCCTAATAATTTTTTTAAAAAACTCTATCAAATAAATTACGAAAACTCGGTCCTCGCTAATAAGCCGTCCTCCCGTGAAACACGCTTTCCTTTTTAATATCAAAATCTCAAATTTAATATATTGAATATATACTTGTCTTATATATTAATTTTTATGTTACCATACTCCTTTCTAATGAGACACTCTTTCGTTGAAAAAACACATATATAACTTTACATATTTACTTCAAATAGAACTTTTAGTTATGTATTACAAACGCTTATTCTACTTCTAATAGATCTTTTAATTGCAAGTACTTCTTTTATATCCGAACTCTCCTCCTCTATAAAATAAATCGAAACACCTATTCTACTTCAAATAGAACTTTGCAAGTGTTAGGAATATGTTGTTCTTGATGATAAACATAAAACACTTAGTAGAATTTGTGTAAAGTCACTTTGTAGCTGTCAACGAAATGGCATGCTTTGTAGCATTCCGTTGACAGGAAGCTCATCAACGAAATGAGTGTTGTAGCAATTGCATTGTATAATACTTCTCAAATGATAGGCATTCTGTTATATGTATTAGATAGGTTTTCTAAGTCATGTTGACTAAGTACTAGATAGGCAAAATAGGTTGGTTAATTGTAAATATATTATGCCTTGTAATTTTGCCTAAGTGAAGACATGTCAACGGTATGAAGATTACTCTGTCAACGGTATGTAGTTTACTCATCAACGAAACGAGGGAAACACCATCAACGGAATGAAGAATAAAGCTATCAACGAAACACATCTCCCTGCTATCAACGAATCATTATTGCTTTTCTGAATAGTTGACAAAGTGATAGTGACAGTTTACTGAACAGATCTAAAGGTGATGTGGAAGTGTACTTTGCATTGGAAACCATTAAAATGGACATGGGGAATAAGGAAACATCCCAGTTTCCAATTGGGTCTTGGGAGTGATCATAATAAGCATGAAGACAAAAGCAAGGATCTCCAAGGACCACTGGACAAAGGGATGAAAAGCAAACTATTGGCGGTTACTCATTGTACTTTTAGTGTAGCCAAAAATAGGGTTGTAAACTTGGGGATATATAACCAAGTGTAGCAGTTACTTTAATAGTAGAGAAGAAAAACAAATAGTTTGTATTAGCTATCCTTGAGAGCATTCTTCTCTACAACCTTGTAACTGAGCAGCTGTGTACTTTTGTATCACAGATTATTTCCGCAATAAAAATCACTTCAGTTGGATCATCAAACAATCCAACTGAAATTATTTATGTGCTTGTGATTTTTACTTTAAGTTCAGTTTTTATTTGTAAGTTGTTTTAAGTTTAAGAAATATCAAGAATTGTATTCAACCCCCCCCCCCCTTCTACAATTCTGTTAGGTCATTTGGGATTAACAATTGGTATCAGAGCGAGCTTCTAACATACAAGAAGTTTAAAGATCAAGACCAAAAACAGAAACCATGGTGAAGAAGGATGCAGGTGTGAGATACCAGTTCTTGATAAGGACAATTACTTTCACTGGAAAGTAAAGATGCATTTACATCTCATGTCTATGGATGAGAGGTATGTAGACTGCATTGAGAAAGGTCCACACGTTCCCATGAAGCTTGATTCTAGAGTTGGACTGCCAGATGATGCTCCTGATGTAGAGATTCCAAAACCTGTCTCAGAATGGACTGTTGAAGATGTTGCAGAAGTCCATAAAGACAAAAGAACCATGAACATTCTGTTTAATGGTTTAGAGCAAGAAATGTTTGACAATGTCATAAACTGTACAACCTCCAAAGAAGTATGGGACACTGTTATAACTCTCTGTGAAGGAACTGAGCAAGTCAGGGAAAATAAAATGCAACTCCTTATACAACAATATGAGCATTTTCATTTTAAAGCCGGTGAAACCCTAAATGACACGTTTAGTAGGTTTCAGAAGCTTTTGAATGGATTAAAGCTGTATGGGAGGATCTATCAAACCAAGGATTCAAACCTTAAATTTCTTAGAGCTCTTCCAAAAGAATGGAAGCCTATGACTGTTTCTCTCAGAAACACCCAAGAGTACAAAGACTACACTCTTGAAAGGCTTTATGGAACCTTGAAGACATATGAGTTGGAAATGGAGCAAGATGAAGAAATTGAAAAGGTACAGAAGAAGGGTGGATCTATTGCATTGATTGCATCTGTGAACCAACTGGAAGATGACACTGAAGAAGCTGCAAAGGCAACAACTAGTCGAGCTAGTTGTAGAAGTGATGTTAGCAAGGGTAAAGGCAAGATGATAGAAGAAGAAGAACCAGAACCAGCCAACTTGGATGACTTAGATGAGATTGATGAACACATTGCTTTTCTGTCAAGAAAATTCTCTAAGTTCAAGTTCAAGAGAAACTCAGAAGCAAGGCCACCAAGGAGAGACTTTCAACCTAACAAAAGTAACTGGATTGAAAAGTCTAAATCTAAATGTTTCAATTGTGGAATGCTTGGTCACTTTGCTGGAGACTGCAGAAAGCCCAAGATTGAGAAGGGCAACAGGAAATTTGAGTCTGTTGATTATAAAAAGAAATACTTTGAACTTCTCAAGCAAAAAGAAAAGGCTTTCATGTCTCAGGAGTATGATTGGGTTGGTAATGGTGAAGATTCTGATGATGATGTTGAATATGTCAACCTGGCTCTTATGGCTAACAATCATGAGCAGGAAGCAAGCTCCTCAAGCAACCAGGTAACAATTACTAATCTTTCTGAGCTTTCTAAAGAGGAATGCGATAGTGCAGTAAATGAAATGTCTACTGTATTATATAATTTACGCGTTACTCTTAAATCACTTACCAAAGAGAATTCAAGAATAAAAGAGACTAATTTGCTCTTAAGTGATAGGAATGCAATGTTAGAAGCACAGCTCATTGAATTTGAGAAAATGAGATGTGTTAGTAGGGATGCTAAGAAGGAACTTGAGAACGTGTTACAAAGGGAAGAAATTCTTAAGACACAACTTGAAATAGAACAAAGTGTGATTGCTAAATGGAAAGATGCCAGGAATGTTGCTACCAACATCATTAATGTTTAAGGTATGGAATCTTTCTGTGAACAATCATGGAAAAAGAACAAAGAGAAACTAGGGTATGTTTGTGAAACCTTAGAATCAGAAACAGAGTCAACAAACAACAATGATCATTTGTTGAAGGTTGATATGTCAACGGAATGCAATGTTTCGTTGACAGATGAACCATCAACCGATCAGGGTGTTTCGTTGACAGAGAAAAGAAAAGATGAACTCACTAGACTTAATAATAAGTATGGTCCTGTCACCAAGAACTTTGTTCAAGGCGAGTCTAGTAAATCAAAGAAAGTTGAGAAGTCTGTTGAGAGAGCTAATGTAGGTCACTTGTCCAACAAGCAATTGAAAGATAAGTTAGAGAATGTTCAAGTTGAGGCTAAGGGAAATAAAAAGAATAACATGAATGGCAAAGTAGGAATTAACAAACACAACAATTACACACCTGATAAATATGCTCCTAGAAAGACATGTGTTAATTGTGGAAGTGTTAGTCATTTATCTACTAACTGCAAATCTGTTAAGAAGACTGTTCAAGTGAAAATTCCCAAGCCTGCAATGAATAGTTCTATGCCTACAATGCCTGTTATGCCTAACATGTTTGCTCCATATGCACAATTTCAAAATCCATATGCCAGCATGCCATTTGTGTCTAATCCATACATGAATATGTTTAATGTGCCACAAATGCCATGGAATATGAATAACATATTTATTCCTCCAACTATGCATGCTGTGAATGAAAATGTGAGCAACCCTCAGAAATCAACACCAAGGGTAAAGATTGATTTAAATCAATCTGAGCCCAAGGTGAAAAATAATGTAAAAGGGAAAGCAAAGGCTAACAAAACAGGACCCAAGGAAACTTGGGTACCAAAATCAACTTGATTTGATTTTATTGTGTGCAGGGAGACAAAAGGAATCTTTGGTACTTGGATAGTGGTTGTTCAAGACACATGACTGGTGATTCTACCCTGCTCACAGAGTTTCAGGAAAAAGCTGGCCCTTGTATTGCTTTTGGAGATGACAGCAAAGGCTACACAAAGGGATATGGCTTGATTTCAAAAGAGAATGTCATCATAGATGAGGTTACATTGGTGGATGGTCTTAAGCACAATTTGCTTAGCATCAGTCAACTTTGTGACAAAGGATTTTTAGTTACTTTTTCTAGAGAAGCTTGTGTTGTTTCTAAAGGAGGAAACAACAATGTGGTAATGACTGGATTCAGAAGAGGGAATGTGTACATTGTTGACTTTAGTAGCACAAGTCCAGAAACCATCACTTGTCTTTTCAGCAAGGCAAGCAAGGATGAAAGTTGGCTATGGCACAAGAAATTATCTCATCTGAATTTTAAAGTTATGAATGACTTGTTGAGGAAAGATCTTGCTAGAGGAATTCCACAGGTGGAGTTTTCCAAGGATGGTTTGTGTGATGCCTGTCAAAAAGGGAAACAAAAGAAGGCATCATTCAAAAGCAAGACAGAGTCATCAATTGTCCATCAGCTTGAGTTGCTTCATATGGATTTGTTTGGCCCTGTAAATGTCATGTCTATTTCAAAGAAGAAATATTGTCTTGTGATTGTTGATGATTTTTCTAGATTTACATGGACTTTCTTTTTGCTCTCCAAAGATGAGGCAAGTGAAATCATTATCAATCACATCAAGATGGTAAACAATCATCCTGACTTGAAAGTAAGAAGGATTAGGAGTGACAATGGGACAGAATTCAAGAATTCAAGCATGAAGGTGTTCTGTGAAGAAAATGGTATTTTGCATGAGTTTTCAGCAGCAAGGACACCACAGCAAAATGGTGTAGTTGAAAGGAAAAATAGAACACTTATTGAAGCTGCAAGGACAATGCTAGATGAATCAAAGTTACCAACTTATTTTTGGGCTGAGGCAGTTAATACAACTTGCTTCACTCAGAATATTTCTTTGATTAATCAGGCCAAAGGAATGACCCCTTATCAGCTACTCAAAAGAAAGAAGCCACTTTTGGATTTTCTTCATGTCTTTGGATGCAAGTGCTTTGTTCTGAGAAATCAAGCTGAGCATTTGGGGAAATTTGAAGCAAAGGCAGATGAAGCAATATTTGTGGGATATGCAGCAGGGAAAGCCTACAGAGTCTATAATCTCAGAACCAACATTGTTATGGAATCTGTACATGTTGTTTTTGATGATCTCAAAATTCAAGGTCTCTGTGATGAAGGTTTCCATGAAAGTCTTTCTTTTGAAAATGAGGAAGGAGATCAAGTGAATCATGTTAAGGCTACTGAGAAACAGCCTAAAGTTGTTGTATCTAGCACAGATGAAAGCAGCAGTGAAGATGAAATTGCTGCATTAAGATTGAAAAGAATAGCTGCTAGCAGACCAAATGGTCATTTCGTTGACAGTCATGATGGTGGATTCGTTGACAGTCAAAATGAACGTTTCGTTGACCGCCAAAATGGTAAAACCGTTGACAGTCATAGAAATGCTTCTAGAAGTGATCATTTAGGGACAACAAACTCAGGGGGAGTTTCTCAAGGACAAATATCCAATCAAGGCAATCATGATCATGAAGCTACCTCTTCAAGAGCAAATCTACCTCCCTCAAGGAAATGGACTAAAGATCATCCCTTTGAACTTATTATAGGTGATGTTTCTTCAAAAGTTCAAACTAGAAGAGCAACTCAAGAAGAATGTCTATATAGCAGCTTTCTATCTCAAGATGAGCCAAAGAAAGTTGAGGATGCACTTCTAGATCCAGATTGGGTTTTGGCTATGCAAGAAGAGCTAAACCAATTTGAAAGGAACAATGTTTGGAAGCTGGTGCCCAAGCCTAAGGACAGGAGTGTCATAGGCACAAAATGGGTGTTCAGAAACAAGATGGATGAAAATGGCATAGTCACAAGGAACAAAGCAAGACTGGTTGCAAAAGGCTATTCACAGGAAGAAGGAATTGATTTTGATGAAACATTTGCTCCTGTTGCAAGACTAGAAGCAATAAGGATTTTCCTAGCCTATGCAGCCCATGCCAATTTCAAAGTCTATCAAATGGATGTGAAGAGTGCTTTTCTGAATGGGGAATTGGAAGATGAGGTGTATGTAAGTCAACCTCCTGGTTTTGAAGATGATGATTTTCCAGAATATGTATACTTCCTCCTCAAAGCACTCTATGGTTTGAAACAAGCACCTAGAGCCTGGTATGACACACTTTCACAGTTCCTCCTTGAGAATCACTTCACTAGAGGTACTGTAGATAAAACTCTTTTTCACAGGGTTGTGAATGGCTCTACTATACTTGTTCAAATTTATGTAGATGACATAATCTTTGGGTCTACAGATGTGAAACTTTGTCAAAAGTTTGCCAAGCTTATGCAAAGTAAATATGAAATGAGCATGATGGGAGAATTAACTTACTTTCTTGGGCTTCAAGTGAAGCAAGTTAATGACGGCATTTTCATTAGTCAAACAAAATATATTCATGATTTATTAAAGAAGTTTAATTTAATGGAATGCTCTCCTGCCAAAACTCCCATGCCTACTGCCACCAAACTTGAATTGAATACTAAGGAAAAATCTGTGGACATTTCAGGTTACAGAGGCATGGTAGGCTCACTTTTATATTTAACAGCTAGTAGACCTGATATTATGTTTGCTACATGTCTATGTGCTAGATTTCAGGCTGATCCTAGGGAATCCCATTTAGTTGCTATTAAAAGAATTTTCAGATATCTCAAAGGAACACCAAACCTTGGCATTTGGTATCCTAGAGAATCTGGCTTTGAACTAATTGGTTATTCAGATGTAGATTTTGCAGGATGTAAAATTGACAGGAAAAGCACAACATGCACCTGTCAATTCTTAGGAAACAAGCTTGTCTCATGGTTCAGCAAGAAACAAAACTCAGTTTCTACCTCCACAGCTGAGGCTGAGTATATTGCAGCTGGAAGTTGTTGTGCACAGATTTTATGGATGAAAAATCAACTACTTGATTATGGATTAAGAGTTGAGAAAATTCCTATTTTCTGTGACAACACTAGTGCCATTGCCATTACTGAGAATCCAGTGCAGCATTCAAGGACCAAGCACATTGACATCAAGTACCATTTCATTAGAGTATGAATGGTATTGTGGAGTTACATTTTGTTCCAAGTGAACAACAACTTGCAGACATCTTTACCAAGCCACTTGATGAATCCACATTCTCAAGATTAGTAAGTGAGCTAGGTATGCTAAATTTCTCTTAATTATTTTGAGATTTTTGCAAGTTAAAATGCAGCCAGAAACTTGCTATGTTTTTCTGTGAATTAATTTTCTCAGGAAAAAGTGAAATTTTGTCTAAGTCAAAATTACTATGTCAACGAAACGAACCATTTCGTTGACAGTCTTAGCATTTTTCTGGGTGTTTCGTTGATAGCTCTTTTATATCAACGAAACACAGCTTTATCAACGAAATAAGACGGGACTTTAACCGCCCAATCCTGATTCGTTGATTTAGCGCTTTTAATCTGAACCGTTGATATTTGACACGTCCGTTACCACGATCTGTGCATACACCCCTGTAAGTATAAATCATGGTAATTCTTTAAAAGTAACGGTTATATTTTTAAGCCAATCCAGTAATTTACATTTATTATTGGACTCTTTTTCTGAGAATTTTTGGGGGAGTATTTAAGAAATTCTATTTTCTTTATTTTCTTTTTACCTGTTCTCAAAAATTCCAAAGGCTTTTCTCTCTTCTTCTCTCTAACAAGCAATTTAGCTCGAAGCTTTTCTTCACACAACAATGGCACCCATAGTCAAGCTTATGTCTGCTGGAGGGTTCATTTACGAAAAGAACAACTCAATCTCATTTGTTGTCAAGGAGGGTCCAAACAGTATCTTTTTCAAGATGATGGACTTCATGAAGAACTGCAAATTGAGCTATGCAATGTTTCACTCAACTCCTCTCTATAATGAGATAATCGAGGAGATTTGGACCTCGTGTGAGTATAGTGGAACAAACTGCACACTGCAATTCACCATACAAGGTAAAGAGTACATAGTTAATTCTGATGTATTGCAAGCATGTTTACATATTCCTGAAAATAACTGTGATGCTTTGCCTACAATCACTGAAATGGTTAACTTGCTAAATTCAATAAACTACTCTTTGCCTACTGATAATCTGGGTAGAATAATTAGGAGAGGTTTGGTTAGGGAATATAGTTATTTAGCTGATGCATTTATCAAGGTCTTTTCTAGTAAGATTAGTAATTTTGATGCATTAACTAATTCCATGTTGATTCTTTTTACCATGCTCCTAACTGATAAATATTACAACTTTAGCACCCAACTTATGTATGAAATTGGTGCTAAGTTGGGTGATAAGGCTAATAGGAAAAAGAATATCTATTATGCTAGGTTTCTGATGATGTTGGCTAATCATGTTAGTCCAACACCATTAGTTATTTCTAACCCTGTTTCCAAGTTTGAGTGTTTTGTGCAAGAAAAGAGAGTACTGACAGACATACTGAGGCTGAACCACAATGGTGAGGTTCCAGTGGTGTATCTGCCAATAATTGAGGTAACTACTGCTATCCCTTCTAGTATAATTGTTACTTCAACTATATCACCCAGTACTGTTGCTGTGGAGTTTGTAGTTGTGACCCAACAGGCTCCTACCCCAGCAACAAGACCAAAATCAAAGAAATCCTCCAAGCCAACCTCAGGTGCTTCCCAAAAGGCACCTGTTTTAAAATCCACTACACAACCTAAGGGGAGTGGTGTAGGTGCTGTGAGAGGTGAGGGAAGGGGTGAACATAAAAGAAACCCTAAGGATAAGGAAGGACAGATGAGTGAAATCCAGCCAAGCCCCATTGTGTCTTCCCAACAAGGCACAATGAGTAATATGGATTTAAACACAAGTCTAATTGCATCCTCCCAAAAGGATGTAATTATTGAAACAAGCTCTTCTCCAAGAGCACACTCCAAGAGGGTAAGGGACACTTCAAGCCCACAGTCTACTTTTTCCCAATACCAAAGGAGGGTGAAACAAAAGTCCAAGGGTTCACAGGGTGCACACACTCTGGAAGCTACACTTCCAGTTTCACAAATTCAGTTTGATGTAACCCCTATAATCACTCTGGGGTTACAGTCCCATTCTCTAAACATCAACCTTGAACTATCTCCATCAAATTCACCAACTTTATCTCTAGATGTGGACATGATCCATACATCTATTCCTGATTCTCCAACTCTGATCTTGGAGAAGCCCCACTCTGAAGCTGGTGGCCATCACTTGTTAAGTGATTTGTTGGGCCATCAACCAATTTTTTCTGAAGTTGCAAGAGGATCTGTGGACAAATCTCTAAAATCAATCACCACAGATTCTACTGTAATTTCACTTTCTCAAAGTGCTTTATTGACTTCATCAACGAAACAGCTTCTTTCGTTGACAAGTGTTTCTCCATCAACGGTATCCATACCGTTGACAGTTCAAACTACCATTCCGTTGATAGGTCAATCTACACCCCTTATTGAAAACCCAGTTGTTTCCACAACTAGTGTAGATGACCTGGTGGTAGTTGAGACACTTTTAGGTTTGAGAGGGAGTGAAACTGAGAGGCTGACTTGCAGCCAGGCAAAAGGAGAGTCTGAGAGTGAGAGGCTGGCTATTTCTTCCAGCCAGGCAAAAGGAGAGATTGAGAGTACCACCTTAGTAGGTGAAGGTGAGGGTGTGAGAGGTGTGAGCCATGGGGAGACCATGATGCAAGAAAAGAGTGGAGAGAGAGAAGGGACTACAGGAGCAATAAGGATGGAAGCAGCCATTGCAAGTGAGTTAATGGGGGTCAGTGAGGGAGAAAGGGAACTTACCTTCCAAGAGCATTATCAACAAACTCTGGATAGTATTTCCCTGGATCCTGAGACCTTTACTCATCCTGTGTCAGCCTATCAAGTTATGGCTCAACAGGGCAATGTGGAGGCAGAAAGGTCACTCAACTTAATTCATACTACTGCATCAATGCAAAGAGCAAAGGATGCCTTGACCAATCTACCTCCAGGAGCTGCACCAAGTGGAGAATTTGAGTTTTCTGATGATGAAGATAGCTTTGGTGACAATCTACAGGTGGCCACTACTACACAGACTGGGACTTCTGTGGTGCCTCCTACACCAAACTGGCTTTCTCAAGATATGCATGGTAGATCCAACTTGGATGCTGCTATTACAAGGCAATACAATGAGGCATATCTAGCTCATGAGTCAGCAACTGCAAGGGACAAGAAATTCTATAAGGCCATAATGGATTCTCTGGAAATTCAAAGGCTACAAATGTTGCAGACAAGGATTGAAGCTACAGAAATAAAGGATTCAATTAGCAACCTTAGGGATGCTACTGACAGGAGGCTAGATGAAAAGCTTCCTCTTCACACTGTCTCCAAGATGTCAAGGTTTTTCACCAAGGAACCTGAAGTGTCCTCATCTTTGAAAACTCTCTCCTCTAGAGTGGACAAAGTTGAGGCTACACTTTCTCACATGCAGAAGGAACAGGAGAAGCAAACTCAGCTACTTACCCAGCTTCTGGCAGCTCAAGGACTCCCTATCATCTCACTTGATGATAACAAAAAGGGGGAGAAAACTAAGGAAACTAAGGAGCTAGAGATACAAATCACAAAGGTTTTGGTCCCAGCCATCTCCTTACCAGAAGAGCCATTAGCAATGGGGGAGTTTGGAAAGAAGCAAAAGGATGGTATTGATCTAATTAAGGAAGCTTCTATGAGGATGAAACTTGCAGAACAGATCAAAGATCACTGGTCCAACATAGAAGCAAGGTTCAAGAAAATTACTGATTCTTCAAAGACAGATCAACCATCAACAAATGCAATGGTGATAGTACAAATGGAGCCACAGTTCAAGAGCTCTTATGCTATAGAGCCCCTTCAGCATGGAATCCTTCAAGATTCAAGAAATGAGAAAGGCCAATCTTCATGCTTTAGGAATGTGGATGCAAGAGGGATTTCTCCAGTGTCACCTATCAAACCCAAAGGCAAGAACACTGAAAGGACATTTTATCCTCCACCAAAGCCAGATGAGTTCAAAGTCCTAGGGAAGCTGATCACTAAGTGCAAGGAAAGCAATCATCCAAGCATAAGGAATCAAAGGGTCATCATCTACAGGGACAACAAGGAAATCTGCATTTGGGTTGGTCACCCAAATTTTGCTAAGGCCAAAGCTAAAGAATCTGAAAGGGCAGCAATGCAAGCATTGGCAGTTGCTCAAGCACTTGAAGATGAAGAAACTCTACAGGAAGATAAAGCCAAGGATGGAGCTAAGGAAGCAAGGAAAAGTATAAGGCAACCAAAGGCTAGAGCTAAGAGGAATCTGGACTTTGATAAAGAGGACTCTCAGGACACTGCTCAAGCCTCTTCCACAATAAGTGCACATCATATTCCTACTGGTCTACCTATTGAAGGAAAGTTGGCCTGTGATCCTGCACACCCTGTCAACTATCATGATCAACCAATCATGCCAAAGGAGGAGCCTATTGAATTTGATGAAGCCTATTTTCCAAAATTCCTATTTGAAAAGGATCATCCAACAAAGTCAAAGAAAAGGGATGTCAAGGCAAAGCCAGTATTTGTGAGAAAGCCACAACCTCAGAAACCCCCTACAAATCCAGAGGACTGCATGTACATTGCTGACATCAGGGAAGAATCTAGCTTACATCTTGATTTAGACAACCTGGTGGAAGTAAGGGGCATTGCAGCTTCTCAAAAGATGCCTGAAAGATTAGTTTTCACATTCAAGGGTGGTAGAGAACAAACATGGCCTCTCTACAGAATTTTAGGAGAAGACTACCAAACACTACTCACAGTGTTTAGATGCTTGAAGAAAGACTTTGGCTTCACCAAAACAGCCAAGTCTGAGGTGGTCTCCAAAATATGTCAAATAAAGGCTAGCTGGAACAAGCCTGAGGCTCTTCCCAGGATGCTTAGAGTGCCCTCAACAGGAAAGAAGATCCATCTTCAACCCTACTGGATGATGGAATTTAAGGACAAGGACAACTGCAGAAGGTTCTTCAGAATGGAAGACCAGCTGGATAAGGCATCTAATCAAACTCTAAAGCTTATGCAATCCAAGCTTGGTGATCAAGATGAGGAAGAGAAGATCTTCTACAGAAGGATACAGGTTCAGATTGAGGAAAACAACTCTAAGAGAGGGAAGAAGACTATGCCACAAAGAAGACAAAGATGAATCATTTGCTCAGTCTAGAGGAGCACTTCTTGGCATTAGTCTTGTAAGTCTTGTATTTTATTCAAAGTATTATGAAGCTTAATGCATTTTCTACTTTTGTAATTTAGAATGTATATGAGTGTTTTTGTTATCATCAAGTCTCTTGATTTATGGCTGTTATTCTATCAGTCATAAATTGGGGGAGATTGTTAGGAATATGCTGTTCTTGATGATAAACATAAAACACTTAGTAGAATTTGTGTAAAGTCACTTTGTAGCTGTCAACGAAATGGCATGCTTTGCAGCATTCCGTTGACAGGAAGCTCATCAACGAAATGAGTGTTGTAGCAATTGCATTGTACAATACTTCTCAAATGATAGGCATTCTGTTATATGTATTAGATAGGTTTTCTAAGTCATGTTGACTAAGTACTAGATAGGCAAAATAGGTTGGTTAATTGTAAATATATTATGCCTTGTAATTTTGCCTAAGTTAAGACATGTCAACGATATGAAGATTACTCTGTCAACGGTATGGAGTTTACTCATCAACGAAACGAGGGAAACACCATCAACGGAATGAAGAATAAAGCTATCAACGAAACACATCTCCCTGCTATCAACGAATCATTATTGCTTTTCTGAATAGTTGACAAAGTGATAGTGACAGTTTACTGAACAGATCTAAAGGTGATGTGGAAGTGTACTTTGCATTGGAAACCATTAAAATGGACATGGGGAATAAGGAAACATCCCAGTTTCCAATTGGGTCTTGGGAGTGATCATAATAAGCATGAAGACAAAAGCAAGGATCTCCAAGGACCACTGGACAAAGGGATGAAAAGCAAACTATTGGCGGTTACTCATTGTACTTTTAGTGTAGCCAAAAATAGGGTTGTAAACTTGGGGATATATAACCAAGTGTAGCAGTTACTTTAATAGTAGAGAAGAAAAACAAATAGTTTGTATTAGCTATCCTTGAGAGCATTCTTCTCTACAACCTTGTAACTGAGCAGCTGTGTACTTTTGTATCACAGATTATTTCCGCAATAAAAATCACTTCAGTTGGATCATCAAACAATCCAACTGAAATTATTTATGTGCTTGTGATTTTTACTTTAAGTTCAGTTTTTATTTGTAAGTTGTTTTAAGTTTAAGAAATATCAAGAATTGTATTCAACCCCCCCCCCCTTCTACAATTCTGTTAGGTCATTTGGGATTAACAGCAAGTACTTCTTTTATATTTGAACTTTTCCCCTCTACAAATTCAAACACCTATTCTACTTCAAATAAAACTTTTAATTATATGTCTTCGCTATAAATTCGAACTCTTCTCCTCAATAAATTCGAACATGTATTCTACTTCTAATATGTTAAAGGATATTTTTTTATTTATCAGTATTTAAAATTCTAGAAAATTAGAAAAATAGAAAAATAGATTGAGACGGTCTTAGGGGCGCCACCTAACCTCTCGTGTATCCTCCTTTATATATATATATATATATATATATATATATATATATATATATATATATATATATTGATGATATAACATGACATATAGCGTATTTTAATTCGTGTTCATATATTTATGCACGAGTGATTTAATATTATTATTATGAAAATTACTATTGTAATCATGACATATAAATATTTGGGAACAATTTTTGAAAACATTTTGGAGCCTCTAGCATTTTTCTTTCGTATATATGGCACATTTATTGAAATTTTATGAATTTAGTTTTGCGATCTATCAAAAATTCAAAACTGACATCTCTTTCCTATCTTCTTTTTCTTGTTAGATCATCAATAAGGAAAAGAAAAAAAGAAAAGAAAACGTTAAAAACAATAATTTTACTGTAACAGACTGATTTTAACAACTGGAATGCTGGATTAGGCCAGTAAATATCATGGAAGAATTTTTTTTTTTGCGCTAAATTGGAAGAAAACATTCTATTTAAGATATATATATATTGTTGTGGATTAAAAAACGTGTTTGTATATTAATTGCTAGGATTTAAGAGAGCTTCGAGCTTTAATGGCTGCACTTGTGTTTCGAGACTAAATCGGTCCTCACAAGATGCCTACGTATCTCAAATTAATGTTGAGAATCAAGCCAAAGACGTAGTTATGATTGTAGCATCAGGGTCCTTATATAGGTGTCTGGAGCCTAGTATTTATGGTATGTTTGGGAGTCTTAGCGAATAAGTCTCCTTTTTGATATCAGATAAACATTGTATTTCTTGCTAGATAAGTCGTTTCCTTGTTGATAAAGGCAATGACTCGTTAATTGGGATTCTGGATACTTCTTTGACAAATTTACCATATTTTGGACTCTTTTCATGAGCTGTATATTTTCCTTATTTATTAATTACGAAATTAATAAATAATCAGGGTTTTGGGCCTTAAATATTGAGCCTTTCCAACGAATCATTAATTATATTTCTATAATTACATTTATGACCATATCATTTGCCCCCCAACTTCTGGGAAAATCTTCTAGGGGTTTTCGTAGAAGTTATTGCGCATTTTCCCCCAAAATTTTCTGTTTTTTAAGGGTATTTTCGACCTCAAAATAGGTCATTTTCGACCAGGATTTAGGTCAATTTCGACCAGGATTTCGACCTCGATCAGTGTGAGGTCGAAGACTTCGGCCAGGATTTTCAGGTCTTTTTCGACCGGGAATTTTCGATCAGGAATCCATACCTTTTCGACCTCGATCAGTGTGAGGTCGAAGGATTCGACTAGGATTCTCAAGTCTTTTTCGACCTCGTTTCTTCGAACAGGAAGTCGACCAACTTCGACCTCGAATTTGACTTCATTCTGGCATGAAGTCGAACGTTTCGACCTCATTTTCTAGGCCATTTTCGACCTCATTCTCTTCGAATACGAAGTCGACCAAATTCGACCTCGTTCTTTCGACCTCGTTTTCTTCTTTTTTCGACCTCAATTTGGTGCGAGATCGAAGGATTCGAGCTCAATTCTTAGTGTATTTTCGACCTTAAGTCTACGACCTCGATCCTATACATTTTCGACTTCAATTTGGTGTGAGGTCGAAGGGTTCGAGCTCAGTTTTCAGTATATTTTCGACCTCAGGTTTACTACCTCGAACTAGGATCTTTTCGATCTCGAATTTTCAATTTTTTGATTTAATTTTGGTGCGAAGTCGATGGATACGACCTCAATTCCTCGTGCATTTTCGACTTCGAGCCTTCGACGTCGTTCTAAGGTTTTCGACCTCAATTTCTTTTCTTTTTAGTTTCATTTGGGAGCGAGGTTGATGGATTCGACCTTGATTTCCCGTATGTTTTCGATTTCAATCGTACGACTTCGATTTAATGTCTTTCGACCTCAAATCTATTGTCCTTGTTTTTGCCTTGGCTATATTTCAAATCAGCCCGAATTTCTATTTGACTTTAATTTTCCATACTTTGGGCCTTATTGGGCCTTAATTTGTTTGGGCTTTATATTTGCCTAAGTCTCAATTCTTTTTGGGCTTTGATTTTTATAGTCCAATATAGGATTTATGGGCCTTGACTGGCTATAGTCGATTGCCCTCCCTTAACCGGTAGGGTAACCGGCTACCTTGTTTATAAAAGAGTGGAATTTACACTTCATTCTTCACTTCATACCTTCAACTCCCAAAATATTTCTCTCTAGCCTTCTTAGCTTTTCTCTCTTTTTATTCCGTAGTAAGGCGATTTCCGGCGAGATTTTCGTAGTTGTACTCTTTGATTTTCTGGGTTCAATCTTCATCTTTTGAAGATTTTCTGGGTTCAATCTTCATCTTTTGAAGATTTTCTGGATTTCAGTTTGAAGATTTGAAGCTTTTCTGGGATTTACTTTGAAGATTTGAGGATGTCTGATCGCACTGCTCAACGTCTCCAGAAAATGAATCAAGCGTCTAAGAGAGGTATCACTATTCGTTCTTCTCATATGTCTCTTCAAGATATGATTTTAGAACGTAGTGATGAATACCCCTCTGTTTCACACTTAGATTCCTTCGATTGTAGTAATAAATTTCATGAAATAGATTTGATTAGGGACTATAACAAAATGTATAGAGTTAAAGCCCCTTATAGACTGGTCCCAGTTGGCCCAAGGGATCGCTCCTGCCATTGGCGTCCTGATGCTCTCTGCATTTATAAGGACGTCATTGTTGCAGGGCTTAGATTTCCCTTCCATGACTTTATCCCTAAACTCTTAGCAGATGTTAGGATTAACCCCTGCCAACTTCCACCAAATGCATGGATAATTATTATGTGTTTTATTGTTCTTTGTTTGAAGAACAAATTTCCTTTGTCTGTAGCTTTGTTTAGGAAAATTTTCCAATTTAAGAATAGCTCCGCCATTACTCTGGGTTGGGTTTACATTAACCATCGCCCTTCTACTCCTCCCATTTTCCACCCAAAATCCATCCCTGATAATAATCCAAGGTGGAAGAATGAGTTTATGTATTTAGTTTGGGAAGGAGGGGATTGGGGTACCCTTTTCCGTAGATCTTTCAGTAGGGTCTCAGATGGTAGCCCCAATGACATTGTTTTGAATGATGAGGAGGCTCATGCCTATGCTGAGCTTACCAAGGATGATTATGCTACAACGGCTTGGGCGCTCCTGGATGAGTTTCAGCTTAAATCCTTGGGACTTTCAAGCGTTTCTGATAAGGGTAATTCTTATTTCATACTTTCCTTTATTTATCTAAGATTGTCTTATACCAACTGTTTCTTTCCTTGTGTTTTTTACATCTGCGGCCTTTATTAACAAGACCAACGAGCCCCAAGATGGTGAAACAGCAAGAATGAAGAGGGCTCGCTTGGGAGTGAAGGATCCTCGTGCTACAAGTGTCCCAGCCTTTATAAGGCCTCATGTGGACCTTACTGAAGAGGTTGAGGGTCCTTCATCGGCCAAAAGTTCAGTCTGGCGCCCCAACTGGGGTCTTAGGCAGAAAGACACCGTGGTGGGGGTGTCTAAGCATGCTGTGGAATGGTCCTATCATTCCTTGACTCCTTGTAACTACAAGGATTTTGTTTCTAATTCCAATTTGGAGGGAGTGGAGCATGCAGGCTCTCAGGCTATTGCTGCTGTAAGTTGTTTTCTTCCTTTTTTCTTTGTAGCTTTAACATGTTTCTAGTTTCTATCTTGTATTGACTTGTGATTTGTTTGTAGGCTAATGCTAACTTCCAAGGGGCTCTCTTTCAAGCCAAGGCTTGGCGCTCATCTTCAGAGGCCAACCAAGGCAAGTTTGAGAAGTCCCAGGAGGAGATGGGTTCTTTGAGGGCCACTCTGGCTAGGAAGGAGAAAGAGCTAGCTGACTCCCAGGCTGAGCTGGTTACACTGAGGAAGGGTCGGGATGACTTTATCGATGAGTACCTTGACTCCCAGGAGTACAAGGACTTAATCGGTCAGCATGACGAGCTTCTCTTCCCAGTTCAGTTCACTAAGGGATGGGATGGCGCTCTTGTTGCAGTCTTGGAGAAGATGCATGGATCTCTCACAATCTCTGACTTTCCGAGTCCTTATGCTCCTACTCCTTTGGAGTTGGTTTTGGCTGGAGAGGACGACATGGAGGAAGCCGACAGGATTTTGGATCTAGGACATTCTTCTCCCCCTGGTCAGACAACCGGGGATGATTCCGCAGCCACTCGCTCTGGTTCTGGTTCAGAAGAAGAGGAGGAGGAGGCCGTTGACAAGGAAGGGGAAGCTTAGTTTGTAGCTTTATTTATGGCCATTCATGGCTTGTACTAGTTTTATTTATGGCCATTCATGGCTTGTACTAGTTTTTCTGTATTTTCAGCCTACGGGCTTAACTTAACTTTTATTTAAGCCTTAGCTTTTGTTCTTCTTTCAGCTTTTTACACTCTTGATTTTTCATGCTTAGTTAACATGTCTATCAGAATGTAATGCACATAAAATATAATGAAAACATAAGAATATGGAATTCATAATTGTGAAAATGGGTTCAACCCTGACATAATACTCAAGTTTAAAAACTTGGATTGGTTTCGTCGTCCTTATTTATACTTGTCTTAATAGTCAGTCCATTCAGGAAAAAACTTTAAACATAATAAACTTTCAAGTTTGCAGCATGCCAAGTCCTTGGCACTTCAATCCCTTTCAGGGTTTCCAATTTGTAGGAGCCTCGACCAAACACGTTCTTAACGCGATATGGTCCTTCCCAATTTGGGGCCAACTTGCCTTTTTGTCCAACTCCGGATGCCTCAATTTTTCGAAGAACCAAGTCTCCTTGTCGAAAGAACCTTTCTTTAACCCTTAGGTTGTAGTAGAAAGATGCCTTCTTTTGATGTTCAACTATCTTAGCGTTTGCCTCATCTCTAACTTCGTCAATCAGATCTAAGGCCAGCCTCAAGCCTTTCTCATTTGTTTCTGGTTCATAAGCCTCAACTCTTGGAGATGTGTGAGTAATCTCCACCGGGACCACTGCCTCTGCTCAATAAGCCAATAGAAATGGAGTTGCCCCGGTGGTGACTTTACAAGTAGTACGATATGCCCATAGTATGGGGAGCAATTCGTCAACCCAAGTGTTTCTGGAGCGTTCAACTCTTTTCTTCAGTCCATCTAGGATAATTCAATTTGCAACCTCAACTTGCCCATTTGCTTGAGGATGGGCAACAGAAGTGAAGCGCAATTTGATATCATTCTCATCACAATACTTTTTGAACTCATCGTTGTTAAACTGAGTTCCATTGTCCGTGACCAGGATTTGTGGAATTCCATATCTGCATATCACATTTTCCCAGAAGAAATGGATCACTTGCTTGGTGGTTATCTTGGATAAAGGTTTAGCCTCAATCCACTTGGTGAAGTAGTCGATAGCTACTATCAAGAACTTTCGTTGTGCACTAGCCATTGGAAAAGGTCCAAGTATATCCATTCCCCACATGGCAAAGGGGATAGGTGAGTTAATGGATGTCATCATCTCTGGTGGTTGCCTAACCACTGGTGCATGTTTCTGGCACCGTTCACATTTCTTCACGTAGCTTTTAGCATCAGCAAGTATGCTTGGCCAATAGAAGCCTAGACGAGTGACTTTATGAGCAAGGGCTCTGCCCCCCAAGTGCTGCCCACAAATTCCTTCATGTACTTTCCTAAGGGCCAATTCTGCCTCTTGGGGTCTCAGACATTTTAGATAAGGAATGATGAAAGACTTTTTGTATAGGATTCCCTCAATCAGGGCATACCTTAGTGCTCTCACATACATCTTTCGTGCTTCTGAAGTGTCGTTGGGTAACCACCCAGTTTCTAGATGAGCTTTGATGGGATCCATCCAACAACTAGCGACATCAATAGGTGCTATCAACTTTCCATTGATGTTTGGGGTCTTCAAGACTTGGAAGTATACACTTCCAGCGTAGTTCTCAATTTCAGAAGAAGCAAACTTAGACAAGGCATCGGCCTTCATGTTCTATTCCCTTGGAATATGTTCCACATAACACTCATCAAACTGAGTCATGATGGCCTTGACAAGTTTTAAGTACTTGGCCATGACTTCATCTCTGGCCTCAAATTCCCCATTTACTTGGGAAACCACTAGCCTCGAGTCTCCACATACTTTCAGAGTTTTAACTCTCAAGGCTCTAGCCAGCCCTAAGCCAGCTATCAGGGCTTCGTACTCAACCTCATTGTTTGTCGTTGGGAAGTCAAGTTTTAGTGCGTACTCTATGAAAAATCCATCAGGACTTTGTAGTACTAAACCTGCTCCACTTGATTTTTTTTATGCTCCATCAAAATAGAGCACCCAATATTCTTTGAACTCCATCTCTTCATCTTTCTTGTCTTCCTCTATCACTTCCTGCCCCCCGGCTTCTTGGTTGTCAATAGTACATTCAACCATGAAGTCAGCGAGTGCTTGAGCTTTTATGGCCGTTCGAGGCTTGTACTTGATGTCAAATTCTCCCAATTCAGTGGCCCATTTGATCAGTCTTCCACTAACTTGAGGGCTATGCAAGATATTTCTTAGAGGTTGATTGGTCAGGACCTCTATCTTGTGAGCCTGGAAGTACGGGCGTAGCTTTCTTGAGGACATTATCAAGGATAAGGCAAACTTCTCAATCATAGAGTAGTTTATTTATGTCCCATGTAGAATCTTGCTCACGTAGTAAATGGGCTTCTGAGCCTTCAATTCTTCCTTTACCAAAACGACTCCAAGGGCTGTGTTAGAAACATCCAAGTACAAATAGAGAATTTCCCCTGGATTTGGCTTTGCCAACAGTGGTGCCTCAGCCATGTATTTCTTTAGGGCCTCAAAGGCCTCTTGGCTTTCAGTTGTCCATTCAAAGTTTTTCACATTCTTGAGTGCTTTGAAGAAAGGTAAGCACTTCTCTCCTGACTTGGAGATGAATCTTCCCAATGCTGCCACTATCCCCGTTAGTTTCTGGACATCCTTGACAGTCCATGGTGGTTCCATGTCTAGAATTGCTTTGATTTTGTCGGGATTAGCCTCGATTCCTCTCTTGGAAACCATCAGGCCTAAGAACTTTCCCGAGCCTACACCAAAGGCACATTTAGCTGGATTCAACATCATCTTGTGGTGCCGTAGCACTTCGAATGCCTCTAGGAGGTGCTCTATGTGATCGGCCTTATCGAGGCTCTTGACTAGCATGTCATCTACGTAGACCTCCATGGTTTTTCCAATTAGGTGTCCAAAACTTTTGTTCACCAATCTTTGGTATGTTGCCCCTGCATTCTTAAGTCCAAATGCCATGACTAGATAACAGAAAACACCAAAGTCAGTGATGAATGATACCCTGGAGATGTCATCCTTGTGCATTTTAATTTGATTGTATCCACTGAAGCCATCCATGAAACTGAGCATCTCGTGTCCAGCTGTAGCATCTATTAATGCATCAATCCTTGGTAAGGGAAAACAATCCTTATGACATGCATCATTCAAGTCAGTGAAGTCCACACACATCCTCCATTTTCAATTGGCCTTTTTGACCATCACGGGGTTAGCCAACCATTCTGGGAATTGTATCTCTTCAATGAATTCGGCCTCCAGAAGCTTTTCTACTTCTTGCTTAATGGCCTCTTGTCTTTCTGGAGCAAAATTTCTCTTCTTCTGTTTCACCGTCTTCCTTTCAGGATCCACATTCAATTTGTGGGTTATCAATTGGGGATCAATCCCTGACATGCAAGCCGTTGTCCAAGAAAAAACGTCATTGTTCTCTTGAAGAAAAGATATGAGCTTGCTTTTCAATGGCTCAGGCAGTAGTGCTCCAACATAAGTCACCTTCTCCGGTTCACCTGGGACTAAGGGAATTAGGATCAAATCCTCAGCTGGTTTCCCTCTTCGGTCCTCGTTATCATTGATATCCATGTCTTCAATTGGGAGAACCTGCCCCCCCCCCCCCCGATTCCATCTGGCCTTAGCGCGGCTACATAACAACTTCTAGCCATCTTTTGGTCTCCCCGTTCTTCACCAATTCCATTCCTCATTGGGAACTTGATTTTCAGATGATAGGATGAGGCAACGGCCTTGAACGCATGAAGACCAGTCCTTCCTAGGATTGCATTATAGGTAGAAGTTGCCTTTATAACTATGAAGTTCAACATCTGAGTAGATGTATTCGGCCCTTGCCCCATTGTCATTGGGAGTTGGATAGTGCCTTCCACCTTTGACTCCACTCCATTGAATCCGTGTATGGGCATATTCGAGGGTGTCAACTGAGAGTCGGTGTAGCCCATCTTGATGAAAGCATCATGGAACAAGATGTCCATTGAAGCTCCATTGTCGACCAAAACTCTCTTTGTTTCAGAATTCCCTATCACGGGTACGATGACTAAAGGATCATCGTGGGGAAACTTCACTCCCTCCAGGTCTGAATCATCAAAACCTATTGATATTTCTGTTCGGGCACGCTTCGGTGCTTGTCCGACCACAGTCATTACTTCTCGAGCATAAGCCTTTCTTGAGTTTCGGGAGGACCCAACAACAGTTGGCCCTCCGAATATCATGTTGATAACTGGCCCTCGGGGCTTGGGATTTCAATCTTGATCGTTGTCCCTTCTGTCATAATCCTTTCTTTCATAGTTCCCCCTTTGACTCCCCTGATTTCCATCCTTGGTGAATTTACTGAGTTTTCCTCTTCGTATCAGAAATTCAATCTCATCTTTCAATTGCCTACAATCGTCGGTGTCATGACCGACTTCCTTGTGGAACCTACATAATTGGTTTTGGTTCCGTTTGGACATGTCAGCCCTCATTGGCTTCGGCCATTTGAGATCTCCCTCCTTAGCTATCTCCATCAGAATTTGACTCCTGGGAGTGTTCAATCTTGCATATTCCGTGAACTTTGGCCCAAAATTGTTCCTCTTTGGAGGAGAATCAGAATCCTTTGATGTTCTAGTAAACTTTTCCTTGACATCATACTCCTGTGTTTCCTTTCTCTTCTTTGAATTTCCACTACCACCAGTAGTGGGTTCATATTTTCTCATGCTTTCTTCCGCCTTGACGTACTTTCCGGCTCTATCTTGGAGCTTTAGCATGCTCTCGGGTGGATGTTTTGCTAACGACCTTTTGAAGTGATCATCAGTAGTTCCTTGCTGCAGGGCTATCATAACCACTTTGTCCTCGAGGTCCGGGACTTTCAGAGCCTCCCGGGTGAATCGATTGATATAGTCCCTTAGGGCTTCATTCTTTCCGTGCTAGATTGCCATGAGTGATGCAGAGCTTTTCTCATGCACCCTTTCACTAACGAATTGATTGATGAAAGCTTTGCTTAGTTCCTTGAAAGACCCAATAGAGTTGGGAGGAAGACGGTTATACCATCGTTGGGCCATGCCTGCCAAGGTTTGCGGAAACGCCCTACACTTGACCGCATCGTTGGTTGGCTGCAACAGCAGTGCGTTGGAGAAGGTTCTTACATGATTTGCGGGATCCCCGTTCCATCATAAGCTTTGATCGTTGGCATCTTAAACTTCCTGGATATGGTAGCTTTCATTATATCTTGAGTGAATGGTGGTGTAGGATCATCAGGATCTCTTAGAGGCAATAGAATACTAGGATCACCCCTTGGGGCTTCAGCCCTATTGGTTCTTCTTGGTGTTGGGTCCAAGTTAATCACAGGGACTCGTTGAGTTCTTGCCGCTTCCTCTTCGGCCAGTAGTTTCTTGAGCCTTGCAGCCTCAGCCTCATGGGCCGCGATCCTTTCCTTAGTAGTTTGGGATTGTTCCCGATTTGTTTGAGAAGAACGTCTTCTCCTTGGGGCAATATCCCTTTCTTCTCCAGTCGAGTCATTCTCATCCTCGGTATATGGCCCCGAGTAATCCCGAATCAAAGGGGTCCTTCGAGTTTGAGTTTGTAGATTTTGGGGTCTCAGACCTTGTATATAAGGAGGAACGTATGCCTCGTGGTAGGTGGGATTGAGACCACTACCGCCTGCCATGGATCGAGGGGGCATGCCATAGCCTGGCATCCCCAAAGTTTGATTTGCGTATTGGGGGAGATCAGTAGTGTGGAGTTTAAGGCCACTTGGTGCATTCATGAGCAGTGGGGAGGTCGTAATTGGCTGCTGGTGAATGGTCTCTTGTGGATTAGATCCATGAATGACCATCTGCAGGGGATTCGTCCCTTTAGCCGAAATTGGGATCTCCGGTCCTTGAGTATTGGTGGAGATATTCGCCCCTTCAGTGCCAGTAGTTGGTGGCGGTTGATTTCCGTGAGTATCAGCCTCAGAGGTGATAGGAAGCTCCTCAGAAACTGGAGTATCGCGAGTGGTTCTCCGTGTGTTTGCCATGGTTGATGTTGTCTTCCCACAGACGGCGCCAAATGGTGTGGATTAAAAAACGTGTTTGTATATTAATTGCTAGGATTTAAGAGAGCTTCGAGCTTTAATGGCTGCACTTGTGTTTCGAGACTAAATCGGTCCTCACAAGATGCCTACGTATCTCAAATTAGTGTTGAGAATCAAGCCAAAGACGTAGTTCTGATTGTAGGATCAGGGTCCTTATAAGCCAAAGATGTTTGAGAGTCTTAGCGAATAAGTCTCCTTTTTGATATCGGATAAACACTGTATTTCTTGTTGGATAAGTCTTTTCCTTGTTGATAAAGGCAATGAGTCATTAATTGGGATTCTGGATCCTTTTTTGACAAATTTACCATATTTTGGACTTTTTTCATGAGCTGTATATTTTTCTTATTTATTAATTACGAAATTAATAAATAATCAGGGTTTTGAGCCTTAAATATTGAGCCTTTCCAACGAATCATTAATTATATTTCTATAATTACTTTTATGACCATATTATATATATATGCCAATCCTCCATGAAAAACACTCTTATATAAAGAACAATAAAGAATATCATAAAATCTTACATAAATTGCATGTTGATTCTAATTTTCTCACCTAAAAAGGTTTATTACGAATAAAAATAGAATCTAACAAAAAATTAGAATCAAATAAAACATGATTACATGTAATTTCATTGGGATAAATATATATACAAGATTCTGTACTGGATTATATACTAGATTATATGTAATGTTTAATTTTTAAATTTAGATGAGATTCTACGTTAAATTCGATATGTTAGGCTTAATTGTTGTTCAATTTTATGATTCTAATTTAAAAAAATCAATTTTTATGAAAAATAAAGTGTTTATGATGATGTTCTTTATTGTTCTTTATATAAGGTGTTCTTCCTAGAGTGCAACTCTATATATATATATTCAAATGTTTTGAATTGCAAAATTTAAAATATTTAAAACGAATTATGAGCAATCATTTTCTAAAATGTAAGTAGAAAAATAAAACTTTTTTTTTTTGAAATGAGACAAATAAAAGTTGTAAAATGTTTTAATAAATTTATTAATGACTGAGACGAAAAAAGACAATCTTTTAAGTATGCACGGACAAGTAGTTGAAGCGTATTGTCAAGCGACCATTGCTCTTATATATAAATGTCAAACATCATTAATTTTTTCTTTCAATCCCCGATGTATTTTAGAATTGCTATTTGTCTAGTATAATTTAATCTAAATGTGACAACAAGCTACATAACTTACATAAAACTACATATTTAAATTTTTCTCCAAAATCTCATATGTTAATCGGTACATAAGAAGCCATCATAGTGTTTCAAAGTAAAAGTAATGCAAAAGAATCATAATCATCTATGTACCCGGAGTTCATATCTAGAGGTGGCCAAACGGGCGGGTTTATTCAGCTCGCACAGCCCGACACGTTACTTTATTCGGATATTATTCGGCCCGATTGAACCGCGAATAATTCGGCACAACCCGCGTCTTACTTAGTGCCGGTTACGAGTTCAATTTTCGAAAACCGTGAATCGGCCCGGCACGAACCGCACGAGCCCGCACGAACCGCACGAGCTCGTGAGCCCGCACAACCCATGTTAGCCCGTGAGCCCGCATAAACATGAATATGATATGAATTGTAGATTTGTAGTATTATTATATAATATATATGTTTCACATGATAATTTTGCATTCTATTCTGAACTAATTCAAAAAATAAATTATTTATCTTACACGTACATTAATATTCATATTTGACAAACATTGATTTTAAAACATTCACAATTTATGACCAACAAATATATCTATAACCTTTATTAATAAGCGAAACCCCTTTTAAAAATGATAAGTACCAAAATTTGGTTCCACACTTATTTTGGTTTCACCCCAGAGTCCTAGTTTCATTATAATTTTATATCTATATTATTTTTTAATGGTTCTACTTTTATTTTGGTTTCAACCCTAATCATATTACTCCTACGACTCTATACTCTCAGAATCTTATTATAATTGCAATTATTTTATTACGAAATTTAGAAATAATGTATCTATCATAATTAAATTAATAAAATTACATTTATTAATACTTCAGTTCCAAATTTGATTCAATTCTTATTTTGGTTTCATCAGTAAAACCCGCTCAGCCCGCCAAACACGACCAACACGCACTAACCCGTACAACCCGCAGTGCCGATCCCGAATTCTATTTTTTTGATTCGAGCCCGGCCCGGCTCGGCTCGTTCAACACTACGTGCCGGTTCCGTGCTCGCCTGAGCCGAGCTCGACCCGTGTCAAGCCCGGCCCGGCTCGCACGGACCGCCCATTTCATTGGGATAAATATATATACAAGATTCTGTACTGGATTATATACTAGATTATATGTAATGTTTAATTTTTAAATTTAGATGAGATTCTACGTTAAATTCGATATGTTAGGCTTAATTGTTGTTCAATTTTATGATTCTAATTTAAAAAAATCAATTTTTATGAAAAATAAAGTGTTTATGATGATGTTCTTTATTGTTCTTTATATAAGGTGTTCTTCCTAGAGTGCAACTCTATATATATATATTCAAATGTTTTGAATTGCAAAATTTAAAATATTTAAAACGAATTATGAGCAATCATTTTCTAAAATGTAAGTAGAAAAATAAAACTTTTTTTTTTTGAAATGAGACAAATAAAAGTTGTAAAATGTTTTAATAAATTTATTAATGACTGAGACGAAAAAAGACAATCTTTTAAGTATGCACGGACAAGTAGTTGAAGCGTATTGTCAAGCGACCATTGCTCTTATATATAAATGTCAAACATCATTAATTTTTTCTTTCAATCCCCGATGTATTTTAGAATTGCTATTTGTCTAGTATAATTTAATCTAAATGTGACAACAAGCTACATAACTTACATAAAACTACATATTTAAATTTTTCTCCAAAATCTCATATGTTAATCGGTACATAAGAAGCCATCATAGTGTTTCAAAGTAAAAGTAATGCAAAAGAATCATAATCATCTATGTACCCGGAGTTCATATCTATGTACCCGGAGTTCATAAACATGCAGTTTAGTTGCTTTCATAGTTTTAGCATTTATACAACAAATGGTCATTGCATTTTGTGATAAGACGCCTCATGCAAAATGAAAGCATGGAATACAACCAATTGATGCTGGTATAATTCGCGGCATGCGCCTACAAATTAAAATAAGTCACGTGTCTTTCACATTATTTTATACAAGTTTTGGAACATTTGTTTAGGTTTTCTAGCATTACTTCCAAATATATTCTTGCATGCTCCAGCCCTGTCATCACTAGACCCGGCAAAATGGTCCAGATCCGAGAAACCGAACTGAAATTCATAGAACTGAATCCGATTTTGTATCTGAATTAGTTAATCCGATAATGATCCGAAAATCGATTTGAATCGATCCGAAAATTATCCGATCCGATTATGATCAAGAACCGATCATAACCGAATAATAAATTATCCGAACCGAATATGATTCGAAATACGGGATCCGATTTAAATCCGAAATAAAAAAACGGTGAATTCAGTTTTATAATTTTTACAGATCATAATCCACATATCTTAAACCACTTTTAATTCAATAAATTTATCTATTTATAAGCAAAATTCATATTTATAACAATTTCATGTAAAAAATAACATAGATATATAATCAATACTTTTGGAAAAGTACATTATTTTATATTAAAAATAATATATTTAATAATAAGATATTTTTTAAAGTCTTACAAATAAAAAAAATGAATGAGTAATGATCCGAAAAGATCCGAACCGAATTTGATCTGAACCGAATTCATCCGATTTCAATCCAAATCTAATCCGATTTGAATCCAAATTAGACCCGAACCGAATCAGATCCGATCCAATCTGAACTATACCTAAATATATCATAACCGAAAATTGATATGATTCGAGATTGATCCGATCCGAAACCGAATCGATTATCCGAATTGCCAGGTCTAGTCATCAGTAATTCCCTACTAATCATTTATCAGCCCCTAGGAACATCTCCAAGAGACTCTTATCTTGGCTCTTAAGTTGAGATTTGAGGAGAGAGAAGAAAAATTTGTGCTTCAAGAGTCTCTTAGTCACTCCTAAATTCACTAAAAATGTAATATTTCCTCAATTTTAAGAGCTCCTTCCCACTCTTAATCAATATTTTATAATAAATTTATTAGATACACACTCTCTCCCCCACTTTTCTTTTGTATGTTCATGAATTCAAATTGTTTTAGTAATAAAAAATTAAATAAGGAGCGAGTATAAAGAGTATTGTTAGAGATGAAAGTACATTAAATTGCTAAAAGTTAATATTTTATATTATATTCAAGAGTAATTTAAGAGTCTCTCGAAGATGTTCTAATGAGTCGGGATAAATCGTGATGATTTTCCGGTGCTAGATCACGTGCTCTAGATATCCGCTTTTGCTAAAAGGAACGGTGCTCTAATGATATTGACATTTGAACCCTCAACATTTCGTAAAAAATTTAATTAAAAAAACAATTATTAGTGCTCTAGTGTTACAATTAGCACGAGAACAGAGTGTAGGTAAACCACCGCGCAGGAACAACCCAACCCAACTTCCATGAGCAATTTTTCCATATCTATAACATAATTTTAAGAGAAAGATTTGGCTCAACTGAAAAATACCTAAACCATATATGGAATACCTAAACTATTCAGTGTAACAATTAGCTCTTAAATCATGTTACTCTGCTTTATCACCGGCTAAGTAAACCATAGTGCAGGAACAATTCAACTTCCAAGACCAAATTTCTCTTTATCTAAAACAGAGTTTCTTGAAACAGAGATGATGCACTGACTTAAAAATAAAAGCGACCAGACAAGTATTACAACTTCCTCCAATATAAGATTGCATATGAGCTCAGCCTCCTCCATTTTGTACTCAGAACTCATACACCTCGGCTAGCCGGTTGACAGCCAGTGAAATGCCTTCTCAATAGCATCATCGAGGCTATTTCTTACAACTGCTGAAAGCATGGAACAAAACCGAACGCCCAGAATGAGACTCCTACTTCTTTTTAAGTAATGCTCAAATGTAAATGTATTAATAGCCTGATCATTTTTGCATACTCATCAAGTCATCGTCATCATCACTAACCATTCTCTCAACCAATTCTCCGAGCAGTTAAATCCAGTGCAGAACAGTACATTAATGTAATTGACACTAACAAAAAATGTGAAATTCTAGTTCGTTTTATTTCCTGGTAGTCTACTGGAGTACTAGTCTAGTATTACACAGAGCACTCTGCGAACAATAGATCAAAAGTCTGTCCTCTATATATTTTTGATGATATGACTGGGTTAGGTACTTAGGTTAGATGGTAAGAAAATTTTTGTATAGACCTGATTTAGGTTCACTTCTTACCTTATAATTTTTCCCAGTATGTAGCAAAAACAGAATTTTTTTAGAAATAGATAACCATCGGGTATCGAAAGCCTCATTCTCCCTTTCCCTTGGACTAGAATTTGATTTGATTTGATTTGTTATGATAATGTCAGCATACAACATTGATGCACTTAAATTTTACCCAAAAAAAAACATTGATGCACTTAACATATCGACACATTTTAATATGTATTATATTAGATTTGTGGCATCTGTATTAAGAATTATGTATACTCGGGAATTTATAATATATCAAGCAGCACAATAAAACTTTCAAGTTTTCTCCTATTTTTCAAAAAAATAAATCCGTACATAAAGACACTGCCATGTTTCAAATTGGCTCAATGCGAAATGATACACCACTATATATATAGCAGGAGTTCACTAAAATTAGAGTATAACTTCATAGTTTCTACATTTTACATGTTTCATTGTATTTTTGTGACAATTGGTTGTATTTCAATGTCGATCACCAGTTTTAATTTACTCTATAATCAAAAATACATTTGCACAAGATGGACTGATGAGTTTTTACTTTGGTACTGACCTCTTTGCTGCCATTACAAAACTAGAGACATTTTCACAGTTTGGTGAAGAATAACAAGGGCTTGATCAGGGACTCCGTCGAACCTAGAATCAGGCACTAGGGGGCCAAGCATACTAACTTCAAACAAAGTCTCATAGCTCAGGTTTGATCTTTCAACACATGGCTAATAAAGACCAGTAAAATGTTAAGGTTATATTATGTTTAAAGGACTCGAAAACTTGTCACTGAAAGAAAAAAACCAGAAAAATCGCTGGACCAACTTGCATTTGATCATCAATTCTATCTATCCACTCTCTGACATCAGAGATGCAATTTTGAAGTTCCACAATGATTATAAAGATATCCACACCACTACGTGTATCAATAAATTTCCACGCTTTGAGATTGCGGAGTCTGATAACCAAACTACGGGACTCAGTGGATACTCCTATTTTCTTATCAAGGAAGAGGTTAAATTGTGTGTGTCTGTTATTATCAGGGTAAAGGACCCTATCAAAACTCTGCTTGAGTTTCAGAAAATACTGGACTCTTAAGATCTGACAATATATTCAATTGACACAAAATTTGTGTGTGTTCTGTGTGATTGACAGATGGTGTTTCGCATTGGATGTTGATATAATGGGAGACAACCCTGGCTCTTGTACCTGATTTTAGACAGCCACTACGTCAAAAATTAATCATTAGGAATTTCATTCAGCATAACAATCACACTTAAATCTAGAAAAATATTGACTGTCACTGGCCAGGTAGAACAACCCAACTTCCAAGACCACGTTCATCATTCTTATTACAGAGTTCACCGAAACAGAGATAATGCTTTTATTAAAATTACCTAAGAAAAAGTACCACGCCAACCAAGAAAAGACACACATAACTGTTTAGGCAAGCACCAGCCTATTAAAAACCACCCGCCATCCTGGCCAATATTTGGTTGCAAGTGTGCTCAACCTCTTGCATCTTGTACTCAAACTGATACACCTCTGCTATCCGGTTGCCATCCAGCCAGCGAAATGCATTCTCGATAGCATCCTCCAGACCATTCCTGACACCTACTGGAATGGAGCCCAACTGGATGTTCCAAATGAGAATCCTAGTGTTTTTTAGGTAATTCTCAAATGCATTCATTGCCTGAATCCTTTTGTCATGCTCCTCATCCTCAGCTTTATACCTCTCAGCATCGCTAACCATTCTTTCAACCTCTTCTTTCGTGAGTCTTCCCATGCTGTTAGTTATCCTTACATTGTTTCTGACCCCAGTAGTGCTATCCTCTGCAGTAACATTCAGCACCCCATTTGAATCAATGTCAAACGTCGCCAATAACTTGGCGACGCCCCTTGGGGCAGGAGGGACGCCAGAGAGAACAAACTGACCCAATAACTTGTTATCAATAGATCTCACTCTCTCACCCTCAATAACTGAAAACCTAACAGAAGTCTGACAATCATAAGCTGTAGTAAATCCCTTTTGCTTTGTTGTGGGAATAGTTGTGTTGCGGGGAACAACTACACTCGCTACTTGACCAACACATTCAATTCCAAGTGACAAAGGATTGACGTCCATGAGCACTATGTTTTGAATCTTTTCATTGCCATTTCCACTTAAGATAGCAGCTTGCACTGCTGCACCATAAGCAATAGCTTCATCAGGATTAATGCTTTTACAGAGCTCTTTTCCATTGAAGTAATCTCGCAAAAGCTGCTGAACCTTTGGAATTCTAGTAGAGCCACCAACAACGACAACTTCATGAATGCTGCTTTTGCTCATCTTAGCATCTCTTAAGCAAAAGTCAACAGGAAACATACATTGCATGAACAGATCCATGTTCAGTTCCTCGAACTTGGCCCGGCTGATTTTTGAGCAAAAATCAACACCTTCATACAAAGATTCAATCTCAATCGATGTTTGGGTAAATGAAGAAAGTGTCCGCTTTGCTCTTTCGCAGGCTGTCCTCAATCTTCTAAGAGATCTAGGGTCTGTACAAATGTCCTTTTTGTGCTTCCTCTTGAACTCCTCCACAAAGTAGTTGACCATGCGATTATCAAAATCCTCTCCACCAAGGTGAGTATTTCCAGCGGTAGCTTTCACTTCAAATATTCCTGCCTCAATTGTCAGAACAGAAACATCAAAAGTGCCACCACCAAGATCAAATATAAGTACATTCTTCTCCCCAACTAAACTACCACTGGCAAAATTCTTGTTAAGCCCATAAGCAATGGCAGCAGCAGTTGGCTCGTTAATAATACGGATGACATTAAGACCAGCAATTGTTCCAGCATCCTTGGTCGCCTGGCGTTGAGAGTCGGTAAAATAAGCAGGGACAGTAACGACAGCATTTTTAACCAATGATCCGATATATGCCTCGGCAGTCACCTTCATCTTTAGAAGGACCATTGATGAGATCTCTTCAGCAGAAAATTGTTTCTCTACACCTCTGAAATTGACCACAACCATTGGCTTCTGACTCGGACCAGCAATAACTTTAAAGGGCCAGAATGTCTTGTCATTCTGAACCGAAACATCATTGAACATCCTACCAATTAATCTCTTAGCACCTGTACATGCCAAAGGTACAAAATTACATGTCCATAATAAACTTGAACATATTAGATTGTATCTGCATATTTATACATCCAGATCGGTAAAAGATATTTATTAACGGTACTAGACTCCGTCCATAAGAATTAGAAATGAACATAGCTAAAACACAAATCAGCATTCATTGATACAACTACTGTAATGAATGACAACTATGTTTATATTTTGTAGAGAGAATTTAACCGTTTGACTGAAAAGCCTAAAACCCTAAATACTTCACAAAAAGGGGTTTCCAAACTCAAAATTCAAGAATTTAGCAACAACAAAAAATCAAGATTCAAGAAATCCCACAATACATAGTAAACTCCTACCCTAGATTACTCAAATATCAAGAAATTAAACCCCAAATCACAATCACAAACTATCTCAAACATGAATAATAAAATCAACATCAATTCTTAATAAACACACTTAATCAATTTCAAAAATAAACTACAATCAATAAAACAAAACAGTAAAAAAAAAGGAGTAACAAAAATTAATGCATGAAAAAGATTGTTCAAGAAAATAGTAAAATACGTACCAAAAACAGTGTTGACAGGGTTCATAGCAACTTGATTATAAGCAGCATCACCAATGAAACGCTGAGTATCAGTAAAAGCAACATAAGACGGCGTCGTTCGACTACCCTGATCATTAGCTATAATCTCAACACCATCATTGTGCCAAACAGCAACACATGAGTAAGTGGTTCCGAGATCGATCCCCACTGCAACTTCTCCTTTTCCTTGCCATTTTGCACCTTTAGTCTCCATTCTTGAATTTTTCTGAAACAAATGGACGTAAAATTTACACGACAAAAGTGTTGTATTTATAACACAACTAGTAAGAGTCTAGAGAGCTGAGTAAGCAAGTTTAACGTGTGCATGTGTGTGTATTTATACCACGTAAGAGAGAGAGAGGAAGATACATGAAAATAGTAACAAAGATGTGTAGAGATTTGTTTTAATCAAACCCGTGTTACCGTGTATATCTCTACGGGGGCATTATAGGAATAACAGAAAATCAACGTGATATAGATAGATGATATGTTAATTAGAATATTTTTTAATTAACCAGATTGAAGTAAATATATAATGTCCATCTCATTAAAAATTTGTCAAATATCAATTAAATTGTGACGCCTAAATTATTTTAAGATCCAATTTGATATTTCTATTAAAATTTCGAAGATTTATATGTAAAAATATCTAGAAAATTTTAAGCCACAAATTCAAAAGTTGCAAGTTAAAGTAAACAATGGTAAGTCACTCACGCTTTTAAAAATTTAAACAAATTAGTATATTAAACAAATTTCCTCAAATTAGCATAATAAAATGCTTTTTATACTCATAAATCATAGAAAATTGTGTATTTTAATCAAAAATAGTACTTCTTGGCAAAGATTGGAGCAAAATTTAAAACTACCATTTTTTGAGAAAATATTAATTATTATAATAAAGAAGTTAATAAATTTTAATAATGATTCCAAATTAAAACCATAACTGAATCCCCGATATTCCCGGGCAAGAAGGAAGTCATTGCAGCGACTCAATTCAATAAATTTGGCTTGAAAATTTTTAACCCATTAATCAATATATATATATATATATATATATATATATATATATATGTACACATACACATACATACATACATACATACATACATATTATCCAACGTTAGCCGCTAATGTCGGATCGGGTCAGGTCCGTTAGTTTTTTAATATATCTCATGTTCTTAGATAACTTGATATAAGCGAGAATCAAACTCATAACCTGAAATGACCAGATATAAGCTTTTATCGCTTGAATTATCTCATTTGATTGTATTAAATTAAAACATCAATCTTGTAAAATGAACACAACTATTCAAATTTTTGTCAATGCAACTAGTCGACTTCATTTGGTCTCAATGTTGATTTGGTTTATATCTTGTCATTAATTTGTGTTTTTAAAAATCATCATTGAAATTCAATCATCACAAATTACAATACAAATATAAAGAATGAACATCATATGATGTATAAATATAAACACATCAATACAATCGAAAACACAAATCATATACATAAAAACATTATGTACCAGTACACAAAATTAGTAAAAACTTCTCATACAAGTCTAAATCAAAATGAAAATTATAATCTATTACATATACAGGCAACATGATACATAAATTAGGTGTAATCTAAACATATAACCATTATTCAATGCATTTTCAATAACAAACACAAAAAAATTGAAACCACGACAAAAAATTATGAAAGAAATCATACATAGATTACATACCAAGTTAATAAAAAATCAGTAATTAGAAATGAAATAAAAAAGTACAAACTTACCAAAAAGTAGACACAACGAAATACAAAGTCGAAGGCGCAAAGTTACGAGATACTGAAATGAATTGATTTGGTATGTATGCGGCTGTGTAAATTGTAAACAAGATGAAATTTACTTATATAGGTTTAAATCTAAAAAGGATCCGGATTCTAGAGGATTCTAGAATACAGGCTAAATGAACTTGTTCGTAGAGGATTAAAATATATACAACTTTAACCCAACCTAACTTATCTGGATTAGAAAGTTTCGATTTTAAATGGATCAATTTGTTCGGCCCAAATACATGTTGTGTTGAGTCAATATTATGCAATTCGGTTGGGTTATGTTCACCTCTAATAACTATCTTTGGAATTTTTACAAATACGCTAAAATTTTATTTTATATCTTATTTATTTTTAATGATATCATATTATAGTTTTAAGCAATATAACTATTTTAATAAAGAAGAAACAAAAATCACAGATGAAATTCCTAAACCAACAGAGAATATTATCTCTATTTTGAACATAATTTGATCATGCTTGATCATAAATTTAAATAAACTACATAATTTCAATAAGAGAAAATGGACCTTGAAGTTGCCTCACACAAACTACCTGATACTTGGATGTTTTAGATGTAAAATAGTAAGGATAATTTGTAAACCTATATTTTATAATTAATCTAATATCCTTGTATTTTTATAAAAAAAATCAATATAATTTCAAATAACTTAACTATATATATTTTTGTACTTTTTTTATATAAACAAGGTACAATATCATACAAATGTTAGTAAATGAAACATGTGTGCTAAAATAATATTTAGAATTTTGGTTATATAAAATAAATTTGGTTAAAATATCGCACATTTATGAAATTTGAATACACTTTATTAGAGAGATTAACTTTGTTTCCCTTCAATAACCATTTAAAAAAAATTAATCATTATAAACTTTAATAATTATTCAGATTTCATGAATGAATCAACGTATATCATAAATATTAATATACGATAAATTTTTGAAATAAAAAAATGAATTCATTAAACTGTAAGCAAATATGATTCTTTTAATCATTATGAACTTTAATTATTGTTCGGTTTTTAGAAATGAATCAACATATATCATACAATATGAAAATATGATATATTTCTGAGATAAAATAAATTGAATTCATCAAAATGCAAGTAAATATGATTCTTGGTATCTTGTTTTTATTGACAAAAAACACACAAAACTTCAATATTTACTTTGTACTTGATGTTTTGAATGCCAAAATTTCTTTAAGAAAAACAAATAAATTTGTAATTAGGAGTGATAAACCATATATATATATTTTTTTTTCACTTTAAACTTTCATGTCCCACCTCAATTTAATTTTGACGTAATTCTTTAACCCATTTAATAAAATTACTAGCTTATTGTTCGTGTAAAGCACATGTTGTTTTATACGTATTTATCAACATGGAATTGATGATATTTAAATTTTAATATATTGTTAGTCATTTTAATATTATAAATATCAGATTTATGTGTTGTTGAAGTTATAAATATCAAATTTGCTGGCAAACCTCGCCGAAAACTCGTCGGAAAAACTCTCACAAACTAATAAATCTCCATTCAATCCCTTCAATTCTTATATTACACTTGTGTATAGATATAATTTAATTTTTTTATCTTTTCTTTCATGAAAATCTTCGAAGAACATTGTTCACACAATATCACACAAGTATACGCGGTCACAAATAATATAAGAATAAGTAGAGTTCGTTCCCACAGAGACTGTTTTGGTTATTATAGTTATGCACTTATGCAACAATGTATGGCTATCGTTCAATGCTAAGACAAGTATCAAAGTTGTGTTTGATTTACTAAATTAACTAAACAAAATACCAAGACAATATTAAACTAAAGATTGCTGTTGAATTACTTATGAGAATAAAACATGGGATCCTAACTTCATTAAATACTTCATCTAGAGTCTTTTGTCTTTAATCAATGCATGCGACGGTTGTGATAACTAATCGGATAACACGAAATCAGTACACGCTACCTTTCAGTATACGTAAACCAAACCACTCAAACATCCACAAAAGAGATAGAAGTTAAGCAGACACCAATTATGCTTAGACCCTATATGTCTATAGAATTTGAAAACATAACGGTTTAACGAGCAAGTTATCCATTCAAATTACATAGGGCAGGTAAGATGGTTAAAATCACCTACGAATCATGCATGACAAACATACATAAACCTATGCTAGCATGGCAAGTTCTAAACCTCTATATCCACTTTCGCATTCAATAGAGATTAACAAACAATCTTAGATGTTAGCTACGCATCCAAGAAGAATAAGCACAACCAAACTAGGATATCCATAATTCATCACACACATATCAATAAGGCAATCAACTACTAAATTCCATAAATAAATCCGCTAGGACCCCATGACAACGATTAGTTCATGATCGAACTTCTCATCGTCACGGGGTTTGATGGAAGCATGATGAAAAACAAGAAATCAATGATGTAAATATGAATAAGAGTTAAAGGTTTAGAGGACAAATCTGGAAGCATCCAAAAGTTACACCAAAATTGAAGAATACAAGAAAAAAAACTATGTCTAGATCTCCTCGTAGTCACGTTCTTCGTTCTTGGCTCCTCAATCTTGTGCTCCAATATTGAATCTGATCTCTGGTGTGTTCTGATGTATTGTGATGTGTTGATTATGTCCCCCCAAGGTGTGTATTTATAGCTCCAAGTTTTCCTTCTTCCAAGCAATTGCCGTTTTTGAGTTAGAATAGAATTACGGCAATTTCCATCTTTGAATGCAATAAGAATTGCATATTCCATGTTAACAACTGATTCTGGAAGTTTCTGGCCGCCCCAAGCAATTACCATAATGATTAGAAGTCGAATTTGTGAAAATTTCCTTATTAAAATCGAATTCTGGCAATTTCTGGCGATTCTGACTTCCTGGGCGGCCGCACAGAATCTTCTGCCTAGAATTATAGAAAATGTTGTCCTCTTCGCGTGAGCTATAAGATCGTCAGAATCGGACTTGTAGAACTCCAGATATGGCCAAAACAGTGAATACTGCGCAACCTACCCGGAAAATCCGAATTTTAATCAAATTAACCTCCAACTCTTGGTTCTGCAAAACTTAATGAAAACACATTAAACACACCACATACTTGAGTTCAAGTCATCAATTTAAGCCGATATGAAGCGTTCCAAGTGGATTAAAAATCCACTTATCACACCCCCAAACTTAAACTGATGTTTGTCCTCAAGCATAAATAATATAACTATATACAACTAACTAGTACCACTTCCGTAGGTGATCACGGTTGCATTTGGCATATGCAACAAGCCCTTTAAACCCCTAGGCAGCCCTAGTGGACGAGTAAGGTCTCGTGAGGGCCTATAGCGAATGTACCCACAAAATCCATCTAACAATGCAACTAACAATGCAACTAACAATGCAAACTATATGAATGCACTACATGAAAAAAATGCAAAGATCCCCTTTAAACTAACCATAACCATTCAATAAGCAAACATCTCAAATCATGCAATAACTTCCAAACAGAGCTCGACTAAATCCCCGTATACTAACAATACATGAACGGAAACATGGTGTGTGCGATACTCATCAGATATACTCCTAACACTAGACCAAAAATCATACCCATTCTTCGTCAAGGCAATCACTAGTTTATAAAAAGAATGAACGCTAGACACTTCATAACTCAGAGACACCTCCATCATCATTTAAGTTAGACAGAAATTCATGCTTTATTACTAACAACTACAACACATAACAAAACAACATAACACACGTGTTTATTTGACCGTGCAATGGATGAGACCCCAGAAGGCTTATACAATAATACCCATGTAGCGAGTGTTAGGTCAGCAATTCCAAACCACAAAGGGCTTTAGGTTACCAGGTACAAGTACCCCTCAGACTTAATTACTCGGGTATTAAAGAGCTCACCCTAGTCAATTATACACACTCACACTTTCACAAACACTCATTTTTTTTTTCTTTTCTCTTTTTTTTTTCACACAAGAATGAGTGTGTTTCGCTCCATCTCATTTATCCTAGACTACTCATAAAATATGAGCTGGCTACTAGCCATTTGACGCCTAGCCTTTATTAACAACTAAACACAACTAAAAACACTTAGCATGAAATCCCTGTTTTCCCCCAAACTTATACTTTGGTGCTCCTACGCCATCAAGGGAATAAAGAACATTTTAACTATAAACAAATGATTAAGCCTCAAAACATCCAAACAGGCATGGCCCTAATCTAGCCCAAAAGCAAATGATGAATTGTGTAAAGATTTTGTTTTCATAACATGCATGTCAATTTCATAAGAACTTAAATCATCCCTCTATTTATGATTACCACAATCAAATCAACATCTACCTACTAAACAGAAATAGCTCGTCCTAAGGGATCATGAAATATGCATGCCATGCAACATATAATAAAAACATAAACAAAATGTCCTCCATGAAACAAACATGCAAAATACGAACAAAACATGAATGAATTACCACAAACATGCAAAATATGATTTCCTACATGAACACATAACACCACAACACTACTTATCCCCAAATCACCCCCAAACTTAGAATATTCAATGCCCTCATTGAAGGTAATAAGAAAGATAGTAGAAACATACCTAACACATGGGTTGCCTCCCACGAAGCGCTCGTTTTACGTCAATAGCTTGACGTGAATCCCTTTCATCCAGTCGCAAGAACGGTGAACGTCGACTCACGGTTCACCGTATCACCAACATCATAATTCAGCCACTGACCATTAACCTTGAACGCTTCGTCCGGAAACTTTTGGAAAATCTCTACTGCATCATGCGGAAATACTGTTTTTACTGTGATAGGCTCCAACCACCTCGACTTACGCTTTCCTGGAAAAAATCTGAAACGAGACTTGAAACGCATAACTGGCCAACCAGGTACAAATGAATGTTTCACCACCCCTCTTTCATGCCAGTCCTTAACCTTCTCCTTATATAGCCTGTTGCTCTCGTAGACTTTACCATACCTCAATTTATCCTGCAGTGGTTGAAGTTCAAGTGTAGGAGCTTCTTCCATAGATGGTTTAAGTCACCCCTGAGAATTGTTCAGCTCTGCTAATCCAAGAGATTCGAATGACGCATCAATTTTTCTTTTCCACGGAGGTGCATTCAACAACTGAAGTTGCTATGCTCTTTCTTCGTTTTCGATATCAGAATCCCCTATCAAGACTCTCTCCACTGTATCTGACTTCAGCGGTTGTTCAATCTCTGTATTGACGACATCATCGACCATTTCCAATTTAAAGCACTCTTCTTCCTCAGTTGGAAATTTCATTGCCTTGAACACGTTAAAAGTGACCTTCTGATTTTGAACCCTCATCGTAAGCTCTCCTTTCTGCACATCGATCAAAGTTCGGCATGTAGCTAAGAACGGTCTTCCCAAGATAATAGGAATCTTCTTGTCTTCCTCAAAATCCAGAATAACAAAATTAGCAGGAAAAATGAGCTTATCCACTTTAACCAAGACATCCTCTACTATACCTCTAGGATATGTGATAGACCTGTCAGCCAGCTGCAAAGACATGTTGGTAGGTTTAGGCTCCGGCAGCCCAAGTTGCATGAAGACAGACAACGACATCAGATTAATACTAGCTCCCAAGTCACACAAGCATTTGTTGAAAGATAGATTGCCGATTGTGCACGGTATGGTGAAACTCCCTGGATCCTTGAGTTTTGGAGGTAACTTCTGCTGTAGAATCGTACTGCACTCTTCTGTAAGAGCGACGGTCTCCAACTCCTCGAGTTTCAACTTCCGAGATAGAATACCCTTCATGAACTTTGCATAGCTCGGCATTTGTTCTAGAGCTTCCGCAAAAGGTATGTTGATATGCAACTTCTTGAAAACCTCCAGAAATTTAGCAAACTGCTTATCCAACTTTTGCTTCTGAAGACGTTTGGGGAATGGCGGAGGAGGATAGACCTCCTTGGTCTATGTAGCTTGCTTTGGAATAGGTTTCTCAGAAGAATGGTCAACATCTTCCGCTTCGTTCACCCCCAAACTAGCTTTTTCAACTTTTTCTTCATTTTCTGGCAGAAGGGCAGGGGAGGGCGCGCTTGAGAGGGGGATGGCGCGCTCCACCTTCTAGCCATTTTTCAAAATTTCTTCTTTTTCATCCGTTTCTGCATTCTGATCATTCGTAACCTTTCCAGATCGTAAGGTAACTGCTTTGACATGTTCCTTGACCTCCCGTTTGCCTGGATTAGCTTCCGTATCACTAGGGAGAGTTCCCTGAGGTCTATTCAACAATGCATTGGCAATCTGACCGATTTGATTCTCCAGAGTCTTGATGGAAACAGCTTGGCTCTTGCACATTAGCCTCAATTCCTCCAATTCAGACTTTTCATTAGACGATTGACCAACATTGCCATGAGATGGTTGTTGAAACCCTGGCGGTTGATACGGTTGCCTTGGAGCATACTGTTGTTGAAAACCAGAAGAGTTAAATGGCTTAGCTCCAAACTGCTGACCTTGATACTGCTGATACGGTTGTTGTGGCTGATTCTGACCACCCTGATTGTTACTCCAGCTGAAATTAGGATGGTTCCTGTTGTTAGGATGGTAGGCATTAGGCACTGTCTGTTGTGATCTCTGAAAATTGCTCACGAACTGCGCCGATTCACTAGATATGGCACACTGAGTCGTGTCATGAGCACCTGCACATAGCTCACAAACACTAGCAATCTGCTGAACTCCATAGTTCGATAAGGAATCCACCTTCATTGACAATGCCTTTAACTGAGCTGCTATGGCTGTAGCTGCATCCACTTCCAGAACTCCTGCTACCTTGCCTTGTGATAACCTCTGAGTTGGATTCTGGTATTCATTAGCAGCCATCATCTCAATAAGTTCATAAGCTTCATCATAGCTTTTAGCCCACAGAGCTCCACCTGATGCTGCATCAAGCATTGGTCGTGATTGACCTCCCAGTCCATTATAGAAGCAATTGATCACCATCCAATCAGGCATTCCATGATGAGGACACTTCCTAAGCATCTCCTTGTAGCGCTCCCAAGCTTCACATAAAGTTTCTCCAGAATGCTGAGCAAACTGAGTAAGAGCATTCCTGATTGCAGCTGTTTTGGCCATCGGGAAGAATTTAGTGAGAAACTTCTGAGCAAGATCCTCCCATGTCGTAATAGAACCTGCTGGTAGAGAGTGCAACCAGCCCTTAGCTTTATCCCTCAGAGAGAATGGGAAAAGTCTCAGCTTCACAGCATCTTCCGACACTCCGTTGATCTTGAAGGTGTCGCAAATCTCGATGAAATCCCTAATATGCATATTGGGATCTTCCGTCGGAGCACCCCCAAACTGCACTGAATTCTGCACCATCTAAATAGTGCCAGGCTTGATTTCGAAGGTATTAGCTGCAATAGCCGGCCTGACAATGCTAGATTAAATGTCATTGATCTTTGGCTGAGAATAGTCCTTCAAAGCCTTTGTTTCTGTTTCTAATTGATCTCCCATAACTAGACTTGATTCAAATTCTTCTTTCCGAGATTGAGAACGTGTTCGCATACACGCTTACTAAAGAAACTGAAACACACCAAACAAAGTAAAATTGATGAAAGAATAATCCGAGTCAGTGAACTTTAACGACCACTGATGACAAACACATAAACTATCACAAAACTTCAATATTTACTTTGTACTTGATGTTTTGAATGCCAAAATTTCTTTAATAAAAACAAATAAATTTGTAATTAGGAGTGATAAACCATATATATAGTTTTTTTCATTTTCAACTTTCATGTCCCACCTCAATTTAATTTTGATGTAATTCTTTAACCCATTTAATAAAATTACTAGCTTATTGTTCGTGTAAAGCACATGTTGTTTTATACGTATTTATCAACATGGAATTGATGATATTTAAATTTTAATATATTGTTAGTCATTTTAATATTATAAATATCAGATTTATGTGTTGTTGAAGTTATAAATATCAAATTTGTTGGCAAACCTCGCCGAAAACTCGTCGAAAAAACTCTCACAAACTAATAAATCTCCATTCAATCCCTTCAATTCTTATATTACACTTGTGTATAGATATAATTTAATTTTTTTATCTTTTCTTTCATGAAAATCTTCGAAGAACATTGTTCACACAATATCACGCAAGTATACGCGGTCACAAGTAATATAAGAATAAGTAGAGTTCGTTCCCACAGAGACTGTTTTGGTTATTATAGTTATGCACTTATGCAACAATGTATGGCTATCGTTCAATGCTAAGACAAGTATCAAAGTTGTGTTTGATTCACTAAATTAACTAAACAAAATACCAAGACAATATTAAACTAAAGATTGCTGTTGAATTACTTATGAGAATAAAACATGGGATCCTAACTTCATTAAATACTTCATCTAGAGTCTTTTGTCTTTAATCAATGCATGCGACGGTTGTGATAACTAATCGGATAACACGAAATCAGTACACGCTACCTTTCAGTATACGTAAACCAAACCACTCAAACATCCACAAAAGAGATAGAAGTTAAGCAGACACCAATTATGCTTAGACCCTATATGTCTATATAATTTGAAAACATAACGGTTTAACGAGCAAGTTATCCATTCAGATTACATAGGGCAGGTAAGATGGTTAAAATCACCTACGAATCATGCATGACAAACATACATAAACCTATGCTAGCATGGCAAGTTCTAAACCTCTATATCCACTTTCGCATTCAATAGAGATTAACAAACAATCTTAGATGTTAGCTACGCATCCAAGAAGAATAAGCACAACCAAACTAGGATATCGATAATTCATCACACACATATCAATAAGGCAATCAACTACTAAATTCCATAAATAAATCCGCTAGGACCCCATGACAACGATTAGTTCATGATCGAACTTCTCATCGTCACGGGGTTTGATGAAAGCATGATGAAAAACAAGAAATCAATGATGTAAATATGAATAAGAGTTAAAGGTTTAGAGGACAAATCTGGAAGCATCCAAAAGTTACACCAAAATTGAAGAATACAAGAAAAAAACTATGTCTAGATCTCCTCGTAGTCACGTTCTTCATTCTTGGCTCCTCGATCTTGTGCTCCAATATTGAATCTGATCTCTGGTGTGTTGTGATGTATTGTGATGTGTTGATTATGTCCCCCCAAGGTGTGTATTTATAGCTCCAAGTTGTCCTTCTTCCAAGCAATTACCGTTTTTGAGTTAGAATAGAATTACGGCAATTTCCATCTTTGAATGCAATAAGAATTTCATATTCCATGTTAACAACTGATTCTGGAAGTTTCTGGCCGCCCCAAGCAATTACCATAATGATTAGAAGTCGAATTTGTGAAAATTTCCTTATTAAAATCGAATTCTGGCAATCTCTGGCGATTCTGACTTCCTGGGCGGCCGCGCAGAATCTTCTGCCTAGAATTATAGAAAATGTTGTCCTCTTCGCGTGAGCTGTAAGATCGTCAGAATCGGACTTGTAGAACTCCAGATATGGCCAAAACAGTGAAGACTGCGCAACCTACCCGGAAAATCCGAATTTTAATCAAATTAACCTCCAACTCTTGGTTCTGCAAAACTTAATGAAAATACATTAAACACACCACATACTTGAGTTCAAGTCATCAATTTAAGCCGATATGAAGCGTTCCAAGTGGATTAAAAATCCACTTATCAAACATACTTCTTTTTGAAAAACACATTGTTATTGAAACCCTCATTCAGATTTAAGGGAATTACTTTGTGGCATCGACTTTTTCATGTAATTAGGGAATACAATGTTTAGTTTTTGTCAAATATGTTTTTGGATCTTCAATCAATAAGTTTGGGTACTGGAGTCTAATTAACGAGAATAATGCATACAAGTAGTTAAGTCACATGTGACATGGGCTAAGATACTATCTCGCCATGATCCAAATCATGTGATCAATTTTTTGTTCTTTGAAATTGCTACTTATTCTTCTTAAAAATTTGATGTATCATTACTCTTCACTTTTTCCGTATCGTGCACATGTACACACACAAGTCCGGGGGTATTTTAGAAACGGCCTCTTTATTCTTGTAAATGAAGGTAAGGCTGCGTACATCTTCCCTTCCCCGGACATTGCGATAAGCGTGATATACTGGGTATATTTGGTTGGTTAATGTGTGTCGAATATGAGTGTTCTAAGTAAAATAATACATGGTGGGTGACTGTATTACTATCGTTTTCGTGAACTTGAAACTGTATTAGTAGCAATGTAAACATGTGTGTGATTTGTGTATGCGAAAAAAAAAGAATACAACACAAGTTTACTTTCAATCTAATAGTATTAGATTAAAGATGCTATAAACTGTGAATACAAAGATATTCTCAGCTTTTATTTTTTAGAAAGATATTCCCAGATATTACATTTGAAAAACTTTGACAACTAAGGAAGTGGCTTGTGCGCTTATATTGTTGTGCACAACTCACCATAACAAAATTAGAATAAGATAAATCCTAATTCGTTCAAGACTGTTTTCTAGGAAAACATAAGCCCACTTTTCAGCTATCATTTTCTTGCATTTCTCCCCAAACTTCTTTGTAGGCTTGCCATGCGTACTCTACAGCAAATGGAGCACTACAGGTATTCCGAGTTTGTTGATTCTTTGTCTTCAAAATCTCTGTGAAGTTTGTCTGTAGTTATCTTAAGATTTGGCTAAGTCCGTGTTAGGAACTATGTTGTTTCTTGATGATAACCAAATTAACTTAGTAAAAATTGTACAAGTAAAATGTAGTTATCAACGGATAGTATACTATTGCAGTATCCGTTGATGGGTAGCTTATCTACGGATAAGACTCAATGTAACATGTTTGTGTATTTCTGATGTTGAAGTTGAAGTAGTCTTGATAGGTTGAATGAGTCATGTTGACTATCAATAGATATGTAGAATAGGGAGGCTAATTGTAAATAGTTGATGCCTTGTAATTTTGCATAAGTGAAATTGACTGTCAACGGATAGCTTAATTAGCCTTCTACGGATGTGGACATTGTACTGTCTGCGGATAGCTGTACTAGTTGTCTACGTGTGTGATCAAGATACTGTCAACGGATACAACTCAAGTAGCTTCTACGGATACACTCTGTACTTATGAAAGGGATAGATAAGCCAGAGCACATGGGTTGACAAACTACACAGAGCATGGAAGCCAATTTTTCTAGAAAGGTCACGAGAAGAAAGAAGCATTCTGTTTGCATGGTCAAAAGTAGCATTTCTATAAAAGACAATCAGTCAAGAAGGGCAAGCTACCAACACATGGACCACTGCTCAGAATGGAGAAACAAGGATCCTGAACAGATTTACTTTTTGTATTATTAGTTGTTCAAATATCTTTGTAAACTTGGGTTATATAACCAAGTAGTAGCATAACTCTAGAACCAAGAAATCAGTTAGGCAATTTAGAGAGCAGAAAGCAATATCCTTGTAAATTGCCGAAGCTAGAGTTGTGTATTTGCAGCTGTGTGTTTATTCATAAACATCACAGAGATTTATTCAATAAAAATCTCTCAGGTGGAAAAAAACAATCCACCTGAATTTTTAATTCTTGTATCATCTTATTTGTGTTTATGTTCTTGTTTTTATTTTCACATCTTCACTATCAAGAATCAAGAAAAACTTTTAAAGATTGTATTCAACCCCCCCCCCCCCCCTTCTACAATCTTGATTCATTGTCTGGGAATATCAATTGGTATCAGAGCAAGCTTCTAACATACAAGAAGTTTAAAGATCTAAAGACAACTAAATCATGGGTCAGAAGGATCATGGAGTCAAAATACCAGTTCTTGATAGAGAAAACTACTTTCACTGGAAAGTAAAAATGCGACTACATCTTATGTCCATGGATGAAGTTTATGTAGAATGCATAGAACATGGCTCTCATGTATCGATGAAGCCAAACACCTCAATAGCTCAGGAACCTACAGGAGCCCCAAGCACAATTCCAAAGCTACGTTCAGAATGGACTCTTGAGGACATCATTGCAGTTCATAAAGAAAAGAAGGCCATGAATATCCTCTTCAATGGTCTTGATTCTGATATGTTCGACAATGTTATTAACTGCTTTACAACTAAGAAGATTTGGGACACTGTCCAAACCATATGTGAAGGGACTGAGCAGGTAAGGGAAAATAAGATGCAGCTCCTCATACAACAGTATGAACACTTTCACTTCAAGAGTGGAGAATCTTTGAATGACACTTTTAGTAGATTTCAAAAATTGCTGAATGGATTGAAGTTGTATGGAAGAGTGTATCAAGTCAAGGATTCAAATCTTAAATTTCTCAGAGCCTTGCCAAATGAGTGGAAGCCCATGACTGTCTCCTTGAGAAACACTCAAGAGTATAAGGACTTTACTCTTAAGAGGCTATATGGAACCCTAAAAACATATGAGCTGGAAATAGAGCAGGATGAAGAAATGAGAAGGTCCAAAAGAAAACTGGATATGTTGCTCTAGTAGCAAGTGTTGAAAAGGCTGAGGACATGAAAGAAGAAGTTGTTGAAACTACACCAAGCCAAAGTGCTTGTGAAGGTAGAGCTGAATCAAGGAAGTGCAAAGGAAAGATGATTCAATAAAATGAGCCCTCCAATCAAGAGGAGGTGGATGAGCTAGATGAATATTTAGCCTTTATGTCAAGGAAATTCTCAAAGCTCAAGTTCATGAGAAACCCTGATGTGTCCAAACCATTCAGGAAGGACTCTCTTTCAAACAAGAACTTTGTTGAGAGGTCCAAATTTAAATGTTTCAACTGTGGAATGAGAGGTCACTTTGCCAATAAGTGCAGGAAACCAAAGGCTGAGAAGAGTGACAGGAAGTTTGAGCCTGTTGATTACAAGAAGAAATACTTTGATCTTCTCAAGCAAAAGGGTAGAGCATTCATAACACAGGACTATGGTTGGGGTGAAGATGGGAATGATCCTGAGAAGGACACTGAATTTGTGAACCTTGCACTGATGGCTGATTCAAGCGAGCATGAGGCCAGTTCATCATCCAATCAAGTAATTACCACCAATCTCTTTGAGCTTTCTACTGAGGAATGCAATTGTGCAATTAATGACATGTCCACTGAATTGTATCATATGCGTATTTCTCTTAAATCACTTACTAATGAGAACACCAGGATTAAAACTTTTAATCAGTTGTTAAGTGATATGAATGCTCTTCTGGAAACACAATTTATTGAGTTTGAGAAAATGAGAGTAGAGTGTCAAGTTGCCAAGGATGATTTGCTGATTGTGCTTAAAATAGAAGAATATATCAAAGCACAGTTAGCTAAAAAACAGGAAACAATAGCAAGATAGACTGATTCCAGGAATGTTGCCACAAACATTATTAAAGCTCAAGGTGTGGATACATTCTATAAGGAATCAACAAGAAAAGATAAAAAGAAACTAGATGTTGAGAGTCTAGGAGATGACACTTCTACGGATAGTGAGCATCCGTTGGAGGGTAATGCCTCTACGGATAGCAAGCATCCGTTGATGGACAACACCTCTATGGAAGTGACTTGTCCAAAGAAGTGTACATCTAGTGTTAGCCAAGAGAAACTTGAGAAGCTGAACAAAAAGTATGGTCCAGCCAGCAAAAAATTTGTTCAAGGAGAAGGTAGCAAAACCAAAGCTAAGAGTGTCAACATAGGTCACTTGTCCAACAAGCAATTGAAGGACAAGGTTGAGAATATAGAGGTGAAGGATGAGGTTAAAAAGAAAAAGAACAAAAATGGTAAGGTAGGGATTAACAAGAATAACAACTATACACCTGACAAGTATGCTCCTAGGAAAACTTGTGTAAAGTGTTGTAGTGTTAATCATTTATCTACCAATTGCAAAACTGTTAAAACTCCATCTGTTCAAATGCCAATGCCTGTACCCAATATGCCTATGCCTGTTATGCATAACATATTTGCACATACTGATCAAGCATCAAATTTGTATGCCAACATGCCATTTGTTTCAAATCCTCATATGAATGCATTCTGAAAGGCATATGTATAGGCCTATTTGTAATCACAAAGGATTCTACTCAACATAAAATAAGATATAATAAGTAAATAATAAAAGTCATATGTCACAGGAATCTCAGAAGATAATATATGTCAAAAGAATAAAGGTTAAAGTCATCTACAGACTTGAAGTAATTCTACATTGAAAGAAGTTCAATTTATTGATCAAGCCTCAGTGAAGTATTCAATCTCAGTGGATTTATTAAAGTGACAGAGATTTCAAGATGTGACAGCAAATGTGCAGGTTACAGAGTTTAAGGAAAAAGGAAAAAGAAAATGAATCACTGCTTAAAGTCAAATAGATGAAGAACAGACATTGTCGTTAGTCACTCATGAACCGGACAGTACATTGAGTGTCAACGTTCTACAGTGTTATTTCTTCTTCTAATTTTAGTGGTTCAAGAATTAATTGTGAAGACATGGAATTATATTTAATCTCTTATAAATAATTATTTCTACTAAGTAAATTATTTATTAAATTAATTCTGTAAAGAATTAATTTAATACATAATTTACTTTAATGATTATTTGAATTAGAATAGAAATGAACTAAGAAGACTTAGAAAATAAACTAAGAAGACTAACATGAGAGTTTTCCCGAAAGTCTTCCTAGGCATTTTCTAAGTAATTTTAGTTTAAAAGAGAGTCTTCCCGAATGTCTTCCCAAGCCAATGGATTGTCTTCCCGAAAGTCTTCCCAAGATAAATGTTTGTCTTCCCGAATGTCTTCCTAGTACAATTCTAGGAAGTGGATTGGCGCGTGAAGTTTAAGGAATGCAGTACATGTATTTAAAGAAATGTGTGATCAAAGACAGAACATTCAACACAGAACATTCAAGACAGCAAAAAGCAAAACATTACATTCTTAAATCCGTCTTTACTTCTTCAAACTGTCCGAGCTAAAATTCATCAGAGAATTAAATTCTTGATTTGCTTGTAACATTTAATCCATAAGAATTAGTTCTCTTGTACTTCTTTGACAATCTAGCGGATTATAATCCCTAGAAATTATATCGAACTACTTTTTAGTATTCGATCCTTTTTATTACAAAAATAGATAAATTCATGTCGAATTTATTCTAGGTTTGTTTTATCAAGAACTCTGTAATCAGTACTCAGATTGTAACACCTTTCAAGTTTAATATAAGTCACTACTAGAAAAACTGCATTAGACATCGGCTAAAAACCGATGTCTATTGAAAAAGAGAAGCGATGTCTTTGCATGTGTAGAGAAAGGTAGGGGTATTAGACATCGGTTTTTAGCTGATGTCTATGTTCATCTTTAACATCGGTTTTTAATAAGGAACTGATGTCTATGTTTCTTTTTTACATCGGTTCCTTAATAAGGAACTGATGTCTATGTTTCTCCTTTACATCGGTTTCTTAATAAGTGGCTGATGTATTTCTTTGTATTTGACATCAGTTCTGTATAATAATCAGTGTCTTTCTATTCTTTGGACATCAGTTCTTTTCTTTTCTTTTCTGATTTAATTTGTTCTTTTAAACATCATTGTTAATTAGTGTGCTGATGTTATTTGTGATATATATAGTGACCAAAACCAAAAAGCCAAACAAAATATCAAAATCAAAAAGTCAATATATATCAAAGCCAAACATAAAATTCAATCGCCCAACTACATTATCCAATTCATCTCAAAACTAACTACATAATCCAAACCATCAGTCGAAACTACATTGATATAACATCGAAACTAAGAGGGCTCCAGAGGCGGAAGATGCTTTGTGTATAACCATGAACAAATCAAACAAACTCCACGCTCCAAGCTCCAAGCTATGCTCCATATCTGTTAAACAAATCGAACAGTCAGAGAAAACAAACATAAATGTTGTTTGGGATAGGCTGGCAGTATATTTGGTCTGCATTATAAAGATAAATGTACCTTTTCAGTCAGAACACCTTGAATAATCACAGTGTCAGCTGACAATCTCTCAACAACTTCGCCCGTTCTAGTTCCAATATCAAAGAATGCAACATCTTGCCTCAATATTGCCTTTAAGTATAAATTTCTAATATGTGCATCCTGTCTCTCCCCTGTGATATTCCAGCAGGCCACCTGTTTAAAATGAAAATATAGAATTTTCAGTCATTTCTAATTTAGAATGGTATTTAGTAACTCAACAAGGAGCTAGCTAGCCATAAAACTTACGTGAAAATGCTGCAATACCAGACCCCAGAGCCAAGTACACATACTTAACGGAGACCTGATGATACAATTATGTATTAGACATGAACTTAATGGACTCCTCAAATTCCTATATTCCTCAAAACCTCAACATACACGAGCTAAAGAGTGATGATTCATTAAACATTGAGAATAAAAATCAGGAATGAATTACATAGAACTACCAAATAAAAACAGATAAAAGGTTTCTCAGTCGAATGAAAAGTCATCCGCAGCTCTAATGATAAGAATAATCGAGGTAGTAAGACAAGTTTAGTCCAGTAAATATGCAATCATCAGAATGAATTTTACTAAAGGTTTAAATTATATTACCTCAGAAACTGCATGAACAACTTTTGTGGTATCTATGGTTCCTCCAAAAGTATCAATTAGCTCCCCTAATGCCTAATGCCTTGGAAGGCCCGCCTAAGGTATTTCTGAACATCCTGATTACATAGTCCACGAACAGTAATGAACTATTATTTTATTGACAATATGTTACAATTTGATTGAAAAACTAAAATGCTTTATATGCATATATGTTCCTGGTGATTTTGATATTATAGTAGACAAACAAAAGTGCTTACTACGTGCCAAGATTCATTGATCTAGCATTAACAACTTCATTTCTAAAAGCAAAATTCATATACAAATTTGGATTAGTTATGCAGGCAGGCGTCATTAGTACTGACCAAAACAAGAGACATAAGTACATGACACAGAATATCAGCGAGATTCATTTAGCCTAAGACCTCTCTACAATATTTAAATTAAGCAGGAAACAATACTAACCAATGTAATGTGTATGAAGTTAATAGGATGGAAGGACAAAGAAAGGAATTTGCTGGTAGAGGAGAAAGGAATTTGCTGGTTGATCTGATACAATCCAGGCCATGGTCTGTAATCTTGTCACAGTAATTAAGATTCAAGGCTTGGAGGTTTTTGCAATCTTTAAGATTCTTTAAGCCCGAGTCAGTAACATCAGAACCAGAAAGATCCAAAGAGAGCAAAGATGCTTCTTGTGAAGCCACAACATCCATCCAGCTGTCATCAAATCCTGGATATTCTCCCAAGTCAAGATCCTGATAAGCACAACATTATACTTTTAGTTCTGTATGACCTTAGAGCATCAGAAGTGTTCCCACTAAAATAATGGTCCCTGTACAAGTCTCAAGATTTTAGATTTAGTGCCATGTGCTAAAATTACCTGGAGATCACAGTCTCAAAAGGCTTCAAGCGTCCTCTCAGTTAGACATTGGGAACAAATCAATTCATTAATTATCTGCTGATTAATATCCCTTGGCAGCATAGACAGAGTTTGCTGATCTATTTATGCTCTCATCATTAATTTGCTGATCTCGCTTCCTCGAACACACTCCACCCATTAATCAATAATCTTGTATGATCAACACTAGTTTCTAGATCAACCAATCACCAAGAACAACTCATTTCACTGTACCTACAAAACAAGTGATGCACAATCTAACCATAAAAACTAATTCTTGAATAATAAATGCAAACACAAAAAATTTTAAAAACAGATTATTTAAGAAATTTCCTGTTCTGAAACCACTGACCCTTGATGTCATATCATTAATCACAGCCAACAATAAAATTCTCAACTAGTTTACACTCATTTAACACTACTTCATATAGTAATAACTAATAACATCAAAAAGTAACAAAAGCTCTTGAGCTAATTAGTATATTTCCAAAAAAATCTTTAATTACCATAACAAACACTTATAAAAAACTTATGCATAAGTGTTTTGTACCTATCATTCCAAACCCAAGAAAATAAAATAAAAAAACTTTTCTGCATATACCTAAACACAAAAAAATCAAGTATGCATACACACACCCTTGTACAAAAAGGGTAACAAAAACAAGTAATGATAACACTTAACCATCATGAAGTCATCATCGAACATTCTGTAGTGTAGTTTCAGCAGCTTTACTTCGGAAAAGTACTGCAAATCAGGAAAAATATAATATAACAATCTACTTCTAAGAGACAACATTACTCATCATTCCAAGACACACAAACCCGCGCGCAAATACTAATCAAGTCTACCTACAACCGGAAAAGCAGAAACAGGACATACAATAACAAAATCAACAAATAAATTAACCTAATTCAAGCCACTAGATCTACTCATAAACCAATAAAATTAAAATATAACATCATCACAACATAATCAACTAAATTTATACCAATCAAAGAGTTGCAGCTTCCTGGTTCAGGAACCGAAGCTTCTCCGGTGACACACTCTTACCGTACACCAAAATCCCAGGTCATTTCTGTTCAAAACCAAAATTAACACCACAATTAGCAGTTCTAATACATATACATACATATATAGATACAGTTGGAGTGAGGAATGAGAAGTGGAGATTGTGGCTAACTGAACGGCGAGATGTAGTCGCCGGAGCCGACGGTTCTTCTTCCATGACCTAGAAAATTAGGGGTGAATATGAAGTGTTAATTGTAAGTAGTGGCTGTGTGTATTTGTGAATTGGGGGAAAGATAGATGTGGAGAGGAGAATTTATGAAATGAAAAATGAAAATCTCCCGCCTATGTTAGAAATTGCGTTAAATTGAAAGGGGAATGAGAGAATCGAACAATTTGGCGGGCAAATTGAAGCTTTTTGGCGAAAAGAGGGGTTAGGGTTCTTGAAGAAAAGAGGGACAGTGGGGGGAGTTTGATTTTTAGGTTTTTGTTTTAGGGGGCGGGTGGGTGGGGGAGTTTATTATTTTTTTGTTTTATGTTTTTTTTTGGCAGTATAATGGGAAAAGGAGGGACATAGCGGGAGATAAATTTGGTTAAGGGGGGAATATTTTGCTAAGGGGAAAAAGAAAAAGGAGGAACGAGGGAGTTTAATTTTTGAAAAATGAGGGTTAGATATCGTTTATTGATGTAAGCGATGTGTAGATTACTATTGGACATCAGTTTTAATTTTTCCGATGTAAGAAATACTTTTAACATCAGTGACTTTTCTAACCGATGTCTAAAGTGTGATGTCTAATCTAGTTTTTCTAGTAGTGAGTTATATTTAACTTGAATATTGTTTCAGTTTATTCCGCAGTAATTTGTTCTTAAATTGTTATATCTTCAAACGAACAAATTCGATTAAACGGTATAGTTTGTATTCAACCCCCCTTCTACAAACTTATCAGGACCTAACACATTCACAATGCCACAAATGACATGGAGCATGCCACACATGAATGCTATGTATGCACAAAATTCTCAAATGCATGTGTCAAACATGTTTGCATATGAACATCCGCAACATGTTGTCTCTCAAAGGTCAACACCCAGGGTCAAGGTTGATTTAACTCAACCTGAGAATAAGGTGCAAAATGACAAGAAATGCAAAGCTAACAGGAGAGGACCCAAGGAAACTTGGGTACCAAAATCAACTTGATTTGGTTTTGATTGTGTGCAGGGATACAGGAAGAATCTATGGTACTTAGACAGTGGTTGTTCTAGGCACATGACTGGAGATTCTACCCTACTCACAGAGTTTGTGGAGAAAGCTGATCCTAGAGAGTCTCACTTAATTGCTATCAAGAGGAATTTTAAATATCTCAAGGGAACACCAAACCTTGGCATTTGGTACCCTAGAGAATCTGGTTTTGATCTAATTGATTATTCAGATGCAGACTATGCAGGTTGCAAGATTGACAGAAAAAGTACAACAGGCACCTGTCAATTTCTAGGAAACAAGCTTGTCTCATGGTTCAGTAAGAAGCAAAATTTTGTCTCTACCTCTACAGCTGAGGCATAATACAATGCTGCTAGAAGTTGTTGTGCACAGATACTTTGGATGAAAAATCAACTAATAGACTATGGTCTAACAGTCAATAAGATTCCAATATTCTGTGACAACACTAGTGCAATTGCCATAACTGAGAATCCAGTGCAACATTCAAGGACCAAGCACATTGAAATAAAGTATCACTTCATCAGGGAACATGTGATGAATGGTACTGTGGAACTTCATTTTGTTCCAAGTGAGCAGCAAATTGCAGACATTTTTACCAAACCACTTGATGAATCAACATTCTCAAGGTTGGTAAGTGAGCTAGGTATGCTTAACTATTCTTGATTTATTTAAATGTCTGATGATTTGTAATGTAGCCAGTGTCAACATGATTTTCATGAGAATTAAAACTCTCTGAAAAAGAAGAATTTTGTTTAAGTCAAAATTTCTCCCTCTACGGATACCCCTATCCGTTGATGGTCATTTCTGACACTGGATTTTCCTTGTCTACGGATACCGTTTTTACACCTCTACGGATATCGAATCCCAAGGTAAAATCCTATCCGTAGATAGTTTAGTTTAATCATAACCGTTAAAGTCAAAATCTTATCTGTAGTTACCTGCGTATAGTACGTGTATGTAATTACAGTAAATTCGTGGCTTTACTTTTCAATCCATTACTTTTAAACGGTTACTTTCTTGCCCAATCAGATAATTTCTTTCAATTATTCTGATTGTTTTAGTGAATTATTTTGGGGGAGTATAAATTAAATTTTACTCTCAGATTAACCATTTTCTATCATTTCCAAAAATTCTCCAAGGCAAGAAACCTTTCTTCTCTCTCAAAACTAATTTCTCACTGCAAGTTCAAAGCTTTCATCAATGGCACCTACCAGCAAAACAATGTCACTCACTGGGTTCACATACGAGAAGAACAATTTCACTGCTCTGGTGGACTTCGAAGAGAAGACTGCCTCATATCACACTATGATGAGGTTCTTCCAGAACTGCAAGCTCTCCAAAGCTATGTTTGAAGCCCCCACTCTTTATTTTGAGGTAATTGAAGCTATCTGGGAATTAGCTGTTTTTGATTCTGTGAATGCTACAATTACTTTTGTTCTTCAAGGTAAGGAACATGTGATTAATAGTGACATTATTTCTGCCTGCTTGAATTTACCTGATAACAGTAGGTTAGAAAAATATAGTGATACTGATATAGTTAACATGCTGAATTTGATTAACTATGTTTTATCTACTGATAATTTGAGTAAGATTCAAAGGAAAGGCATGGTCAAAGAATGGAGCTTTTTCTTTGATACCATTCTAAAGGTGTTTTCTGGTAAGATTAGCAACTATGATGCTGTTATTTCTTCCATGCTAGATATTGCTTACATGCTTCTTAATGATAGCTTTTATAACCTAGGAACCCTAATTCTTTATGAACTAGGCGCTAAATTAGGGAATAAAACATCTAGAAGTAAGAATATCTATTATGCTAGATTCTTTATGTTGCTATCTAACCATGTAGACAGCAACTTGGTGATCCGATTCCCTACAAACTCCAAGGAGTGTTGGGTTCAGAATAAGAGAGTCCTTGAGGACTTGAATAGGCTGAACCACAACAGGGAAGTTCAATTGGTGTATCCACCAATTTTCAATGCAGCTCAAGAGGCACAAGTGAGTCAGGTAATCTCCTCAACTGTTCCTACATCTGTTGTTATTTCTTTGATTTCCAGTACCACAATGGAGGCTGGAACTGTCCAACAGCCCTCCTACCCAAGTGGTCACCTCTAGAATTCCCAATTCCAAATCTAGAAAGCCAACCTCATGTGCTTCTCAAAAGGCACCTGTTGCAAAAACTACCTAAGCCCTTGAGGGGAGTGTGAAGGAGGTAGTGAACATCAAAGAAACCCCAAGAACAAGGAGGGTGAGATAAGTGTGTCCCAGCCTAGCCACCTTGTATCTTCTCAAAAAGATGCAGTGGTTGAAAAGGAAACTACCACATCCCTGGTGGTATCCTCCCAAAAGGATGTTACTTTTGAAAAGAGTCCCCAACCAGGAACACAACACAAGAGGGATAGGGACACCAGAAGCCCCACAGATACAACCATGGCCTATACAAGGAGAAAAAGGTCTAAACAATCTGGGGTTTCACAGGGATCACACACAGTGTCTATGACACCTTCTCAAATTCAGTGTGATGTGGCTCCAGTAAATGTGGAGTCACAACCCCATTCTCTAATCATTCAAACTGAAACAGAAACACCAAGCTCACTTACTCTCTCTCTGGATGTGGATATGATTCACACATCACTTCCTGATTCTCCATCTTTAACCTTCTTGGAGAAGCCCCACTCTGAAATTGGTGGTCATCATCTTATTGATGATTTGTTGGACCACCAATCTATCATTTTTCAGACTCTGGCTCCATCCGTGGCTTCAAATTTAAAAATCAATCTCCACAGATTCAGCCTTAGTCTCAATTTCAAGAGCTACTTCTTTTCCTTCATCTACGAATATTTCTCATCCGTTGACAAGTGTTTGTCTGTCTAAGGATATGCCCCAAATCAGTTATCCGTTGACATATACTTCTACTACCTCTACGGATACTCCTTCCACACTTGCACTTCAAACTTCAAGTATTTCCACTTCAAGTGTGGATGAGTTAGTAGTAGTTCAAACACTTCTAGGCTTGTGGGAAGGGAGTGAAGCCACTAAGAGTGAGAGGCTGGTTTGCAACCAGGCAAAATGAGAGGAAGAGCAAGAGAGACAAACTATTTCTTCTAGTCTAGAAAAAGTGAGTACTGAGAGTTCCACTTTAGTAGGTGAAGGCGAGGGTGTGAGCCAGGGGGAGCCCCTGATGCAAGAACAGAGAGAAAATGAGAGAAAAGTAGGTACATAAGAAATAAGGATGGAAGACTCAGCCATTGCAAGTGAGTCAATGGATGTCAGTGATGCAGACATGGAGAGACTGTTCCAACTTGAATATCAAAATGAGTTGGATCAAGTCAACCTGAATGCTGAGACATTTACTCGTCCTGATCCAGCCTATCAAGTCTTGGCTGGACAGGGCAATGTGGAGGCAGAAAGGATGTTGAATTTAGTACACCCAACTGAATCAATGTCTAGGGCAAAGGAAGCTATTCAGAATCTGCCTCCAAGAGCTGGTGACGATTTCAGCTATGATGAAGATTTTGATGATTCTGAGAGTGGTGAAGGAGGAGATGAAGGCCCTTCCACTCTTCAAGAGATGCCTACTTGGTTATTTTCCGATTCTTATGTCCATAATGACACCAAGGTAGTCATTCTTAGGAATTATCAAAGGGCATTTGGTGAAGCTCAGACATCAAATTCACAACATGCCATCACAGTTCAAAACTTTGTGGCATCACTTCAGCTTCATCAAGCCCACATCTTGCAACAACGAGCCAACACTGATGACATCAAGAACCATCTGGATGGGGTGAAGGATGCTTTGGCAAGAAGGATTCTCTTACTGTGAGGATGGATAAGATGGAGAAGCAAATGGACACCTTCCTGGCTAACCAGAATTTACAGACTCAGCTTCTGCAACAGTTATTGCAGTCAACTGGTGTCACTCAAACCCTTGATGATAACAAAAAAGGGGGAGAATTCAAGTAAGGGGGAGAGTGCACAAGTGGTCTTTGTACCAGTAACTCAAGATGTGCCATCAAGCCAAGGGGAGTCACCTCAAATCATAGCTAATCCAAGTGAGTTTCAACTCACAAAGGTGGTCTCTTCTCAAGATAAGGATGTCCAAGTCTTTCTCAATTCTGAAAAGCTGATCAAGGAATCCATCTTCCAGGCAGTGACTTCATCATCAAGTAGCCATCCTGTCCACACAACAATTCTGAAGGTCCTCACTCCTAACAACATTGTTCTGCAAAACAATTATGATGCTGAACATTCTAGTGTCAAGGAGTTTGAACCTATCTTCAGTGGCAGGACTGGATCACCACCTAGACATCATTGGAAGAACAAGCTAGAGATGGACTACCCATTCCCTAAGCTTGATGAGTCTAAGGTGTTAGCAACTCTTATCAGGGATCTCAAGAACACCAATGATGTAAAGCTGAGACAAGGGTTGGCTGTTATCTACAGAAATGGCAAGGAAATTCATATCACAAGCAGCCATCCCAGGTTCAATTAAGCCAAAGCAGAAGAGATTTCCAGGATAAGGAGAGAAGCCAATCCCCAGGGTTATGAATCTACACCTGAGAGACAGGCTAGATTAGCCCAAGAACTAATGAGGGAAATGGAGGAAGATAGTAGTGAGGCTATAGAGGAAGAGGCCCTTACTAGGAAGAAAAGGAAGACAATGCCTAAATCTAAGCCAACTAGATGGAAGGAAAGATCACATAGGCCTGTCTCTCCTGAGAAGGTAGAAGAGAAAAGAGATATACAGAGGAGGATTGTCTTTGAAGACCCTGTCCCAGCTTCAACTCAATCTCAAACCACCTACCATGGGACTCATGTAGAGCTTAAAGAAGAACCTATTGAGTTTGAAGACTTGGTATTCCCTAAGTTCATAATTGAGGCAGAAAAGATGTCAAATAAAAGGGTACTAGTCAAGAAAGCTCAACAAGGACCAATCAAGCTGAATGTTGCACCAAAAGCTGCCAAGCCAGTTGAGAACAAAGCAGACTTTTTGTACATTGCAGAGATACAAGAGTACTCAACTATGGATCTATTCCTTGATAAAGTTAGTGAAATCAGAGGCACAGACAAGTTCAGAGATTTGCCTGAAAGACTAACTTTTGTCTACAAAGGAGGAAAGGTGAGAGCATAGCCCCTGCAACAAGTGCTGAATGAGGGATAGTCTACCTTGGTGAAAGTCTTTTCAGGCTTCAAAAACACAAGGGGATTTTCTGAGGTTGCCAGGAGTGTTGTGTTGAAGAAGATTGAGGAAATCAGGAGCAACTGGAGTTCTCCTGATAGTTTGCCAAGGAAGGTGAAGATCCCTTTCAATGGACAAAGAATCCATCTCCAACCTTACTGGATGATGGAATTCAAGGATGACAAGGGCTGTAGAAGATTCTTCAGGATTGAAGATCAACTGTCTAAGGCCAGCAATAGGTACCTTAGATGGTTGCAAGGCAAGTTAGATCCAAAAATTGCTGAAGAAGATGCATTCTATAGAAAGCTTCAAGATCAAATCCAGGCAAATTATGCTAAGGAAGGGAGACAGAAGATTCAAACTCTAAGAGAGAAGAAAAGAGATTAAATCTGCTCAGTCTAGAGGAGCACTCTCTATGTAACTATCTCTACTCTTCAGTTTTTCATTTCATGTAGCTTAACACAATTTTAACTGCTATTATCTATATGTTGGAAGTGGTTTTGTTATCATCAAGACTCTTAATTTATATCTGATTCTCAACCAGGCATAAATTGGGGGAGATTGTTAGGAACTATGTTGTTTCTTGATGATAACCAAATTAACTTAGTAAAAATTGTACAAGTAAAATGTAGCTATCAACGGATAGCATACTTGTAACAGCCCGACTTTTCGGACTATTATTCTAAATACGAAACTTAAATAAAAATAGATTCCTTATTCGATAAATTCAATATTCCACAAAAGTCAACGTGATGGTCAAACTCAATAATTCAAAAACATAAATTCGGAGACACAGCTCCATAAATCCAATAATACTCAATGTCTAACAGATAATCAAATTGTTCGAATAGTCTTATGCAAAATCACATAGCACAAAATCCATAACTCCACATCCTTATTCTTACTTAGCTTCCAAAAGTCCGAACCTGAAATATATTAAAACAATGAGCTGCAAAGCCCAGCAAGTAACTATCGCCCAACGACTCAAAGTAATATTTAAAACAAAATTTCTTAACTTTAAATTGATAATATAATCTTAACAATAAAATCACATTTAATTCCCACAGTTCTAAATTACGGTCACACTATGCCAGTGACAAGGCTTCTATAGTTCGATGATTCGATGTGGGCCAGTTTACGTCCCTCGATAAGACAAACTCAACGAGGTATCTATGTGTTCCGGAACGTGTGTAAACCAGTGTTGTAAAAAATGGGAATCGGAGTTAATCGGTGAAGGCACCGTCCAGGGATTAATCGGGTAATCAGGGATTAATCGGAATGATTAATCGGATCATTATTCGGAATAAATTTAATAATATTTGTTATATACAATTATAAAATTGTTTCGTTATTTCAACTAAACATATGTTATTATCGTATATTTATGCAAATATGTTATATAATTGTAATAAATAAAATTTTGAAGGTTTAACTTTTCAATTAGAGATCAATTTAAAAGAAAAATTTAAGAGAAGTTACGATTTAGGCATCTAAATTTATAATTATATGTACAAAAATAATGTTTTTTTTTCTATTGTTTAATCAAGTTTCTACCTTTTAAAATTTTATTATTTTTTTTAATTTTAACTATTGTTTACTATTTTTTTAATAATTAGCCCGATTTTTGACCGATTAATCCGATTTTTGACCGATTCAGCCGATTTTTGACCGTTTTTATGAAAAAACGATTAATTGACCGATTTACGCTTAATCAGTTCGGTGGCCCGCCGTCTAGCGATTAATCGGCGATTAATCCCGATTAATCGCCGACTTTTAGAACACTGGTGTAAACTAGTTCTATGATTTGATATGTCACAGTGTCCAGTGACCGGATTCTATGATTTGATGCGCAACTAAAACTGGGGAAAGTCTTTTCTAAATTCTCTTTTCGATATCACAATTTTCAAAAATCATTATTTCGAATATAATAAAATAATCGAATAAAAACAGATTTGATAATAATAGTGAGCAACGAAAAGTCACTTACCTCGATACCGATGTCGCACCCTGAAAATAAAATCACAACAAATCCTTAATATTAATTTATAATCTATTAACAGTCAAATAAAGCAAACAAGCACACAACTCAATAGAAATCATGCGGAGTTTACATATAATTTACTCAAAGAAGATTCCAAACATCAAACATCAAGATATCTTGCAAAATAGACTATTGTTAACAAACTCAATCCTGACCGGTTCTAAAAATTGGCAATTTACTCTATGAAAATGATTTTATCTAAAAAAGTACAAAACACGAAAACTGTAGGCAATCCTGAGACCTTTCCAGAATGATAAGGCTCGTTAAAAACGGACAAGTAACGAACTCAGAGCATGGACATTTGCGGACTGCAGAAAATATTATACTATTTACAACATCCAAATCACAGAATATAGTAGCAGAGTGTAAACAAGAAACACAGAACACGAAAATACCTTTTCATATTGATATTACTCATTAAATAAGCATAAAAACTCAATTTATTACGAATTTTCAAAGTTAGACATCTCAGCTTAAAAAACAGACTGTCTGGTCAATAAATCCAAGAAAAACTCATATCTACGAACCTAATTTCGAAAAACACAAAGAATCAAAGTCGTTGATAATTCAAATACCTTTTCAGAAAGTCTAATATCATAAAATTACGACAAATAACGAATCATATATGATTTTTAGAAGAATTCAGACTTTATATAGTATACATACAAAATCGGAGTAGTCATACGAACACAATAGACAAAACAAAGAACTCATGGATATATATCATATTATATACCAAAACATTATCACCTATACAAATAATGAAGAAAATATGATTTACACATAATATCATATACACGAATTTACAAAAATATACAAAGAGTTCAAGAATCGTTACCCCTTTTTCTAAACTTGTCACAAATCTTCCTCTTTTCGTGTTCTTCTTCTTCTCTCTCTCTCTCTCTCTCTCTCTCTCTCTCTCTCTCTCTCTTCGCTGCTGTGCTCTAGTATTTTCTAGGGTTTTGTCTTTTGTTTTTCGCTTACAAATTACCTACGTTTGTATCTATATAGTAGTCCATTTAATTAACTTGGGTTAACCAAAATCATTCAATTAAACTAAAGCTCAACTAAATTAAATTAGTACGACCCGTTAATCCGATTTTATTCTAAAGTCAAATTATATAATTATCTTAAATTTTAATCCACTTCTAATTCTAATTTCTAGCAAATTAAAATCTATTAAAATTATAAGAAAAATTAAGGATATTACAATACTCTTGCAGTATCCGTTGATGGGTAGCTTATCTACGGATAAGACTCAATGTAACATGCTTGTGTATTTCTGATGTTGAAGTAGTCTTGATAGGTTGAATGAGTCATGTTGACTATCAATAGATATGTAGAATAGGGAGGCTAATTGTAAATAGTTGATGCTTTGTAATTTTGCATAAGTGAAATTGACTGTCAACGGATAGCTTAATTAGCCTTCTACGGATGTGGACATTGTACAGTCTGCGGATAGCTGTACTAGTTGTCTACGTGTGTGATCAAGATACTGTCAACGGATATAACTCAAGTAGCTTCTACGGATACACTCTGTACTTGTGAAATGGACAGATAAGTTAGAGCACATGGGTTGACAGACTACACAGAGCATGGAAGCCAGTTTTTCTGGAAAGGTCACGAGAAGAAAGAAGCATTCTGTTTGCATGGTCAAAAGTAGCATTTCTATAAAAGACAATCAGCCAAGAAGGGCAAGCTACCAATACATGGACCACTGCTCAGAATGGAGAAACAAGGATCCTGAACAGATTTACTTTTTGTATTATTAGCTGTTCAAATATCTTTGTAAACTTGGGTTATATAACCAAGTAGTAGCATAACTCTAGAACCAAGAAATCAGTTAGGCAATTTAGAGAGCAGAAAGCAATATCCTTGTAAATTGTCGAAGCTTGAGTTGTGTATTTGCAGCTGTGTGTTTATTCATAAACATCACAGAGATTTCTTCAATAAAAATCTCTCAGGTGGACAAAACAATCCACCTGAATTTTTAATTCTCGTGTCATCTTATTTGTGTTTCTGTTCTTGTTTTTAATTTCACATCTTCACTATCAAGAATCAAGAAGAATTTTTAAAGATTGTATTCAACCCCCCCTTCTACAATCTTGATTCATTGTCTGGGAATATCAGTCTGTAATTCAATATCTCTGATATAACTGATTCAATATCTTTGACTTCTTGAATGAGCATTTCTAAACTTCTCGAATCAGTGTATTTTGACATCTCTAATCAGAGCATCTTGAATTATGTGTATTTTGACTCTCTAATTCTAGACATCTCAAATTAGTGTATTTTAACTTCTCTAATTCCAGACATCTCGAATTTGTACACTTCACTTCTCGAATTCCATTCATCTCGAATTAATGTATTTGACTTCTCTTATTCTAGAGATATTGAATCAATATATTTTGACTTCTCGAATATTCACAAAATACTTCTCGAACGGTGAATTCTCTAGTAGATCTTTATTTATTTCTCGAATTATGACTTAACATACTTTCACCTCCATTTCTGTAACTCCATTATTTGATATCCTTCTTTGAATCTTCAAGAACGTGATCAAATGATCTCAAAGGTGTCCAATGAAATAGTAACATTCATGAACGTAGCTCTATCAATACATGTATGTATACGATTATTTAAAGAGTGTTAGGATGCATAATAAGAATCAGAATTGAAAATGGGAAATGATGATATGTGAATATGATTAATGAAAATGAAATGGAAATCCAACAGATATGATGAGTTTAATTTACCTATCTAGAGAGATTATGATTTCCATTCCTTGTAACTAAATTGCTAATCTAAACACAAACATACTTAATTTAAGATTTCGAATTCTACTAACTAGACTCAGTAAACATGAACTAAACAGTCCCTTAAAATCTTACGTAACATTATTACTTAATGCCATCACATTTGTAAAAATATCATAAACTACAATTCTAATAAATAAAATTTCTAAATACAAAAATCTACTCCAACCCAAATCTTTATATCCATAAATAGTTAAAATTCCAATCAAATCTCAACTATTTCTCATTGATTTTTCTTCTAATTCATCATAATCATAATAAAATAGAATTGCATTTCAAACAAATATCAAAAATTGCATAAACATACACACAAACATTAAATACTTATCAAACCATATATAATTATCGTCCAGATACACTAGATTTTTCAGGGAAAATAAGTGTCGGTCTTAGAAAAAGAACGCAACATTTTCCCTCCATTACCCCATCTCTTTCGCAACCTATACATACAAAATTTCATTATATCCTTCCATGGCATCACAAGCAAGCCTTCTTTTGCAGAAATAGCTTAAGGGTAAAACTTGATTTTTACACAAACCCCTTTAATTTTTGTGTCCGGTCTGATTAATTTGAGGCTTGTTTTGGTGATTTTGTTGTTGATTTGTTGTGGTTTTGCAGATCTTTGTAAGAACCCAGTTGATGGATTTTCAGTAGGGTTGGTTGATGAAAGCAATCTTTTTGAATGGAGTGTTACAATTATTGGCCCACCAGATACTTTATAGTGAGTCTTTTTTTTGGGGTTAAATGTTGGATTTTTATTGTTTTTTAAGGTTTTTGGATAATGGGTTGTTGGATTAAGGTTTTACTTTTGAGGATTTTTGTGGGTTTTTGATTTTGATTGTGTTTGACTTGTTATTGTTGTTTGGATTGTTTTGTTATTGTTTTTGTTTGTTTTTTGGGTATTGTTGCCGAAAGTTTGCCGAAAGTAGGAATTGTTTGGTGTTGGATTTGTGTGGATTATATGTTTGGTATTGCGGTTGTAGTTCTTTACTGGGATAGCAAAGAATGGAAGGGAGATTTTTTTGAGGGGGGGGGGGGGGACGTATTGTAATGAAATTCTGTTAGGTGGTTCGCTTTAGATAGTTGTTGTGTTAGATTTGCTTTTTGGTGGTACTAACCGGTTAAGTGACCTCCCGTGCCCAAAAATGTTGTCCTTGGCCTAAGAGGCCAGAAGAATTTACTAGTCTAGACTGGGATTTTAAGAATGCCGCTTGTACCAGTATTATGTGTAACAAGTTTCAAGCTTTGTAAAGAAGTTCTCTTCTGGAGATGTTATTTGCTAACACCTTCGGGACAAATCAGCTTGTTTTGTTTAAATCCCTTGTTTAGATTAGGTGCTGGAACTTTTTTGTATACATGTAATTTATTGAATGGTTATATACGTGCAGTGATGGAGGCTTCTTCAACGCTATTATGACTTTCCCACAGAATTATCTGAACAGCCCTCCAACTGTGAGGTTTACGTCCGAAATATGGCACCCAAATGGTTTGTATCTGTTATGTGAAGTTATTTTATCATTATGGCATTTGCATGTGAAGTTTATATCTTTTATAAAATTTCTGTTAATTTGTTTAAAATTTGCAGTTTATTCTGAAGGGAAGGTTTGCATCTCAATACTGCACCCCCTGGTGATGATCCTAATGGATACGAGCTCACTAGTGAGCGCTGGACCCCAGTCCATACAGTATAGCTCTAGTGACTTTAGTCTCTTCTCAGACATTGTACAAACTATAGTCGTTGCATCTGTTTTAGATTCTACTTTTACCTTAAGTCGCTATTAGTAGAGAATCTTTTTGTCCTTTTAGCTCAATCTCGGTTTGGGATGCCATTTTTGCATGTTAATATATTATGATGCATGAAAATACAAGTACGAAGTTATGTTACTTTATAATTGTCATGAGTTTCGTGTGGGGAAAATGTAGGGGAGTGCTCTATGTTTTTGTTTTGTATTTAAAATGCACTTCTCTAGTAGAATGGAGAGAGAAATTGATATTTAGCGAGACCAATAAAAATCAAAAGTACAAGTGTGGTAGCAATTTCAAATGTTAGTGAACATAGAATGTGAAAATTACATGTTATTTGTCATACTAGTCTTAAAAGCTGGTGAAAAGTGAAAGTTCTGTTTTTTGCAAAAGGTATGTCTAATTTTCAGTGTCATGTTCAGTTAGCCAATAAACAAGGGGTGTGAGTAGGTTCCTAACTTCCTATACTAGCACTCTTAGTTATCAATGTGTATGCTACATTGCTACTTCTTATAGCATTGTGCTATATAGTATTTGGAGTAGAGATGAATTAATAAGTTTTGACCTTGGCTGTGTTGTTGGGATTCCGTTAATGGTTACATAATTGAATAATAATGTTAGATATATTGTGTAAAATGAATAAAAATTGTTCTTAGGACATGGTATTTATGTTGGTGTGTTTTTTGTTCATCGAGTCACCCTCAAGTATAAATTTGTAAAATTTGTATATTTTAATATATTTGTTGAAGATTAAAATTTGTAATTTTTTTACATTTAACCTTTTTGGAAAGGCGAGTCACTAGGGGTGGATAACTAGGACAGGTCCTAAAGATTTGGTGGCCTAGTGCAGAATTCTTTTTGGGACCTTTAAAGAAAGGGCTTTCGGAGCCCTTCAAGAAAACACAGTTAAAAACAATCTCATGGCCATTTCAAAATGAATCATTGCATTTTATTTGAGATAAAATATAAATAAGAATTTAACTAATTGCTATTGAAAATAATTAATATCTTATTTAAGAGCGTGGAGGAGTTAATTGATGTGAGCAATTTATTGCTTAATTATTAGGCGGTAAATGAATTCTAAAGCTAAATAGTGAGTAGTTGGTAAATTTTTGATATAAAATTTTACTTACAGAGGCAATATAAATTTGGGTTCTGATGACAAGTGAGACTTGATGAATGATTATAAGATTCGACAATTGGTTCAGTTGAATTGATAACAACACTGAACAAGGAAACAAAGCACTTGTTGGGTTTTTTGAAATACATTTGTCACAACAATATCTTCCGGATGGGCCTGGTGCATCAGCATGGCCTCCACCGGCACAAGCCACCTATGTGGATAATTTCATGTTTCTCGTATTTACCTTACATAAATATTAGATTAGAGTACATACAATCTCCTCAGTTTTTTAAACAAGAAAAAATCACTTATATGGACATTGGATTAAATTTAGGGTTGTAATTTTTATGTCGCCTTTAGCCTTAATTGGCAGGGTCTTGATGTTTTTTCTATTCTAGGGTTGATATTACAGTTGTATTTTAAGCATAAACGAATGACAAAATTATTTTCATGTTTAAGGAGGAGAGCCTATGTAGAGGGGAAGATATGTAGAGGCAAACACGAGCATGAAATGTGTTAGAAATTATGTTGATTCTTGATGATAACTAAACTAACTTAGTGAAAATTGTATAAGTTGAAATGTAGCCTTCAACGGATAGCATGTGTATACCGTATCTGTTGAAGGGTAGTTTATCAACGGATAAAACTATATGTAACATGCTTGTATAATTCTGTGTTAGCAGTTGAAGTATTAGTTTTAGGCTAAACTAAGTCATGTTGACTATTAATGGATATGTAGAATAGGGAGGCCAATTGTAAATAGTTTATGCCTTGTAATTTTAAATAAGTGAAAATGAATGTCAACAGATAGCTGATTTAGTCTTCAACGAATGAAGTCCCAATAACCTCAATGGATGTTATCTATACTTTGTGAAAATGACAGTTCAGACAGAACACATGGGTTGACAGAATTCACAGAGCATGGAAACCAGTATTTCTGGTAAACTCAGAAGAACAAGAAGAATTCTATTTTCTTTGGACGGGAGTGACATTACTACAAAGGGTATTCAGCCAAAAGAAGCCAGCCACCAACAAAAGGACCACTACTCAGAATGGAGAAACAAGCTTTTTGGACTCTACAAATTTTGTATTATTAGTTGTTCAAATTGTCTTGTAAACTTGGGTTATATAACCAAGTGTAGCACTGTTTTAGAAGTTAAGAAATCAGTTAGGTTATTTTAGAGCCAAAGCAATATTCACTGTAATTTTCTGAAGCTAAAACAATGTATGCAGCTGTGTGTTTATTCATAAACATCACAGAGATTTCTTCAATAAAGTCTCTTAGGTGGAACAATCAATCCACCTGAATTTTGAAGAAAAGGAAGAAAGATTGTGGAAGATAAAGATTGTCAGGTTCTTGAAGATGCACTCTGATTATCAGGAGAACCTAAGGAAGCTAAATGAAGAGAAGAAAATTCAGAAAGAGAAAGAGATGGCTGAGATGGAAGAGAGGGCTAAAGAGTTGAGAAAGAAAGGGTTGTGCAAAGTGAAACAAAATCCTTATGTTGTGGAGTACAAAAATAAAAATGGAGGAAAAAGCAAGATAAGGATGGAGTTTTTAGATTCCTATGTGGAAAGTGCCCTTAGAGCTGCAATTGAAGATCTAGAAGACTCACCTCTCATTGAAGAACTAATTGCAAGAGATGAAATTCAAGCAGCCATTTCAGATATGTAGAGAAAGGAAGAAGTGAGAAAGAAGAAAGTTTATGATGACTATCTTGAGAAGCAAATGGAAACTGAAGTAGTTCAGCAACAAAGATAATCTGTAAGCTTTCACTTTCAGTATGTAATCAAAATTCTGTTCATATTGTTCATCTATTGTTCTCTCTGAAATTTAATTCCTTTTATGTAAGTTAGGCTTGTTATCAGACATGAAATTGTGCCTAAGTTTCTTACTCACAATTTGGGGGAGATTGTTAGGCTCAAGGCATGTCTGAATACCACTATTAACAAGCCTACTCATTGTGACTATGTCACTCTACATGACCTAGTGAATTCTTTCACTGGGATATAGTATAGGTCTCTACTGTACTTGTCTTGTTTTCATGTACTTAGCTCTATCTTGTATGCTCAGAGTTATAATGAGCTTAGTAAGCTTCTTGCAATCTAGAATGTACATAGGTCGTGGAATAATTATCCTGGTAGAAGTTCAGAAATGTTCAAGCAGCAGGATGGAGATGAATAAGGCCCTGAAGAAATAAGTTTCAGAAATTTATCTAAGTCCCTATACCGTGAAGTCAAAATAGAGCTATGTCGTGAAGTCCAAAATATCCATGTCGTGAAGTACTGAGATCGCATAGTCCTAAAATGTACTATGTCGTGAAATCTTCATTACTGATGTCGTGAAGTGTTGAGATCGTAAAGTCAGATTGTACTAGATCGTGAAGTCCTCAAATAGGCTATGTCGCGAAGTCCTCAAAAAGGCTATGTCGCGAAGTCCTCAAAAAGGCTATGTCGCGAAGTCTTCAAGAAGGCCATATCGCGAAGTCCTCTCTAAGCCTATATCGCATACTCCTGAAACACTCATATAGCAAAGACATGAATGCACTATGTCGACAAGTCAAAGAATCAGGAATATGCTGGATTTCACGATGTCAACACTTAGTTGTTCATAACAAGACAAATCAAGGTACAGAACCAAAATTCAAAGGAGACAAATACTGAAGCATCTGTTACGGTAAGGTGGTCCAAAGAATAGATGGCAAATCTACAACAAAACTTGGAGAGAAAGAGAAGAGACAAGCAGCTACAGAAACGGAAAGACCCCGAAAAGCAAGTGGTCCTTCCTGTCACAATTAACCTCTTATGGCAGAACAAGTTGGACTTACAGTGAGGGGTAACTGTATAAATAGAAGTGTGCACTAGTTTGTATAGGTTATATATATCTTTCACACTCTATTGTAAGCTGCAAGAGAGTAATACACAGAAATATTCAAGCACTCTTTTCTCTGTAAGAAAAGCAAGAAAACATTGTTCTTGTTTAGAGGCCAGAATTTAACCTGTGAAATTTTGGAAGTTGTAGTATTTAATTTACTTAATACAAAGTAGATTAAAGTGATTGTGTGTGTGCTATTCATTTTAATTCCGCATTTACATACAACATAATCCTTTACAACATTTTAGTTTAAAGAAATAGAAAACCATTCAAACTATCCATTCAACCCCCCTCTGTCTAGTTTCTTAGTGTCATTCATTACTAACAATGATGAAGCTTTCAGTATGAAGCAGATTCTGGTCTCTCAGTATGATGCTTTCACGGCTCAGCCAAAGGAGGGAATCACAGAAGTGTTTGAGAGGTTCAACAAGCTGATAAATGAGCTCAAACTCTATGACAAACACTATGAAACAGAAGAACTCAACATGAAGTTCTTACTGACTCTACTAGACCACTTGGAACCAAGAATCTCTTCCCTCAAAGAAAGGGATCTAACCAAGATTGGTTTTGATGTGCTGTATGTTGTTTTGAAAACATATGAGCTAGAGTTGTTTCAAAAGAGATCCATTCAAGCAAAGCAAGGATTAATGGCCAATACTTCCTATGCCCTTATTGCTGACAATTTAGGTCAAAGAATGGAATCTCTTAAAGTCAGTCAAGTCAAGATTGAAGAGCTGGAAGTTGAAGACACTGGTGATGAGACTCAAGTTGTCTATGATTTGCCTGAGGAAGATGAGTTCTACAGCATAGATGAGCTGGACAAAATGGAAAATAAATCTTTTGCCTATATGGCTAGGAGATATCCTAACATTAGGTTCAAAAGGAAGCAGCCATTTAAGTCCAAGTTTAATGCTGGAAATGCTGGTGGATCGAGTGGCTCAAACTCCTTCAATAAAGGAAAAGGGATTGATGGTGCTGCTAAAGGAGGATACAAGTCTGGGAGTGTGGATAGGTCCAAGATAAGGTGCTATAACTGCAATGAACTTGGGCACTTTGCCACAGAGTGCAAAAAGCCCAAACAGGTCAAAAAGGACAAAGCATACTTAGAGCTTGAAGCTAAGTATGAAGATCTACTCAAGAAACAGCAGGGTAAAGCTTTTATTGCAGAGGGAAAGTACTGGGATGATTCTGATGAAGAAGAAGAACAGGAGTATTCAAACTATGCCTTGATGGCATTTTCTGATGATGGTGATTCCTCAAGTCAGGTACCTATTCTTACTTCTCTTGATATGACTCCCTTTCAATACAAGCAAACTGTTGAAGACATGAGTACTGAGATGTTCAACATTCACACTAGCATGTTAGTTGCCAATGAAGAAATTGACAGACTAACTGCTAAAAATCTTGAACTTACAGAAAAGAATGAGGAACTTGAATTAATGGTTGTGAGTCTTGATGGTTTGAAAAAGGAAGTTGAGTATCTTAAGAATGAAGTTGCTTGTGCTGAACAGATAGAAATAGCTTTTAGGGAACAAATTGCTGAAAATGAATTAAAAATAAGAAGCTATAGAAACTCCTCTGAGCTCATTCAAACCTATCACAAGGAACACACCGAAGACTGTAAGGTTGGAATTGGTTTTGATTATGAGAATGACAAGGGAAGGAAGAAGTCTAAGGGCAAAGGAAAAGAATCTTTTGTAAACAAAAATGCTCCAACTATTCTATCTAGTGTCAAAGAGCCCATCTTCAAAAAGAGTGTTGTTGAGTTTGATGAGGATCTACTAGTTATCAAACAACAATTACTTGAAGAAGATGAGGCTGCTAAGGACACTCAATCCTCTCCCAAGTCTGTTGATCAGAAAGAAACCAAAGACAACCTTGTCAAGAGTCCTAAAATCAAGAAAGAAGTTGTTAAGAAGAAGAAACAAAACAGAAATGGTAAGGTAGGTGTCAACAAGGGCAACAATTATGCTTATGTGCCAAATGCTCCTAGGAAAAAGTGTCAGAAATTCTTATCTGTGAATCATTTGACTCATAAGTGTAATAAACCAATAAATGTTGAAGTTGATAACCTGAGTAACCATTTTGTTGGCATGAACACTATCCATGATTCTTTCTGTGGTAATTCTAACTGCATGACATGCTATGTGACTGTGATTGCTAATTGTTTATCTCTAAAGCATAAACTTGATTATGCACAATCCTGTGAATCACACACACATATGCACACTCACATGACAGGATCCCCAATCAAGGTTGAGAGGGTAAAGACTTCATGTGAGCCTAAGAGTGTAAACTCTAAATCCACAAACACAGTGAAGTCTCCTACTGTGAAGAATGCTGTTTATGATAGAAGAATCAATAACAAAACTGTTTCTAAATCAACTGGACCCTACCAAGTGTGGGTACCAAAAACAACTTAGTCATTTTATGAATGCAGGGCAATAGGAATAAAAGAGTCATATGGATCTTGGATAGTGGATGCTCAAGTCACATAACTGGTGATATATCCCTGCTATCACATTTTGAGGAAAAGGCTGGCCCATCAGTACAATGGGATATGGCAGTGTTAAATCTGGAAATGTCATTATTGAAGATGTAGCATTTGTTGAGGGACTAAAACACAACCTCTTGAGCATTGGAAAATTCACCAACGGGGGTTTCAAAGTGGAATTTGATGAAGATCACTGTCTAATCTCAAAAAGAGGAAGTGGCGAATTTGTTTTGACTGGTGTGAAGAAAGGAAGCTTGTTTGTAGCAAACCTAAAGGCTGCAGACAAGGGAGAAATTTGTTGTTTCTACACTAAAGCCACAAATGAAGAATTCTGGTTGTGGCACAAGAAACTGTCTCACTTGAATGTTCATGCAATGAATTCTCTGGCAAAGAGAGAACTCATCAGAGACATGCCTGCTTTGGAGTTTGTGCAAGATGGAGCATGTGAAGCATGTGCAAGATGAACTCATCAGAGACAAGGGAGAAATTTTTTGTTTCTACACTAAAGCCACAAATGAAGAATTCTGGCTGTGGCACAAGAAACTGTCTCACTTGAATGTTCAGGCAATGAATTCTCTGGCAAAGAGAGAACTCATCAGAGACATGCCTGCTTTGGAGTTTGTGCAAGATGGAGCATGTGAAGCATGTCAAAGAGGAAAGATAAAGAGATCAAGTCACAAGAACAAATTGCTCAATTCAAACTCAAAACCTCTGCAGCTAATTCACATGGATCTTTTTGGCCTTGTGAATGTAATGTCCCTTTCCAAGAAGAAATATGCTCTAGTTATGGTTGATGATTATTCAAGATACACTTGGGTGGAATTCCTGTTTTCCAAGGATGAAGCACCTCAAGTAATTATAGAGCATATCAAGAGAGTTGATAGAGAAGCACAAAACACTGGTTCCTCTATAGTTGCTTTGAGAAGTGATAATGGAACTGAGTTCAGAAATTCAACATTGTATGAGTTCTGCAAAGATAAAGGAATTTCTCAACAGTTTTCAGCTCCTAGAACACCTCAACAAAATGGTGTAGTTGAGAGAAAGAATAGAACTATCATTGAAGCTGCAAGGACAATGTTGTTGGATGCAAAGCTACCTACTAGCTTTTGGGCTGATGCTGTTAACACAGCATGCTATGGGCAAAATAGAACATTGATCAATTAGAAGTCTGGAAAAACTTCTTACTCATTGATGACTGGAAAAAGAGCATCCTTCAAGCATCTTCATGTGTTTGGAAGCAAGTGTTTTGTGATGAAAGATACTTCTGAACATGTTGGAAAATTTGATGCTAAGGCATTTGAAGGTATCTTCATTGGATACTCTCTGGAAAGGACAGCATACAGAGTGTTTGTACCTGAGCAACACAAAGTAATGGAAAGCATGGATGTTACCTTCGATGACAAGAAATTTCCTGGACTTGCAACAAGTGAAAAAGACAATGTGCTATTAAGATTTGAAAATCAAGGATATCTTGAGGATTCTGAAAGTGAGGATGAACCACCTGTTCTAACTGTTCCACATGTTGAAACTCTTGAAGTTGATGATCTTCTTCAAACACCTGTGCAAGGGAACACAAACACAGAGGGGGAAGAAGAGAATGCAACTGTTAATGAAAATGATCCTCAGGCAACTCAAGAAGATGAACAGGGTCACACAAGGAAATGGGACAGATCCCACACTAGGGATCAAATCATTGTAGATCCTAGTGAGGGAGTTAGAACAAGTAGGGCAACAATGAATACATGTCTGTATAGCTGCTCTCTGTCACAAGAAGAACCAAAAGTAATTGAAGAAGCTTTGAAGAATTCTGACTGGATTGTTGCTATGCAAGAAGAGTTGAATCAATTTGAGAAAAACAAAGTATGGGAACTAGTACCACCTCCTGAAGGAAAGAATGTTATTGACACCAAATGGGTGTTCAGGAACAAAATGGATGAAGAAGGAGTGGTGATAAGAAACAAAGCAAGGTTTGTTGCCAAAGGATACTGTCAACAAGAAGGCATTGACTATGATGAGACATTTGCACCTGTAGCTAGACTGGAGGCCATCAGGATTTTCTTGGCTTTTGCAGCCCACTCAGACTTCAAGGTGTATCAAATGGATTTGAAAAGTGCATTTCTCAATGGTGATCTTGCTGAAGAAGTTTATGTGTCCCAACCACCTAGCTTTGAGGATGAAAACTTCCCAGACTTTGTGTATAGACTGCTCAAGGCACTCTATGGACTCAAACAAGCACCTAGAGTCTGGTATGAAACTCTATCTCAATTTCTTCTTGAGCATCAATTTACCAGGGGTACAATTGATAAAACTCTATTCTTCAAGAAGCATGGAAATGATATCATTCTAGTTCAAATCTATGTGGATTATATCATCTTTGGCTCTTCAAATGAAAAGCTCTGTCAAAGGTTCTCTAAGTTGATGCAAAGCAAATATGAGATGAGTATGATGGGAGAGTTAACCTTCTTCCTAGGCCTGCAAGTACATCAAAGGGAGGATGGCATCTTCATAAATCAATCTAAGTACGTTAAAGATCTCTTAAAGAAATATGGTTTAGAAGATTCATCCCCAGCAAAAACTCCAATGTCCACTGCAATCAAGCTTGATGAAGATAAGAAGGGCAAGAGAGTTGACATCAAGGTCTATAGAGGAATGGTTGGATCATTACTCCATCTCACTGCTAGCAGGCCAGACATCATGTTTGCCACATGCCTTTGTGCAAGATTTCAATCTGATCCTAAGGAATCTCACATGATGGCTATTAAAAGAATCTTCAGGTATCTGAAAGGGACTCCTAATCTTGGGCTATGGTATCCAAAGGGCACTGGGTTCAACCTGGTTGGTTACACAGATTCTGATTATGCTGGATGCAGAATTGACAGGAAGAGCACTTCTGGAAGCTGCCAATTCTTAGGTCAAATGTTAGTATCCTGGTTCAGTAAGAAACAACAATCAGCAACATCTACATCTGAGGCTGAATATATTGCTACTGATGTGCTCAATTGCTTTGGATTAGAAATCAACTCATGGATTATGGACTAGTGTTGGAACACATTCCCCTGATGTGTGACAATACCAGTGCAATATCCATCGTTGCCAATCCTGTTAATCATTCTACTACAAAGCACATTGAGATAAAGTACCATTTCATTAGGGAACATGCTGCAAATGGTACTATAACAGTCTCTTATGTTCCAACTGAGAAACAATTAGCTGACATATTTACTAAACCTCTAAATGAAGCTGTCTTCAACAGACTTGTGAGTGAAATTGGAATGCTCAATCCTTCATTTAGTTGTTCTAAGTAAGTATGCAAGTTAATTGTTGCAGCAGTAAATTTTCACTGTATTTAAATGCTCTATTTACTTGGAGTGAAAATTAGATGAGATATGATTTATAAATATTTCAGTTGCTTACTGCATATTTTACAAATCATACTTTTATGAGAAGTTATGAGCTTTTAAGACATCTATACATAGGTGATTTTGAGAGTTCACGACTTAGTTCAAATAAAACAGACTTATATCGCAAACTGTTGAAATTGTGAGACTTCGCGATATAGTTCATTTCTTGAGTTTGCGACATAGTTCATTTTATGACTTCACGACCTAGAATAACTATATTGACAAGTCTCCATATTTAGCAGAATTTTGATTTAAATTAATTTTATTTCAAAATTTTGATATGAGTCTGACAAAGTGCTTGAAATTCCAAAAAGAGAGTTTTAGACAAGGTATTTATACTATACCGCAAAGTCTCCTCATACTTTCTACCTTTAAGACTTTGCGACATAGTTCATTTTTGGACTCTGCTATATACTTTGCAAGACTTTGCGATATAGGCTATTTTGAGACTTCACGACATCAAAATAGTGTGTACAAATTCATAACTCCATATCGCAGTGTCTCTATCATATAAATACTTTTTGCTAACTGTTCGTAACTTTTCATCTTGTCTATTACTCTCAATTCTCAAACCTAAACTCAAATTTTCTTCTCTCTTCTCCACTCTCAATTTCAAATGGCACCCAAATCTCAAACAGCATCTTCTTCAAACCCTTTAACCATACCCAAAGAGACCAATCTTCTCACTATCCCTTCTGAGGCGGAAGCAAACCCAAGGTACAAGTGTTTTGTACGGTTCTTGAACACATCCTACCTTCGCCAAGCCTTAACCATGAACCTCACTCTGTATGTTGATGTACTGGAAGGATTCTGGAGAACAGCTATGGTATCCACAATGGCAAGGGAGGATGAGACTTCGTTTCAGGATATTACTTGCACTATTGGAGGCAAGCAGTTGCAGTTTGGGGAGAAAGAAATTAATGAAGCTTTGGGGTTCAAGGTTGAAGGTCATGATGCTGAAGCCAATGATGCTGAAATGGTGGCATTCCTGGATCTAATCAAGGATTCTGATGAAATAGACATGGATAATCTTAACAAGAAGCATGTCAGGAGGGAGTGGTCATTTCTGTTTGACGCACTCCAAAAGGTGTTCATGTGCAGGAAGACAGGATGGGACCACATTAGTCACATTGCTGTGAAGCTAGCCTACTCCTTAGCTCATAATCAGGAGATCAATGTAGGAGCCATTATTCTCAAGGAATTAGCTAAGAGGCTAGGCAGGACTATTCGTGGAAGAGGTAATGAGATCTTTTACCCTCGTTTTATTCAATGCATTTTAAATTATCTTGATAATACTATGCATGAATTAGATGGTATTGATCCAACAAAGTTGGCTTATTCCAATTCCATGTCCAAAGTTCTGTTTGGGTCATTGGACACTAGGAATCAAGTGGATGTGATACTAAGTGTGACCCAGCATATGCAGAACACATTTGCATCCTATCCACTTGATAAGCCCATATATCATTCTCTTTCCTGGAAAGGGAAGGCTGAGACTGATGGAGCTACACAGTCTAACCCAAGCCTCCCTAACCAATCCAGTAAACCATCTGCAAACACTACTTTAGTGATTAGGGAGCCCAGTGCACCAATCTCCCAAAAGGTTGGTGCTACTAAAAAGAAGACCAAGAAGAGAACCCTTGCTGTAATTGATGAGACTGTAGATTTAGGAGGTGAGGAACCTGAGTCACAGCTCACTAGACAAAAGAAGAAATCCAAAACTCTAGCTACCACTGAATCCTCCCAACAAGATTCAGATGTGCAAAAAGGGGTAGACCTATTACTGTCAATGTCCTCTCAAAAGGGCATTGGTATTGAAAAGAGTAGTCTCCCCACTACAACCTGTATAGAGTCAGCACAGGGTCAAGAACTCACTCTTGACTCAGGTGGAAATAAGGGTGATCAATCACTGAGTGGAGAGCACATCAACTTTGAAACTCCTCCTATTTCTCAGGGGGAGTTGCCAAAATCAAGTCTAAACTCCTCTTCTCTTCCAGATTCTACATCTAAAATTTCTTCATTACAGGAAAGTCATTCACATGACAATTATGCTCTTGATCATTCACAATTTGAATCTGATAAGTGGATTTCATATCTACTTGGAACGCTCTAAATCGGCTTAAATTGATTGTTTGTACTCAAGTACGTGGTGTTTTTAATGTGTTTTGTGTTAGTGTGTGCAGCGTTGCTTCGTCAACAGAGAGTTGTGGAGTTTCTGTAGTTATTTGGTGGTCCTTGATCATTGTTTTGAAAGGCAAGTGGTTGCGGAGTTGAGAGTGCAAGAATTGTCAAGAAAATGCATGTTGAAGGTTTCTGGCAGAGAGGTAGGCGCGCCCGCGCCCTTCCAAGCGCCCCCGCGCCCTAGATGAATTCAAATGAAGCGCGCCCGCGCCCTACCAAGCGCGCCCGCCCTTGAAAGATATTGGAAAAGGTAATTTCAACTCTGAAAAGGAAACCAGCAGAAGACCAGTCAACAGAAAGGCCTATATAAGCAATTGGTGGACGATTTCTAAGATATACATTGACATACAATCATATACATCCATCCACCGGTGAGGAGAACAAGAAGACGGCTGATTACGAAGATCTAGTTTTCAACTTATCTTTGTATTCTTCTAATTAGGCGATACTTTGGATTCTCGTTGGTTTTGTTTTTCTTAAAACCTTATCTCTAGTATTTTTATTTAGTATTCCAGACATATTTATTATCATGTTTTCATCAGAACCCACGATGATGAACGGTTCGATTATGAACTAATAGTCGTCGTGGGATTCTAACGGATTTATTTATGGATTTTAGTAGTTAATTGTTTTAAAGATGTGTGTGTGATGGCTAATTGATATCCTAGTTTGGTTATGCTTATTCTTCTTGGACGCGTAGCTAAAATCTAAGTTGTTTGTTAATATCTATTGATTTCGAAAGTGGATATAGAGGTTTAGAACTTGCCATGCTAGCAGAGGTTTATGTATGTTTGTCATGCATGATTCGTAGGTGATTTGAACCATCTTACCTGCCCTATGTAATCTGAATGGATAACTTGCTCATTAAACCGTTATGTTTTCAAATCTTATAGACATATAGGGTCTAAGCATAATTGGTGTCTACTCAACTTCTATCTCTTTTGTGGATGTTTGAGTGGTTTGGTATACGTATACTGAAAGGTAGCGTGTACTGATTTCGTGTTATCCGATTAGTTGTCACAACCGTCACATGCATTGATAAAAGACAAAAGACTCTAGATGAAGTATTTAATGAAGTTAGGATCCCATGTTTTATTCTCATAAGTAAATCATCAGCAATCTATTTAGTTAATTATAATCTTGTTTAGTTGATTAGTTAATTTAGTTAATCAAAACTCAAATTTGATACTTGTCTTCGCATTGAACAATAGCCATACATTGTTGCATAGGTGCAAAACTATAATAACCAGAGCAGTCTCTGTGGGAACGAACTCTACTTATTCTTATATTACTTGTGACCGCGTATACTTGCGTGATATTGTGTGAACAAGTTTTTGGCGCCGCTGCCGGGGATTCGGTGTTATAGTTATAGTTTATGTGCTTGTCATCAGTGGTCGTTAAAGTTCACTGACTCGGATTATACTCATCAATTTTACTTTGTTTGGTGTGTTTCAGATACTTTAGTGAGCGTGTATGCGAACACGTTCTCAATCTCGGAAAGAAGAACTTGAATTAAGTCTAGTTATGGGAGAACAAGCAGCAACAGAAACGAAGGCTTTGAAGGACTATTCTCAGCCAAAGATCAATGACATTCAATCTAGCATTGTCAGGCCGGCTATTGCAGCTAATACTTTCGAAATCAAGCCTGACACGATTCAGATGGTGCAGAACTCAGTTCAGTTTGGGGGTGCTCCAACGGAAGATCCTAATATGCATATTAGGGATTTCATTGAGATTTGCGACACCTTCAAGTTCAACGGAGTGTCGGAAGATGCTGTGAAGCTGAGACTTTTCCCGTTTTCTCTGAGGGATAAGGCTAAGGGCTGGTTGTATTCTCTACTAGCAGGTTCTATTACTACATGGGAGGATCTTGCTCAGAAGTTTCTCACTAAATTTTTCCCGATGGCTAAAACAGCAGCAATTAGGAATGCTCTTACTAAGTTTGCACAGCATTCTGGAGAAACTTTATGTGAAGATTGGGAGCGCTACAAGGAGATGCTTAGGAAGTGTCCTCATCATGGAATGCCTGATTAGATGGTGATCAACTGTTTCTATAATGGTCTGGGAGGTCAATCACGACCTATGCTAGATGCGGCATCAGGTGGAGCTCTTTGGGCTAAAAGCTACGATGAAGCTTATGAACTTATTGAGATGATGGCTGCTAATGAATATCAGAATCCAACTCAGAGGTTATCACAAGGCAAGGTAGAAGGGGTTCTGGAAGTGGATCCAGCTACGGCAATAGCAGCTCAGTTAAAAGCTCTGTCTATGAAGGTGGATTCCTTGTCTAACTATGGAGTTCAGCAGGTGGCTAGTGTGTGTGAGCTATGTGCAGGTGCACATGACACAACTCAGTGTGCGATATCTAATGAATCGGCGCAGTTCGTGAGCACTTTCCAGAGACCACAGCAGCCAGTGCTTAATGCCTATCATCCAAATAACAGGAACCATCCGAATTTTAGTTGGAGTAACAATCAAGGTGGCCAGCAACAACAACCACAGCAGCCGTATCAGCAGTATCAAGGTCAGCAATATGGAGCTAAGCCATTCAACCTTTCTGGTTTTCAGCAGCAGTATGCTCCAAGGCAACCGTATCAACCACCAGGTTTTCAACAACCGTCACAAGGCAATGTTGGTCAGTCGTCTAATGAAAAGTCTGAATTGGAGGAATTGAGGCTAATGTGCAAGAGCCAAGCTGTTTCCATCAAGACTCTGGAGAATCAAATCGGTCAGATTGCCAATGCCTTGCTGAATAGACCACAGGGAACTCTCCCTAGTGATACGGAAGCTAATCCAGGCAAAAGAGAGGTCAAGGAACATGTAAAGGCAGTTACCTTGCGATCTGGGAAGGTTACGAGTGATCAGAACTCCGAAACGGCAGAAAAAGAAAAAAAATTGAATTCTCAGCAGAAGATCGAGCGCGCCCGCGCCCTAGGGAGCTCTCCCTAGTGATACGGAAGCTAATCCAGGCAAAAGAGAGGTCAAGGAACATGTAAAGGCAGTTACCTTGCGAATCGGTCAGATTGCCAATGCCTTGCTGAATAGACCACATGGAACTCTCCCTAGTGATACGGAAGCTAATCCAGGCAAAAGAGAGGTCAAGGAAGAGTTCCCTGTGGCAATCAAATCGGTCAGATTGCCAATGCCTTGCTGAATAGACCACAGGGAACTCTCCCTAGTGATACGGAAGCTAATCCAGGCAAAAGAGAGGTCAAGGAACATGTAAAGGCAGTTACCTTGCGATCTGGGAAGGTTACGAGTGATCAGAACTCCAAAACGGCAGAAAACGAAAAAAAATTGAATTCTCAGCAGAAGCTCGAGCGCGCCCGCGCCCTAGGGAGCGCGCCCGCGCCTGACACTCTGCCAGAAGTTGAAGAAAAAGTGAAAAAAACAAGTTTGGGGGGAGATGAAGCGGAAAAGCGTGACCATTCTAATGAGAAATCTGTTCTCAAGCAAAGTACAGAGACCAAGGAGGCCTATCCTCCTCAGCCATTCCCTAAACGACTTCAGAAGCAGAAGTTGGACAAGAAGTTTGCTAAGTTTCTGGAGGTTTTCAAGAAGTTGCAGATCAATATACCTTTTGCGGAAGCTCTAGAACAAATGCCGAGCTACGCAAAGTTCATGAAGGGTATTCTATCTCGGAAGTTGAAACTCGAGGAGTTGGAAACCGTTGCTTTGACAGAAGAATGCAGTGCTATCCTACAGCAGAAGTTACCTCCTAAACTCAAGGATCCAGGGAGTTTCACCATACCATGCAGCATCGGCAATCTATCTTTCAACAAGTGCTTGTGTGACTTGGGAGCAAGTATAAATTTGATGTCATTGTCTGTCTTCATGCAACTTGGGCTGCCGGAGCCTAAACCTACTACTATGTCCTTACAGCTGGCTGATAGGTCTGTCACATATCCTAGAGGTATAGTAGAGGATGTTTTGGTTAAGGTGGATAAGTTTATCTTCCCTGCGGATTTTGTTATTTTGGACTTCGAGGAGGATAAGAGGATTCCTATTATCTTGGGAAGACCGTTCTTGGCAACAGGTCGTACTTTGATAGATGTGCAGAAAGGAGAGCTCACAATGAGGGTGCATGATCAGAATGTCACCTTCAATGTCTTCAATGCAATGAAATTTCCTACAGAGGAGGAAGAATGCTTCAAGGTGGACTTGGTTGAGTCTGCAGTTTATACGGAGATTGAGCACTTGCTAAAGTCAGATAATTTGGAGAAGGTACTAACCAGGGATTCTGATTCGGAAGATGAAGAAAGAGAAGAGCAATTGAGGTTCTTGAATGCATCTCCGTGGAAAAGAAAGATTGTTATGCCATTTGATTCTCTTGGCATAGCTGAGCTGAAGGATTCTCATGAGCGTCTCAAACCATCTATTGAAGAAGCTCCTACACTTGAACTCAAACCACTACCGGAGCACTTGAGGTATGCTTTTTTAGGTGATGCATCTACGTTACCTGTGATTATTGCATCTAACTTGTCAGGTAGTGAAGAAGAAAAACTTTTGCGAATCTTAAGAGAGTTCAAGTCCGCGATTGGTTGGACCATAGCGGATATCAAGGGAATCAGCCCTTCGTATTGCATGTATATGATTCCGCTTGAACCAGGAAGTAAACCAACTGTGGATCCTCAGAGGCGGTTGAATCCTATCATGAAAGAGGTGGTGAAGAAAGAAATTCTTAAGTGGCTGGATGCAGGAATCATCTATCCTATTTTAGATAGTTCATGGGTGAGTCCAGTGCAATGTGTGCCTAAGAAAGGAGGCAGACAGTAGTTGCTAATGAGAAGAATGAGCTTATCCCTACTCGTACAGTTACCGGGTGGAGAATTTGCATGGACTACCGAAAGCTGAATAAAGCCACCAGAAAAGATCACTTTCCTCTTCCATTCAATGATCAGATGCTAGACAGGTTGGCTGGTCATGAATTCTATTGCCTTCTTGATGGTTATTCAGGGTACAACCAGATTTGTATTGCTCCAGAAGATCAGGAGAAGACTACTTTCACATGTCCTTTTGGCACTTTTGCGTTCCGTCGCGTTTCTTTCGGACTCTGTGGTGCACCTTCTACCTTTCAGAGGTGTATGATGGCCATATTCTCAGATATGATTGGCATTAATGTGGAATTGTTCATGGATGACTTCTCAGTGTTTGGAACTTCTTATGACGAGTGTTTACAGAATCTGGGCATGGTGTTGAAACGATGTGTTGAGACCAATCTGGTGCTCAATTGGGAAAAATGTCACTTCATAGTGCAAGAAGGAATCATTCTTGGGCATAAGGTATCTAGAAAGGGGCTTGAAGTGGATAAAGCCAAAGTGGAGACGATTGAAAATCTTCCTCCACCAATTTCAGTTAAGGGAATTCGTAGTTTTCTTGGTCATGCGGGTTTCTATCGGCGATTCATTCAAGACTTCTCCAAAATCTCTAAACCCTTATGTAATTTGTTGGAGAAGGATGTTCCTTTCAAGTTTGATGAAGATTGCTTGGCTGCTTTCGAGCTGTTGAAGAAGAAGTTGACTTCAGCACCTATTATTACTGCACCTGATTGGAGTGAACCGTTTGAGTTGATGTGTGATGCTAGTGACTATGCGGTAGGAGCTGTTCTTGGGCAAAGAAAGAACAAGGTGTTCCATGTGATTTTCTATGCTAGCAAAACCCTCAACGACGCTCAGATGAACTACACAACTACAGAAAAGGAACTTTTGGCAATTGTGTACAATTTCGAGAAATTCAGGTCTTATTTGCTTAGGACCAAGGTAGTAGTATATACTGATCATGCAGCCATTCGATATCTAATTTCGAAGAAAGATTCAAAGCCTCGGTTGATTCGTTGGGTTCTTTTGCTCCAAGAGTTTGATTTGGAGATTAAAGACAGAAAGGGTACTGAAAACCAGGTGGCGGATCATTTGTCACGTTTGGAAGACCACGGTACGGGTTCAAGGGATAAAACTCTAATCAATGAATCTTTTCCTGATGAGCAACTTTTTGGGGTGCAAGATGAAGAACCATGGTTTGCAGATATTGTGAACTATCTTGTGAGTAATGTCATCCCTGTTGAATTCTCTTATTCTCAAAGGAAGAAGTTTCTACATGATGTCAAATGGTACCGTTTGGACGAGCCATTCTTATTCAGGCAAGGAGCTGATCAGATGTTAAGAAGATGCATTCCCTATAGTGAAACTGAGGGTGTCTTGCGAGATTACCATTCCACCACTTATGGAGGCCATTATGGTGGAGAGAAGACAGCTACTCGAGTACTTCAGGCAGGATTCTACTGGCCAACTCTGTTTAAAGATACGCACCAGTTTGTGTTTAGATGTGATCGATGCCAAATGGTTGGTAATATCTCTAGGAGGAATGAGATGCCTCTTAATATGCTGCTTGAAGTGGAGATTTTCGATGTGTGGGGAATCGATTTCATGGGACCGTTTGTTTCGTCTTGTAATAATCAGTACATACTTTTAGTTGTGGACTACGTTTCTAAATGGGTCGAGGTGAAGGCTTTGCTGACCAATGATGCTAAAGTGGTGCTGAATTTTCTGCATAAGCAAATCTTCACTCGTTTTGGAACTCTGAGGGTAATTATCAGTGATGAGGGTACGCACTTTTGCAACCGCAAGTTTACAGCCTTGATGGCTAGGTATAATATCAATCATCGGGTTGCTACTGCCTATCACCCTCAAACAAATGGTCAAGCAGAAGTTTCTAACAGGGAGATCAAGCGTATTCTAGAGAAAGTGGTAAATCCTTCGAGGAAGGATTGGTCGTTAAAGCTAGATGAAGCTGTTTGGGCTTACAGGACAGCTTACAAGACTCCGTTGGGTACGTCACCGTTTCAGCTGGTGTATGGTAAGGCTTGTCATTTGCCTGCCGAGCTAGAGTACAAGGCATATTGGGCATTGAAGAAGTTGAATTTCGATTTATCAGCTGCTGGTGAGAAAAGAATGCTTCAGATTAACGAGTTGGATGAGTTTCGGCTACAGGTTTATGAAAATCACAAGTTATACAAGGAGAAGGTCAAGAGATGGCATGATAAGAAGCTGGTGCAAAAGTCATTTGTACCTGGCCAGCTAGTTTTGCTTTTCAACTCTCGTCTCAAACTTTTTCCTGGAAAACTCAAGTCAAGGTGGTCGGGGCCATTTATGGTCAAAACAGTGTTTCCACATGGTGCAGTGGAAGTTTTCGATAAGTCACCGAATGAAGCATTCAAGGTCAATGGTCAGAGATTGAAACCGTATTTTGGTGAACGGGTGAATCGCGAGGCGGAGACCGCGGTTCTTGTTTTAGCTGATTAAGGAGTCGGAATCACGTCAAGCTATTGACGTAAAACGAGCGCTTCATGGGAGGCAACCCATGCGTTTGTGTTAGTATTGGTGTGTGTTTAAAAAATTAAAAAAAAAATCAGAAAAAATTTTCTGGACAGAGAGGGTAGCGCGCCCGCGCCTGGTTTCTGTCAGAAAAAAAAACGAGAAAAAAGAGTTAAAAAAAGCCCCAAAATCAGTTTTTGTTTGGTTTTTCTCCTATTTAAGCATAAACCTACCCTCCCCAACCCCTATCTACAAACCCTAGCCCCCCTAAACACATATCTTATTCTCTCTCTCAAATCTATACATACACATCTATACATATCCTTCATCTCATCCTAATTCCATGGCACCACCAAAGAGAGGTCGATTTGCGGGTAGTAGCAGCACTCGTCGCTCTTCATCTGAGGAGGAATCGAGTATGGGTGTTGGGGGTGAGAAATTCACTTCTCCGGAGGCACAAGCGGAGTTTACACGGTTGCTTTCTAAAGCCGTGGCTAAGGAAAGAGGTTTTTTGCCTCAATCTACTGATGGGCATATGTGTAGCATGATTACGAAGAGGGGTTGTGAAAGTTTTTGTGAAGTACCAGAGCCGGTCCCGTTGAGTATTGTGCGGGAGTTCTATGCTAATGTTAAAGCCGACAAGAATGGGTATAGCGTGGTTCGGGGCTTGACTGTGGATTACACTGCTAAGGCAATTCATCGGGTTTTGAATTTGCCTAGGAAGAAGAGGGGTGAAGAGGATTGGTCTTTGAAGACTCGGGATGATCTTGATCTCGAGTACATTCTTGAGGAGATGTGTGTTCCTGGTACTACTTGGAAGTATAAGGATGGCACCACTGAGCCGATTACTTTCCCGGCTTCTGCGATGAACAGGTATGCGAGGGCTTGGAATATGTTTTTATGTGCTAATATTTTGCCTTCTTCGCATTCGCATGAGGTTACGGTGGACATGGCCATTGTTCTTTGGGGAATTTTGAATGAGGAGTACATTGATCTTGGAGAACTCCTTCATAAGAATATTGTGAAGTTCTTGAAAGGTGGTACAACGGGGGCGATTCCTCATGCCTCCATTGTTATCAAGCTATGTTTAGCTGTCGGTGTTCATTGGTCTGAGGAGGAGCAGGTTCAGTTACCTAGTGCTTCTATTGATCATTCGACGATTTCTAGGATGGAGGATTGGGAAGGTGGTGCCCTGGACTATTTTGGTTTGGGCTATACTGATTTTGATGCTGAGGAATGAGAGGCTCCACCTCGTGAGCCTGCAGCACGGAGGGGACGTTCATCTAGGATTCAGCGTGAGGTGGATAGGTCTGGTTTTGGAGATACTCAGTATAGGCGGCTGACACGGCGCATAGACGCCATGCATGACATTCAGAGTCGCTTTGCTCAGGACTTGACTCGGGCGTTGGGTACTGCATTCCGCGCCAATAGAGTTGATATTGTTTGGCCCACCTTTGGAGCTGATTCTGTTTATCCACCACCGGATACACCACCCGAGGAGGGTGGTCCTGCTGATGATTAGGTACTCTCTGCACTTTCCTTGTTATTGCCTTCAATGAGGACATTGAATATTGTAAGTTTGGGGGTGATAATTGAGGAATGTTAGTGTGTGTGTTCATATAGGATTCATTTTGCATTAGTAGCTAGTTTCATTCATATCTTTGCATGTTTATGTCATATAGAGCATTTTGTTTGCATATTTGTTTATGTCTATTATGTGAGTCCATTTAGTTGCATTTGCATAGCATAATTCATGATCCCTTAGGACTTGGCTATTTCCTGGTTGGTGAGTCGATGTTGATTGGAGTGTGGTTATGATGAATAGAGGGTTGATTTAAGTTCCTATGAATTGACTTGCATGCCAGAAACAAATTAATTTCACAAGTCTCATTGGTTGCTTTTGGATTTGATCAGACCATGTTTGTTTGGATGTTAGAATTTAACCACTTGCTTATATTTAGAATGTTCTTCTATTCTCTTGAAAACAAAGAAGCACTTAAGTCTAAGTTTGGGGGAAAACAAGGATTTCATGCTAGTTGTCAATAAAGGCTAGGCGTCAAATGGCTAGTAGCCGCTCATGAAAAATGAGTAGTCTAGGGTGGGATGAGAAAAAACAAAGCGCACTCATTTCGAAATTGTTAAAAAAAAGAAAAAAAAGAAAAAAAAAGGAGTTGTTTATATGCAGAGTTGATCAGGGTGAGCTCTTTAATACTCGAGCAATTAAGTTCTAGGGGACTTTGTGCTTAGTGACCTAAGACCTTTCCGGTCTGGGATCCACTAACCTAACGCTCGCTACATGGGTATTATTGTATAATCCTTTTGGGGGTCTCATCCATTGCACGGTCAAATAAGCATGTGTGTTGTAATAAAGCATGAATTCCTGTTTAGCTCAAGTGGATTTTGAGGTGTCTTTAAGTGGTTTCTTGTGTCTAGAGTTCATTCTGTTTATAAGCTTGTGGTTGTTTTGGTGAAGAATAGGATATGGTCTTGATTTAGTTTGAGAGTATATTGATGAGCATTGCACACACGCACGTTTCTGTGTTTGTTTGTTAGTATAAGGGGATTTGGTCAAACTCTGTTTGAAAGATTGCATTCCTTGAGATGTTGGCTTGTTGATTGGTTATGGTTAGTTTGAGGGGATCGTTTGCATTATCATATTAGTTGCATTCATGCATTGCATTATATATATAGAGTTTGTTTATGCTTGAGGACAAGCATCGGTTTAAGTTTGGGGGTGTGATAAGTGGATTTCATATCTACTTGGAACGCTCTAAATCGGCTTAAATTGATTGTTTGTACTCAAGTACGTGGTATTTTTAATGTGTTTTGTGTTAGTGTGTGCAGCGTTGCTTCGTCAGCAGAGAGTTGTGGAGTTTCTGTAGTTATTTGGTGGTCCTTGATCATTGTTTTGAAAGGCAAGTGGTTGCGGAGTTGAGAGTGCAAGAATTGTCAAGAAAATGCATGTTGAAGGTTTCTGGCAGAGAGCTAGGCGCGCCCGCGCCCCCGCGCCCTAGATGAATTCAAATGAAGCGCGCTCGCGCCCTACCAAGCGCGCCCGCCCTTGAAAGATACTGGAAAAGGCAATTTCAACTCTGAAAAGGAAACCAGCAGAAGACCAGTCAACAGAAAGGCCTATATAATCAATTGGTGGACGATTTCTAAGATATACATTGACATACAATCATATACATCCATCCATCGGTGAGGAGAACAAGAAGACGGCTGATTACGAAGATCTAGTTTTCAACTTATCTTTGTACTCTTCTAATTAGGCGATACTTTGGATTCTCGTTGGATTTGTTTTTCTTAAAACCTTATCTCTAGTACTTTTATTTAGTATTCCAGACATATTTATTATCATGTTTTCATCAGAACCCACGATGATGAACGGTTCGATTATGAACTAATAGTCGTTGTGGGATTCTAACGGATTTATTTATGGAATTTAGTAGTTAATTGTTTTAAAGATGTGTGTGTGATGGCTAATTGATATCCTAGTTTGGTTATGCTTATTCTTCTTGGACGCGTAGCTAACATCTAAGTTGTTTGTTAATCTCTATTGATTGCGAAAGTGGATATAGAGGTTTAGAACTTGCCATGCTAGCATAGGTTTATGTATGTTTGTCATGCATGATTCGTAGGTGATTTGAACCATCTTACCTGCCCTATGTAATCTTAATGGATAACTTGCTCATTAAACCATTATGTTTTCAAATCTTATAGACATATAGGGTCTAAGCATAATTGGTGTCTACTCAACTTCTATCTCTTTTGTGGATGTTTGAGTGGTTTGGTATACGTATACTGAAAGGTAGCGTGTACTGATTTCGTGTTATCCGATTAGTTGTCACAACCGTCACATGCATTGATAAAAGACAAAAGACTCTAGATGAAGTATTTAATGAAGTTAGGATCCCATGTTTTATTCTCATAAGTAAATCATCAGCAATCTATTTAGTTAATTATAATCTTGTTAAGTTGATTAGTTAATTTAGTTAATCAAAACTCAAATTTGATACTTGTCTTAGCATTGAACAATAGCCATACATTGTTGCATAGGTGCAAAACTATAATAACCATAGCAGTCTCTGTGGGAACGAACTCTACTTATTCTTATATTACTTGTGACCGCGTATACTTGCGTGATATTATGTGAACAGAATCTGTGATTGAGCCCATTTCAAGTGACATGGTGCTTGACACTGTGCTCACCACCCAGGACCCACATTTAGTTGGTCAGGAAATGCATGTCGGGGCATATTCCAATGACACCAACACAAACACAGAGGATTCACCAGTCCTTACTGGAGACTCTGTTCCAACCTCTCCAATCCTTAGGGATTTGGACCTGCCTTCACAGGCACATAGAGATGATGTTGTACCTCATCCCATTTCAATGGAGACAACAGCAGACTCTACAGTCATTCCAAGACTGGAGGAAACTCAGATTTCTATTCCTCATGAGGTGCCTAGCACTAGCTCTCACTTGGCTCAGGCCACTATGTCAGAATGGCTGAAGCCTGTGCAACATGACAGGCCTTCAGGATCATCATCTGTGCCCTCACAATTGACGGAAGAAGAACTCCAAAATCTTCATGTGGCACAGATTGATGAGATCTCTAAAATTGCTCAACATCTCCTAACATCTAATCTTCCCAACTCAGACTATGAAGCCATTCTTCTATGTCAAAAGGAGGATGTTGAGGCACAGTAGGAGAAAATTGTAGATGAGGCTCAGCAGGATGGCAATGTAGATGTCTGGTTGGATGCCAAAAGAACTGTGCAGCTCAAAGATGCCCTAGCCTTTCTCAGGGAAGAATATCTTACATCTTTGGGGTCCAATGCCAAGAATCTTTCTCCTGCAGCAGTTTTTGAAGCAGTGAATGAAATGTACAAAAGTCAGCTGAAGGCTCTGCATTATCTTGGGAATGGTCTTCAATCAGAGATTTATACTATCAAGGAGGAAACAGACAAATCTTTGACACAGCTCAGGAACTCCTATCTCTCTGATTTTCCCAAGGTAGATGGCATCCTCAAAGAAGTGCAGAAAACTGCTAATAATGTCACAAAGATGGACTTCACTCTGGCCTTGGCCACAGACAATCTCAAGAAACTTGCTACCAAGCTAGATAATCAAGTGCAGTCCAACATAACCTCCAACCCCATGCTCACATTAATGTGGAAAATCAGTATGGTGACAAGCTGGTGGATGAAGTTCCCATTTCCAACATCTCCAAATTTGATTTCTCCAAGATCAAAGACCAGTCTCTCAATTCATTCAGGTCTGAGCAACTCTTCTCCAAAGTTGATAGATTGGAAAGGGAGGTAGCTGATCTCAAATCAGACAACCAAGGTCTCTCTCATACCTTGGGGCTCCTCAATGCTAAGCTGGATGACCAAAACAATGTCACTTCTAATATCTTGCTAGTCCAGCAGCAAATGATGACGGCTATGCTCAGGAGTATGAACCTTCCTGTTCCTGGAGAAGTTCAAGACATCTTGTCTGATCCCAAGCCTAAGGGGGAGAAAGGAAAGGAAGTAATTGTGGAAAAGAGGGGGGGAATACAAGCTAAGCAACAGAAGCTAAAGGGCAAAGTCATTGAAGAAAAATCTGTAAAAGCAATCACTCTCCCCTCTGTGGATGTCATCAACCAACAGGGTCAAAGAAGCACAGTCACAACAACCTACTATCCCTCCACAATGCCAATGGATATCTCTGCTCCTTAAATCACAAAAAGTGCCAAACCAATCAAAGTCAATATGGTCACTGATGCAAAGCTACAGAAAGTTGCCAACTCATACATCTATCATGATGAGGCCTTCCTGGAGTTTCTGAAAGACATACAAACCAGTGTACAAGGCGAAACTCTCAACTACAGAAGCAAGATAAGTGATCAAATCAAATACTTTACAGTGGCAGTCAGGAAAATCAAGGATGCTCATCTAAGAGAAATCATCATGGTATCCAAGGACAATTGTTTGTGGCACTTATCCTTTGAAACTCTAGAGAAGCTGAGGTTTACTGAGCTGGACACACTTCTGGAATTAATTGAGAAGCATGGGGAAAACAACAAGAGACTGTATGATGACCTAAAGAAAGACCAATATCTAAGATTGCCTGAAGTTATCTCTAACCCAAGGACAATACTCTTTCAAAGTCTAAACAAAGCAGTATTGATCAACTGGTGATTCCTGCCCAATTGACAATGAAGAACAAAGACAAAATAAATCAAGTGTTGCAAATGCTGAGAGCAAAGAGAGGAATCAGGACTGCAGAAGAGCTAGAGACAATTCAAATTCTCCAATCATTCCTAATTCATGGCAGAATCCCTGAGTCACTTAAAGAAAGGAGAGATAAGAAAGATCATGAGGAGGAGGATGAAGAAAAGATCTACAGAAGGAGAAGTCAAACAAGGAGTGGTAAGGATAGAGCAAGTGAAAGCAGCAAAAGCAAAACTTCAAAGAAATCCAAAGATGTTGAAGCTGACAACAAAGACTCTCAGAAGAAGAAAGAAGCTGAGAAGACAAGTAGTGGAAATCAGCAAGTCAAGGACATTGCTAGCATTATCTTAACAACAAAACAAGACTTTAATTCTAGGGTGGATACTGTTGGTAATGATCCTCCAAAATCTAAGATCAAGGCCTCTGAAACTGGTTTGCCACAGAAGAAAGTTGCAGCCACAAAAGAAAAATCAAAAAGACACTTCCACAAAGTCACAGCTAGCGGAGTATTACAGTGGATCAAAGGACAAGGGCTGAGATTACTTCCAAATGATGTGGCACTGAAGACAAAATCTCCTTGTTCCAGAAAACTACCTCAAGTGAAGCACATGAAGATCAGTAGTGTAGCCAAAAGAACAAGGATAACAAAGAAGAATGGGGTGATCACAAATGTAGTGGGGATCAATGTACTTCCTCTGGATGAAGATTATGATGAAGATGCCCTAGCATTTCTGAGAGCCCAAAGAATCTTTGAAGTCAAAGTGAAGCAAAGTCATCTAGAGATCAAATACACTGATGGAAGAGAAAGAGAGATGAAGCAAGGGAGCTGGCAGTATTTTCCTCAATATGAGTTTGAAAGAATAAATGCACTGCTGAACTTTGAAGAAAAGGAAGAAAGATTGTGGAAGATAGAGATTGCCAGGTTCTTGAAGATGCACTCTGATTATCAGGAGAACCTAAGGAAGCTAAATGAAGAGAAGAACATTCAGAAAGAGAAAGAGATGGCTGAGATGGAAGAGAGGGCTAAAGAGTTGAGAAAGAAAGGGCTGTGCAAAGTGAAAAAAAATCCTTATGTTGTGGAGTACAAAAATAAAAATGGAGGAAAAAGCAAGATAAGTATGGAGTTTTTAGATTCCTGTGTGGAAAGTGCCCTTAGAGCTACAATTGAAGATCTAGCAGACTCACCTCTCATTGAAGAACTAATTGCAAGAGATGAAATTCAAGCAGCCGTTTCAGATATGAAGAGAAAGAAAGAAGTGAGAAAGAAGAAAGTTTATGATGACTATCTTGAGAAGCAAATGGAAACTGAAGCAGTTCAGCAACAAAGATAATATGTAAGCTTTCACTTTCAGTATGTAATCAAAATTATGTTCATATTGTTCATCTATTGTTCTCTCTGAAATTTAATTCTTTTTATGTTAGTTAGGCTTGTTATTAGACATGAAATTGTGCCTAAGTTTCTTACTCATAATTTGGGGGAGATTGTTAGGCTCAAGGCATGTCTGAATACCACTATTAACAAGCCTACTCATTGTGACTATGTCACTCTACATGACCTGGTGAATTCTTTCACTGGGATATAGTATAGGTCTCTACTGTACTTGTCTTGTTTTCATGTACTTAGCTCTATCTTGTATGGTCAGAGTTATAATGAGCTTAGTAAGCTTCTTGCAATCTAGAATGTACATAGGCCATGGAATAATTATCCTGGTAGAAGTTCAGAAATGTTCAAGCAGCAGGATGGAGATGAATAAGGCCCTGAAGAAATAAGTTGCAGAAATTTATCTAAGTCCCTATACCGTGAAGTCAAAATAGAGCTATGTCATGAAGTCCAAAATATCCATGTCGTGAAGTACTGAGATCACATAGTCCTAAAATGTACTATGTCGTGAAGTCTTCATTACTGATGTCGTGAAGTGTTGAGATCGCAAAGTCAGATTGTACTAGATCGTGAAGTCCTCAAATAGGCTATGTCGTGAAGTCCTCAAAAAGGCTATGTCACGAAGTCCTCAAAAAGGCTATGTTGCGAAGTCTTCAAGAAGGCCATATCGCGAAGTCCTCTCTAAGCCTATATCGCATACTCCTGAAACACTCATATAGCAAAGACATGAATGCACTATGTCGACAAGTCAAAGAATCAGGAATATGCTGGATTTCACGATGTCAACACTTAGTTGTTCATAACAAGACAACTCAAGGTACATAACCAAAATTCAAAGGAGACAAATACTGAAGCATCTGTTACGGTAAGGTGGTCCAAAGAACAGATGGCAAATCTACAACAAAACTTGGAGAGAAAGAGAAGAGACAAGCAGCTACAGAAACGGGAAAGACCCCGAAAAGCAAGTGGTCATTCCTGTCACAGTTAACCTCTTATGGCAGAACAAGTTGGACTTACAGTGAGGGGTAACTGTGTAAATAGAAGTGTGCACTAGTTTGTATAGGTTATATATATCTTGCACACTCTATTGTAAGCTGCAAGAGAGTAATACACAGAAATATTCAAGCACTCTTTTCTCTGTAAGAAAAGCAAGAAAACATTGTTGTTGTTTAGAAGCCAAAATTTCACCTGTGAAATTTTGGAAGTTGTAGTATTTAATTTACCTAATACAAAGTAGATTAAAGTGATTGTGTGTGTGCTATTCATTTTAATTCCGCATTTACATACAACATAATCCTTTACAGCATTTTAGTTTAAAGAAATAGAAAACCATTCAAACTATCCATTCACCCCCCCCCCTCTGTCTAGTTTCTTAGTGTCATTCATTACTAACAATGATCATGGTCCTCATGCTCCAATGAAGCCAAACACTTCAACAGCTCAAGCACCTGCAGGAACCCAGGCTCGATTCCAAGGTTATCTTCAGAATGGACTCTAGAGGACATCATTGCCATACACAAAGACAAAAAGACTATGAACATTCTGTTTAATGGTCTTTAATCTGATATGTTTGACAATGTCGTTAATTGCTCTACAACTAAGGAAGTTTGGGACACAGTCCAAACCCTGTGTGAAGGAACAGAACAGGTCAGAGAAAACAAGATGCAGCTTCTCATACAACAGTATGAATACTTTCACTTTAAAAGTGCAGAATCTTTAAATGATACTTTTAGTAGATTTCAAAAATTGCTGAATGGATTAAAGTTGTATGGGAGAGTGTATCAAACTAAGGATTCAAATATCAAGTTTCTGAAAGCCTTGCCCAAAGAGTGGAAGCCTATGATTGTTTCCTTGAGAAACACTCAAGAGTACAAGGATTTTACTCTTGAAAGGCTGTATGGAACTCTAAAGACATATGAGCTAGAAATGGAGCAGGATGTGGAAATTGAGAAGGTCCAGAAGAAAAATGGATATGTTGCCTTAGTTGCAAGTGTTAACAAGGCCGAGGACATGAAGAAAGAAACTGTTGAAGCTACACCAAGCCCAAGTGCTTGTGAAGGTAGGATTGAATCAAGAAAAGGCAAGGGAAAGATGATTGAAGACAGTGAGCCCTCAAACCAAGATGAAATGGATGAGCTAGATGAACATTTAGCTTTTTTGTCAAGGAGATTCTCAAAGCTCAAGTTCAAGAGAAACCCTGAAGTGACCAAACCATTCAGAAAGGACTTTCAATCAAACAAGAACTATGTTGAAAGGTCCAAATTCAAATGTTTCAATTTTGGAATGGGAGGACACTTTGCTAGTGAATGCAAAAGACCTAAAACTGAGAAGAAGGACATGAAGTTTGAGTCTGTTGATTATAAAAAGAAATATTTTGAACTTCTCAAGCAAAAGGAAAGGGCATTCATAACTCAGGACTATGACTGGGATGATGATGGGAATGTCTCTGAAGAGGACACTGAGTTTGTAAACCTTGCATTGATGGCTGATTCAAATGAGCAGGAAGCTAGTTCATCAACAAATCAGGTAATCACTACCAACCTCACTGAGCTTTCTAAAGAGGAATGCAATAGTGCAATTGATGATATGTCTACTGAATTGTACCATATGCGTGTATCTCTTAAGTCACTTACAAAATAAAACACCAGGATTAAAGATGCTAATTTGTTTTTAAGTGATAGAAATGCTATCTTAGAAACTCAGTTCATTGAGTTCGAGAAAATGAGGATGGAGTGTCAGATTGCTAAGGATGAAATGCTAGCTGTACTAAAAAGAGAAGAAATTCTCAAAGTGCAGTTAGCAAAAGAACAGGAAGTTATTGCTAGATGGAATGATTCCAGGATTGTTGCCACTAACATAATCAAAGTTCAAGGTGTGGATACATTCTACAAGGAATCAATGAAAAAGGAAAAAAGAGAAACTAGATTTCATTTATGAAGATCTAGGAGTTGATGATGCTTCAACGGATAGTGACCATCCGTTAAGAGATAACTCTTCAATGGATGAGAGCCATCCTTTGAAACATACAACAAGTATTAGTAAAGAAAAATTGGAGAAACTAAACAAAAAGTATGGTCCAACCAGCAAAAATTTTGTTCAAGGAGAAAGTAGCAAAACCAAGAATGTTGAAAAGGTAAACATAGGCCACTTATCCAACAAGAAATTGAAGGACAAGTTAGAAAACATAGAGGTCAAGGATGAGGTTAAAAAGAAAAGGAACAGAAATGGTAAGGTAGAAATTAACAAGCATAACAATTACACCTGATAAATATGCTCCTAGAAAGACATGTGTTAAGTGTGGAAGTGTTAATCATTTGTCTACCAACTGTAAAGCTATTAAAAATGCAAATGTTCAAATTCCAATGCATGTACCTAATGTGCCCATGCATGTTATGCCTAACATGTCTGTACATAATTCTCATGCATCTAATATGTATGCTAACATGCCATCCATTCTAAATCCTTATATGAGTGCATTTACTATGCCTCAAATGTCATGGAGCATGCCACACGTGAGCACTATGTTTGCACAACACTCACAAATGCAAACACCAAACATTTATGCATCTGAACATTTTCAAAATGTTGTGTCTCAAAGGCCAACACCAAGAGTCAAGGTTGATTTAACTCAACCTGTGATGAAGGTGCAAAATGACTAGGGAAACAAAGTGAGGGCTAACAAGACAGGACCCAAGGAAACTTGGGTACCAAAATCAACTTGATCTGGCTTTGTTGTGTGCAGGGAAACAAAAGGAATCTATGGACAATGGCTGTTCTAGGCACATGACTGGAGATTTCACCCTGCTCACAGAATTCAATGAGAGAACTGGCCCTAGCATTACCTTTGGAGATGACAACAAAGGATATACTAAGGGATATGGCTTGATTTCAAAAGTGAATGTCATCATTGATGAAGTAGCACTAGTTGATGGACTTAAGCACAATTTGCTGAGTATTAGTCAACAATATGATAAAGTTTTTTCAGTTTCATTCAATCAAGGAGCTTGTGTTGTCTCAAGAAAAAAGGACAATAATGTGGTGTTGACAGGCCACAAAAGAGGGAATGTGTACATAGTTGACTTCAATTCAACAAGTGTAAATTCAATTACTTGTCTTCGGTAAAGCAAGTAAGGATGAAAGTTGGTTGTGGCATAAAAGACTGTCACATTTCCAGGGATGGACTTTGTGATGCTTGTCAGAAAAGGAAGCAAAAGAAAGCCTCTTTCAGAAGCATGTCAGAATCATCAATTGAGCAAACTCTACAGTTGTTACATATGAATTTATTTGGACCAGTCAATGTCATGTCATTTTCAAAGAAGAGATACTGCCTTGTGATTGTAGATGATTTTTCCAAATTGACATGGACTTATTTTCTACATTCTAAGGATGTGGCCAATGAAATAATAATCAATCACATCAAGGTTGCTAATAATCATCTTGATTATAAAGTTAGAAGAATCAGGAGTGACAATGGCACTGAGTTCAGAAATTCAACAATGAGACTGTTTTGTGATGGGAATGGAATTGTTCATGAATTTTATGCAGCTAGGACACCACAACAAAATGGAGTGGTGGAAAGGAAAAATAGAACACTTATTGAAGCTGCAAGGACAATGCTAGGTGAATCAAAGCTACCTACATATTTTTGGGCTGAAGCTGTTAACACTGCATGTTTCACTCAGAATATTTCTTTGATCAATCAAGCTAGAGGAATGACTCCATACCATCTGCTCAAAGGAAGGAAACCTTCCTTGGATTTTCTACATGTCTTTGGATGCAAATGTTTTGTACTGAGAAATCAAGGTGAAAATTTTGGAAAATTTGAGTCAAAGGCAGATGAAGCCACTTTTGTGGGATATGCAGCTGGAAAAGCCTACAAGGTTTACAATCACATAATCAACATTGTTATGGAATCTGTACATGTTGTTTTTGATGATGCCAGAATTCAAGGACTTACAGATGAGGGTTTTCATGAAACTCTCAGATTTGAGAATGAGGTGGAAGGCCGAATGTACAATGATGAAGATGATGATCAAGAGGATGGAGAAGTTCTACCAAGAGTGAATGATTCAACAATAATCAACTCAATTAATGAAAGGACAATTGACTCATCTCTTGAAGGGATGAATGGAGCATCCATTGAAATGCATCATACCCCATCTGTTGAAAGTCAACGTGATGCATCCGTTGAAAGTCATTTTGAAGCATCCGTTGAAAGATCACAAAACAGAATGACTAACCCAATAAACTCAGGGGGAGTTTCTCTAAGTCAAGGTTCAACTTCAAACCTACGTGATCACACTCATGACAATGAGGCAACATCTTCAAAGCATGCACTTGCATCTCAAAGAAAATGGACTAAGGATCACCCATTCGAACTAATAATTGGTTATCGAACCTCTAGAGTCCAAACTAGAAGAGCCACTCAAGATGAATGTTTATACAGTAGTTTTACTTCACAGGATGAACCAAAGAAAGTTGAGGATGCTCTTCTAGATCCAGATTGGGTATTAGCTATGCAGGAAGAGCTAAACCAATTCGAGAGAAACAAAGAATGGAAGCTGGTACCTAAACCTAAAAACAGAAGTGTTATAGGTACAAAATGGGTATTCAGAAACAAGATTGATGAAAATGGCATAGTAACAAGGAATAAAGCTAGACTGGTTGCCAAAGGTTATTCTCAAGAGGAAGGAATTGATTATGATGAAACATTTGCTCATGTTGCAAGACTTGAAGCAATAAGGATATTCCTAGCCTATACAGCCCATGCAAATTTCAAAGTCTATCAAATGGATGTCAAAAGTGCTTTTCTGAATGGGGAATTGGAAGAGGAGGTGTATGTTAGTCAACCTCCTGGTTTTGAAGATCCAAATTATCCAGAGTTTATCTATTTCTTACTCAAAGCACTTTATGGACTGAAGCAAGCACCTAGAGCCTAGTATGACACTCTTTCACAGTTTCTTTTAGAGAATCACTTCACTAGAGGTACTGTTGATAAAACTCTTTTCTTTAGAAATGTGAATGGCTCTAGTATACTTGTTCAAATTTATGTAGATGACATAATATTTGGGTCTACAGATGAGAAACTTTGCAAAAGATTTGCCAAACTTATGCAAAGCAAATATGAAATGAGCATGATGGGTGAACTAACCTATTTCCTTGGCTTACAAGTTAAACAAGTGAAAGATGAAATCTTTTTAAGTCAAACAAAATATGTTTATGATCTTTTAAACAAATTTGACTTAATGGATTGTTCACCTGCAAAAACCCCTATGCCAACTACCACTAAGCTTGAATTGAATACTAAAGAAAAATCTGTGGACATTACAAGCTATATAGGGATGGTAGGCTCACTCCTATATTTGACAGCTAGTAGACCTGATATTATGTTTGCTACATGTCTATGTGCTAGATTTCAGGCTGATCCTAGAGAGTCTCATTTAATTGCTATTAAGAGAATTTTCAGATATCTCAAGGGAACACCAAACCTTGGCATTTGGTACCCTAGAGAATCTGGTTTTGATCTAATTGGTTATTCAGATGCAGCCTATGCAGGTTGCAAAATTGACAGAAAACATACAACATGCACATGTCAATTTCTAGGAGATAAGCTTGTCTCATAGTTCAGTAAAAAACAAAATTCAGTCTCTACTTCTACTACTGAGGCTGAATACATTGCAGCTGGAAGTTGTTGTGCACGGATTCTTTGGAGGAAAAATCAACTACTTGACTATGGTTTAAGAGTTGATAAAATTCCAATTTTCTGTGACAACACTAGTGCAATTGCAATAACTGAGAATCCAGTGCAACACTCAAGGACCAAGCACATTGACATCAAGTATCATTTCATCAGGGAACATGTGATGAATAGTACTGTGGAACTACATTTTGTTCCAAGTGAAAAGCAGCTTGCAGACATCTTTACCAAGCCACTTGATGAATCAACATTCTCAAGGTTGGTAAGTGAGCTAGGTAGGCTTAACTATTCTTAACTACTTTGAATGTTTGATAGTTTGTAAGGCAACCAGTGTCACAATGATTTTTGCTGAGAATTAACACTCTCAGAAAAAGTAAGAATTTGGACTAAGTCAAAATTACTCTTTCAATGGATACACTTATTGGTTGAAAGTCATTCATGACACTGGATTTTTTTTTCTTCAACAGATACATTTAATCTTAAAAGGTTTTTGTCTCATCCGTTGAAACTTTAGATCTAATCTCAACCGTTGAAAGTCACAGTTCTATTCGTCGTTGTATGCATACAGCTATATGTGTATAACTGCAGTTAATTCGTGGCTTTACTTTTTATCTCATTATTTTTGAACGATTACTTTTTGCACCAATCAGATAATTTCTTTTAATTATTTTGATTTACTTAGTGATTTATTTGGGAGGAGTATAAATTCAATTTCACTCCTAATTATTCATTTTCTATCATTACCCAAATTCTCTAAGGCAAAAATACTTTTTTCTCTCCCAAAGCACAAAAACCTCTCTCTGTAACCGAGTTGTTGCAGCAATGGCACCCACAAACAAGACGATGTCTCTTACTGGCTACACATACGAGAAGAACAATTTCACAGTGTTGGTGGACTTCGAAGAGAAGAACAAACCATACCATGGAATGATGAAGTTCCTTCAAAACTGCAAACCCTCGTACGCCATGTTTGAACCTCCTCATCTTTACTTTGAGGTAATTGAAGAAATCTGGACATCTGCAGTATATGATGCCACCAATACTACGATTACTTTCTCTCTTCAAGGTAAGGAACACTCAATTAACTCAGATGTCATTACTGCATGCTTGAATCTGCCTGAAAATAACTGTCTAGAAAAGCATAAGGATAGTGACATAGTTACAATGCTAAATACTATAAATTATGCCTTACCCACTAATAACTTAGGCAAAATACAAAGAAAGAGAATGATAAAAGAATGGAGCTATTTCTTTGATGCAGTTATTAAAGTTTTCTCAGGCAAAATTAGCAACTTTGATGCTGTAACTACATCTATGTTAGATATAAGTTATATGCTCTTGAATGATAGATACTATAATTTAGGTTCTCTAATCCTGATTGAGCTAGGTGCTAAGTTAGGCATTAGAGAATCTAGAAATAAGAATATCTATTTTGCTAGATTCTTCATGTTATTGGCTAACCATGTAGAGAAGAATTTAAGTATCCAATTCCCTGCAAACTCCAAGGAGTGTTTGGTTCAAAATAAGAGGGTCCTTGAGGACTTGCTTTGGATGAACATCAATAGTGAGGTGAATTTGGTCTATCTGCCAATAATTGAAGCTGCACAAGAAGAACAGGTAACACAGGTAGTTTCCTCTTCCATATCTACTTATGTACCCTCCATTTCTTTGCCTTCAAGTGCCACAATGGAGGCTGGAACTGTCCAACAGCCTCCTACCCAAGTGGCCAAACCCAACATACCTAAATCCAAATCAAGGAAGCCCACCTCAGGTGCATCTCAAAAGGCACCTGTTGTAAAAACCACCAAACCACTCAAGGGGAGTGTGAAGGAGGTTATGAGTGGTGAGGGAAGGGGTGAAAATCAACAAAACCCCAAGGACAGGGTAAAAGAGGCTAGTGAGTGCCAGCCAAGCCACCATGTTTCCTCTCAAAAAGAAACAGTGGTTGAAAAGGTACTTAACATATCCCTAGTGACATCCTCCCAAAAGGATGTCATTATTGAAAAGAGCCCCAACCAGGGACACAACACAAAAGGGGTAGGGACACAAGAAGCCCAACTGATATATCCAAAGCCTATGAAAGAAGAAAGAATTCTAAGAACACCAGGGATGCATAGGGCACACACAAAGTACATACCAAAATCCTTGATATTGTGTCTGTACCTTCTCAAATTCAGATTGATGTGGCTCCAATAAATGTGGAGTCACAACCCCATTCTCTTAACATCCCAATTGAAACAGAAACTCCAAGCTCACCAACAACCTCACTAGATGTGGACATGATAAACACATCAATTCCAGATTCTCCATCTCTTAAATTCATGGAGGAGCCCCACTCTGAAATTGGTGGTCATCGTCTGTTAGATGATTTGTTGGACTACCAATCCATTCTTTATGAAACTATAGTTGTGTTTGTGGCACCAAAAAAAAATCAATCTCCACAGATTCTACTTTAGTTTCTATTTCTAAAGATATTCCTTTTTATTCTTCAACGGATATATCTCATCCGTTGACAAGTGTTTGTCTTTCAACGAATATGCCTAACAGCAGCCATTCGTTGAAACTCACTTCTACTACCTATATGAATACTCCTTCCACACTTGAACTGCAAACTTCAACTATTTCAACAACAAGTGTGGATGAGTTAGTAGTTGTTCAAACACTTCTAGGATTGAGGGAAGGGAGTGAAGCTACTGAGAGTGAGAGGCTGGCTTGCAGCCAGGCAAAAGGAGAGGGTGTGATTTAGAGGCAAGCAACTTCTTCCTGCTTGGCAAGAGTGAGCACTGAGAGTACCACCTTAGAAGGTGAAGGTGAGGGTGTGAGAGGTGTGAGCCAAGGGGAGCCCCTGATGCAAGAACAGAGAGATGTGAGAAAAACAGGTACTGGAGATATAAGGGTGAAAGCAACTACAACCATTGCAAGTGAGTTAATGGATGTCAGTGATGCTGAAAGGGAAAGATTGATCCAGTTAGATTACCGAACTGCACTGGATCAAATCAACCTGGATGCTGAGACATTCACTCACCCTGTAACAGCCTATCAAGTCTTGGCTGCACATGACAATGTGGAGGCAGAAAGAACTTTGAATTTGGTACATACTACTAAATCAATGATGAGATCTAAAGATGTTGCAAGTCATTTGCCTCCAGGAGCTTGTGGTAGAAGAGGACTCAGATGGTGGTGGAGGCCCTTCCACATCAGGAAGCACACCTGATTGGTTGTTCAAAAATGAGGCAAAATTTGATGCCATCAACATGGTGATTCTTAAAGAATATCAGAAAGCCTCCACTGAGTTCCAGACAGCCAATCCAGCAGAGCAGCTCATTCTGTCTAAATTCATGACAAATCTACAACTTCAAAAGATGCAACTTCTACATCATAGGACTGAGACAGATGAGATCAAAGAAAGGATTGATAATCTCAAGGATGCTGTTGGTAGGAGGATTGACACTGCATTTCCAATCTCCACCATCCTAAGAAGAGCTGTGAAAGAAAACACTATATCTGAGACTGTGGAGACCCTCTCTAAGAGAGTGGACAAAATGGAGCAGAAAATGGACTTCTTTCTCGAGAATCAAAAGCTACAAACTCAACTCCTCCAGCAATTGCTGCAGGCTACTGGTGTACCTCAAACCCTTGATGATAACAAAAAGGGCGAGAGTGCACTAGTGGTCTCTGAACCAGTAACTACAACAATAAATATGTCAAAAGCTGAGGAGGAGCTAGTCCAATCAACTGTGGGGGAGCCACAAATCATTTCTAATCCAAATGAATTTCAATTCACAAGGGTGGTTCTTCCTCCAGTATCTCTGCCAGAAATCAAGCATGGTGAATTTGACTTCTCTGGACTCACAAATGAAGAAATGGTCAAGAAGCAAGAGGAGATAGCCCAGAGAACAAAGGAAATCAATGAAAGAATCAATTTCAGATTCCAGGAAACTGAGAGGCGTATCAATGAATCAATCTTCAAGGCTGTGACTTTAGGTCCCTCAAAACCAACTACTATTCACACTACAACTCTACAAGTTCTTACTCCTGAAGTTGTGGTCCCAAAAAGCTTGTTTGATGTTGAGCCCTCCTTCATTAAGAAGTTTGAAGGTCTATGGAGTGGTAGGTATGGTTCTCCAACCAAACAGCATGGCAAGAACAAACTTCAAATTGATTTTCTAGTTCCAAAGCCAGATGAAGAGAAGCTGTTGGGTAAAAACATCTCAGAGTTCAAAGAAACTAAGGATGTGGTAGCTAGCGAGGGGATGGTTGTGATCTTTAGAAATGGAAAGACAATACATCTCACAGTCAGCCATCCCAGGTGTGTTGAAGCCAAGAAAGAGGAGCTCTCTAGAAAAATGAGGGAAGCCAATCCTAAGGGATATGAGTCTACACCTGAAAAACAGGCTAGACTGGCTGAAGAGCTTGAAAAGGAAATGGAGGAAGAAGAAGAACAAGAGGCTGAAGAAGAAGTGGCCTCTCCTCCAAAGTAGAAGAAAAATAAAGGAAAGACAGTGCCTAAGAAAAATGCTATTAGTATGAGGCTAAAGTTCAAATCCAACAGGCCTGTCTCTCCAGAAAAATAAGAGGAAGTGAAGAAAACCGGAGGAAAGACTTTTACTTTTGATGACATTATTAAGCCTTCAAATCAATCAGACAAAACCTTCCATGAAACCCCAATAGAGCTTAAAGAAGAACCTGTAGAGTTTGATGATTTGGAATTCCCAAAGATTGTCTTGGAAGCTGAAAAGAAGACGAGAAAAAAGGAACCAAAGAAGAAAATTTTAAAGGGGTCAATCAAACTTCAAACTATACCTCAAGTTGTCAAGCCAGTAGAAGACAAAGTAGATTATCTCTACATTACTGACATACAAGAGTACTCAGATTTGGACCTCTTTCTGGATGAGCTAGTTGAAGTCGGAGGCATTGAAAGATACAAGAATCTACCAGAGAGGATAGTGTTTGTCTACAGGGGTGGAATGGAAAGGCAATGACCCTTGCAAAGAATTCTAGGAGAAGGATACCAATCTTGGTTAAGGTGTTCTCAAGCTTTAAAAATCTTAAGGGATTCTCTGAAACTGCAAGGACATTGGTGATGAAAAGAATTGAGGGGATAAGGGATAGTTGGAATCAACCTGAGAGTTTGCCTAGGAGAATGAAGATCCCATACAATGGTCAAAGAATCCATCTTCAACCTTACTGGATGATGAAATTCAGAGATGATGGCGAATGTAGAAGATTCTTCAGACTAAAGGACCAACTACCTAAGGCTAGTACTCAATACTGAAGAAATTTTAAAAATTTTATTTAACCCCCTTCTACAATCTTAACTCCCTGTCTGAGAATAACGAAATGCATATTGAAACTTTTGATTTTTCTGCATCTTAAATATTACATCCATGAGAGTTTGTTTGGAAGATGTAAGTAGTTTTTGTTGAATCTTAACAGATGCATGTTTGGTTATTGATTAGCAATTATGATGTTTGATTGTGATTGTTTGTTAAATGATAAGAACATCCTAGAATATGTATAGGTAGACCAAGGGTGTCCCACGTTTTTTGATATGGTTTTAGAGGGCACAGGCTTTGAGGACATCCACATTAAACCTATGCACAGCTCCGAAGCAATTTATAAGTTCTGACTTCTGGGACCAAGTATGAAGCAATTTCTGAATGTGTTACAGTTCAAAACAAATTGGTTCCAAGCACATTGCAAGAAGTCAAAATGTCAAAATATGGACTCAGATAAAATCCTAAATTTAAGAGCCATTGATAATTGCCTTACCTCGTTAGAGAAGGTGATTTCACGTCGAACAGTTTTTGACCCCTGTTTTGTTGGCGTTGGTTGATCTTATGATCTATTTTTAATGATATGTTATTGTTGAAATATAGCATAAGATCCATTTGGGGTCTTCCTCTAATACCTTAAGATTTTAGATGAGCTGGTTACTCAACATGGTATCAGAGCTCTGGTCGGCGGGGGTCACGAGTTCGACTCCCTGCCACCCCCAATATTCTCACAATTTATGAGGGACACGAAGGCAAATTAATGTCCCAAAGATGGGCGCCCGTGATCCACTCTTCAACCCAAAAATGGGATTTCGAGTGAGGAGGAGTGTTGAAATATAGCATAAGATCCATTTGGGGCCTTTCTCTAACACCTTAAGGTTTTAGATGAACTGATTACTCAACCGTTATCGTATTTACCCTGTAATTTCACCATGATATGTTTTACAGGTAGAGAGCATATAGTCTTGAGTATTATTTCAATGCTTTCAAGTCCAAACGATGAATCTCCAGCAAATGTAGAAGCTGCGGTAATGTCTGGTTACATTTGCTATATTTTCTAACCAATTTGACGATCTTCGTAGCTTTGAAAATCAATATTTACTCCTTTTGGCTTTCAGTTATAACAAATATACTATAACATTTTAATTTCAATGTTTACCTCACCGTTTTAAATTCTATCTTCAGGGGTGATCTGATGGATTAAGTGCGTGTTTGGGTATCACAAAAAAGTTGACTTATAGCTTAAAATGAGTAAGTGTCATATAAGTGATAAGTTGACGAATTCTTATAAGTTATACGGGTGTTTGAATAAATTGACTTATAAGTTAATGAAGAATTTGCTAAATTAAATTTGAAAAAATAATTTTTAAATACAATGATTTCAACACTTGTATTTTAAATTAAAAAAATATTTAAAAACACAAATGTAAAAATATAAAATATTATAAAAATAAAGAAATCAAAGAATAAGTTGATAAGTTAAGTAAAATGTTGGTGATTTTTAACATTCAACTTATCAATTTATAAATTATAAATTATCAAATAAACTGAGTACACAAACACCCCTCGTAAGCTCTTATCAACTTAAAGTCTATAAATCAAGTTGCCCAAACAGGCCCAAATGTTGTAGCTTAACTTATTTTTGTAAGCACTTTGTTGTACAAAAATATAAAAGACATCTGCAGGTGCGATAGATTATAAACCAGATGGATCATCACTAGGACAAACATTATTTGGTTTTTGTTTTGCTTTGTTTGCAGTCATAATTTGGTTAAAAGAAAAGAAGAAGAAAACTATGAAGATGTATCTTCACCATAGAAAGGAATGGCCATCTGAATTGGTGATGTTGGTTTCTTTGTAGACAGCTTTTCTTGTGACCTATTTGAACTAGTTATCTTTGAATTTGCAGACTTCTTCTTCAGATTCGCGTATGGCATGAAATCCTGTTATATATAAAATTTGGTGATGTGGAATACAATCCTGTTATATATAAAATTAGTGTATGAAGATAACTGCTTGGTTCGAAAAGTAATAAATGCTATGAAAAGTAATATGAAGATACTGCAGATGAAACAATTGCACGACAGTAAAAACAGAGTTTAGAAGCTAGAACCTATGTTGCAGTATGGAACCCATCTGGAAAGAACCTCTGGTATGCGCTTTCGTTGGAGTGACATATTGTGCTTTGGCCTCTGAGAAACACGTTATACAAGGAAAATAAATTGTTCGCAAAATGTTCATTTTAACCTTTAGGGATGATACTGTTAAACCTTTGTGTGTTTGTTTTGATTTGCACGGTATATTATCACCTCCCGCAATGAAATTAGACCCGGCAATTTTATACACGACACGAAAATTTAGTGTTTGTGTTTGTATTTTAAGTACACGACACGAAAATACACGAACACAAAAGTACACGATCCCGATTTGATTTAGTGTCGTTTTTGAATTTATCTTTCAAGTACACGACACGACACGAAGTACACGACATAAATAAATATATAAATAATTAAAAATATATATTATATATATAGTATAAATGTTCATTGATATTTTATAAAATATCAATACAATTTAGGATTTTAGGGTTAGGTCAGCCGCACAACTTTAAGAAATTTCGTGTAAACATTCGTGTTTTCGTTGTTATTCGTGTCTATTTCGTTTCGTTTCGTGTACACGAATGGTACACGAAAAAAATCATGTATCTCGTGTCGTGTCGTGTATCACTCGTGTTGTGTTCGTGTTACAGTTTTGGGTACACGATTTGGAATTCGTGTCGTTTTCGTGTATAGCTTAAAAGTACACGAAACACGAAACACGAAATTACACGACACGACTGATTTGCCAGGTATAAATGAAACATAGCGGGAACAATCACCCCCGCAATGAAATATTGCGGGAGTCACTATTTTAACACAATCATCTACCGCAATAAAACATAACGGCAGGTGATTAACATTTATCGATGGTTGGGGACCAAAATTCCATATTTAGTTCATATGAAAACAAGCATAGGAAAAATAGGAATATAATTATCCAACGTATTTTTTTTTACCTTTTTCTCGTACACACCGACAACTACTTTTTTCAAAGGAAAAAAGAAATCAAATAGGCCATTGATATTTAGGAATATGGTGTGTGAATCCAGAGCACATAGTTTGTTGTAAATTAATTTAAGAAAATACTATGTAGAGCTTTTTGGTTAGTGTTGGTTGTTATAGTACAATCAAATAATGTGGGTTCATAAATCATAATGAAATAAGCACTGTTATTTTTGACTTGTAACGCATACTTCCAGGAATAGTTTTCATCATAGAGGTGATGCAACTCTGGAATATGGTCATGAAAGTCGTACCCAGTTTCAGATCAAATGCATGATTGAGTTTGTTTAGGTAGGAGTTGTTTCAACCTGCCTAATGACAACTACCTATCAAATTTTAGTAATATCATTAATTTTTTAGTTCATTTATTTTCGAATGTTTAGTTAGGTTTAAAACCGAACCGCCCAAACCAAACCGTTTAATTCAGGTCTGGTTCGGTCTGGTCTCAATTTTTAAATGGTCCGGTCCGGTCTAGTAATTTACGAAACCGTCAGATACGGTCCGGTCCGGTTTAATCGTTAAAAACCGACCGAACCGACCGTTGCTCAGCCCTAATATTATCACCCCGACTTAACTCTTCGTTAGTATGATAAAAATAAAAAAAAACACACGAATTAACAACAGACGAAAGGCAGCACCACAATTAACTGTAATCAATATATTCACGCTTTCAGTTCAGAATACTGTTTAAACTAGTCATGGAACCACCGAAACCGTGACAATCTCACAACACTTACTATAAAATTATAGATTACATTGTATTTGGTTGGGATGATTGAAATGAAATGGAATGAAATGAGATTTAAAGTATAAAATAGTTAGATACTCATAACTTTCATTATTTAGTTCATTCGATTCTTAATCACTTACGTTATAATTCAAACACTCCACTTTAAAATGGAATGCTTCCTTCCTAAATTCATTAATTTTCTTCACAATTTTTATCATAACAATTTTGCATTATCTAATTTTTTTTCAAATCTTTTCTCCAACTTCCGTTATTTTCCTTTAATTTTATACATTTCATTTCATTCATCCCAACCAAACGCAACATAAGTTTTCTTCGTAGAAGAGAGAGAAAGAAAGCTATGTGCCTATGTCAAAAAAAGGTATTAGTAGTTACTACTGTTCTTTTCATGTACACTACTCCCCTTCTTTTTATTCCTCCTTTTTCTTTACTTTCCCAAACTTTTTCATTCAGCTTTTCTCACCTTCCTTCTCCTTTCACTTCCTCCTATATACACACCTAGCTCAATAACACATCTCTCTCTCTCTCTCTCCTCTTTCTCTCTCTCTCCAAACTAGCTCGAAAACACAAATCTCTCTCTCTCTCTCACACACATGACACACACCTCCAACAAAGTATCTCAAAAACAAAAGCCACACACACATAAATATATATATAATATACGCAAATCTTTATATTGTACACACACCATATCCTCCTCAGCCTTCTCGTGCCATCTCTCGTGACTCCAGCTTTGTTTCCCTCTCCTTATAACCAATTCATACAAATATCACAATTATAATTTCCGACAACCTAATAAATCAAATCCAAACATTTCTCTCTACTTAAAATTCTCTCTGCCCTCCAACCCATACCCCAACTCGTACCTTCGTAACACTAACATACCCGGTATATCTCGCTCAACATATTCCCAAATATATTTAACATAAAATTTGACTGATGCGAAACGGAGGAGGGGCTGAGGCCACAACGATGAGGCAACAGCGAGGACAATTTGATAATCACTATCAACATACACCACCTCACTTCCACTCCACTGTCTCATTACAAAAACTACGTCGTATCAATATTCTTATATTCGTGTTTCGACTTGCTACTTTTAGCTTCTCATTTGCTTCTGCTGTTTTTATGCTTACTAATTCCAGAGGTGATTCTTCTCCTCACTGGCACGATTTCGATGCTTTCAGGTTTTTTTCACACTTGCAAATTTTAATTCCCCAGATTTATTTTCTTAAATGAAAACGGAAAAACAAATTTTTGTTTTTCGGTTTTCATTTTGAGCATAGTTCTCGATTGAGCCAGACTTATTTATATAAATTTAAAGACAAGTAAAATTTATGATTAATTTGTCAAGTACAATGTGACAGATTTGTATTAGCTGCAAATGCAATAGTAGCAGTGTATTCACTGTTTGAAATGGGAGCTTCCGTTTGGGAAATTTCTCGCGGTGCCACTGTCTTCCCTGAAGTTCTTCAAGTTTGGTTCGATTTCGCTCATGATCAGGTTCAATTTTTATTCTTTTTCCCAATTATGTAGGAGTTTGTATTTCGATTTTAACAAAAAAAATGTAAGCAACTGAATTATTGCAAAATTGGTATGAGATTCAATGTCACTAGCAAACAACTTTGATGATGTGCACATTTGTATGTATTAGAAAACTTACATTTTGTTTTTACAAGTAATTGAAATTCGGCTTTTACAATCAATTCAAAATATGTTAGATTTTATTTTTGGACTATATCCACAAGGCACATTTCGAAATCTAAGATTTATGTTGAAAACTTTTGGGCGCTCTCTCGTGTAGCTCCGTGTCTAAATTTGAGGGAGGGGGGGAAATGGAATGTATGTTTTTGACTAATGTAATTTGGGGACACAAAACAGAGTGAAAGTGAAACGATTTCGTTTGGTAGCGCAGGTATTCGCATACTTGTTACTGTCGGCCAATGCAGCAGGAACCTCATTAGCCCGAACGCTCAACGGGATGGTAGATACATGTACTGCTAGTAACGCGTTTTGTGTACAGGCAGATATATCGATATCGTTGGGATTTGCGGGGTTTTTGTTTCTGGGAATGTCGTGTTTGCTTTCGGGATTTAGAGTTGTTAGTTTTATAATCAACGGTTCTCGTTTTCATCTTTAAGAGAAGCTAGTAGGCTTTGTTAATTCATCAACATTATTCTCTTTGTTTTAAGATACTACTGTATGATTTAGTGTTTGTACTATGGCCTGTTGTATATGAGAGAGATATGTGAATTCATTATTCTGTGCCCATTAGTGTAAACGATACCTTGTTACAATCTTTATGGAACTCACTAAGTTTGTTTTTACTTAGTTTGTCTCTTTGGATTTTTTAATGGTTACTTTATTTTCAAATTTTTACGCCACCCATCCTTGACAACATTCAATCCCTAATAATATGCCAGTTTTTTAAGATTTTCATTATTAAAGTTTAGAATAAACAAACAAACATAAGGTACTATACAGTATACATATATCGTGGAAACTTTACACGATATGATATCCTGCAACCATCGTTTGTCCTTGAACACAAAATATATGTTTGATTAACTTGATCGACCATATTTATGTTCATTTCAAAGTTTACCATCAGTTTTGGACTTCTGGGCCATAGGACAGGAGACCCAGGTTTTCAAAAAGCAACATATTCAAACGGAGTTTCATAATTATTGGGCCATGGTTACTGGGGTCACCGGGTACCTTGTCCCAAGATGGTTTCTTCAAGGCTATCATGAAGTTTTTGGAAGACATACCCAAAACAAATAATTAAAATCGTACATAAATAAGTGGTAGGGGTTGGAACAGTAATAGATTATTTTTTTCATTTTAGAACTGCCTGTATTGAATTATCTGCACGTAATACGTTTGTAATGCATTGGAAGGATGGTATGTGCTGAAATTGCCGAATTTAAGAAATATCAGCAATGCTGCGTAGGGTTTCACAAAGTTTGTAATGCTATTACAAAAACTGGACAACGAAAATTTTATGGGTTCGAACTACTCCCTCGTTCACTACATTTAACTACGAAAAATTGGAAAGATTTGGGTATAATGCAATTTAAGATCACTACTAGTCTACTACCTTCAAATAATTCCATAATGACCAAGCCCGGAAACTAAACCAACAACCTCCAAGCAAAACTTTTACTTCAGAAATATGGCACACATACTTTAACAAGGGGTTTGTATTTCGATACTTCATTTGCCCAGGATCGACCCTCTTGGCCATTGATGGTGGAAACACAATACATGCAATGGAGAGTATATGTGCTAGCTTTACATTAATGTTACGGAGTCCTACTGATGAATCTTCGGCCAATATGAAAGCTGCTATTTAATGGAGATAAGGAGCAGATGTGGATTACAGTTCTCAAATTAACCCTTACAGTTCTCAAATTAACTCTCAAGTACAAGGAGAACTATATATCATGTACAAGCAGCACAGACATTGAAATCAGGGGCCATAATATAACAAATATGAGATACCTGATGTGGAAATTTGTTTAAATCAGTTTGTATAGCACAAGTATTTTAACCACGGGGTCATAATTTGAACTGGGGTTTTTGTTTTTACAAGTCTCTTCATATGTTCTATGATGAAATGAAAAGAAAGCAATTAAACCCTGGCATGGCACAAGAAATGTCCACAGCCCATCTTATCTACCGGAATGGAGTTCCATTAGTGCTGGTTTTGGTTCAATTTCAAGAACCCAATAACCAGTTTCAAATGTGTAACATTACCTATTTACTTCATACAAAACCAAGTGGAATACAGTCAAGACTCAAGAGGTACAATGAGGACAGGCAATATTATCAATCAAGACAAATCTGAGTGATGTCCGGTAACTTAGGAAAAATCATGCTACAAAGAAAATTTCAGAAGTAATAGCATTAAAATAAACATCTCCAGAGTAGCTACTATGTATATTAATGGTGTATCTATGCGCTTTATCACATTTTTACCATCAGAGTCGTATCAGCACAGGACCTCCATATTCCTATTTAATAGGTTAATATATGAACTCTATTAACAGTCTCACTTTCTACCACGTACAATATATAGTTGAATTTAGTCCTAACATCATTTAATCTTAGCAAGTGATTAGGTATTTTATAATATAACAAAAATGTCAACTAGCAAAGTATGCAAGCCTTCAACTTTAAGCTATAATAAGAAGAACGACAGCATGGCAGCTTGCTAATATACTTATGCACAATTTGCAAGAAAATTTTCTTAATCAAATGGACTTAAAATATTAGGTTTATAATATGAAAGCCCCCTCTTTTCCAACATGCCAAATAAACATTCAAAAAACAAGATGCATAGTACTCATTGCCAATTATGGGTTCGGATAAAAAGATATTGTATGCCAGAAGATGAAATATATGTCTTTCTGAAAAGTTAACTCCTTAGACTTAGCATCATATTGTAACGTAAATACTAAAACGAAAGGACCAAACATCAGAGTGCTTAAGCACTGTTCTCATATTCTATCACTATGTCCGAGAAATAAACTATATGATAAACATGTTTACTTGCGAGGAAGGGATTCTTAAGACATCTCTCTGCATCCACAAAGAGAATCAACTCCCTAGTTGCCTCCATACTTGGGTTCAGCCATCACAAAATGGTACGCAATTACCAAAACAAATATAAAAATGCCAAGAAAATTGGCGAAAAACCCCAAGTCCTGATCATCAAACATCTGCAGAACAAAATTCATAATTCAAACGTTCAGCAACATAATCAGGTGACTTGAATATAAAGAGTCATCATTCCTAAAATACACTGATATATTAGTTGCGTCCATGAACATCATTTAAGTTCAGCCACATAAAACTATTTACACATTTATGCACATTAACCAGTTTGACATCTCAGTAAAAAAGTTTTGACTTTCAAACCACATATACATTATATCATATCAGCACTTCTATTGCACCCAGTCAAGAAGCAGTAACATTCTACAATAATCTCAACTTTAAGTTCAAGGTCTCTAATATCGGAGCTTCATCACAAATTGTTCCTTTCTGTGAAAGAAATCTCAAGTTGCACGTAGAACCACTACCAAGCACCACCGCCTTTGAGGTAAATTTTAATTTAAATATTTCAGGTATCTATGAAGAGAAATATGGAAGCCCTCTGAGAAGCAAAAAGAATGAAGAAAAAAGAGACATATTACGGTGTTAAGGCAAACTGTCCTCAAATCAAGATACTTAAGATACATTGCATCCATAAAATGAAATTTTGTTGACAAATATGGAGATTTGACTTTTTGAGGATACTCTAGTAGTCTAGTGAAATCAGCTAACCACTAAGACGAGTCGGCAACTATACCTATAAGCTTAAGGTTCCAGAACACTTGCTCATAGATTGCTTTGAGCAAATCAACAATGCATGAAACTTTCACATTCGTCTAGTTTAGCTATGCCCACCGGAAGCATACAACTACTACAAATTTACCAAACATTACACCCCAGCTAAAATCTACAACTACATAGGGTTTATAAGAAACTGATCTAGGTCCCACTGCTAAGACCCAAAGAAATTACAGAATCCAAAAAACAGACCTCTTCGTAAACATTTCACTCAACACCTAAAACCCCAAGTTTACAAAACATAAACCCGAACCGAAACGATCGAAAAATTTAAAGTCTGTCTTCATTTCTTCAAATTCAAAGCCAGCAATAATTATGAAATCTACAAGAAATTATCAAACTAAGCATAAAAGAATCCACATAACATCTATTAAAAAAAACCCAAAATCAAGAATTGTCAAGATCATACAAGTAACTAACTACAAACCTCTAATTCAAAACATAGATAAAAGGGTTTTTAGATCTGAGTCAAGCTATACAAAAAAAAACACCAAAATCAAGAATCATCGAGATCATTATATACAGTCAGTACTTACCAAATAATAAAGACAACAATGACAAATCAAAGTAAATTGGAAAAGGGTTTTAAACACTTCAATTCATGGATCATATACATACATACATATAGTTAATTTTACATAATAAATAAAGATTAAAGAAGATCAAAGATCTACCTTTTCACCACTGAAGCTTCTTCTCTGGAGAGTATAAGTGCAAAATCAAAACCCCAGTTGAAAAAGAATGGGTAGAAATAGATGCGAGAGAAATATATAAACTAGACACTAGTCAATAAATAAATATTTGACAAAAAGAAAAAAACAGGTGTGGCTGCTGGGATTCGAGCCCAGGTCTCCACGGCCACAACGTGGAATTCTAACCACTAAACTACAGCCACTTGCGTGTTGAGAATATTATTTTATACTCTTTATACTGAATTAGTGATTTAACTAGATTTGGGCCATGTTTGCTGTTTATTTGCAGAGGGGTAGAGTGGCCCAACTGCATCAAGTTTTTTTATTTGTGTTGTTTTGTTTCAATTTTTTTTTATTTAGGATACAGTGTTTCTAAATTAATAATTGAAAATAATTAACTCCTTATATATAATAAGCGTAAGGGAGATCTTATCCAAAACTTTGTTCGGTCACTGTACTACCAAAAGTATACGATCCGTTGGATTATAAAACTATAAATATTCAAATCTATGAGGACCGTCGGATATAATATTAAAAATTGTATTTGATTAATAATAGGATAGTATCAATACTATTATATAAAGGAGAAGACGGGGGCGGTGAGGTGGCGCTCTCAGATCGCTTCGTTCTATTTTTCTAATTTTCTCAATTTTTTGAATTAATAATATTAAAAATTCAAAAAAATCTTAATTACCTTTTAAATGCTTACTAATAGAGGAAACATATAATATTGTTGCATTTAAAATCTCTACTAATGGAGAAAGTAAAAATACAATAAATCTTTACTAATGGAGTAAACTAAATATCACTAATGGAAAAAACTAAACATTCAATTATAATATTTTTGCCTTCAAAATATCTAAATTAGAAAAAAAAGTGTATTAACTTACATTATTTTGAACTTTCCTCTATTATTATCTAAATATTCTCATAATATTTCTTTAATGAAATAATATTTTTTTAATATAAAGGAGAAGACGAGGGTAGTGAGATGTCGCTTCTCAAATTGTTTCGCTCAGTTTTTCTAATTTTCTCGAATTTTTGAATAATTAATATTAAAAATTCGAAAATTTCTCAATTATCTTTAAAATCTTTACTATTTGAGAAAACTAAATATACAATGTTAATATTTTTGCATTTAAAATCTTTACAGATTGAGGAAACTAAAAATACACTTTTTATATTTTCCTAAATTTTTAATTACAAAATATTTCTATTGCCTTTAAAATCTTTACCAATTGAGTAAACTAAATATACAATGTTAATATTTTTCCATTTAAAATCTTTACAAATGAAGGAAACTAAATATACACTTTTAATATTCTCCTAAATTTTAAATTAGAAAATATATTACTTGTGTTTTAAATCTTTACTAATGAAAGAAATTAAATATATAATTTTAATATTATTGTCTTTAAAATTTTTACTGATAGTGGAAACTAAATATAAAATCAATTATACTTATATAAAGAAGATAACTCTTGTCGTTTTTATAGAAAACTTTCGTATATTTGATATTTTCATACTTATATCGGTCTTGCATACGAAATAAAGAAATTACTTGGCAAATAATTAATTATATCTCAATTGTCTTTAAAATATTTACTAATTGAGGAAACTAAATATACAATGTTAATGTTTTTGCATTTAAAATTTTTACAAATGGAGGAAACTAAATATACACTTTTTATATTCTCCTAATTTTTTTATTAGAAAATATCTTTATTGTCTTTTAAATCTTTACTAATGAAGGAAATTAAATATAAAATTTTAATATTATTGTCTTTAAAATCTTTACTGATGAAGAAAATTAAATATATAATTTTAATATTATTGTCTTTAAAATCTTTACTGACGGTGAAAACTAAATATACAATCAATTATACTTATACAAAGGAGATAACTCTTGCCGTTTTTATATAAAACTTTCGTATATATGATATTTCTATACTTATATCGGTCTTGCATACCAAATAAAGAAATCATTAGGTAAATAATTAATTACCTTTAATACTTTCATACAAGTTAATAGTATAAATATACATGTAAACTATGTTAATTGTGTTCTACACTTTTTCTTGTACGCTTTGCTTTTTGTTTATTTGTCTTAGAAGTGTGTAAATTTGCATGAGCATGCTACATATTAATTTTGTTTTCTATCTTATAACTTTAGTTCGTATTCTAATGATAAGGAGAGAGGGGACTGTGAAGTGCGTCTCTTACCTCGCTCAAATTATTTTTTTATATTTTTTTAAATTTTTGCGTTTTTTAATATTAATAACTTCTTCTTTCGTTATCTTGATGTGATGCCGATGTGTTTATAGGTGGATCCGAGGCTATAAAGATGAGTCGAAGGTATGGATAATTATACTTGTAATAATGATTTCGACTTATGATCTTAATTCATTCATTATTTTGATTATTTGTTACCTTTTCTTTGGATGTTTAAAATTTTTTCAAGACCGAATTTTGTAAGATTGATTATCACATAAGGTTTTTCTTTTATTTATCTTTTTCAGTTTTAATGTTGATAGGTATTGATTCGGCCTTAGATCTTTTTAATTAATTATTTGGTACTTATCAGGACCTTTGAAAAATCATCAAAGCATGAAAGGAAAAGATATTAAAATTGGTTCTCCAATCAAGAGGGAAGAATCTGCGATGGGTGATGGGTTTGAGAAATCTGGGATTTTATCGAATATAGCTTCGAGTATAGCTGTGGAGTTATGTGGCAGCGGGGTTGGTGCAACCTCTCCTAAAGATGGGCGTAAGAGCAGTGGTAAGATTTCTGGTGTAGTTATTCAAATGCGAGGAGTGGAGTCTAATGCTAAAGATTTTCGTAGTTCTGCTAAGTAAGCATGTAGGTCAGGGTTGAGTTTCGTGTTGGTTGTTGGGGTTGTTAGCGTCTTTGGTTTTTAGCAGGTGTAGGCGTGTAGCCTTGATTTTTGTTCAATATCTTGTATTTTAAATGGTGTTTTCTCTCTGGTAGCCTAAGTCTGGTTGGAGTCCTTTGATTGTTCAGTGATCCGGATTGTATGTTGCTTTGACGTTTTCTTTATTAATGAAATTCTGAGTTATAAAAAAAATAAAATGAAAACACGACCATGACATGTTTTAAACAACATTTTAGCTTATCCAGTTATAATTACGATAGTATATTATATCATTATTTCATTTATTTAAAAATATTTATAATTATTTATTCCATTTAAAAATATTTTTTTGCAAAATATTTTAAAATAAAATAGAAAAATTATTAAAAAGCCGCTGCGAAGCGCGGCTTAGTAAACTAGTTTAAATACTAAAAGGTGTATTTTGATAATTTAAACCTATTATAAATGGATATTCTATATTGAATAGAAATCTTTATGTAAAAATTCGTAATTATCTTTTCTCTTTATTTTATGGATAGTTCCAGTTAGATAATAATTATTAAACCATCATTAAATTAAAGATAATTTTGTAAGCTTCGCGTGGGCTGTAAAATCGTTAAAATCTGTTGTCTAAAACTCAAGATAGAGCCCAAGAGCCCAAACTATAAAGTTATTATCTAAATTTTAATAAATATTTTTTTTATTATTGTAGCACCAATTTAATTATTTTTTCCTAATTCTTTTAAATTTATAAATTCTTTGTTTATTTCAATAAAATATTAAAATCAATTTAAGAAAAAATTAAAATCGATCTGGTCCGTGTACGATCAGTATACGACCAAATTAATAATTATAGATCGATGAGAATTGTTATATCTAATATTAAAAAGTGTATCTGATTAATAATATAATTATATTTAAATACTAAAAAGTGTATTTTGATAATTTAAAAAATTTCTATGTAAAAAATCTTAAATATCTTTTCTCTTGAATTTATGTATAGTTCCAGTTAGATAATAATTGTTAAACCAAATATCAAGATAACAATTCATATCGATTACAATGATACCCTACGTTATAAGAGACTTAGGAGAACTCATGTACATGAATAAATTTAAACACTTTTTTTTTCTGAAGGAACATAACAATTCGATTAATCCAAATTATAATTATATTATTTTACATATAACAAACATAAAAGGGTAATATCAAAATATTATTAAAATGTTGAGGGTTTCATATTCATAAACGATAATTTTGAATATAATACTTATATTAAAATGTGTATTTGATTAAATGTAGGATTATATTTAAATACTAAGAAGTGTGTTTTGATAATTTAAACCAATTATAAATTGGTTTTCTATATTGAATTGAATTCTTTGTGTAAAACTTTTTAACCATCTTTTCTTTTCAGTTTATTTTATGGGTAGGTCAACTGGTCAAGTTAGATAATAATTATTAAACCATCATTAAATTAAAGATAATTTTGTTAGTTTCGCATGAGTTGTGAAATCGTCAAAATTCAATTTCTAAAACTCATTATAGAACCCAAATATTAAAGTGAGTATCTAAATTTTAATAATTTTTTTTATTATTGTAGCACTAATTTATTTATTTTTCCACTAATTCTTTTAAATATAGAAATTTTATGTTTCTTTCAATAAAGTATCAAAATTAATTAAGAACAAATTCAAATCGATTAAGAATATAATAATATGAGAATAAAATTTTATATAATCATAACATAATTTTTATTCTATTTCATAATTTTTAAGTAATAATGTATTTTAAAATTTTATTTACACCGTAAATAAAACCGAAATATTAAAAGTAAAAGTAATTAATAAGATACTTATATCAGTATATACTTGATATCCTTATTATATTAAATCCTTATATATAATAATCATAATAGGGATCTTATTCCAAATTTTGGTCGTAGACAACCAAATTAATAAGGACCAATAGATCTTAACTAGATAAATAAAAATCGTTAGATCAAATATTAAAAACGTTTATTTTATTAATATTATGATTATATTTAAATTCTAAAAGGTGTATTTTGATAATTTAAACCAAATATACCAAATATAAATAAGTTTTCTATATTGAATAGAATTCTCCATGTAAAAAATTTATGACTTTCTTTTCTCTTCCATGGACAATTCCACCTAGATAAAAATTGTTAAACCGTCTTTTAATTAAAGATAATTTAGTTATCTTCATGTGGGGTGTAAAATCGTCAAAATCTGATTTTTAAAACACAAGATAAAGCCCAAATTAATAAAGTGAATATTTAAATTCTAATAATAATTATTATGTCATCATTATTTTAACACTAATTTAATTACTTTTTTCTAACTATTTTAAATTTAAAAATCTATGTTCAAAAATTAAAATCAATCTAAGAAAAATTCAAATCAACAAAGAATATAATAATACGAGGATAAAATTTTATAAAATTGTGCATATTTTTAATCCTATTTTATTAAGTTTTATATCATAACTAATCAAATATTATTTATTATTAAATAATAAATTATACGTAAATGATGATTTTATTTTATAAGAACTCATACAGACCTAATTTCATTGTTAGCAGAACTATATTCATATTAAAAAAAACATTATTTTGAAATTTTAGACTCAGCGCTACAGAAGAGGCCAAACTTTTTAAACCTATATACATTGTAAATTATTAAATTCGAAACTTTAAAAGTTTGTTAATCAATTAGTATAGTACTTTTGTGAAAAATCGTATTTTACAAAAAATATTATCAAATAACATATGTCTGCAAGAAAAAATGAAAAAAATCTTATTTTTCAAAAAAACCTATAAATTTTAATATGTTGTTGGTAGATTCAAACCTTAGATCATTCTACATGATAATTTTACTGTTATATCTAACGTTTTTCAACAATTTAATTTGAAAGATTCAACGATTATGGAATGAGTGATCAAACAAAGCGACCAAACTTAACTTATAAGCTTTCATTATTTAGTCTTTAATATAATAACATAGATATTTACCGGATATACTATAAAAAAAAATGAAATTTATACAGAATTTTGATCACGGTGTACTACTTTTAAAGAAGAACTATTACAAAAAAAAAATTATATTTTAATTGATATTTTATTTTCTCAAAAGTTCAAAGTTCCCGCATCTTTAACATATTACAAAAAAGAGTATATTATATTTTAGCAATAAATATTTAAAAAAATTATAAATATTAAGAAAAATTAATGATGTTATCATGGTAGTTTGGTCCTAAATACCGCCAAAACATTCTCAATCGTTAGATCCAATACTTTTGAAAATACATGATCAAGATTATATCATATAAAAAGAAGTTATTATCTAAAAATGATATAAGTTAAAAGATATTAGATTGGGATTGGATTTTCTAAAAAGTCAAAACATAAAAATAGTTGTAATTAAATAAGGAAACTCATTTAATACCAAAATAATAAAAATCTTTTAATGTTAAATAGATAGGTGAAAACCGTTAGATTTAACATTAAAAACTGTATTTGGTTAATAAAGGGTATTCGAATCATCTAAACTACATATAAGTAGATTTCCTGAATCGAATAGAATTTTCAACATTAAATTTCGTCACTCTATTCTCTTTTTAGTTTTTGAATAGTTTTTAATTGAAAAAGAACTATTAAACCACAACTAAATTAAAGATTATTTTGTGAATTTTATGTGGACTATAAAATCGGCAAAATCTAATTTTTATAACTCAATATAAACAAATATTAAATTGAGCGTGTAAAATATAATAAATATCAAATTTTTAACTATAATTTTTTTGGCTAAATCTTTTTTTAACAATAATTTAATCATGTAAACTAATAACTTTTAAATATTAAAATATTCATAAATAAATATAATTATAAATATTAAAAAAAACAATCGTGTGTTGCATATAAATAAAATTTAAGTAACCGTGCATTGCACGGGCTATAAGCTAGTTACGATAAAGAGACCAAGGAAGAGTAGTCGATTCTCAAAAATTATTTTATTCTTTAACTAAAATTGAAAATCAATATTAAATTAGGTTTAACCAGCAAAATGAAGATACTCAAAAAGTAAATATTTTCAGATATTCATTAATGGTAAAAACAAATTACACAGGAGACAATGCTTTAAATTTGCCTGTCATGGACTGATTTTTAAAGTCATATCATTTTTTCTGAAAAAGTTAAAAGAGAGTGTACCCTAATCTCATAATCCATGCACATTTTAAATTTGCCTGTCATGGCCTGATTTTTAAAGTCATATCATTTTTTTCTGAAAAAGTTAAAAAAGAGTGTACCCTAATCTCATAATTCATGCGCATACTAGCTTATATTCCGTGCAGGTTTTTTTTAATATTTTATTATTTTTTATTTAGATTTTTGTAATTATATATTATTTTATGAAATTTTAATATATATTTATATGTGTATATAATAAATTGGATTTATATATATAATAATATAATAATTTAATTTAATAAATTGTTGACGTAATCTTTAGTAGTATTTTAGATATTAAAATATAAAATATTTTTAAATAATAGATCTAACAGCATGTATTTATTTGCTCTTAAAAAATCTAAATGTGACTAAAGTGCAAATAACAAAATATGTGTTACCAAGTTTTTTCTAACATATTCTATTACTTTTATTTTTTTATTAATTATCTTATTTAAATTGTATGTTATAAAGAATTATATTAAACCCAGATTTTATAAGTTTAATATAATAATATTGTCATTATATCTATATTTTGTCCATATTATTTTTAATTCGAATATGAGTTGTTTTACTTAAAAATTATAAAACAGACAATTTACTTAAAAAAACAGTTAGTTACTTATTAATAATATAAAATTATATTACATTTATATATGTATATATATATAGGGTTAGGCTCAAGAGAGAACCAATCACTAAAAAAGAACTTTAGAACTGTTATAAGCCGTTGGATTATTACTAGATCAACTCTTCAGATTCAACTCATTTTTATATACAAAATATTATAAGGGTATTCTTGGAATAAAAGAATTCTACTGCCGAACCTATTTTGTTTCATAGTATAAATACAGTGTTCTGCAGCTGAATTTTAAAAGTTATGCATATGGACTTCAAAGTTCTACAATTGAACTTACTTTTTTCACAAAGTTCTACAAGTGAACTTGATTATTTTTATAATGTTCAGCTGTTGAACAATGTTATTCACATTATTTTCATACCATAACTTTCGTGTTCTACCGCTGAACATAAAAGTCATGCAATCGAATTTGAAATCAAACACATAAATTTTAAAGTTCTGCAACTGAACTTACTTGTATTTAAATGTTCAGCTGCTGAACACTGTTATCTGATATTGTGTTTATACAATAACTTGACTATTTTCACAAAAAATGATAAAAATAATTGGGAAAATTTTATGATGATGATGGAGAATTTTATGATCGATATCGATGTATGATTATTATCGTTAATAAAATATTAATTAGCTCTAAATTATGTATTTTGTGTTTTTGGACAACTTTACCCATGACCTTAATATAATAAATATATATTATTTAAAAAAATAAGATAGAGTTTTAAGGGTTCTAAGGTTAAGGGTTCTACAAGGAACATGACCCTATATATATATATATATATATATATATATATATATATATATATATATATATATATATAGGCTAGTGATCAAATAGAAACTAAAATTAAAATAGAAACTAGAAACTAATCTAAGCCCTTAGATTAATCTAATCTAATGGTCCTCTACTGCATCACACACAATTAAAATACACACTCACATACACAATCCCACCTAATCCCCTTCGTTTTTAATTTGATTTTTCCCGTGAATCGGTGAACTTTTTTTGAAATCCGACTTCACTATATTTTTCTCCATCTTCCAACGATCAATATGCATACCATATGTGCTATATTACGGAGTACTAAAATTTTAGTAATTTCTGTAACAATAAATAGTGATTTCAGCATAGATCTAACAATTTATTTTTATATACGTATGAATTTAGTGATTTTGTGGTACAAAATTTGTAATTTACGTATAGATCTGGAGAAAAAATCACTACATTTACGCAGAAATCACTATTTATTCTTACAAGAATCACCAACATTTTAGTGATTCTTGCAAGCATAAATAGTGATTTATCGTCGGAATATATCAAATATGGTATGCAAATTGATTGTTGCGAGATGAAGAAAAATACAGTGAAGTCAGATTTCAAAAAAAGATCACCAATTAACGGGAAAAATATAATTACAAATGAAGGGGATTAGGTGGGATTGTGTGTGAGAGGGTGTATTTAATTGTGTGTGGTGCAGTTTCTAGTTTTTATTTTAAATTGGTTTCTATTTGAGTAGGACTCTATATATATATATATATATATATATATATATATATATATATATATATATATATGTGTGTGTGTGTTGCCCATATTAATTTTAGAAAATTAGTTGTTCAAATTAGAAAATATAAAATTATATTAACTTTTTATATATATGTTGCTCGTGTTACTTTTAGAAAATTAGTTATTTAAGTTAGAAAAAAATAAAAAAGATTATGCGTTTAGCTGAAAATGGTACGTGGTTATTTATTAATAATTATATATAACAATATTATTACCATTACATGTTTATTTTCCGTGTGTTATGTTTAGAAGATGAGTTGTTTTGGTTAGAAAATGTAGAACACATAATGTGTTTTTGCTGAAAAAGGTAATCAGTTATAAATATGTAATAATATTACCATTATATATATATATAGATATATATTACCTATTTTATTTTTAGAAGATAAGTTGTTTTGGTTAGAAAAATATATAAAATAGGTAATGTGTTTTAGTGAAAAAAATAATTTGTTATAAATAAATTGATTATAGATAGGCCCGACCCAAATTATAGATAGGCCCGACCCAAATACCGAGCTACCGACCGACTGACCAAAACTTTTATTGTTTTGTCTTTAATAATACTAGCTGCGATGCACGGATGAATTTTAGGATTTTTTATCTTATTATCTGTATTTTGATTATATGATTTTATCAGAAGAAAATAAATTTTTAAAATTAATAATGTATGTATGATGTTATTGTAAACATTTGTTTGTATTTTGATGATAATTTTTTTTAATATATTGTCAATGGGAATAATATATTGAACTTCTAAATGTAGCTTAGAAAAATAGGTAATAGAAATATTTAATAATAATATGTTGTTGACGGGATTCGAACTTGAACCGGAGCATTTTGAATATCAAAAAAGAAATATTCTTTTAACATTACATCCAATGGTTCTCATTTTATCTGTTTTTCAATCTAACGGTTGTTATTTAAAGTACCAACGACCAAAATCAACCAAATAGAGGATAATTTGTTTATAATAATATAGTATAGATGGGGTAAAAATCATGGAAAGTGAATGTCTACTTTGCCATTTACCGTTTAAGTTTATAAAAAAATGTGATATTGTGAAAAGGTAAAGCTAAAAATTTGATATTGTTAACATGTAGGTTAATTTTTTTTTTTTTACATTTATTAATCAGCAGTCCTTGGCAATCAATTTTTCCTTCATATAACTAGACTATTACTCCACCAGATACAGCTCCGGTTGTTTGTTGGGACTAAAGTATCTATGTTTCCTGCTGGTGCTGTTCATCCGCCTCGTCGGAAAAATTTATTTCTTGACATGCAAATACTTGCTTGCTTGATTGTGCAGACAATATATATGAAGAACACAAGAAGCATGAGCTAATGTACATATTTGATACCTAATACAAGTGAGCGGTAACATGGGTTCCAGGGTACCAGTGCTTAACAAAAGCATGTTGGAAGGTGAAATTTTATGAGTCCGGTAAGTCCATTCGTATTTCTTGTCGTGCTTTAGGAGTTGCGATTGCCAGTGCAAGTCATGGCAACTTGAAGTTCGTAGTTCTTGCTTGAAGAAAATGGATAACTATGGTAACTGGACACTACTTATTTCACTCTGATCACATGCGGCTTGGCATTAAGAAGCCTGCATACTGCAATTTTCGGAGATTTATGTATTGAGAAACAGACCACAGAGTAGGCACTGCTTGCATCAAACATGTAGGTATTATTTAACTCAACTATTCCCTTCTCTGCTTGCATTTAACATGTAGGTATTGTGCAACTAAATTATACTAATGAAGGGTACTTGAGCCTCCAAAATATTAAGATTTAGAACCTGATGTTCTGTTTGTTAGGGAATAATATAATTGGGCGTGATTGTACTATTTTGTGAATAAATATGTACAATTTTCATTTATCCTTCCATTCAATTCCAACTAATTTAAACCGGAACTCAATCTCACAAATTTCCTGCAGCCACTCAAAATTAGAGTTGATGATATTTTGAGTTTTGTAACAGAACATAAAATGGGAATGAAAGGGGCTGTACCCAATTTTTACAAGATTTCAGAAATAATTATGTGTAAACTGTCAATTGTTTTTCCTACAGTTGTAATGCTGTGCACAGACATGCAAGACATATTAAGGGAACTGCCAAACCATACAATTAACAACATAGAGAAGCAGCCAAGTAACAGTAGCAGAGTGCTCTCATATAGGTAAATGTATCAGATTTCAAGCAGTTCAAAAAACTTATCAGCTGTCTAAATGTATGCTAGACAGAATTCTAACCTTCATGCACACTAGCTAAATGCATCTGTGTCTCTTTTGTAGAACATTAATTGAAATTTAAACATCGATTATGTATGATTAGAAAGACTAATGTCAAACCAAGATGCTTCTGTAAAATTTGCTAGCTAGCTTTGTGGTTCTTGCTTCACGCGGATGGACCCTGACCATTCTGCTTTTACCCGAGCAAATACCTTGTCAATTAAGTTGATACGAGTCTCCATGTCCAAATCTTGCAATTTAGTTTGGAGAAAACTGCTTGCTTCATCACAGATGATGCCGGGTCTGGTCTCATGACCATGCACAATTTCATCAGCTGGTTGTGATGTTCTTATTGTAGCTTCACTCTGCTTAGTCGTTCCCATTGGTTCCAACAACTCTTCCATCATTCTAGAATCCTCATTACCTTCAGCTGAAGAACATGAACACCGTTTCTTCAAAGGCAACAACGGCTTATCATTATTTATCTGTCTCAACTCGCAGCCCTTTTCGATACTTCCTTGTGACATTTCTTTTACCTGCCCGCTTTTTGGAGTAAATCCAGGAGGAGCAACATCATTGTCTCCTCCAGTTGAAGATGGTAAACGATTATTCCTAACGATCAGAAAGGGCTTAATATGGAAATCTGACCTGTTTTGAGTATGTTGCACGTTACAGCTTCTAAGTATTTCTTTTCCCTGGTCACATTTCTGGGGAAATCCAGGAGGAACATCAGATTGATTGCCTTCAGTAGAAGCTGAGAATCCATCAGGATTATTCTTAACAAGCAGAGAGGGCTTAATATCGACATCTGCCCTGTTCTGAATATGTTGTATGGTAGAGCTTTTAAAATTTTCTTTTCCCCGATCAAATTTTGGGGGGAATCCAGGAGGAACATCAGGATGATTGCCTTCGATAGAAGCTGTGAATCCCTTAGTTCCAACTGCCAAGATGGTCTGAAGATTGTTTTCAATATGTTTCTTGTTACAGCTATTAAGTATTTCTTTTCCCCAATCACATTTTGGGGGAAAACCAGGAGGAACATCAGGATGATTCCCTTCAGAAGAAGCTGTAAATCGATTAGTTTCAACTGCCAAGATGGGCTTAACATCAACATCTAGAAATTCCTGGATGCTTCGCTTCTTAGAGGAGTGCAAACTTTTCTTTTCCGGAATACTTTTTGGTTTGGATAAAGGTGTCAAAAAATTCCCATCCACAGCCAAAGAAGTTCCACCACTAGTCTGCCTGTCTAGAACGCAACACCTCCAAATCTGCATCAAATCATCTCCCCACTTCCGTCTTTTAGGAAAATTAGGAGTAGATGTCGAACTTCTCAATCCTCTAAGAACACCTTTAGTGTCCCCTTGTAGATTTACAACTGATTTTTCCCACCACGACAAATAGTTCGTAGTAACATCGCCCTCAGAAAGCCTAGGAGGCATATATAGTTTGGCATCACAAACTGGCCTATTATAGTATTCCCAAGCAGTTTCTGAAGTTACGTTAGACTTAGAAATCCATTGTGGAATATCTTGATCCATTCCAAACTGCATTGCAACTCGATGTGGTAAGTAAGCCTCAACACTATCAGTCCCAACCAACTCAGACACCCTCAAACATCGAGCATAAGTTTCCAATTCTTCACTCAAACTCCCATTAGACAACACCCTTTGTGCCTCATCTTTGTAAAACTCCGGAAACAACCAATTGTCCACAACAATAGCATATGGACGCCATTTAAAACTATCTCCAGCAGCGTCTATAACCCATCTAACATTTTCGCGTTTTAGCCTATTCACACCATGCCAACGATATAATCTCGGACGCCCAAAGGGAATCACCTTACATTTAGGCTGCAATGCAGGTAATCTCTCCCAAGCCCAAACTTGAACAAACTGAATAGGCGATGACAAAGTAAGAGCTACATAGTTATTTTCACACTTATTACGATTAAGCTCAGCAGTAACAAGAATCCCTTGTTTCAACAAACTCAAATCTCGATACAAACTTGCAAGAACAGGAGGTGCAAGTGCAATCCTAATACCTCTAGCAAGATAAATTGCAATCGAAAAATTCTCTCTATTAAGAGCATTCACCACATTTCCAGGCAAAACATGTCTAGATAACCAAAGAACAAGAAACGCCTCGTGCTCGAAAACATCCCCATTATCCATAAAATAGTCCAACCATTCACCATGACTAACATCCTCACTACCCTTTTTTTTCCTCAACCTAACCAACATTTTCACAACTTCATCCAACCTCTTTTCAACCTCAACCAATTCTTGATTTTCGAGAGGCATCGAAAAAGGGTGGCCTAAAATCGAAAACCCCCCTAAAACCAACACATCCTCAAGACTAATAGTAGCCTCAGCCCACTGAAACAAGAATGTATTAGTGTCACAAGACCACCTCTCAGCAACACCAAAAACCACTTCTTTATTTTTCAAGATTTTGCAACAAGAACTCAAAATGGCCTCAAAAATGCCAGATTTTTTCCACACATATTGGTACTTTTTAAGCATGGTATCAACCCATTTAGGCCATTTTGGTAAAGGATCATACCAACCATTAAAAGAAACAGAAATAGGCCAAGAAGACTCGGAACAAAGAGGAAGATAAGGAAGCTTAAAAGCAGGCCCATTAATGGATGAGTCTTTTACAGTGGGTTTTAGAAAATGGGCTTTTCTTAAAGTTGAAAAACTACCTCTAGGTGACACCATTAAAGCTTGTCTTTCTTCAAAAATACCCTCTTGTTCTTCATGTATTTTCATGGTGTCAAGAACTCAAAACCCCCCAAAAAATGCAATTTCAAGAACTCAAAAGCCCAAGAAAAAAAAGGATGTTTCCAGAAAGATGGACAAAACAACAAAAAAGATATGCGACAGGAGGAAAAAGAGGTGTGGTGTTATACAAATTATATACGTACAGAGTACAACTATATACACACAACAAGAGGGTTTTGGTGTGTTGTGCAATTTTGCAAATTGATCACTAGCTTAGCTGCCAAGTTAAAGAAATGTAATATTCCTATTTTATTATTATTTTTAGTTTATAATTAGTAATTAGTTTGATATTAATATTATGTTTGGAATAATGATTATTATGTAAAATAGGAAAAGGGTGTTTTTGTTGATATCTTATACTAAGAATTTATTAACTTTTTTGGGAAAGTGTTTTTAAGTTTTAAATTATGTTAATTTTTGAATTGTTTAAAATTTATTGACGGATTCGAATATTTGAGATCGAAAAAATTTCAATGTTATCCTAAAATTAATATTAACTTAGATATATAATTAATATTTGTATATAATTATTCTAAAATTTTACATAGGATTCGTTCTTTGAAGTACATAGTGAGCACGGAAGATTTATATATTTCACAAATCTTCTTATGCTGCAAATCCCAAGCCTAACGACAGATGATTGTTATTTATTTAGCAAAAAGAAATTGAAAAAAAACTTGATAATCTTTTTATATATCTTAAAACATGTGCAAAAGTATGGATTAATAATTTTTTAATGGACAGAGTATTATGTAAAGAATAAAATATCTTTAAAATAAATTTCAGGTTTATGCAACAACAACGTATGTATGGACTGGAGAAGACACGACACTGTCTTAACACATATTAATACATATACTTACTGTTAGATCATGCTTGTTATTTATAGCTTCTGGTAACAGAAGAAGGTGCTACTGTTTACATCAAACAATGAATATAAATAAATAAAGCAGCATGATGCTTACGCTTACAGCTTAAGAAACGATGACAAAACATATCCATAAAATTTGAGCATGCCGGACGAGCATTACTGAAATTTGCAAAAAAATAATAGATACTGAGAAAATTAAAATATTCTAGAGAAACTCTTGTATAAGGTGCAAAAGACGATACAAGATGTCTTCTCACTTTCAAGTAAGTACTGGTAGCCTAAAACATATAAATCTGCATTACTCCAAAACAAGCGAAACATAGTTCAGTGAAATATATGAATACCACGTTTTATGAAGAACTACTATTCAAAATAGTAGCATCATGTTTTGCTGCTCTAATGTCTTCAACAGTCTTTTCAAGCCTCAGAATACGAGCCATTAGTCCCAAATGTGTTATCTCAGATGTAGTATTATCACAGCTTTCTTCTTCAATATTGACAATGTTGCTCTCAGGACCATTAGCTTTACTCAGAACTTCATCTTTTGCAAGTTCCATTCTAACAGTGTTGACCTCTGCATGATTACAACTACTCACCACTGCATCTTCTTTCGGACTTATTGGTCTTTCAGTACCAGATTTGCGCTCCTTGCACTTATCAGAAGATGACATGCTCTGCACTCTCGATTTCACAGTTTCATTCATGCAGATTGGCCTTGCAGGGGTACTTTTAGTTCCAGAATGAGTGTTTAACACCGGCATATTATCAAGATCAATACCTTTCCCATCGATCTTGGTCCTTGTTGATAGAGTCTTTATTGAACGATTCTCTGGTTTAGCAATTGTAAGAGCAATTGTAAGATTACCCTTTTCCACATAATCATCAGTTCTTGCTGAAAGACAACCAGGAGTAGTTAACGAATTAGCACGTCTTCTCTTGCGTCCCCACGAAATCAGTGGCAAGTGTTTCTCATTCTGGATGCAAGTAGTCACCATTTCCTCGTTAACAGGCAGAAGTCCCCTCCTCCAAACCACATACCGGGAGGAGACATCAGACTCAAAAAGTCGAGGTGGTATGTACAACTTCATACCTCTAATAGATCTGTTATAAGTGCTCCAAGCAGTTTCAGCATTCTCACTGGATCGAATAACATGGGAAGGGACATCTTGGTCCAATCCGAACTGCATAGCTACTCTATGGGGAAGATACTGTTCTATGTAGTCTAATCCAACTAGCTTAGAAACTCTCAAGCATCGAGCAAATGACTCTATATCATCAGATTCAACAACCACCCACTGTTCTTTATCTCTATACAACTTAGTCAACATACAATCACTTGAACCTATAACATAAGGGCGCCACAAAAATGATTCTTCACCAGAGTCTAACGCTGTCCCCACATCTTTAACCTTCAAATTTTCCACTCTGTTCCACCGAGCTGCTCTAGGCTCTGCCCTTTCCACGACTCTGGGAGTTGGTCTCAGCATTGAAAACCTCTCCCAAGCCCACATCTGCACTAAATCAACGTGACATAACTCTAATTTACAGGGCTTAACAATTGATTTATGCAACACCCTCATATCCCTATAAATGCTGGCAAGAACCACAGGAGCTAGCGCAATTTTATTACCTCGGGATAAATGGATAGCAACATGAAAATCTTTTATACATATGTAATTGTTGGAGTGAGCAAAAACAAACCTAGACAACCACATTACAAGAAATGCTTCATGCTCTAATTCATTACCACTACCCATAAAATGATTCATCCAATTTGTATCAATACTTCGACGAGAAAGTTTAACTTTCTTCAAAACGTTTTTCAGACATTTGAAAATAACAACAAATTCATCAGCTAGAGGAGTCGAAAATAAGGCACCCAAAACAGAAAAGCCTCCGAGAAACATAACATCTTCTAAAGTAATAGTTACCTCACCCCACGGAAACACGAAAGTGTTTGTCTCAGCACACCACCTCTTAGCAAGACCAATGATCAACTCTTTGTGTCTCGGAATTTTGTAAGTTGAGGCCAAGATTGCTTCATAGATACCGGCTTGTTTCCAAATTTCTTCGTATTTAGACTTTAAACTATGCACCCAAATCTTCCATTTCTCTGCTGAGTATCCCTTGCATGAGTGCAACATATACTTTTTTAGCCCCTGCAAAGTGGGTTTTGAGGAGACTTTTAAACTAGGTGGAGAAGGAAGATTATTTTCATGTTCACTAAAAATGGGCTTAAGAAAATGAGCATTCCTCAGAGTTGGGTTTCCACCACTAGGTGGATACATAACAACACTTCTCTCTTCCACAAGACCATATGTATCTGTATCTAAATTTGCAGCAAATTTATGATCCTCCATTAAAGAACTTTCAAGATTTTCAAAACAAGATAGAAATGGGGTTTTTTCTTCTTATTGACAGCTTGCTAGTGCTTAAATTGGACAAACACAAACACTTTTCTTTCTATTCCATCTTTTTTGTTTCTTTCTTTTAAAGGGTTGAACTTGTACAGGAGCTCTGGGGTTTTTGGCTTTATGCATATCAGTAGTTGTCCTTGTATGTAGTGGCAAAAGCCCATAGAGATACCATATATTTAAAATAATTTGTAACAACAAATGTTACTTTTTAATTTCTCCTCTCGTCCCATTTTATACGATCCATTTTACGAATTTTTCTACAAATAAAAAAGAACAAAATGGGTGTTTGTAAATATTTTAAGAGTAGTGCCCCGAAGCAGGCTTGTCCTAAAAATGCTCCCCCAACGTTTGTTTTGTAAGCGTGAACTTTCTCCCTCGTGGAGCCTGGATTTCTGTCATGAATTCCCGTTTTATTATTTATAAAAATCTAGATGTGTTACAAAAAAAAAAATTAACTTTGGTAGTATTCTGCAAATTTACAATTCCAGGAATCATGTACATGCTGGTCCTTCCCTGGACGATCATGCTTTCTAATTAGTTACCATAATCGTCCCACGATTGTAGCGTTGGACTCGTAAACCTTGATCCCTGTTCTTTAGTTATCCCTCCAAAGAACAAATGTACGGGAAGCAAAACTGCGACAGCATAAATAAACCAGCAATTGTGATAAACAAGATGAAAAGCATTCCAAGCCTAAGGTAGTCACTAGAGAACCAGTTTTCTTAAGACCCTGCTTTCTACACTTAAAGCTAGTAGCAGCAGTATACTTGTATACTAGTAACAGAAGAAAGTGCTACTGCTTACCTTAAACATTGAAGTCGAATTCTTGAAGCAGCAAAAGATACTTAGCGTCCACTTAAACATCAGCATACCGAAATTATTAAGAAACATATCGATAAGATTTGAGCACGTCTGACAATTATCTAGAGCATGATCCGAATTTGCTTAAGAATATATACTGGGAGGAATAAAATGTAGTTTGAAATCTATTGTATAAGCTGAAAAGACGAGAAACATTTTGATTTCACTTTCAAGCAAATAGAGTATTGATAGCCAGATAGATATATATGAATGCTACGTTCTATCAACAACTACTATCTCAATGTCCACTAGAACTAGCATCAAGCTTTGCAGATTTAATCACATCAACAATTTTTTCAAGCCTCAAAATACGAGCCATCAGTACCAAATGTGGCAGCTCAGATGTGCTATTACCACAGCAATCTTCTTCAATTGTGATAATTTCATTCTTCTGACATTTAGCCTTACTCACAATTTCATCTTTTGTGAGTTCGATGTTAATATTGTTCGCCTCTGAATGATTAGCGTTGTTCACTGCATCTTCGTTTAGATTTACTGATCTTTCAGCACAAGATTTACGCTCCTTACTCTTATCAGAAGATGGCATGCTCCGCACACTTGATATCACAGGGTCATTCATGCAGAAACTCTTTGCAGGAGTTTGAGGTCCAGACTGAGTTTTTAATACCAGCATATCATCAAGATCAATTCTTTTTCCTAAGCTCTTGCTCTTTTTTGAAAGAGTCTTTCTTGAACGTCTTCTCTTGTGTCCCCAAGAAATCAGTGGCAAACGTTTTTCAATTTGGATGCAAGTAGTCACCGTTTCCTCATTCACAGCCAGAAGGCCCCTCCACCAAACCACATACCGGGAGGAGACATCAGACTCAGAAATTCGAGGTGGAATATAAAGTTTCGTACCTCTTAAGGATCTGTTGTAACTGCTCCAAGCAGTTTTACGACATCCGTTGGTTCGCTTAACAACAGGAGGAACGTCTTGGTCTAGTCCGAACTGCTCGGCTACTCTATGGGGGAGATACTGTTCTATACAGTCCAATCCAACTAGCTCAGAAACTCTCACGCATCGAGCAAATGACTCTGTGTCATCAGATTCAACCACTACCCACTGTTCACTATCTCTGTACAACTTACTCAGCATACAGTTACTTGAAGTAACAACATAAGGGCGCCATATAAATGATTCCTTTCCAGAGTCTAAGGTTGCCCTTACATCTCTAACTTTTACAATTTTCACTCCATTCCACCGAGATGATCTGGGCTCTGCCCCTTCCATGACACCGGGAGTTGGTCTCAGCTTGGGAAACCTCTCCCAAACCCACATGTGCACCAAATCGGTGTGACATAAAATTAATCTCAAATGAACTTCAGAGTCTAATTCAATGGACTCAGAAATTGAATTGCGCAACAGCCTCATATTCGTATAAATGCTGGCAAGAACAACTGGTGCTAGCGCAATTCTAGTACCTCGAGATAGATAAATTGCAGCATGAAAATCCTTGATAACTATTTTAGTGCCATTAGAGCGAATGAGAACAAACCGAGACAACCACATTGCTAGAAATGCTTCATGTTCTAAATCCTTACCACTACACATAAAATACTCCATCCACATTGAAGCAATAACTTGTCCACCATAAACTAATCCAACTTCTTTATATGCATCTTTCAATGATTTGAAAATACCAACACCTTCATCAGGTAGAGGAGTCAAGAATAAGGCACCTAAAACAGAATAACCTCCAAGAAACATCACATCTTCTAAAGTAATAGTTACCTCACCCCACGGAAACACGAAAGTGTTTGTCTCAGCACACCACCTCTCAGCAAGACCCATGATCAAATTTTTATCTTTTGGAATTATGTGCGTTGAAGACAAGATTGCCTCATAGATACCGGCTTGTTTCCATATTTCTTGGTATTTGGGCTTCAAACTATGCACCCATTTCTTCCATTTCTCTGATGGGGATCCCCTAGATGATATCAACGTATAATTCTTTAGATTTCCAGAAGTGTTTTTTGACGAGAATAGTGAAGTGGGTGGAGAAGGTAGATGGTTATGATGTTCACTAAAAATGGGTCTAAGAAAATGGGCATTTCGAAGAGTTGGGTTTCCACCACAAGGCGAGTACATAGTAACGTATCTCTCTTCCACAAGAGTACATGTAGCTGTAACTGTATTTGCATAGGTTTCTTCTTCAATATTAAGAACGTAATTCTCAGGACAATTAGCATTACTTTTCCTAGATTTCTTGATCTTTCTTGGTTGATCTGATCTCTTGATCTTTCTCGATCTTTCTTTCCTAGGACTCTTTTCTTTAGCAATTGTAAGACCATCATCTGGTCTTCGCTTGTGTGCCCGAGATATCAGTGGCAATTGTTTTTCTTTCTGGGAGCAAATAGTCCCCACTTGCTCATTAACTGGCAGAAGGCTCCTCCACCAAATCACATATCGAGAGGAGACATCAGACTCCAAAAGTCGAGGTGGTATATAAAGTTTCATGCCTCTTACTGATCTGTTATAACTCCTCCAAGCAGTTTTAGGATTGTCGTTGGATCGAACAACATGAGGAGGAACATCTTGGTCTAAGCCGAACTGCATAGCAACTCTATGAGGGAGATACTGTTCTATATAACCTATTCCAACTAGCTCAGAAACTCTCAAGCATCGAGCAAGTGACTCTGTGTCATCAGATTCAACCACTACCCACCGTTCATTATCTCTGTACAACTTACTCAACACACAATTGCTCGAAGTTATAACATAAGGGCGCCACACAAATGATTCTTCTGCGGAGTCTAAGGCTGTCCTCACATTCTTGACATCCAAAGTTTTCACTCCATTCCACCGAGCTGATCTAGGCTCGGTCCTATCCATGACACTGGGAGTTGTTCTCAGTTCTGGAAACCTCTCCCAAGCCCACATTTGCACCAAATCAGTGCGACAAATAAGAAACCCAACTTTGGACTCTAAATCAATGGACTTAACAATGGACTTGTGTAACAGCCTCATATCCATATAAATGCTGGCAAGAACAACAGGTGCTAGTGCAATTCTATTACCTCTGGATAGATGAATAGCAACATCAAAATCACGTATAATTATTTCATTGCTACAGCAAGGGAAAACAAACCTAGACAACCACATTACTAGAAATGCTTCGTGTTCTAAATCCTTACCACTACACATAAAATACTCCATCCAGCTCGGAGAACTAGCATGTCCACCGAAAGCCAATTTAATTTCTTGAAAAGCTTTTTTCAAAGAATCGAAAACACCAACACATTCATCAGATAGAGGAGTCAAGAATAAGGCACCTAAAACAGAATAACCTCCAAGAAACATAACATCTTCTAAAGTAATAGTTACCTCACCCCACGGAAACACGAAAGTGTTTGTCTCACTACACCACCTCTCAGCAAGACAAAAGATCAAGTCTTTGTTTCTTGGAATTTTGTAAGTTGAGGCCAAGATTGCCTCATAGATACCAGCTTGTTTCCATATTTCTTGGTATTTGGGCTTCAAACTATGTACCCAAATCTTCCATTTCTCTGATGGGTTTGTCTTATATGAGTTCAGACTCCAATTTTTCAGGTTTTGAGAAGTGGGTTTTGAGGAAAGTACTGATCTTGGTGGAGTAGGAAAATGAGTATGATCTTGACTAAAAATGGGCTTAAGAAAGTGGGCATTTCTGAGAGTTGGGTTTCCACCACTGGGTGGATGCATAACAACCTCCCTCTCTTCCACAAGACTATCTGCAGCATATATATGATCCTCCATTAAAGAACATTCAAGATTGTTTTTTTTATTTCAAGATTTTTCATACAAGAAAAAGTGGGATTTCTCAGGAGCCAGGACTATTTACTCTACTACTCCTACAAGTAGCCCTTTGTTTCAAAATTTAAAGTTAAAACCTATTTTTTGCAAACTTTTTGTTTGTTTCTTTATATGGGTATAATAGGGTTAACGAGCTATTTCAGCACTGTACAGTACATAAATTTTTAGTTAGGTTACCGGCCCAAAAAAGTTTTCAGTCAAACACTTGAACAATAAAAATATTTCAAACAGATTACTGCCGTTTCGTTCCGTTAAATGCACTAACGGACTGCTGATGTGGACGCTGACTTGGCTGACGTGTACTACAATTCTATCACTTAACTTTATATCAATTTTCAGTTGGGTTACCATTCAATTTATATGCTTATAAGTGTATTTTTTTTTTGAATTTGTAATTTTGTTCGGATGATTAGAATTTAATTTAATTTAAAATTGAACATACTCATTCAATTTATATGCTTATAAATCGATATAAGTGAACAATTTTTTTTAAAGATATCACGTTTTTTCAATCCAAAGTGTAATTTTTTCAATTTGTAATTTTTTTAGGATGATTAGAATTTAATTAGATTCAAAATTGAACATACCCATTCAATTTATCTGTTTATAAATCGATACATGCGAACAAATATTTTAGGATATCATATATTTTTTCAAACCAAAATGTATTTTTTTTTGAATTTGTAAATTTTTTCGGATGATTAGAATTAAATTTAATTTAAAGTTGAACATACCCATTCAATCACATAACATACCCCTTGAAAGTTTTCTTTGAAATGGTAATTATTTTCGGATGATTAGAATTTAGTTTAATTTAAAATTTAACATACCCACTCAATTTATATCTTTATAAATTGATACATACGAACAAATATTTTAAGATATCACATTTTTTCAATTCAAAGTGTAATTTTTTTAATTTGTAATTTATTCGGATAATTAGAATTTAATTAAATTCAAATTTTAACATACCCATTCAATTTATATGTTTTTTCAACAAATATTTTTAAAAAATTCAGTTCAAATTTTAACTGAAAGTTTTTTCGTTCAGTGACCTAATTGAAAGTTTTTTCGTTCAGTGACCTAATTGAAAGTTGATCAGTACTTTAACGGCGCTCCGTTAAAGTCAAACCAATTTTAACGGCAGTGAAAATTTATGACTGTATAGTTTTGCGATTGAAAATAATTGTTACTTAAATTATGCGATTGAAAGTTTTTTTGGGCTGGTAACCCAACTGAAAGTTTATATATTGTAGAGTACTGAAATAGCTCGTTAACCCGGGTATAATATGAGTAGCTTAGAGCAACTCCAATGCAACACTATAACATTAAAATGGTGTAACCTTTGGTGTAAAACTCACTTTAATGCAACACTATAATAGTGTAGAAATTACACCAAATGAATAGTGTGACACCAAATTTGGTGTCAAAAGTACATTTGATGTAATTTGTACACCAATTTGGCGTCTTTCATATTGCCTATTATACCCTCGTACTAGTTAACAAAAACAAATGTATTCCCTTCGTACCCTGTTTATATCCTATTATATGCTAAACAAGATACTTACTTTGAAAAAGTAAAAGACAACATGTCCTCTTTTAGACTTTTAATGTAAGATATAGTGTAGATAGATTGGAGTTGTTTTTATGGATGGTGTTATTTTCACACTAAAATAGTATAAAAGCTACGCCATTTTAATGTTATGCATCGGAGATGGTCTTAGGACAGGGCTTTATGAATATCTATCAGTACTTGACAAGCACATTGGAAGTTGGACAAATTTTTGTGCCAAAATTTTGAAATTTGAGATATTTCCTCCCCTCTCCCATTTCAGGCTCATTTCATAAAATTCAATCACACTTCTTGAATTTCTGGCAAAATATTATACAATAATATGTGTAATATTCAAATTTTTAGATATTGAAATAATCTTTTTTTTAAAGTCATATATTATGAAATAATCTTATATAATGTTATAAATATTAGAGAATATTTAAAAAATTGATGTAAATGAAAATTGATATAATAATGTTTAACAATATTATTTTTACTACTAAACACAAGAGAAACATGTAATTATATGATTTTTTTTTGTCAAGATGTAATTATATGATATTATGCCGTATATGTTTTGATAGTTAGCCTGCAAATTAGTCAATTCAGGAGTTGTATTATTAAGAGAGACAATCAGACAAAGGTGGATTACTTACAAATACAACTATTAACTTTGTTAAAAGGAAGTTAATATGAGAAATTTGTGGAGCTAATAAAAATTACTTGTCCTATGCAGAAAAAAATGAAATTGCATTGATTCACCTTAGACCAGTTGCATGAAATAAAGCCATTGCATTAGAAGGTATGCCAAGCTCAAGAATTGACGTCGAGTAATAGAAAAGCAATGACAGGACGACAAATGCTACATAGCGTTTGAGGAACTTATTTTGAATTTGGATAAATCTCTTCTTTAGTTCTTTCCTTTAGAAAAATCACGAAATGATTTTCTGGGACGACTTTGTTTACAAATTGAATAAAAATGGCAACCATCTCTTAGAAAGTGTACTTAATGATGTTTTACTTATGCAACATAAACATCAATAGTCTCTCAACTCTAAATCAATTAACTTAAGATAAAATTAGTGACAAATGCATTATGACTTCATAGAGCATGTTTGGATCGTTAATGAGAATCGGAATCCGGAATAAAAATGAGGCGTATCGGAATGAGGGTTAATGGGAATGATAAATTGAGAATGATATGGTAACTCGGGGGAGGGAGGGTATGATTTACCCATCTTATGGAAATAAAGTTCTCATTCTCAACCATTAAATTGTCAATCAAAACACTAATACATGTGTTTGAGGTTCCGATTCTCATGAACCCGAACTCATTAATCATGAACCAAATGTATGTAGGGTTTCAGCATCCCTACTATATGACATTTGAAATTCTTCCCTTTTGAGAAATTAACATCAACATTCTCTAAACTGTGAATCAGTCAACTGTAGCAGCACTGCAATTGCATGATACAGCCACAACATGACTTCAGGTCTTCAACATATGGGAGAAATGTTTTACTAGTATTTTAGACAATTATCTAAAATAAAGATTGCATAAGCACCACAAAGAAAATTAGAGAAGGAGAAAAGTGGAAACATATATGCTCTAAGAATTTCAAGACATCGTTGCTTCATAAATTTCTTTGGCACGATCATGTTTCTAAGACAACTTATATATTTAAGACAGTTTGCTATTTTGCTCTGTCTTTTCACAGGACTATTGCTAGCAAGTCAGAACCATAATTAATTTAAATTCAGAACCATTTTTTTGCTATTTTGTTCTGCCTATTTATGGGTATAACTTGTACAATAGATCAGGGCAGGGTTTATGAATATCACTAGTGCCAGAAGCCCACATAGAAACCCTTTGACCCTTGGTTGTAAATGTGAAAGATGTGACTTGTCGAATATGGGAGGAAGGAGTGTAAAATAATTACATGTACTTATGCATCTCAGATTCTCAGATTATGAAATCATAATCTTGATCTCTGTTCTTTAGTCACCCATTTGATAAAAAAAACTACAGGGGGCATAATGAAGTACAGCAAAACGGAAGGAGTTGAAGCAGTGCGGAAAGTGCTTAAAGTCTGAAACCAGATATGGAGGTGGTGGCACATTTCAAGCCAAGGCACATATGGCGGTGGAAAAGAAAGAACATAATCGTAGGAAGGTAATACTAAGAAAAATACATGTCAGTATGCAGAAGAAAAATAAGTTGCGAGGACAGAAGTTTTAGGAACTTCAATATCATAAAAACTGCATTCACCTTAGACCAGTTGCATGAATTAAAACCATTGCATTAGGTGGTGTAGGTGTACCAAGCTCAAGAATAGACGACTGATAAGAGAAGAGCAACGACAGAACGAGAAAGTGTACTTAATGCTTATGCTACATAGCGTTTGAGGAACTTAGTTTGAACTTAGTTTGAACTTAGATACTTACAACTTCAGCATACAGAAACAATTACGAAACATTAGATGAAATTTGAAGCATGCCTAACAATTATCTAAAGCATGATCCAAATTTGAAAAAGAATAGATATAGGGAAGATTAAAATATAGTGTGAAAGCTATTGTTAAAGCTGAAGAAACCTTACAAGCAGTTAGAATATTGATAGCCAGAGAGATATATATCTGCATTACACCAAAATGAAGGAAACACAAAGTTTAGTGTATTATATGAATGCTACGTTCTATCAAGAACTACAAGCTTATTCTCCGCCTAATGAGCTTTCAACTTTCATCACAATTTCATCTTTTGCCAGTTCGATAGTAACATGGTTCGCCTCTGCATGACTAGAGTTATTCACAACTCCATTTTCTTTTAGATTTTTTGAACTTTCAGCAAAACATTTACGCTCCTTACTCTTATCAGAAGATGACATGCTCCTCACACTCATTGTCACAGGTTCAGTCATGCAGAATCTCTTTGCAGGAGTTTCAGTTCCAGAACGAGTCTTCAATACCAGCATATCATCAAGATCCTTTCCTTTCCCTAAGCTCTCGTTCTTTCTTGATAGAGTCTTTCTTGAACGTCTTCTCTTGTGTCCCCAAGGAATCAGAGGCAATTGTTTCTCATTTTTGATGCAATTAGTCAACATTTCCTGATTCACAGGCAGAAGGCCCCTCCACCAAACCACATACCGGGAGGAGACATCACACTTCAAAAGTCGAGGTGGAATATAAAGTTTCCCGCCTCTAAAAGATCTTTTATAACTTCTCCAAGCAGTTTTAGGACTCTCATTTGATCGCATAACACTGGGAGGAATGTCTTGGTCTAATCCGAATTGCATAGCTACTCTATGGGGAAGATATTGTTCTATACAGTCCAATCCAACTAGCTCAGAAACTCTCAAGCATCGAGCAAATGACTCTGTGTCATCAGATTCAACCACTACCCACTGTTCATTATCTCTATACAACTTGCTCAACATACAACTACTTGATATTTTGACATAAGGGCGTCATATAAATGATTCCTTTCCAGAGTCTAAGGTTGCCCTTACATCTCTAACTTTGAAAAGTTTCACTCCATTCCACCGAGCTGATCTAGGCTCTTTCCTTTCCTCGACACTGGGAGTTGGTCTCAGCTTTGGAAACCTTTCCCAAACCCACATTTGAACTAAATCAGTGTGACAGAAACTAAACCTCATAGGAACTTTAGAATCTAAACTAATGGTCTCGACCATTGAATTGTGTAGCAGCTTCATATTCGTATAAATGCTGGCAAGAACAACTGGTGCTAGCGCAATTTTATTACCACGAGATAGATGAACCGCAACATGAAAATCCTTCATAACCATGACACAATTAGAGCGAACAAGAACAAACCTAGTCAACCACATTGCAAGAAAGGCTTCATGTTCAAATTGCTTGCCACTAAACATAAAATACTCCATCCACACTGCAGCAGTGGTACTTCCACCAGTAACTGATCTAAGTTCTTTATAAGTATTTTTCAAAGAATCGAAGATACCAACACAGTCATCAGGTAGAGGAGTCAAAAATAAGGCACCTAAAACAGAATAACTTCCTAAAAACATAATGTCTTCTAAAGTAATAGTTACCTCACCCCAAGGAAAGATGAAAGTGTTCGTCTCAGCACACCACCTCTCAGCAAGACCAATGATCAACTCTTTGTCTCTTGGAATTTCGTAAGTTGAGGCCAATATTGCTTCATAGATTCCGGCTTGTTTCCATATTTCTTGGTATTTGGGCTTCAAACTATGCACCCACATCTTCCATTTTACTGATGGGTATCCCTTGATTGATTGCAACATATAATTGTTTAGTTTTCCAGAAGTCAGTCTTGAGGAGAATCGTGAAGTGGGTGGAGAAGGTAGATGATTCTGATTTTCATTAAAATTGGGTTTAAGAATATGGGCATTTCTTAGAGTTGGATTTCCACCATACTGTGAATACATCGCAACTTGTCTCTCTTCCACAAGAGTATATGTATCTGTATCTGTATTATCACAGGTTTTTTCTTCAATATTGACAATGTTATTCTCAGGAAAATTAGCTTTACTCACAACTTCATCTTTTGCGAGTTTAATGTCAACGTCGTTCACCTCTGCAAGAGCATGCTTAGTGTTACTCACAACTGCATCGTCTTTTAGATCTTTCAACTGCATGGTTTTTAATACAGCCTCATCATCAAGACCGTATCTATTCCTAAAGCTCTTGGTCTTTCTTGAAGGACTCTTTTCTTTAGCAACTGTAAGACCACCCTCTACAACATAATCAACGCGTCTTTGTGAAACGCAACCAGGAGCGGTTAACAATTTAGCACGTCTTCTCTTGTGTCCCCAAGAAATCAGTGGCAAATGTTTTTGTTTTTGGGAGCAAGTAGTCACCACTTGCTCACTAACAGGCAGAAGGCCCCTCCACCAAATGACATATCGTGAGGAGACATCAGACTCCAAAAGTCTAGGTGGTATATATAGTTTCATGCCTCTCATAGATCTGTTATAACTCCTCCAAGCACTTTTAGGACTATCGTTGAATCGAATAACATGAGGAGGAACATCTTGGTCCAAGCCGAACTGCATAGCTACTCTATGAGGGAGATACTGTTCGATATAACCTAATCCGATCAGCTCAGAAACTCTAAAGCATCGAGCAAGTGACTCTGTGTCATCAGACTCAACCACTACCCACTGTTCATTGCCTCCATACAACCTACTCAACATACAATTACTCGAAGTTATAACATAAGGACGCCACACAAATGATTCATTTCCGGAGTCTAAGGCTGCCCTCACGTCCTTGACTTCCAAAATTTTCACTTCATTCCACCGAGCTGATCTAGGTTCGGTCCTTTCCATGACACAGGGAGTTGGCCTCAGTTCTGGAAACCTCTCCCAAGCCCACATGAACACTAAATCAGAATGACAAAAAATAGTACTCGAACCAACTTTGGACTCTAAATTATTAAACTCAAAAACTGAATTGCGTGCCAGCCTCATATCCGTATAAATGCTGGCAAGAACAACTGGTGCTAGGGCAATTCTTTTACCTCGGGATAAATGAATAGCAACATGAAAATCACGCATAACTATGTTACCCTTAGAACAAAGAAGAACAAACCTAGACAACCACATTGCTAGAAATGCTTCATGCTCTAAATCCTTACCACTACACATAAAATACTCCATCCACATTGGACCACTTACGTTTTTACCATAAACCAATTTAATTTCGTGATAAGCTTTTTCCAGAGAATCGAAAATACCAACACATTCATCAGGTATAGGAGTCAAATACAATGCACCTAAAACAGAATAACCTCCAAGAATCATAACATCTTCTAAAGTAATAGTTACCTCACCCCACGGAAACACGAAAGTGTTTGTCTCAGCACACCACTTCTCAGCAAGACCAAAGATCAAGTCTTTGTCTCTTGGAATTTTGTAAGTTGAGGCCAAGACTGCTTCATAGATACCAGCTTGTTTCCATATTTCTTGATATTTGGGCTTCAAATTATGTACCCAAATCTTCCATTTCTCCGATGGGTGTGCCTTATATGAGTTCAGACTCAACTTTTTCAGGTTTTGAGAAGTGGGTTTTAAGGAAAGTAGTGAACTTGGTGGACTAGGAAAATGAGTATGATCTTGACTAAAAATGGGCTTAAGAAAATGGGAATTTCTGAAAGTTGGGTTTCCACCATTGAGTGGATGCATAAGAACTTCCCTCTCCTCCACAAGACTATCTGCTGCAAATTTATGATCTTCCATTAAAGAACTATCAAGATTGTTATTTTCAAGATTCTTTTTTCCAAGAAAAAAAGGGATATATCAGGACTATTCCTAATGGCTATTTTGCTTTCTATCTTTTCTCAGGGCTATTGCTTAAAACCCATTTTTTGCAAGGTTTTTGTTTCTTTCTATTTATGGGTATACCACTTTTACAGCAGCTCAGGGCAGGGCTTTATGTACCCTGTAGCAACTTTATGGGTTTTTGTTTCTTTCAAGTTTTGAGTACCTCTTATTTTTGGGTGAAAAAGAAAAGTATTTTATAGTATGGAATAAAGAGTATTGTAAATTTATATTCTTTTTGTTTGGTTTAAGATTATGAAGTTATACATCTATACTTACCAAAGTATTAAAGTACCATTAAAATCGGTTCGATTCTTAAGAATTACATAATTAAACATATATTAATATAACATATAATCTTATCATTATATTACTGATTACTGCTTAATTTTAAGATATGTTTATATTACTGATTACTACTTGATCTTAAGATTTGTTAGTTATAATGTTATATAATAAGAAAGAACGCGACATCAATAGGAGAAGAGAGAGATCAGAACCCACTATTTCTTTAATCACTGTTAGTTGTGTAAATGAACTACTGCATAAACTAATTTTTCATTAATCAGACTAGTAACCACAACACAAAGAACAGTTTTTTGACATGAAAAGATCCTAAGTATGAACAAACTTAAAAACAAACTGAGGTGGCTGCAGCTTAAGGCATATCTTAACACTTTCTCCTTGACAAACTCTCATCTTATGCTAAAGATCAGTAGTTTTATTAGAGGCTTGGTATGCAGTCTGCTGTTTATCTATGAGATCAAACTGAAAGCTTTTCTCTTCAATTCGACAGAAAACAATTTAAGCCCTTTTGCATCTTTAATCACACACATCTTGTTCTTAAAATGCACTTTAAAACCTTTCTCTACTAATTGTCCAACACTTAACAGATTTTTATCAATATCAGGAACATACAACACATTAGAAATAATATTAATCCCCAAGATAGTTTCAATCGCAATGGAACCTTTACCTTGCACAGAGATACATTGTCCATTTCCAACTCGTACCTCTGAAATGAGTTTCTGATCAAGTTTTTTGAAGAGTTCAACATTATTTGTCATGTGGTTTGTACAACCACTATCCACTAGCCATATTTCACCTTGTCTGATGTTTGCATAACACGGTGGCACAATCAACTGCTTTTTTTTCTTCTCTTGATTCGATGCCCTCTTCTTCCTCTTGATCCTCTTGATTCACAACTTACCCATTTACACGTATGTCTTTATTCCTACAAATTCTTTCAAAAGTACCCATTTCATTGCATTTATTACATATTACATCAGGCATGTTCCAACATTTAAATTCTGCCACAATGTTGACATGGAGAATAAGTAACTCCTTTGTTGCTCTTACTAGAGTTTCTTTCATCTTTGCACCAATTCTTCTTCTTTGTGCCAAAAGTGAATGGAATCTGCACTTTCGCTTTCATTGCTCATTCAAGAGTCGCTTAATCTCTTATCAACTTTCTTTGTTCATGGGCTTCTAATGCATTAAGAAGTTCTGCCAAAATTATCGTTGAGAGGTCTTTACTTTCCTCCAATGCAGAGATCTTGGCCTCAAATCTTTCTGGCAATGTCACCAACAACTTTTCAACTACCCTACTATCAGGCATCTGTTCACAATGAGCCTGAGTTTGTTAACAACTTCAAACAATTTTTCTGCATACTCTTTGACAGTCTCTGAGTCCTTCATTCTCTGCAACTTAAATTCTCTTTTGAGATTCAAGATTCTCATGCTCTTTGTTCTTGCATTTCCTTGAAACTCTTGTTTGAGATACTCCCTGATTTTGAAGGGTGTTTCCATATTTCTGTTGGGTGAAAACAAGGAGAATGTAATGAAACAATAGCAAAAAGAACACTTTGATATGCTCACTAACACCAGTCACAGAGCTGGATTCTCCAAAACTAGGTTACTACTATCATAAATATATACACGTGTGTATGATGAATGATTTCTAGTACTTATGATAGACTCACTCTAATTGTTTGATAGAATGCACTAAAGAAAGTTTGAAATTTTGAGATAAAAAGATTTATGATAAAATTGTTTTTGATTTATCAAAAATCTCATCTTCTTATTCTTATTTTCTAAAGTATTTTACTTATTATTATTATTATAATACTAGCTCATAACCCGTGTCAAACACCGGTCTAGCATGAATCGTTATTAAAATATTAATATTGATAAATTATTAATAAATATTGTTAAAAGAATATACTTGTAGATATTTGAATGATAAAAATTTATACTTTTTATTAATAAGGAAAACAATGTGAAAATGGCGCGGTACCAAAGTACCAAAGTATCAAATTTGGTTATCACGTACCAAAGTACCAAATTTGGTTATCACGTGACCTGGATTCGATTCCTCGCAACTACGTACAAGATTTATTAATTTAAATTCTTTAGCTTAATTCAGGGTTCGATTCCGATTTATTTATTTACTTTAATTTTATTAATTTCGTTCAAAGTTCAATTGTCTATAACTTCTATACTCTTTATTAATAAAGAAAATAATGTTAAAATATCGCGTTGTACCAAATTCAAGATTAATTGCCTATAACCACATATTTAAATAGTATTTATTTATTATATATTTCTATCATTCAAATATTTATAAGTACATTTTTTAATAATTAAAATTAATATTAATAAGCAAAACAATGTGAAAATGGCGTACGGTACCAAAGTACCAAATTTGATTATCACAAAATCCGGGTTTGATTCCTTGTAACTACGTAATAATACAAGATTTATTTAATTTAAATTCTTTAACTTCATCCGGGGTTCGATTCTCTACAACTACATAATTATACAAGATTTATTTATTTACTTTAAATTTATTAGCTATATCGAGGGTTCGATTCCTTGCAGCTACGTAATCATACAAGATTTATTTATTTACTTTAATTTCTTTAGTTTTACAAACGGTTCGATTATCTATAACTACATAATTAAATAGTTGTTTCTTTATTATATTTTTATCATTCAATTCTCGACAAATATATTTTTTAAAAATATTTATTAATATTTATCAATATTATTATGTTGATGTCGACTCATGTTCGGCCCGTGCTTGGCACGGGTTATCAGCTAGTATATAATAAATGAATAATATTTATTTATGTAATTATAGACAATTGAACCCCGGATGAAACTAATGAAATCAAAGAAAATAAGCTAATGAAACTAAAGTAAATAAATAAATATTGTATAATTGCGTAGTTGTAAGGAATTGAACACAGGGTGAACCTAGAGAATTTAATGCAAATAAATCTTGTATAACTACGTAATTGGGAGGAATTGAACCCGGATTTAGTGATAATCAAATTTGATATTTTGGTACTTTAGTACCAAGCATTAAAGTAAATAAATAAATCTTATATAATTATGTAGTTATTTGATAAGGAATCGAGGTGAAACTAAAGAATTTAAAGCAAATAAATCTTGTATAACTATGTAGTTGGGACCCGAATTTAGTGATAATCAAATTTGGTACTTCGTGAGTATCACACGTCATTTACACATTGTTTTTTTTATTAATAAAGAGTATAGATTTATACAAAATAAAAAATCTGTTGGGTAAAATTTTTCAGTTAGATCGTCACCGTATCTGTCTCTTATTTCAACACTTAACTCCCTTCTTCAAACCTCAATAACAAAATAAATAATAAAAATATTATTTACAAAGAGAAGATTATTACAAACCACAAAAATCCTAAAAGATCAAGACAGAGTAGAGTTGTTGACTCATATGTTATAGAGATGCCAAGAGAACATGCAGGTTTTCACAGTCACAGACCTTTGTGATCAAACACAGACGGATGCGCCGATAAATTTGAGGAATAATTATTTAGTTATTCGTATCAGTATACAAGCTTAACACCATGTTCATTATTTAAAGGGGCCTACGATAATAGAAGGTCTCAGTGTTAGTGTAACAGCAGTATACTTGGATGATACTACATGACCTCAGCAATTAGAATATGGGAAAAGATTTCAGCATGTTAGACACAATTATCTACACTAAAATTTGAATAAGCATCTCAAGTATAATAAAGTAAAATTTGTATAAGTTTCAACTAAAAAGTAAAGTTCTAACTGTAAATATGAAATGATTTTTCGTTATCTCAATTGAAGTAACGAGTCCCCCAAATATTAGGAGACTCGTTACTTCAACTAGTCCATCCAGTTCGGAGAACTAGCATGTCCACCGAAAGCTAACTTAATTTCTTGAAAAGCTTTTTTCAAAGAATCGAAAATACCAACACATTCATCAGGTATAGGAGTCAAAAATGAGGCACCTAAAACAGAATAACCTCCAAGAATCCTAACATCTTCTAAAGTAATAGTTACCTCACCCCACAGAAACACGAAAGTGTTTGTCTCACTACACCACCTCTCAGCAAGATAAAAGATCAAGTCTTTGTTTCTTGGAATTTTGTAAGTTTCAAGTTTCAAGAAGTTTCAAGTTTTTTCTTTTTTTTTGGGTTAACTTTCAAGATTTGTCCTACTAAAAATGAAAAAGCAGGATATCTCTACTCTCTAGCTATTGACACTCGACAGCTTGCTATAATGCTAAAGGTTATTATGCAATGTCTTTTGTCAGGACTATTGCTAGTAAAGTCAGAACCATAATAAATTTGATGTTCGGACCATTTTTTGGCAATCTTTTTGTTTCTTTCCTTTTTCTGGGTATAAGTAACTTGTAAAGAGCTCAGGGCAGGGGTCTATGAATACCCAGAAGTTGTATCTTTTAAGCTGATGATATTTGGGTACCTCCCACTTATAAGTTGTACATTTTTCATTTATAAGATTTCATAAACAAAATTTAAGTACAAAAATAAGATTAGATATCTAAATTATTTTTTTTTGGATCAATATCTAGAATTTTGGATTAAAAAGTTAAATTTTAAATCAAAATTTTATATATTCGAAATTTTACAATATCAACTTGGGGGAAAATAATTATTTTAAAAATATTATTGAATTATTTCTTAAATAAAGTTATTAGTCGTATGAAAAACAATGACATTATTGTACTTAGAATATTTTTTTTATTTTTAGTGATTATATTATAATAAATTTTAAAGTTGTATTATAAGATGATTAAGTCCACATTAACATTATTTTAACTAACATTTCAATTATAATTAAGGAATGATTAAAAACAAAAACATATGTAGCGTTAGTGGCTATTTTTAATCATTTGAATGTTCAGTAGCTATTTTCTAAGAGACACAAGAGTTGAGTGATTAAAAAATCTATTTTCCCTTTTTTTAATTTTGCTTCACGATGAATAATCTACTAATAGTACACTAAACATCAGCTATCACATGCCTTTAATAATATTATCAAAAAAAATATTTTATAAAATAAATTTAATATAACTTGATATAGGGCGGGAACTAATCAGTTCCATATTTAAATTCTAATCTACCGAATAGAAATACCTCTTTCGCGTGTCAATTTGAAATGTGAAAGTTGTGACTCACCGAGTTCGGGAGAAAGGGGTGCAAAACAATTTCAATTCTATAATTCGTAGATCCTTTTGTTACTTGTAAACTCTATTCCAAAAGTCGAATTATATGTAAAATTGGGTGAAAAATCATCTTTTTAGAAGTCGGTGAAGAAACAGGATCTAATATTGGTTAAAAATCGTTCACAGACTCGGCTGTTAGTTGTAAATTGTTACTCCCTCCGTTCCATTCATTTCTATACACTTTTCATTTTGGGATGTCCCTCTCATTTTTATACATTCCAAAAATAGTAACTTTTAATAATATAAAACACTATTACACCCACTACTTTCTCCACTATCTCTATTCTATAATTAACTCCTTATATATAATAAGCGTAAGGGAGATCTTATCTGTTAGGCTCAAGACATGCCTGAATACCACTATTAACAAGCCTACACTATGTGACTATGTCACATTACATGACCTAGTGATTTCTATCACTGGGATATAGTATAGGTCTCTAAATGTACTTGTCTTGTTCTCATGAACATTAGCTTGATCATGTATGCTCAAAGGTATAATGAGCTTAGTAAAGTTTCTTGCATCTAGATTGTATATAGGCCATTGAATAATTATCCTGGTAGAAGTTCAGAAGTGTTCATGCAGCAGGATAGAGATAAATAAGGCTATGAAGAAATAAGTTGCATAAATTTGTCTAAGGCATTATATAGCAAAGTCAGAAGAAAGCTATGTCGTGAAGTCACCAATATCCATGTCGTGAAGTACTATATCGCATAGTCCAATTTGTACTATGTCGAGAAGTCCTCAAGACACATGTCGTGAAGTGTTGAAGTCAGCAAAGTCAAAGTAGCCTAGATCGTGAAGTCTTCAAATGACCTATGTCGCATAGTCTTCAAATGAACTATGTCGCATAGTCTTCAAATGAACTATGTCGCATAGTCTTCAAATGACCTATGTCGCATAGTCTTCAAATGAACTATGTCGCATAGTCTTCAAATGAACTATGTCGCATAGTCTTCAAATGAACTATGTCGCATAGTCTTCAAATGACCTATGTCGCAAAGTCGTCAAAGGCTATATCGCGAAGTCCTCACAAGTGAGATCGCGAAGTCAGGAATGAAGTGGAGTTCACGATATCAACACTTAGCCGTTTATAACAAGACAAATCAAGGTACAGAACCAAGAATCAAAAGAGACAAATACTGAAGCATTTGTTCTGGCAAGGTGGTCCAAAGAACAGATGGCAAATCTACAGCTAAACTTGGAGAGAAAGATAAGAGACAAGCAGCTACAGAAACGGGAAAGACTCCGAAAAGCAGGTGGTCCTTCCTGACACAGTTAACGTCTTATGGCAGAACAAGTTGGACTTTCAGCAAGGGGTAACTGTGTAAAAATAGGTGTGTGCACTAGTTTGTATAGGGCTTATATATATGATGCACACCCTATTGTTAGCTGTAAGAGAGATACACATAGTTATTTGCTAAGCTCTTTTCTCTGTAAGCAAGCAAGTTCAAACTGTTCTTGTTTAAAAGCCAGAAATTCGATTGTGAATTTCTTGGAAAGCTGTAGTATTTAATTTGCTTATACAAAGTAGATTAAAGTGATTGTGTGTGTTATTTACTTTCTGCATATTACATATCATAATCATATACAGTCTGTTACTTAGTTATCAAGAATCGAAAAATATATCAAACTATCCATTCACCCCCCTCTGTCTAGTTTCTAGTAGTATTCATTTCTAACAAGTGGTATCAAAGCGAAGGCTGTTAACGTACAAACAGGAAAAGATCAAGAATGAGTTCACAGAAACTAAGCAGTATCAAGATTCCTCCCTTTAACAAGGAGCACTACAGTTTATGGAAGAAGAAGATGTTGCTTTTCATCAAAGCTTCTAACCCCATGTATTTAGATATTCTAAAGTATGGTCCCTTCGTTCCAATGATCGAGATTGGTGAAACAACCATTGGCACTGAGATTGTACCAGCAAAACATGTGCCCAAAGATCCCTCAAAATACACTGATCCTGAAAAGGAAAAAGTTGCACTGGATGGACATCTTCAACTTATCATTTGTGAATCTATGGACTTCAACATGTATGGCACTGTTGCTCATTGTACTAGTGCCAAGAAGATGTGGGATCTTATAGAAGTGCTCTGTGAAGGAACTACTGAAGTAAGAAAGAACAAGAAGCAGATTCTTGTTTCACAATATGAAGCCTTCATGGCTCAGCCAAAAGAGGGAATCACAGAAGTGTTTGAGAGATTCAACAAGCTGATAAACGAGCTCAAACTCTATGACAAACACTATGAAACAGAAGAGCTCAATATGAAGTTTTTACTAACTCTTCCAGATCACTTGGAACCAAGAATCTCTTCCCTTAAAGAAAGAGATCTAACAAAAATTGGTTTTGATGTGTTATATGGTGTTTTGAAGACATATGAGTTGGAGCTGTTTCAAAAGAGATCTATTCAAGCAAAGCAAGGATTAGTGGCTAATACCTCCTGTGCACTTATTGCTGACAACCTAAGTCAAAGAATGGACTCTCTTAAAGTCAGTCAAGTGAAGATTGAGGAACTGGAAGTTGAAGACACTGGTGATGAGGTCCAGGTCGTCTATGATTTTCCTGAGGAAGATGAGTTTTACAGCATGGAGGAACTGGACAAAATGGAAAACAAATCTTTTGCTTATATGGCTAGGAGGTATCCTAACATAAGGTTTAAAAGAAAGCAGCCATTCAGGTCCAAGTTTAATGCTGGAAATGCTGGTGGATCTAGTGGCTCAAACTCATTCAATAAAGGAAAAAGGATTGTTGGTGCTTCTAAAGGAGGATACAAGACTGGGAGTGTGGATAGGACCAAGATAAGGTGCTATAACTGCAATGAACTTGGGCACTTTGCCACAGAGTGCAAGAAGCCCAAACAGGTCAAAAAGGACAAAGCATACTTAGAGCTTGAAGCTAAGTATGAGGCTCTACTCAAGAAACAACAGGGCAAAGCTTTTATTGCTGAGGGAAAATGCTGGGATGACTCTGATGAAGAAGAAGAACAAGAGTACTCAAACTATGCCTTGATGGCATTTTCTGATGATGGTGATTCAAGTCAGGTACCCATTCTTACTTCTCTTGATATGACTCCCCTTCAATATAAGCAAACTGTTGAAGATATGAGCACTGAGATGTTTAATATTCATACTAGCATGTTAGTAGCTAATGAAGAAATTGATAGACTAACTGCTAAGAATGTTGAGCTTACAGAAAAGAATGAGAAACTTGAGTTAATGGTTGTGAACCTGGATGGTTTGAAAAAGGAGGTTGAGTATCTTAAAAACAAAGTGATTTGTGCTGAGCAGATAGAGAAAGCCCTTAGAGAACAAATTGCTGAAACTGAACTGAAACTAAGAAGCTTCAAAAACTCCTCTGAACTTATTCAAACCTACCACAAGGAACACACTGAAGACTGCAAGGTTGGAGTTGGTTTTGACTATGATAATGACAAGGGAAGGAAGAAGGTCAAGGGCAAAGGAAAGGAAACTTTTACAAACAAAAATGCCCCAACCATACTGTCTAGTGTTGAACAGCCCATCTTCAGAAAGAGTGCTGTTGAGTTTGATGAGGAACTACTGATCATCAAGCAACAACTACTTGAAGAAGATGAGGCTGCTAAGAACACTTCTTCCTTTCCTGAACTTGTCAATCAGAAAGAGACCAAAGACAATCTTGTCAAGAGTCCTAAAGCAAAGAAAGAAGTTGTTAAGAAAAGGAAACAAAACAGAAATGGTAAAGTTGGTGTTAACAAGGGAAACAACTATGCTTATGTGCCAAATGCTCCCAGGAAACAATGTCAAAAATGCCTATCTGTTAATCATTTGACTCATAAGTGTAGTAAGCCTGATATTGTTGAAGTTGACAACCTGAGTAACCATTCTGCTAGCATAAATTCTAGTCATGATTCTTTCTGTGGTAAGCCAAATTGCATGACATGCTATGTGACTGTGATTGCTAACTGTTTGTCTCTTAAACATAAACTTGACTCTGCACAATCTGGTGAATCACACACACATATGCATTCTCATAGGACAGGGTCCCCAATCAGGGTTGAGAGGGTGAAAACTTCATGTGAGCCTAAGAGTGTAAACTCCAAAGCCACAGAAAAAGTGAAGTCTCCTACTATGAGAAATGCAATTTATGACAGAAGAATTATTAATCAAAATGTTTCTAAATCAAATGGACCCTACCAAGTGTGGGTACCAAAAACAACTTAGTCATTTTGTGAATGCAGGGCAACAGGAATAAAAGAGTCATATGGATCTTGGACAGTGGATGCTCAAGTCACATGACTGGTGATATAGCCCTGCTATCACATTTTGAGGAAAAGGCTGGCCCATCAGTAACCTTTGGAAATGACAACATTGGTTATACAATGGGATATGGCAATGTTAAATCTGGAAATGTCATTATTGAAGATGTAGCTTTTGTTGAAGGACTGAAGCACAATCTCTTGAGTATTGGACAATTCACCAACAGAGGTTTCAAAGTGGAATTTGATGATGACCTTTGTTCAATCTCAAAAAGGGAAAGTGGTGAAGTTGTTCTAACTGGTGTGAAGAAAGGAAGCTTGTTTGTAGCAAATCTCAAAGCTGCAGATAAGGGAGAAATCTGCTGTTTCTACACTAAAGCCACAAATGAGGAATTCTGGCTATGGCACAAGAAGCTGTCTCACTTGAATGTTCAGGCAATGAACTCTCTAACCAAGAGAGAACTTATCAGGGATTTGCCTGCCTTGGAGTTTGTGCAAGATGGAGCTTGTGAAGCTTGTCAGAAAGGAAAAATTAAAAGATCCAGTCACAAGAACAAATTGCTCAATACAAATTCAAAACCTCTGCAGCTAATTCACATGGACTTATTTGGCCCTGTGAATGTAATGTCCCTCTCCAAAAAGAAATATGCTCTAGTAATGGTAGATGACTATTCAAGATATACTTGGGTGGAATTCCTATTCTCCAAGGATGAAGCACCCCAAGTCATAATAGAGCATATCAAGAGAGTTGATAAAGAAGCACAAAGCACTGGCTCCTCTGTAGTTGCTTTGAGAAGTGATAATGGGACTGAGTTCAGAAATTCAACATTGTATGAGTTTTGCAAAGATAAAGGAATTTCTCAACAATTCTCAGCTCCTAGAACACCTCAACAAAATGGAGTAGTTGAGAGAAAGAATAGAACTCTCATTGAAGCTGCAAGAACAATGCTGCTGGATGCAAAGCTACCCACTAGCTTTTGGGCTGATGCTGTTAACACAGCATGCTATGTGCAAAATAGAACATTAATCAATAAGAAGTCTGGCAAAACTCCTTACTCATTAATGACTGGAAAAAGAGCATCCTTCAAGCACCTGCATGTGTTTGGAAGCAAGTGCTTTGTGATGAAAGATACCTCTGAGCATGTTGGAAAATTTGATGCTAAGGCATTTGAAGGTATCTTCATTGGATACTCTCTGGAAAGGACAGCATACAGAGTGTTTGTACCTGAGCAACACAAAGTCATGGAAAGCATGGATGTTACCTTTGATGACAAGAAAACTCCTGGACTGAAAACAAGTGATCAAGACAGTGTGCCATTGAGATTTGAGAATCAAGGTTATCTTGAGGATTCTGAAAGTGAAGATGAACCCCCTGTTCAAACTGTTCTAGAGAATGAAATCCTTGAAGTTGACAATCTTCTTCAAACACCTGTGCAAGGGTTCACAAACACAGGGGGAGAAGAAGAGAATGCACCTTTCAACCAAAATGAGCTTGGAACAGATCAAGGAAATGAACAGGGGCACACAAGGAAATGGGACAGAGCCCACACTAGGGATCAAATCATTGGAGATCCTAGTGAGGGAGTTAGAACAAGAAGGGCAACATTAAATACATGTCTGTATAGCTGCTTTCTGTCACAAGAGGAACCTAAATTAATTGAAGAAGTTTTGAAGAACTCTGATTGGATTGTTGCCATGCAAGAAGAGTTGAATCAATTTGAGAAAAACAAAGTATGGGAACTAGTACCTCCTCCAAAAGGAAAGAATGTTATTGACACCAAATGGGTGTTCAGAAACAAGATGGATGAAGAAGGAGTGGTAATAAGAAACAAAGCAAGGCTGGTTGCCAAAGGATATTGTCAACAAGAAGGCATTGACTATGATGAGACATTTGCACCTGTAGCTAGACTGGAAGCCATCAGAATCTTCCTGGCTTTTGCAGCTCACTCAGATTTTAAGGTGTATCAAATGGATGTGAAAAGTGCATTTCTCAATGGTGATCTTGCTGAAGAAGTCTATGTGTCTCAACCACCTGGCTTTGAAAATGAAGACTTCCCAAACTTTGTGTACAGACTGCTTAAGGCACTCTATGGACTCAAACAGGCACCAAGAGCCTGGTATGAGACTCTATCTCAATTCCTTCTTGAGCATCAATTCACCAGGGGTACAATTGACAAAACCCTATTCTTCAAGAAGCATGGAAATGATATCATTCTTGTTCAAATCTATGTGGATGATATCATCTTTGGCTCTTCAAATGAAAAACTCTGTGAAAGGTTCTCTAAGTTGATGCAAAGCAAATATGAGATGAGTATGATGGGAGAGTTAACCTACTTTCTAGGCCTGCAAGTACATCAAAGGGAGGATGGCATCTTTATAAACCAATCTAAGTATGTCAAGGATCTTTTAAAGAAATATGGTTTAGAAGAGTCATCCCCAGCCAAAACTCCTATGTCTACTGCAATCAAGCTGGATGAAGACAAGAAAGGCAAGAGAGTTGATATCAAGGTCTATAGAGGAATGGTTGGATCCTTACTCTATCTCACAGCTAGCAGGCCAGACATCATGTTTGCCACATGCCTCTGTGCAAGGTTCCAGTCTGATCCCAAGGAATCTCACATGATGGCTATCAAAAGAATCTTCAAGTATCTAAAGGGGACTCCTAATCTTGGGCTATGGTATCCAAAGGGCACTGGGTTCAACCTGGTTGGTTACACAGATTCTGATTATGCTGGATGCAGAATTGACAGGAAGAGCACCTCTGGAAGCTGTCAATTCCTAGGTCAAAGGTTAGTGTCCTGGTTTAGTAAGAAACAACAGTCCACAGCAACATCCACAGCTGAGGCTGAATACATTGCTGCTGGAAGTTGCTGTGCTCAATTGCTTTGGATTAGAAATCAACTCATGGATTATGGGCTAGTGTTAGAACACATTCCTCTAATGTGTGACAATACTAGTGCAATATCCATAGTTGCCAATCCTGTTAATCATTCTACTACAAAGCACATTGAGATCAGGTACCATTTCATTAGGGAACATGCTGCAAATGGTACCATAGAAGTCTCTTATGTTCCCACTGAGAAACAATTAGCTGACATATTTACTAAACCTCTGAATGAAGCAGTCTTCAACAGACTTGTGAGTGAAATTGGAATGCTCAATCCTTCATTTAGTTGCTCTAAGTAAATATACCAGTAAATTGTTGCAGCGGTAAATTTTCACTGTATTTAAATGCTCTATTTGTTTGGAGTGAAAATTAGCTGAGATATGCTTTATAAATATTTCAGTATCTTACTGCATATTTTTCAAAATCACATTTGTTGGTAAAGTTGTGAGCTTTTAAGGCATCTCTATATAGATGATTTTCAGAGTTCACGACACAGTTCAAATTAAACAGACTTATATCGCAAACTGTTGAGATTGTGAGACTTCGCGATATAGTTCATTTCATGAGTTTGCGACATAGTTCATTTTATGACTTCGCGACTTAGAATAACTATATCGACAAGTCCCCACAATTGACAGAATTTTGATTTAAATTTATTTCATTTCAAATTTGATAAAAGTCTGACAATTTGCTTAAAATTCCTAAAAGAGAGCTTTAGCCAGGGTATTTCTACTATATCGCAAAGTCTCCCCAATCCTTTCATCTTGAGGACTTTGCGACATAGTTCATTTCTGAGACTATGCGATATACTGTGCAAGACTTTGCGGTACAGGCCATTTTTGACTTCGCGACATACAAATTGACTGTACACATTCATAACCCCATATCGCAGTGTCTCTATCATATAAATACCTTTTCTAACCGTTCACAACTTTTCATCTTGTCTATTGCTCTCAAACTCTCAAACCTAAGCACAAATTCTCTACTCTCTTTTTCACTCTCACTCTCGAAATGGCACCCAAATCTCAAACAGTATCATCCCCAATCCCTTTAACCATTCCCAAAGAAACCAATCTTCTCACCATTCCCTCTGAGGCTGAGGCTAACCCAAGGTACAAGTGTTTTGTACGGTTCTTGAACACTTCCTACCTACGCCAAGCCCTAACCCTGAACCCTACCTTGTATGTTGATGTGTTGGAAGGATTCTGGAGAACGGTGTTGGTATCAACAATGGCTAAGGAAGATGGAACCTCATTCCAGGAGGTTAGTTGTTCAATTGGAGGCAAACACTTTCAATTTGGTGAAAGGGAAATCAATGAAGCTTTGGGGTTCAAGGTGGAGGGTCATGACCAAGAAGCTACAGATGCTCAAATCATAGAATTCATGACCTTCATACAGTATGCTGATGAGATAGATACTGGAAAGCTGAATAAGAAGTTTGTGAGAAGGGAGTGGTCATTTCTGTTTGACGCACTCCAGAAGGTGTTTCTCTGCAGGAAGACAGGATGGGACCATATCAGTCACATTGCTGTGAAGCTAGCCTACTCCTTGGCCAACAACCAGGAGATCAATGTGGGAGCCATAATTCTCAAATAATTGACTCATAGGCTAGGAAGGACCATTCGTGGTAGAGGTAATGACATCTTTTACCCTCGTTTCCTTCAAGTTATTTTAAATTTTCTTGATGCAAATGTCCATCTATTGGAGGGTATAGATAACACTAAACTGGCTTATTCCAAGTCCATGTCCAAAGTACTATTTGGCTCATTGGACACAAGGAATCAAGTGGATGTGATTCTAAGTGTGACCAAGCATATGCAGGACACATTTGAGTCTTATCCACTAGATAAGCCAATATACCATGCTCTTTCCTGGACAGGGGAGGCTGAGACTGAAGGAGCTACACAGTCTAACCCCAGCCTTCCCATCCCATCCAGCAACCCCACTGCAAACAGTCCCATAGAATCTAGGCAGCCAAGTGCATCAATCTCTCAAAAGATTGGTGTTACTAAAAAGAAGTCAAAGAAGAGAGCCCTAGAAGTGATAAATGAATCTGTAGAGTTAGCAAGTGAGAATCCTGAGTCACCTCTCACCAGACAAAAGAAGAAATCCAAATCCAAACCTACCACTGGATCCTCCCAACAGGATTCAGATGTGGAAAAAGGGGTACACCTGTTACTGTCCATGGCCTCTCAACAGGTCATTGGCATTGAAAAGAGCAGCCTCCCCACTGCATCTTGTACAGAGTCTGCACAGGGTCAAGACCTCACTCTTGACCCTAGGAGTGATAAGGCTGATAATTCACAGAGTGGAGAGCACATCACTGTTGAAACTCCTCCTATCTCTCAGGGGGAGTTGCCACAATCAAATCTAAACCCCACTTCTCTCTCAGATTCTTCCATAAAAATTTCTTCTGAACAAGAGAGTCATTCCACTGACAATCTTGCCTTTGATCAATCACAATTCTCTCCTGTGATTGAGCCAATTTCAAGTGACATGGTGCATGACACTATGCTCACCACCCAGGAACCACATCTAGTTGGTCAGGGAATGCATGCTGGGGCATATCCTAATGACACCAACACAAACATGGAGGATTCACCAGTTTTCACTGGAGACTCTGTGCCAAATTCTCCCATTCTTAGGGATGTGGAACTGTCTTCACAGACAAATAGGGCTAATGTTGTAACACATCCCATTTCAATGGAGACAACATTAGACCCTACAGTCATTCCAAGGCTGGAGGAGACTCAAAACCTTACATCTCATGAAGTGCCAAGCACTAGCTCTCACTTGGCTCAGGCCACAATCACTGAATGGCTGAAACCTGTGCAACATGACAGGGCTTCAGGATCATCCTCTGTGCTACCACAATTGACGGAAGAAGAATTACAAGATCTTCATGTGGCACAGATTGATGAGATCTCTAGGATTGCTCAACATCTCCTCACTGCAAATCTCCCAAATTCTGACTATGAGGCTATTCTTCTCACTCATAAGGAGGATGTTGAAGCACAACAGGATAAAATTGTGGATGAAGCCCAGCAAGCTGGAAATGTGGATGCTTGGATGGATGGCAAAAGGACAGTCAAGCTTAAGGAGGCTCTAGCTTTTCTCAGGGAGGACTATCTTACAGCCTTGGGGTCAAATGCCAAAGGTCTCTCTCCTGCTGAAATCTATGATGCAGTTAATGATGTCTACAAGAGCCAACTTAAGGCTATGCATTTTCTTGGGAAGGGTCTTCAGTCAGAAATCTCCACCATTCAGGAAGAAATAGCTCATTCTAATGCTCAACTCAAGAATTGTTTTCTTTCAAGCTTTCCCAAGGTAGATGGCATTCTTAAGGAAGTCCAGAAAACTGCCTCAAATGTCACCACAATGGACTGCACCCTAGCTATGGTTTCAGATAATATGAAGAAGCTCTCTACCAAGCTAGACAATCAGGTGCAGGCCAACATCAACTCAAACTCCATGCTTACAGTACTCTGGAAGAATCAGTATGGGAACAAGCTTGTTGATGAGGTTCCTATTTCTGATATCTCCAAGTTTGAATTCTCCAAACTCAAGGATCAATCCCTTAACTCCTTCAAATCTCAACAACTTTTCTCAAAAGTGGACATCTTGGAAAGAGAGGTAGCTGAACTGAAAGCAGAAAACAAAGGACTATCTCACTCCTTGGAGCAGCTTAATGCTAAGATGGATGATCAAACCAACTCCACTTCTAATATTTTGTTGGTGCAACAACAAATGATGACCTCAATGATGAGACATATGAACCTGCCTATCCCTGGGGAAGCTCAAGACATCTTGTCTGATTCCAAGCCTAAGGGGGAGAAAGAAAAGGAGGTCATTCTGAAAAAGAAAGGGGGAGTACCTGCCAATCAACAGAAGCTTAAGGGCAAAATTTCTGAAGAAACAATAAAGCCAATAATCCTTCCCCCTGTAGAGGTCATCAGTGCAGAAGGTCAAAAGAGCACTATTTCAACCACCTTCTATCCATCCACAATGCCTAAAGATATCTCAACTCCTCAACCTGCTCAACCTACTTCCAATGCTCAACCTGTCAAGGCTACAACAATCACAGAGGCCAAGCTACAGGAAGTTGCCAATTCTCACATCTATCATGATGAGGCCTTCCTGGAGCTTCTGAAAGCCACCTACAGAGATGCACAAGAAGATGCAAGGACTTACAGAAAGAAGCTCAAGGAAAACATCAAGTACTTCACAGTTGTAGTAAGGAAAATCAAGGATGTCCATCTAAGAGAGATAATCATGGTGTGCAAGGACAACTGCTTGTGGCACCTAGCTTTTCAAACTCTAGAGAAACTGAGATTCACTGAGCTGTCAACAATAATGGACTTAATAGAACAAGGTGGGGCTAACAACAAGAGACTGTTTGATGACTTGAAGATAGATCAAGATCAAAGACTGCCTGAGGTTATCTCAAAGCCAAAGACAATAATCTTCTAAAGTCTATCTCAAGACAGCAGCATTGACCAGTTGGTGATCCCTTCAGATTTGACAAGAAATAATAATGCAAAGATCAACCAAGTGCTGCAAATGCTAAGAGCCAAGAGGGGAGTCAGGACAGCTGAGGAACTAGAGATGATTCACACTCTACAATCTTTTCTGATTCATGGAGTCATTCCTGAATCTGTCAAAGAAAAGAGCAAAAAGAAGGATGATGATGATGATGATGATGAGGAGGAGAAAACCTATAAAAGGAGATCTTAGTCAAGGAGAGATAAGGATGGATCTACTGAAAGCAGCAGGAGCAAATATTCAAAGAAATCAAAGGAAGCTGATGATAGCAAGAGGGATGGCAAGGGGACAAAAGAATCAGTTAAGAAAACAAGAAGTGGAATTCAGCAAGTCAAGGACATTGCTAGTAGTACTTTAACCAAAACACAAGACTCTAAGTCTAGGGTGGGTACTATTAGTAATGATCCTCCAAAATCATTATCTAAGACTTCTGAACCTGAATTGCCACAGAAGAAAGATGAAGCCACAAAAGGAACATCAAGAAAACACTTCCACAAAGTAACAGCCAGTGGAGTGTTACAGTGGATGAAGGGGAAGGGAGTGAAGCTACTTCCAAGTGATGTGGCACTGAAGACTAATTCTCCCTGCTCCACAAAGCTACCTCAAGTGAAGCATATGAAGATCAAGAGGGCAGCTAAGAGGACAAGGATAACAAAGAAGAATGGGGTAATCACTAATGTTGTAGGGATCAAAGTGCTTCCTCTTGATGAAGACTATGATGAAGATGCCCTATCATTCTTGAGAGCTCAAAGAATCTTTGAAGTCAAGGTGAAGCTAGATCATCTAGAGATCAAGTACACTGATGGAAGAGAGAAGGTTATGAAGCAAGGAGGCTGGCAACATTTCTATAAATATGAGCTTGAAAGGATAAATGCCTTACTGAATTTTGAAGAAAAGGAAGAAAGGACATGGAAAATAGATATTGCCAGGTTCTTGAAAATGCATACTGATTATGAAGAAAACCTGAGGAAAGAAAATGAAGAAAAGAGGTGTCAGAAAGAGAAGGAGATGGCTGAGATGGATGAAAGAGCAAAGGAGCTGAGGAAGAAAGGGTTGTGCAGGGTAAAGCAAAATCCTTATACTGTGGAGTACAAAAATCTTTATGGAGGAAAAAGCAAGATAAGGATGGAGTTTATACACTCTTATGTGGAAAGTGCCCTCAGAACAGCAGCTGAAGATCTAAAGGATTCTCCTCTCATTGAAGAAATGATTGCTAGAGATGAAATTCTAATGGCCATCTCTGAAATAAAGAAGAATGAAGAAATAAGGAAGAAGAAGGTCTATGATGATTTCTTAGAGAAACAACTGGAAACAGAAGCTATGTAGCTCAAGGAAAAATTCTGTAAGCCTAAAATTCCAAGTTGTTATCAAACTCTGTGCTTAACTGTATCTTCTTTATATCTGTTCTTTTTATGTTAGTTAGGCTTGTTATCAGACATGAAATTGTGCCTAAGGGTCTTACTCACAATTTGGGGGAGATTGTTAGGCTCAAGACATGCCTGAATACCACTATTAACAAGCCTACACTATGTGACTATGTCACATTACATGACCTAGTGATTTCTATCACTGGGATATAGTATAGGTCTCTAAATGTACTTGTCTTGTTCTCATGAACATTAGCTTGATCATGTATGCTCAAAGGTATAATGAGCTTAGTAAAGTTTCTTGCATCTAGATTGTATATAGGCCATTGAATAATTATCCTGGTAGAAGTTCAGAAGTGTTCATGCAGCAGGATAGAGATAAATAAGGCTATGAAGAAATAAGTTGCAGAAATTTGTCTAAGGCATTATATAGCAAAGTCAGAAGAAAGCTATGTCGTGAAGTCACCAATATCCATGTCGTGAAGTACTATATCGCATAGTCCAATTTGTACTATGTCGAGAAGTCCTCAAGACACATGTCGTGAAGTGTTGAAGTCAGCAAAGTCAAAGTAGCCTAGATCGTGAAGTCTTCAAATGACCTATGTCGCATAGTCTTCAAATGAACTATGTCGCATAGTCTTCAAATGAACTATGTCGCATAGTCTTCAAATGACCTATGTCGCATAGTCTTCAAATGAACTATGTCGCATAGTCTTCAAATGAACTATGTCGCATAGTCTTCAAATGACCTATGTCGCATAGTCTTCAAATGAACTATGTCGCATAGTCTTCAAATGAACTATGTCGCATAGTCTTCAAATGACCTATGTCGCAAAGTCGTCAAAGGCTATATCGCGAAGTCCTCACAAGTGAGATCGCGAAGTCAGGAATGAAGTGGAGTTCACGATATCAACACTTAGCCGTTTATAACAAGACAAATCAAGGTACAGAACCAAGAATCAAAAGAGACAAATACTGAAGCATTTGTTCTGGCAAGGTGGTCCAAAGAACAGATGGCAAATCTACAGCTAAACTTGGAGAGAAAGATAAGAGACAAGCAGCTACAGAAACGGGAAAGACTCCGAAAAGCAGGTGGTCCTTCCTGACACAGTTAACGTCTTATGGCAGAACAAGTTGGACTTTCAGCAAGGGGTAACTGTGTAAAAATAGGTGTGTGCACTAGTTTGTATAGGGCTTATATATATGATGCACACCCTATTGTTAGCTGTAAGAGAGATACACATAGTTATTTGCTAAGCTCTTTTCTCTGTAAGCAAGCAAGTTCAAACTGTTCTTGTTTAGAAGCCAGAAATTCGATTGTGAATTTCTTGGAAAGCTGTAGTATTTAATTTGCTTATACAAAGTAGATTAAAGTGATTGTGTGTGTTATTTACTTTCTGCATATTACATATCATAATCATATACAGTCTGTTACTTAGTTATCAAGAATCGAAAAATATATCAAACTATCCATTCACCCCCCTCTGTCTAGTTTCTAGTAGTATTCATTTCTAACATTATCCAAAACTTTGGTCGGTCACTGTACTACCAAAAATATATGATCCATTGGATTATAAAATTATAAATATTCAAATAGATGAGGACCGTTAGATATAATATTAAAAATTGTATTTGATTAATAATAGGATAGTATTTAAATACTAAAAGGTGTATTTTGATAATTTAAACCAATTATAAATAGGTTTTCTATATTGAATAGAAATCTTTATGTAAAAAATCGTAATTATCTTTTCTCTTTAGTTTATGGATTGTTTCAGTTAGATAATAATTATTAAACCATCATTAAATTAAAGATAATTTTGTTAGCTTCGCGTGGGCTGTAAAATTGTTAAAATTTATTGTCTAAAACTCAAGATAGAGCCCAAACAGTAAAGTGATTATCTAAATTTTAATAATTTTTTTTTAATTTAAACCAATTATAAATAGGTTTCTATATTGAATAGAAATCTTTATGTAAAAAATCGTAATTATCTTTTCTCTTTAGTTTATGGATAGTTTCAGTTAGATAATAATTATTAAACCATCATTAAATTAAAGATAATTTTGTTAGTTTCGCGTGGGCTATAAAATTGTTAAAATCTGTTCTCTAAAACTCAAGATAGAGCCCAAACAGTAAAGTGATTATCTAAATTTTAATAATTTTTTTTATTATTGTAGCACCAATTTAATTTTTTTCCTAATTCTTTTAAATTTATAAATTCTATGTTTATTTCAATAAAATATTAAAATCAATTTTAAAAAAAATTAAAATCGATCTGGTCCGTCTACGACCACTATACGACCAAATTAATTATTACAGTTAGATCTTAAATAGATCGATGAGAATTGTTAGATCTAATATTAAAAAGTGTATCTGATTAATAATAGAATTATATTTAAATACTAAAAAGTGTATTTTGATAATTTAAAATTTTTCTATGTAAAAATTCTTAAATATTTTTTCTCTTTAATTTATGTATAGTTCGAGTTAGATAATAATTGTTAAACCAAATATCAGTTAACAATTCATATCGATTACAATATTAAAATTATCAATATAATGCTCATGAATGATACATGTGGACCCTGCGTTATAAGAGACTTAGGAGAACTCATGTACATGAATAAATTTAAACATTTTTTTTCTGAAGGAACATAACAATTTGATTAATCCAAATTATAATTATATTATTTTACATATAACAAACATAAAAGGATAATATCAAAATATTATTAAAATTTTGACGGTTTCAAATTCATAAACAATAATTTTGAATATAATACTTAACCATCTTTTCTTTTCGGTTTATGGGTAGGTCAAGTTAGATAATAATTATTAAATTATCATTAAATTAAAGATAATTTCGTTAGTTTCAGATTGGTTGTAAAATCATCAAAATTCAATTTCAAAAATTCAGGATAGAACCCAAATAGTAAAGTAAGTATCTAAATTTTAATAAATATTTTTTTATAATTGTAGCACCAATTTATTTATTTTTTCACTAATTCTTTTAAATATAGAAATTTTATCTTTCTTTCAATAAAGTATTAAAATAAATTAAGAACAAATTCAAATCGATAAAGACTATAATAATATGAGAATAAAATTTTATATAATCATAACATAATTTTTGTTCTGTTTAATAATTTTAAAGTAATAATGTATTTTAAAATAAATAAAACCGAAACATTAAAAATAAAAGCAGGTAGTAAGATACTTATATCAGTATGTACTTGATATCCTTATTATATTAAACTCTTTTATATAATAAGCATAATAGAGTTTTATCCAAAATTTTGATCGTGACAACCAAATTAATAAGGACTATTAGATCTTAACTAGATAAATGAAAATCATTTGATCAAATATTAAAAAAGTGTATTTTATTTATAATAGGATTATATTTAAATTCTAAAAAGTGTATTTTGATAATTTAAACCAAATATACCAAATATAAATAAGTTTTCTATATTGAATAGAATTCTCCATGTAAAAAATTCGTGACTTTCTTTTCTGTTCCATGGACAATTCCAGTTAGATAAAAATTGTTAAACCATCTTTTAATTAAAAATAATTTAATTATGGTGTAAAATCGTCAAAATCTGATTTTTAAAACACAAGATAAAGCCCAAATCAGTAAAGTGAGTATATAAATTCTAATAATGATTATTATGTCATCATTATTTTAACGCCAATTTAATTACTTTTTTCTAACTATTTTAAATTTAGAAATCTATGTTCAAAAATTAAAGTCAATCTAAAAAAAATTCAAATCAACAAAGAATATAATAATACGAGGATAAAATTTTATAAAATTGTGCATATTTTTTATCCTATTTTATTAAGTTATAGATCATAACTAATCAAATATAATTTATTATTAAATAATAAATTATACGCAAATGGTGATTTTGTTTTATAAGCACTCATAAGACCTAATTTCATTGTTAGCAGGACTATATTCATATTAAAAAAAACCGTATTTTGAAATTGTAGACTCAGCTACAGAACAGACCTAACTTTTTTAACCTATATACATTGTAACATTAAAACCTGTATTTGGTTAATAAAGGTTATTCTAATAATCTAAACTACATATAAGTTAAGTAGTTTTCCTAAATCGAATAGAATTCTCAACATTAAATTTCGTCACTTTATTCTCTTTTTAGTTTTATAATAGTTTTTAATTGAAAAAAAAACTGTTAAACCACAACTAAATTAAAGATTATTTTGTGAATTTCATGTGAACCGTAAAATTGGCAAAATCTAACTTTTACAACTCAATATAAACAAATATTAAATTGAGCGTGTAAAATGTAATAAATATCAAATTTTTAACTATAATTATTTTTGGCTAAATCTTTTTTAACAATAATTTAATCATGTAAACTAATAACTTTTAAATATTAAAATATTCATAAATAAATATAATTATAAATATTAAAAAAACAATCGTGTGTTGCATCGTAATAAAAATATATTTATAAACAGAATAATTATAAATAAAATTTAAGTAACCGTGCATCGCACGGGCTATAAGCTAGTAATATAAAACACTATTACACCCACTATTTTTCTCCACTATCTCAAATCTATTATTAAATATTGATAGGTCCCACCACTTTACTCAATTTTCATCTAATTTTATTTATTTTTTATATCTTTTCTTGATCTCCGTGCCCAGCCCCCATGTATATAATTCGTTGGGACAGAGGGAGTATAAAGCTAAGGTATACTTTTTGAAACTTTTTCACAAACTTTTACAACCAAAATCAAACTCAAATTCGATTGCAATACTATTTTAAAAAATTATAAACAAATTGTATTTACTTACTTCTGGTTGTAGATATAATTTTGTAAATATTTTAGGGAGTAAAATTTCAAATAAATTAAGGGGTCGTTAGGTTCAGATAATTCTGGTATCGGGTATGGGTTTCGTTCATAACAAATCTATACCAGTTGTTTGGTTGAGCATTTTTAAATTCTGATAATCCTTCTGGAATCAAATTTGATGGAGGTGGGTTTGATGGAGAGGTATAAGGTATCAAATTCAATTTTTTATTTTATTTTTATAATAAAAATAATACATACCCAATACACATATGTTAAACATGATGTTGTTTAATCTTGAATAGATTATACTTGGGTTTTGAAAAAATTGATTATACTTTCTTTTTTTTTGAATCATACTAATAAATAATATCTTATAAAAATATTATATAATTATTTAATTGGTTAATTTAAAATTTACTAATCACGTATTTTTTTTTATATAACTTATAATGTACACTTACATATTATATAAAAATGAGTTATTAATTATATTTTAAATTAAAAAGATTCATCTCAGTATTGAACCAAACATATGGTATCAAGAATGATATCTCAGCCAGTTTAACCCGATTTCTGATTCCAAACCAATACCATCTTTTGAACCAAACGATCCCTAAAAGGATTATTACTTTTTTAAATTTCCCTTCTAGCTTCTAAGCCTGCAAATGATATTAGTTTTATTAATTTTACTAATTCAGTTGACGGTGGCTTTGTTTATCCCTTTAACTTGCATCATGCATAATTGCATGTATTTGGTGTGTGCTATATCTTGTTTCATATTTATATTATGAATAAAAATTAAAATCCATGACTTCAATTTGTATGTTTAATGTTGTGCGATTTTAACTCAATATTATAATCTATTTAATATATAAAATAAAATAAATGGAGTTATAATTACCATCTCATCTAAAAAGGAGAGATATCATTTTTTATACCTAATCATGTGAGTGTACATTTATTTTAGAACAAAATTTAGAATAATGCATTAGGGATATGATGTTTGAAACTTTTTAAGTTTTGATGATGTATTGCCAGCAAGCTATTAGCTTGTTTATGATGTAAAATAGTAAGTTGCTTTTATATGTTTCTAACATTATCTTGCAAGACATATACTTAATTTATTTTATACACTTTATTGTCAGCAAGCTAACAATGTAGAAACGGGACTTGACAGCAAGCTACCAGTCTTGGTACAGAGCATATCAGCAAGTTGTCAGAACTTCGTCCAGAAGTTGTTCAAATCAAATACAAGTCTGATTTTCATGGAGATCTTATAAGACTTGATTTGTAAGGACTCTAATATTTGTATAAACGTCTTATCTAATATTAAAGCTCAGGTTTTTCAAAATACTCGTTCAAAATAGTTTTTCTATCTTTTAGGAGTTGTTACTTTTTAAACTCTATCTTTTTAACAACTCTCCTAAACTTGATTTTGAATTATATACTGAAGGGTTTTGTTTTAAAAGGTTTATCCTCCTAAACTTCAGTATGAGATCATTAAGTAAACATTTGATTTTCAAATTGTTTAACAAACTTGAACGTGAGAATAGGAGATTCAAGACCGTTGCAAGTTGTGTGATAATTTGAATATTGATTGTTTATCTTATATATTCTTGGGAGTGCAGTTTTCATTGGGTAGAAGTCGCTACATCTTTCTATATATAATACGCCAACAAGGTGAAAAAAATGTGAGGTTTTTTAATGCCATAAAAAGACGAGTTTACCCTTTACAAAACCCAAATACAAAACCCTTTTACACAACTATTTGGTGCGCTTATTGCATTGTGTTTTTCTTACCGGCGTGGAAAGGGGTTGGGTCGCGGTAAATCATTTTTCGATCTCCGTCGGCGTCCTTTGGGAGTTTCGATAGGAGTTTTGCGGGGGTTATCTTTCCGGTGTGTGTACGGCTGACCAATTCAATCTTCCGCTTGTTCCAGGTAACTGCGCCATGTGGAATAAATTGCTAAAGATTGTGAATGCGAATTATATCGATGGAAATCTATACACTGAAATTAGTGATGAACCTTCTTTTATTTGGAATTCTAAATTTTGGGGTTGAACAAATTGTTTTGATAAATTTCTAATTATGAGATATTTTTAATTAGTTCTATCAAAAATAAGTAGTTCTTATCGATAATTCAAAATACGTGTTCCCCTTTCTGCAAAACCAGTTTGTTAGGAAGTGGGCACATGATTCCAAGGGAATTGTTTATGATATAATAAAACTACACTATTTCATGACGGCTAAATGGTGTTGTTCTTTCTTAATTTAAGCATCACAATATTGATATAAATAAAATCCTCTATGCAAGCATTATTGAGGCTGTATTATTAGTAATTTAATAATCAAAGTGTAGCTATATGAATTAGTTGATTTCGTTCTTGTCAATTCTTCTCTGATTTGATGGATGTTGGTCGGAAAAGTGCCATACTTACACCATTATGTGTTGCATTTGGATTGGCTGTCAGAGTAGAGGAAGACTGAGATTTTATAAAGACCGGTTGTGGGTAGGTTTTCTTTTTTAATGTTAGCAGCCACATGTAATATTACATGAGACATTTTATTAAAAAAAACAATCTTGCCCATTTCAACTCTAAAACTATGCCCGTACTTTTTGAATGCTACACAATCTAATACTAACCGCGCCTACAATGTCCGAAGCACAGACACCCAAACCGTGATTATATGTTCAGAGTTCGTCAAGCGAGGGGTGAATGATCAAATATGCGTAGCACATCTTGATTTCATCTTTATGGTTTAAGAATAAAAAAAATTGGGAATCGATGGTTCTAGGTGGTTGTTTATCGTGGAGGTATGATTGAGCAACTGAATTTTGCGCTTTTCCCAGGTAATTGTTTATTCTCGGCTTCTTCTTCTTGTCTCTTTTAGTTTCACCGTGTAATTGCGAGATATTTTTGGATTGCATAATTTCCTATATTTAAGGCTTTCTGAATTTGCTTCAACTTGATTAAATAGGGAACTGTTGGCTTTGTGAAATTTCGCTTAACTATGAATTATTTGTAACTTGATTGTATTGTCTTTAAGATCAATCTAGAAGGGCTGGATTATGATGGAAGATTAATGCAACTTGACAGTGAATGCGTTAACACTCATAAATATATATCCTCATACGTGTTAACTGAGTAGCAACATGTCAATCATAGAATAATACAAGTTTTAAATTATTGTTCCCATTGCTAGATCACAAACCTCCCTTAAATTGATTGACACCTTCAAACCAATGAGTTCATTGAAATGAATTATCATTAGTGTTGAGAGAATTAAAAGGTTAAAAAACTTGTCAGAAGAGGAATATATTTAACAGCTAATAGGAAGATCAATATAAAAGGTGTTGTCAACATCTGATAAGATTAACGCGCACATCTGTTTAAAGAGGAAACTATCCATGTTTTTATTTGATCTCCTATTTAGTTATTCTAGGCCAGTTCCTCATAGGAAACAGGTCCCAAACTAGATCACCCCAGGGATTCCATTATGTTCGAGTTGTACCACTTGATCTACTCCAGTAGGGCTAGGAAAACATTTACCCCTTGTAGGTAGAAGAATCTCATGTGCCTGAGTCCCTGATACCTTGTTTTGCTTATTTGATTCTTATTTAGATTCTTGATTAACAGTTGGATCAAAATGAGTTATCTCAGTCGAAGCCTCGTGAATCAGAAAGTCTGACTAAAGGATAAAATTTGTATATTTGTAGGTTTCCTTTCATACTTGATTCTTGTCACAGAACAGTCTCACTAAGTCAAGCACAAGTCAAGTGTGAAATCAATAATGAACTTATATTGTATAACATAACACAATTTCGAGCCCTACGCCATAAAAGTTCATCATCAATAATCTCAAATGCACCGCTTTTCAGACTCCCGTTTGATAATCTTCGCAAAAGACTCCCATTTTTAAATTTAATCCAAGAAATAGAGTGGCACTCTTTCCTTAGCATGTAATCTATATATGCCACCCAATACCTTAACTTTAGAAGTCATCTTTCCATTCACTTACACCGTGTTCCAGAGATAATTTTTGAAAGAAAGGAAAAGAAAGAGAAAATTTTAATTTCTTTAACTTGTTCCCGAGTAACATTTTTGAAGGAAGGGAAAGGAAATCTAAATATTTGGAAATAAATTCCTTCTAAATTTGACACAATAATTTTCTTCCCACTTTTGGAAAGATTTAGAGAGAAAAGAAAATGTCTCATCTTCTATTCTTTTATTTTATTTCCTCAACTCAGGAACACAATGTTAGTCCTGTGATGTAACATTGTTGGTGTTTCCCGCCAAGGTAGCTTTCAACAACACACGTTCTAAGATATATGTTTTCTGCTATGGTGATGGTCTTTTCTATCACATTTTGGAGTAAAATTGTCCAAAATATCACAATTCACGAAAATGACCCTTTCTATCACATAAAGACGCAACATAAACTTGTGTTTCCTAAAAATGCAACATTACCATGCGTTTATTAGGAAAAACAAGTAAAAGAATATCTGAAAACGCAATAAGAACATGCGTTTTGGGAAAAAAATAAAATATGAAATATGATAACGCAAATTCTTCTTGCGTGTCTTATGTAGTAGAAATGGGAGCCAGTATCCCAATAGCTAAGGCCCAATAGGAGGTAACATGAGATTTCAATTTTTTTATAAACGCAAGTTTAGGATGCGTTAATGTGTGATAGTAAGGGTCATTTTTGTGAATATTGATATTTTGGGCATTTTAACTTCAAATTGTGATTAAAACGGCCATTTTTCTATGGTTTATTACTTTTACAACATATTACATTACAAAACGGGTTTCTCTTTACACTTGCTGGTGAAAGTGAGTTGCTCCATGTTATATTAGCGTATTTCCACTTCCCAACCAGTTTCTTCCTCGTATACTATGTGTATTATTGGTAACTTCTATGTTTTTATTAATTCTTGTCGTATTTACTAATTTCGTATGAAGTATGAATGACTCATTTTCAGGTATAGTTCCAAGATTTGATTAATCAATATAATAAGAACCAACGATATTGAAGTACTGATAATTAAATCATTATGGTGTTTAAAGTGGGAGGGTGTAAAGGGTTTACTAAACCTGGAAGAATTTCTTTTTAAATTAAATTTGATGTTCAATTCCAAAGCTTTGAATGGTAATGATCAGGGGAAAGATTACTGTTACGCTCAAGGCATGTCTAATTACCACTATTAACAAGCCTAATCATTGTGACTTTGTCACTCTACATGACCTAGTGAATTCTTTCACTGGGATATAGTATAGGTCTCCATTGTACTTGTCTTGTTTTCATGTACTTAGCTTTATCTTGTATGCTCAAAGTTATAATGAGCTTAGTAAGCTTCTTGTAATCTAGAATGTACATAGGCCATGGAATAATTATCCTGGTAGAAGTAGATGTTCATGCAGCAGGATGGAGATGAATAAGGCCCTGAAGAAATAAGTTGCAGAAGTTTTCCTAAGTCCCTATACCGTGAAGTCAAAATGAAGCTATGTCGTGAAGTCTAAAAATATCCATGTCGTGAAGTACTGAGATCGCATAGTCCTAAATGAACTATGTCGTGAAGTCTTCATTACTAATATTGTGAAGTGTTGATTCCGCAAAGTCAGAATGTATTGGATCATGAAATCCTCAAAAGGCCTAGATCACGAAGTCCTCAAAAGGCTTAGATCGCGAAGTCCTCAAAAGGTCTATATCGCGAAGTCCTCAAAAGGCTTAGATCGCGAAGTCCTCAAATTGCCTATGTCGTGAAGTCTTCAAAGGATAGATCGTGAAGTCAGGGAAATGTTGGAGTTCACGATATCAACAATTAGCCGTTTATAACAAGACAAATCAAGGTACAGAACCAAAATTCAAAGGAGACAAATACTGAAGCATCCGTTCTGGCAAAGTGGTCCAAAGAACAGATGGCAAATATACAGCTAAACTTGGAGAGAAAGACAAGAGACAAGCAGCTACAGAAACGGGAAAGACTCCGAAAAGCAAGTGGTCATTCCTGACACAGTGAACTTCTTATGGCAGGACAAGTTGGACTTTCAGCTAGGGGTAACTGTGTAAATAGGTGTGTGCACTAGTTTGTATAGGTATATATATATCATGCACACCCTACTATAAGCTATAAGAGAGATACACATAGAATTATCTTAAGCACTCTTTCTCTGTAAGAAAACAAGATACAAATTGTTCTTGTTTATGAGCCAGAATTTCTCTTGTGAGATTTTGGAAGCTGTAGTATTTAATTTGCTTAATACAAAGTAGATTAAAGTGATTGTGTGTGTACTGTTTATTTTAATTCCGCATTTTCTTACAGCACAATCAGTTACAACAATTAAGTTTCAAGAAACCGAAAATCTATCAAACTATCCATTCACCCCCCCCCCTCTGTCTAGTTTCTAGGTGGTATTTATTACTAACAAGTGGTATCAGAGCGGGCTGTTAACATACAAACAGGAAAAGATCAAGAATGAGTTCACAGAAACTAAGCAGTATCAAGATTCCTCCCTTTAACAAGGAGCACTACAGTCTTTGGAAGAAGAAGATGTTGTTTTTCATCAAAGATTCAAATCACATGTCCTTAGATATTCTAAAGCATGGTCCCTTTATTCCAATGATTGAGATTGCTGAAACAACTATTGGCACTGAGATAATACCAGCAAAACATGTTCCTAAAGATCCTTCCAAATACACTCGTCCTGAAAAAGGAGAAAGTAGCACTAGATGGACATCTCCAACTTATCATCTGTGAATCTATGGATTTCAACATGTATGGCACTGTTGCTCACTGTAGTAGTGCTAAGAAAATGTGGGATCTTATAGAAGTGTTATGTGAAGGAACTCCTGAAGTAAGAAAGAACAAGAAGCAGATTCTGGTCTCACATTATGAAGCTTTCATGGCTCAGAGGGAATCACAGAAGTGTTTGAGAGGTTCAACAAGCTGATAAATGAGCTCAAACTCTATGACAAACACTATGAGACAGAAGAACTAAACATGAAGTTCTTGTTAACTCTACCAGATCACTTGGAACCTAGAATCTCTTCCCTTAAAGAAAGAGACCTAACAAAGATTGGTTTTGATGTGTTGTATGGTGTTTTGAAAACATATGAGCTAGAGTTGTTTCAAAAGAGATCTATTCAAGCAAAGAAAGGATTAATGGCAAATACTTCATGTGCTCTTATTGCTGACAACTTAAATCAAAGAATGGAATCTCTTAAAGTCAGTCAAGTCAAGATTGAAGAGCTGGAAGTTGAAGACACTGGTGATGAAACTCAAGTTGTCTATGATTTGACCGAGGAAGATGAGTTCTACAGCATAGATGAGCTGGACAAGATGGAAAACAAATCTTTTGCCTATATGGCTAGGAGATATCCTAACATTAGGTTTAAGAGGAAGCAGCCATTTAAGTCCAAGTTTAATGCTGGAAATGCTGGTCGATCTAGTGGCTCAAACTCATTCAATAAAGGAAAAAGGATTGTTGGTGCTTCTAAAGGAGGATACAAGACTGGGAGTGTGGATAGGACCAAGATAAGGTGCTATAACTGCAATGAACTTGGGCACTTTGCCACAGAGTGCAAGAAGCCCAAACAGGTCAAAAAGGACAAAGCATACTTAGAGATTGAAGCTAAGTATGAAGCTCTACTCAAGAAACAACAGGGTAAAGCTTTTATTGCAGAGGGAAAATGTTGGGATGATTCTGATAAAGAAGAAGAACAAGAGTACTCAAACTATGCCTTGATGGCATTTTCTGATGATGGTGATTCTTCAAATCATGTACCCATTCTTACTTCTCTGGATATGACTCCCATTCAATATAAGCAAACTGTTGAAGATATGAGTACTGAGATGTTCAATATTCAGACTAGCATGTTAGCTGCTAATGAAGAAATTGATAGACTAACTGCTAAAAATCTTGAGCTTACAGAAAAGAATGAGGAACTTGAGTTAATGGTTGTGAGCCTTGATGGTTTGAAGAAAGAGATTGAATATCTTAAGAACAAAGTGGTTTGTGCTGAACAAATAGAAAAAGCTCTTAGAGAACAAATTGCTGAAAATGAATTAAAGATAAGAAGTTTTAAGAACTCCTCTGAGCTTATTCAAACCTATCACAAGGAACACATTGAAGACTGCAAGGTTGGAGTTGGTTTTGATTATGAGAATGATAAGGGAAGGAAGAAGGCCAAAGGCAAAGGAAAAAAACTTTCACAAACAAAAATGCCCCAACCATTTTGTCAAGTGTTGAAAAGCCCATCTTCAAAAAGAGTGTTGTTGAGTTTGATGAAGAACTACTGGTCATCAAATAACAACTACTTGAAGAAGATGAGGCTGCTAAAGATACTTCCTCCTCTCCTAAGTCTGTTGTTCAGAGAGAAACCAAAGACAACCTTGTCAAGAGTCCTAAAATCAAGAAAGAAGTTGTTAAGAAGAAGAAACAAAACAGAAATGGTAAAATAGGTGTCAACAAGAGTAACAATTATGCTTATGTGCCAAATGCTCCTAGGAAACAGTGTCAGAAATGCTTATCTGTGAATCATTTGACTCATAAGTGTAGTAAACCTGAAAAAGAAGAAGTTGATAACCTTAGTAACCATTCTGTGGGCATAAACTCTGTCCATGATTCCTTCTGTGGCAATTCTAACTGCATGACATGCTATGTGACTGTGATTGCTAATTGTTTATCTCTAAAGCATAAACTTGACTCTGCACAATCTTGTGAATCACACACACATATGCACTCTCACATGACAGGATCCCCAATCAAGGTTGAGAGGGTGAAAACTTCATGTGAGCCTAAGAGTGTAAACTCCAAAGCCACAAACAAAGTGAAGTCTCCTACTGTGAAGAATGCCATTTATGATAGAAGGATCATTAACAAAACTGTTTCTAAATCAACTGGACCCTACCAAGTGTGGGTACCAAAAACAACTTAGTCATTTTGTGAATGCAGGGCAACAGGAATAAAAGAGTCATATGGATCTTGGACAGTGGATGCTCAAGTCACATGACTGGTGATATAGCCCTGCTATCACAATTTGAGGAGAAGGCTGGCCCATCAGTAACCTTTGGAAATGACAACACTGGTTATACAATGGGATATGGCAGTGTTAAATCTGGAAATGTCATTATTGAAAATGTAGCATTTTTTGAAGGACTAAAGCACAACCTCTTGAGTATTGGACAATTCACCAACAGAGGTTTCAAAGTGGAATTTGATGAAGATCAGTGTCTAATCCCAAAAAGAGGAAGTGGTGAAATTGTTTTAACTGGTGTGAAGAAAGGAAACTTGTTTGTAGCAAATCTCAAGGCTGCAGATAAGGGAGAAATTTGTTGTTTCTACACTAAAGCCACAAATAAAGAATTCTGGCTATGGCACAAGAAATTGTCTCACTTGAATGTTCAGGCAATGAACTCTCTGGAAAAGAGAGAACTCATCAGAGACATGCCTGCTTTGGAGTTTGTGCAAGATGGAGCATGTGAAGCATGTCAAAGAGGAAAGATTAAGAGATCAAGTCACAAGAACAAGTTGCTCAATTCAAACTCAAAGCCTCTGCAGCTAATTCACATGGATCTATTTGGCCATGTGAATGTAATGTCCCTTTCCAAGAAGAAATATGCTCTAGTAATGGTTGATGATTATTCAAGGTACACTTGGGTGGAATTCCTGTTCTCCAAGGATGAAGCACCTCAAGTAATTATAGAGCATATTAAGAGAGTTGATAGAGAAGCACAAAACACTGGTTCCTCTGTAGTTGCTTTGAGAAGTGATAATGAGACTGAGTTCAGAAATTCAATATTGTATGAGTTTTGCAAAGATAAAGGAATTTCTCAACAATTTTCAGCTCCTAGAACACCTCAACAAAATGGAGTAGTTGAGAGAAAGAATAGAACTCTTATTGAAGCTTCAAGGACAATAATGTTGGATGCAAAGCTACCTACTAGCTTTTGGGCTGATGCTGTTAACACAGCATGCTATGTGAAAAATAGAACATTGATCAATGAGAAGTCTGGGAAAACTCCTTACTCATTAATGACTGGCAAAAGAGCATCCTTCAAGCATCTTCATGTGTTTGGAAGCAAGTGTTTTGTGATGAAAGATACTTCTGAACATGTTGGAAAATTTGATGCTAAGGCATTTGAAGGTATCTTCATTGGATACTTTCTGGAAAGGATAGCATACAGAGTGTTTGTACCTGAGCAACACAAAGTAATGGAAGGCATGGATGTTACCTTCGATGACAAGAAAACTCCTGGACTTGCAACAAGTGAACAAGACAGTGTGCCATTAAGATTTGAAAATCAAGGATATCTTGAGGATTCTGAAAGTTAGGATGAACCACATGTTCCAACTGTTCCAAATAATGAAACTCTTGAAGTTGATGATCTTCTTTAAACACCTGTGCATGGGAACACAAACACAGGGGGAGAAGAAGAGATTGCAACTGTCAATCGAAATGATCCTGGAACAAGTCAAGGAAATGAACAGGGTCATACAAGAAAATGGGACAGAGCCCACACCAGGGATCAAATCATTGGAGATCCTGGTGAGGGAGTTAGAACAAGGAGGGCAACAATGAATACATGTATGTATAGCTTCTTTCTGTCACAAGAAGAACCAAAAGTAATTGAAGAAGCTTTGAAGAATTCTGACTGGATTGTTGTAATGCAAGAAGAGTTGAATCAATTTGAGAAAAACAAAGTATGGGAACTAGTGCCACCTCCTGAAGGAAAGAATGTTATTGACACCAAATGGGTGTTCAGGAACAAAATGGATGGAGAATGAGTGGTGATAAGGAACAAAGCAAGGTTAGTTGCCAAAGGATACTGTCAACAGGAGGGCATTGACTATGATGAGACATTTGCACCTGTAGCAAGACTGGAAGCCATCAGGATTTTCTTGGCTTTTGCAGCTCACTCAGATTTCAAGGTATATCAAATGGATGTGAAAAGTGCATTCCTCAATGGTGATCTTGCTGAAGAAGTTTATGTGTCCCAACCACCTGGCTTTGAAAATGAAAACTTCCCAGACTTTGTGTATAGACTGCTAAAGGCACTCTATGGACTCAAACAGGCACCAAGAGCCTGGTATGAGACTCTATCTCAATTCCTTCTTGAGCACCAATTTACTAGGGGCACAATTGATAAAACTCTATTCTTCAAGAAGCATGGTAATGATATCATTCTAGTTCAAATTTTTGTGGATGATATCATCTTTGGCTCTTCAAATGAAAAACTCTGTGAAAGGTTCTCCAAGTTGATGCAAAGAAAATATGAGATGAGTATGATGGGAGAGTTAACCTTCTTCCTAGGCCTGCAAGTACATCAAAGAGAGGATGGCATCTTCATAAATCAATCTAAGTATGTTAAAGATCTCTTAAAGAAATATGGTATGGTATCCAAAGGGCACTGGGTATCAAAAGAATCTTCAGGTACTTGAAGGGGACTCCTAATCTTGGGCTATGGTATCCAAATGGCACTGGGTTCAACCTGGTTGGTTACACAGATTCTGATTATGTTGGATCCAGAATTTACAGGAAGAGCACCTCTGGAAGCTGCCAATTCTTAGGTCAAAGGTTAGTGTCCTGGTTCAGTAAGAAACAACAATCCACAACAACATCTACAGCTGAGGCTGAATATATTGTTGTTGGAAGCTGATGTGCTCAATTGCTTTGGATTAGAAATCAACTCATGGATTATGGACTAGTGTTGGAACACATTCCTCTGATGTGTGACAATACTAGTGCAATATCCATTGTTGCCAATCCTGTTAATCAGTCTACTACAAAGCACATTGAGATAAGGTACCATTTCATTAGGGAACATGCTGCAAATGGTACTATAGCAGTCTCTTATGTTCCAACTGAGAAACAATTAGCTGACATATTCACTAAACCTCTAAATGAAGTTGTCTTCAACAGGCTTGTGAGTGAAATTGGAATGCTCAATCCTTCATTTAGTTGTCCTAAGTAAGCATGCTAGTTAATTGTTGCAGCAGTAAATTTTCACTGTATTTAGATGCTCTATCTATCTGGAGTGAAAATTAGTTGAGATATGATTTATAAATATTTCAGTATTTTACTGCATATGTTTAAAAATCATACTTGATATGGGTTAAAATAAAGCCCTAAGGACACATTTAATGCTGCAATAAATGTGCTTAAGATGGTCCAAATACGAGGCCCATTAATGAGGCCTGGAACCATGGCTATGATGATAAATTCGTAGTCAACAATTGGGCCAAGGTCCAACCCTTGTTTTAAACCACTAAGGCATGGGCTTGGTTCATATACAGTCCAGTGGTTGGAAACCACTAATAAGATATCAATACAACGTCCAACATGGAAACCAACTCCAACATGGAAACTAATTCTGATAAGAGTTATCCACTATTCAAAGGCGGTTACTTGGCCACCAAGTAACTTAATTCTACCACGATTTTAGGGCTTCAGACGCCTATATAAAGGGCCTAACAACTCAACATTAGAACTACGTTTTTCTTGGCTTGATTCTCAGTGACAATTGAGATACGTAGGCATCTTGTGAGGACCTGTGTAGTCACGAAACACGAGAGCAGCCATTAAGACACGCTTGTCCACTACCTTACATTAAATACCCGCCGTCAATATCTAAACCTACTTTTCGTTCCACAACATTTGGCGCCGTCTGTGGGAAGCTTACAACAACCATGGCTATAACACGAAGAACAGCAACCGCTACTGGATCAACTGTCACCACCACTATTCCGATCACCACGGAACCAGGGTCGTTACCCCTCACCACAGAGATGGTTTCTCAACCACTAGGGTCGTTACCCCTCACCACAGAGATGATTTCTCAACCACTAGGGACGTTTCCCATCACCACAGAGGTAGTTTCTCAACCACAAGGGACGAATCCCCAAGCTTCCATACCTCAGAACGAGACGAACCCTCTTCAGATGGTTGTCTTGCCGCTCGATCACAACCTTCCCCGTGGAGCACAGATCTCCACAACCGTGCTCCCTATAAGCACCAATCCTGCTTACGGGCTACCTAACTTTCCCCCTGAAATAGGAGGAAGTGGCCATGCCCCCATAATCCATGAACCATACGAACCACCCTACATTCGAGGATTAGGACATGTCCTTGAACAAAGGTACTTGGATTATTCTGGGCCCTACTCTGACGACTACTCGTCTGATGAAGGTCGAGATCAAGCATCCAGGAGAAGAAGAGCCAACAAGGAGCCCCTTGAAAGAAGGACTAGGGGGGCAATTGCAAGGGCACCCATGACTGCCATGGAGAGAATAAGGGCTCATGAGGCTGAGATTCAGAAACTAAAGAAAGACATGGAGATAGAGCAGCAAAGAAGGCAAACTCGGCCTTTGAACCAAGGGGCAAGAGATGTTCCTATAATTGATTTGGAAAGACCTTCAAGGAGGCAAGGAAGGGCTAGGACTCCAAGAACAGAGATTCCCAGGTCAGATCCCCGTGTTTTAATGCAACTGGGTGACCCAGATGATCCCATTCCACCCTTCACTGAAGAGATAATGGCAGCCCGTATCAAGGAAATTTAAGATGCCTACTATCAAGGCATATGATGGTACGGGTGATCCCGCAACACATGTAAGGACTTTTTCAAATGCACTGTTGCTGTAACCAGTCACCGATGCTCTTAAGTGTAGGGCTTTTCCTCAAACCCTGGCTGGCATGGCCCAAAGATGGTATAGTCGTTTGCCGCCCAACTCTATCAGTTGTTTTAGAGATCTGAGCACGACTTTCATCAACCAATTCATCAGTGGACGAGTACATGAGAAAAGCTCTGCTTCACTCATGAATCTAACCCAAGGAAAGAACGAGACGTTGAGAGATTATCTCAAGCGTTTCACCAAGGAGACATTGAATATACTTGATCTAGACAACAAGGTAGCTATGATAGCCCTTCAACAAGGAACCACAGATGTCTTTTTCAAGATGTCATTGGCCAAACACCCCCCCTGAGAGCATGGTTGAGCTCCAACAAAGGGGTGGAAAGTACATCAAAGCTGAGGAAAGCATGAAGAAGACTGACACCCCCGCAACAGGTGGTGGAAATAATGGTGGCTCAAAGAAGCGAAAGACGGAGCAAGAGTATGATGTCAAGGAAAAATATCCTCGTACGACTAGAGACTCTGATTCAGCTCCAAGGAAAAACAATCCAGGCACGAAATTTACTGAATATGCAAGGTTGAATGCTCCAAGGAGTCAAATCCTTTATGACATTGAGAAAGATAGAGACTTCCGATGGCCGAAGCCACTAAGGGGAGATCCTGAGAAGAGAGACAAGAACAAGTATTGTAGGTACCATAAAGACTCGGGCCATGATACTGATGATTGTAGACAACTCAAGGACGAAATTGATTTTCTGATCCGGAAAGGGAAATTGAACAAATTCACCAAGGATGGGGACATGAACCCCCCTATGAGAGACTATGATAGAAGGGATGGGGACCGAGATCAAGGTCGTAACCCACAACCCCGAGGGCCAGTGATCAACATGATTTCAGGAGGACCAACCGCGGCAGGAACCACTAGGAACTCTCGGAAGGCTTATGCCCGAGAATTAATGCATATTGTTGGAGAAGCACCCAAGCGTGCAAAAACTGAGATGTCGATTGGATTCGATGACTCGGACCTTGAATGGGTGAAGTTCCCCCATGACGATCCTTTAGTGATAGCCCCCGTGATTGGAAACAATGAGGTAAAACGAGTCCTGGTGGACAATGGAGCCTCTGTTGATGTCCTTTTCCATGACACGTTCTTGAAGATGGGGTATAATGATTCCCAATTGATCCCCTCGAACATGCCCATATACGGGTTTAACGGGGTGGAATCTAAAGTTGAAGGCACAATTCAGTTGCCTATGACTACTGGTAAGGAACCAAAAGAAGTAACTCAAATGTTGAATTTCGTGGTAATCAAAGCATCCTCGACCTACAACGCCATCCTTGGAAGAACTGGACTTCATGCTTTTGAGGCTGTGGCCTCATCCTACCATCTAAAAGTCAAGTTCCCAACCAGGAGTGGTGTTGGAGAAGAAAAGGGCGATCAAAAGACGGCTAGGAGCTGTTATGTAGCCGCGTTAAGGCCAGACAGAGTCGGGGGGCAGGTTCTCCCTATCGAAGACATGGATGTTAGAGAAGATGAGGACCATAGAGGGAAGCCAGCTGAGGATTTGGTTCCTATTCCATTGGATCCCCTCGAACCTGAAAAAGTGACTTACATTGGAGCACTACTAAAAGAACCTTTGAAGGGCGAGTTGGTCACGTTCCTACAAGAGAACAATGATGTATTTGCATAGACAGCTGCCGACATGCCAGGGATTGATCCCCAACTGATAACTCACAAGCTCAATGTCGATCCAAAAAGAAAGGCGATACAGCAGAAGAAGAGGAACTTTGCACCAGAGAGGCAAGAGGCCATAAAACAAGAAGTTGAAAAGCTCCTAGAAGCTGGATTCATTGAAGAAATCCAATTTCCAGAATGGTTGGCAAACCCGGTTATGGTTAAGAAAGTCAATGGGAAGTGGAGGATGTGCATAGACTTCACTGATTTGAATGATGCTTGTCCCAAGGATTGATTCCCGCTACCAAGGATTGACACTTTGATAGATGCTACTGCAGGGCATGAAATGCTGAGATTCATGGACGGTTTCAGTGGTTATAACCAAATCAAGATGCACAAGGATGACACAGCCAAGGTATCATTAATTACTGATTTTGGGGTTTTTTGCTACCTTGTCATGGCTTTTGGACTAAAGAACGCAGGGGTCACTTATCAACGCCTAGTTAACAAGATTTTTGCCCACTTGATTGGAAAAACCATGGAGGTCTACGTTGATGACATGCTCGTTAAGAGTTTGTTTAAAGACGACCACATCCAGCATCTTAAGGAGGCATTTGAAGTGCTGAGGCACCATAAGATGATGTTAAATCCTGCCAAATGTGCTTTTGGAGTAGGATCAGGAAAGTTCTTGGGTCTCATGGTCTCCAAGAGAGGCATTGAAGCTAACCCCGACAAGATCAAAGCCATCATTGACATGGAACCACCTCGTTCTGTTAAATATGTTCAAAGGTTGACTGGAAGAGTTGCAGCCTTAGGGAGATTTATCTCAAAGTCTGGGGATAAATGCTTATCGTATTTCAAAGCTCTGAAGAAGGTCAAGGATTTTGAATGGACAGCAGAGAGCCAAGAGGCCTTTGAAAAGCTCAAGAAGTACATGGCTGAGGCCCCGTTGCTGGCCAAACCAAGCCCGGAAGATACTCTTTATCTTTACCTAGCAGCCTCCGATCAAGCTCTCGGTGCTGTCCTTGTAAAGGAGGAACGAAAGGTTCAAAAACCAGTCTACTATGTAAGCAAAATTTTGCATGGTGCAGAATTGAACTATTCTGATATTGAGAAGTTCGCTTTGGCACTAATCACGGCCTCAAGGAAGCTACACCCTTACTTTCAGGCACACAAAACTGAAGTCTTGACGGACCAACCCTTGAAAAGCATTCTACATAGTCCCAAGGCCAGTGGAAGGCTAATTAAATGGGCAGTTGAGCTAGGAGAGTTCGACATAAAATATAAGCCTCGAACAGCCATTAAGGCTCAGGCATTGGCTGACTTCATGGTTGAATGTACCATTGACAACCAAGAAGTCGGGGGCAAGAGATAGTACCCCATGAGACACTTGAAGTTGAAAATAAGGATGAAGAATTTGATCTGAAAGACCGCTGGATACTCTATTTTGATGGAGCATCAAAAACAAAGTCAAGCGGTGCAGGCTTAGTTTTGCAAAGCCCCGATGGGTTTACAATCGAGTACGCTTTGAAGTTGGACTTCCCAACAACCAACAACGAAGCTGAGTATGAGGCCTTGATATCTGGTTTAGGCTTGGCTAGAATTCTGAGGGTCAAGAACCTGAAGGTATGTGGAGATTCAAGGTTGGTTATCTCGCAAGTTAATGACGAGTTTGAAACCAGGGATGAAACTATGGCTAAGTATCGAAGAGTTGTGAAAGATGTTATGACTCAGTTTGATGAGTGCTATGTGTAACACATCCCCAGAGAGGAGAATATGAAGGCTGATGCCTTGTCTAAATTTGCTTCTTCTGAAATTGAGAATTACTCGGGAAGTGTTTACTTTCAGGTCTTGAAGGCCCCTACTATTGATTCGAAACTTGTGGCTCCCATTGATATAGGAGGCTGTTGGATGGATCCAATCAAGGCTCACCTTGAAACTGGATGGCTCCCTGATAACGCCCAAGAGGCACGCAAGTTGTCTGTGAGAGCATTGAGGTATACTTTGATCGAAGGGCTGCTTTATAAAAGGTCTTTTGTGATCCCCTACCTAAAATGTCTAAGGCCCCAAGAGGCACGAGAAGCACTTGAAGAAGTCCATTGAGGGATTTTTGGGCAACACTTGGGGGGTAGAGCCCTTGCTCATAAGATAACCATGCTAGGCTTTTATTGGCCCGAAATGCTGAACGACGCCAAGGATTTTGTTAAGAAGTGTGATCGTTGTCAGAAACATGCACCAGTGGTTAGGCAACCACCTGAGATGCTGACTTCAATCAATTCTCCAATACCGTTTGCTATGTGGGGAATGGACATACTTGGTCCCTTTCCAATGGCTACGGCTCAAAGGAAGTTTCTGATAGTGGCAATTGATTACTTCACTAAGTGGATTGAGGCCAAACCCTTGGCCAAGATAACCACCAAGCAAGTTGCTCAGTTCCTGTGGGAAAGCATTATGTGTAGGTACGGGATACCTCACATCCTTGTTACAGATAATGGAACATAGTTCAATAATGAAGAATTCAGGAAGTATTGCGAAGAGAACGCAATTGAGCTCAGATTCACCTCGGTTGCCCACCCTCAAGCAAATGGGCAAGCAGAGGTCGCGAATCGAATCATACTGGATGGATTGAAGAAAAGGGTCGAACGTTCCAGGAACACTTGGGTGGACGAGATACTACCTATACTGTGGGCTTATCGTACCACTTGCAAAGTTACCACTGGAACAACCCCATTCATGCTTGCTTGTGGAGCAGAAGCTGTTGTACCTTTAGAGATCTCACATGTATCACCAAGGATTGAGGCTTTTGAACAAGAAACTAATGAAGAAGGAATGAGGTTGGCACTTGACTTAATTGATGAAGTCAGGGATGAAGCACACGCTCGAAATGTAGAATATCATAAACGAACCTCCTTCCATTACAACCGAAGGGTTAAGGAAAGGTTCTTTCGACAAGGAGACTTGGTTCTCAGAAAAATAGAAGCATCGGGAGTAGGAGAGAAAGGAAAGCTAGCACCCAACTGGGAAGGGCCGTATCGAGTTAAAAAGACCCTTGGACTAGGAGCTTACAAGCTTGAAACCTTGAATGAGATAGAGGTACCTCGCACTTGGCACGCCTCGAATCTCAAGATCTATTATGTGTAACTATCCTTTCAGGATACCATCTGATACTTAGTAGGAAGAATAGACCTAAGGTTCATTTGAAACCATTTCAGGGCATGTAGCTCATATTTACAGTTCATTATCTATAAAAGGGTTGAACCCATCCTTGTTTCGTTTTCAATGAATGTTTATTTTCTTATATCTTGTTTTCTGTACCAACACTCGATATGTGCAATCATAAGTACCGAAAACAAGTAAACGAGATTAAAAATAAACCATGAACACATGACAAAGGATTGAGATAATGAAGGACCCAAAGGATCCTCGAGTTAAGTTTACAAATGGTCGAATAAAAGACAAGTTAGAAAGGCCAAACATAGCCAAGAAGGCCAACTAAATGAACATCTTGAATTTTAAACTAAGAATCAAGAATGAAAAACCTGGTTTGGATCTTGAATCCTATACTAAGGGATCAATATGCAAGGTTGAGTCTCGGGGGGACAAATAAGCCAAGGAGGCTGTCTAAATTACATTCCAGGTCTTCAACAACCTGGAACTGGAACCAATTGTCAATTTTGAATTCAAAAGTATGGATCAAGAAATTGAGAATCAAATTTAAATTCATAATTAAGGATCCAAGAATAAGGAAATTAATGTGATGACCTTGATGGGAACCACACCCTTGGATACAAACAAGTGCCTTGTTTACAACCAAGAGGTCAAGAAAACCAAGGCTTTCACCAAGCTGAATTTTTTTTCAAAACATTATGGGACCATGGCCGACCAGGGGTGGCCGACCACACCCTTAGGAAGGCCTTAGACCGACTAGGGGTGGCCTACCACCCCCTCGGGGAGGCCTTAGGCTGACCAGAGGTGGCCGACCACACCCTCAAACAGGCTCTGGACCGACTAGTGGTGGCAAACTATCCTTGATCAGAAACCACCCCTTGTTTCCAAACAAGAGAACAAGGATTGAAGGTAAGAAACCACTTAAACCTTGACTCCAAGTCACCGAGTACAAGGCACAAGCCTTGATTTGAAACAAGCCCTTGGTACTTTGAAACCAAAGATGGGAGTCCATCATACATCCTTGAATGGAAACAAGGATGAGCTTGGAATAGTGCTTACATCCTTGAAAATAAAAATGAGCAAAAGGGAGAATTCACATCCTTGAATAAGAACAAAGAATAAGTTTGAGATAGTAATTACGTCCTTGAATGAAAATAAGGATGACCTCAAGGTAATGGATCCTGGTTGGAAGACTCCAGATCAAGTTGAGACCTCGAATTCAAGGTCCTTGAATGAAATCAAGCCTTGATGGCCAACGCGGATGTGAAAACTAATTTAAAATGTGACTTAAACTTTAGGTCTATGATCAAGAGTCGAGGATCAATAACCAAGTTGAAATCAGTCGTCTCGGACCAAGAAACCATGAAATGAGTTGAGGTCGTGAAGGACAAATCAAGTCTTGAATGAGCCTTGATTTCAAACAAGAAGACGAATGAAAATGCAACATGCGACAATGTAAAGCTACATGCTGACTAATTAAGCATGATTTGCTTAAATTAAGCAAAGTTTGGTCCTAATCAAGGATTAAGTGCAATAACATGAATAACTTAGTTAAATAACTTGGTTTAAAAACCAAGAAGTTAAAACCTTTGGTTTGAAGACAGCCTATTACTTTCAAGGCACCCATGTTGTTTCTAAAGCAAGGGTTTCATACTTGGGGGGCAACCAGAAGTTTCGGATGACTAGCCCCGGATGACTAGAGCCTCCGTGGGAAGCTTCCAGATGACTAGCCCCGGATGACTAGCCCCCGATGACTAGAACCTCCGTGGGTAGCTTTTGGATGACTAGCCCCGGATGACTAGAGCCTCCGTGGGAAGCTTTTGGATGACTAGCCCCCGCTGACTAGAACCTCCGTGGGAAGCTTTTGGATGACTAGCCCCGGATGACTAGAGCCTCCATGGGAAGCTTTTGGATGACTAGCCCCGGATGACTAGCCCCGGATGACAAGCCCCCGATGACTAGAGCCTCCGTGGGAAGCTTTTGGATGACTAGCCCCCGATGACTAGAGCCTCCGTGGGAAGCTTTTGGATGACTAGCCCCGGATGACTAGAGCCTTCGTGGGAAGCTTTTGGATGACAAGCCCAGGATGACTAGCCCCCGATGACTAAAGCCTCCGTGGGAAGCTTTTCGATGACAAGCCCCGGATGACTAGAAGTGCTATCACGATTGAAACCACTCTTTTATCAAAGTAAGCAAAAGTGGCCAACATATTTTTAAACATCAACCAAAAACCATGTTTAAACCTTGGTTGGTTGAAATCAAGCACGATGGTTGAAATCACGCCAAACAAAAATTTAGTGATTATCACGAATGAAACCACTCTTTTATCTAAGAAAGCCAAAATGACCAATATATTTTCAAACACCAACCAAAAACCATGTTTAAATCTTGGTTTCATGCTTGGTTGGTTGAAATCACTCACGATGGTTGAAATCACGCACGATGGTTGAAATCGCGCCCAACAACCAAAAAATAGAGTGGTTGAAATGTTAAAAAAAAAAAATCCAAGCCGACCAGGCACCAACCAGAAAAAAAAAAAAAATCCCGGCCAACCAGGCACCTGGACCAGCAAAAAAAAAAATTCGACCAGAACCAGCCGACCAGGCGCTCCGGGGGCCTCCGGCTGGACCAAAATTTTTTCGTCGTTTTTCGCCGTTTTCGTCATTTTTCGTCGTTTGTCATTTAGTGTCGTTTAGTGTCATTTAGCACCGTTTAGTGCCGTTTAGCACCATTTTAGTGTCGGTTAACGTCATTTAACGTCGTCTTTCACCGTTTAGCACCATTTTAGTGCTGTTTAGCGTCGTTTAACACCGTTTAATACCGTTTAACGTCGTTTAACACTGTTTAGCACTGTTTTAGTGTCGTTTAGCGCCGTTTAACGCTTTTTAGTGTCGTTTAACACAATTTAACGTCGTTTAACGTCGTTTTTCACCGTTTAGCACCGTTTTAGTGACGTTTAGCGTCGTTTAACGCTCTTTAGTGTCGTTTAACACCAAATAATGCCTTTTAACACCGTTTAACGTCATTTAACGCCGTTTAACGTCGTTTAGCATCATTTGGTGCCATATAGCACCATTTAGGGCACGTTGCCCACCAAACATAACCCGTTTAGGGCAATGTTCAGTGATTGTCCTCCGGAGTTAGTCAAATTTTAGCAAAACTCAAACTTTCGCTAACAAAAAGTTGGATACACTTGATAACTTAGTTAACAAGTGTTCTCAGCCAATAGAAATAAAGCCTCGAATAAGGCTAAATCGTAGTGAATGTGTAGGTCGCTTCGCACTTCACGCTAAAAGACGATACTCGTGAAACACTAGTGTATTTTAGGCCCCGAAGGGCCATACCCGAGGGGGGCCATTGAAAATTAGTCAACGTAACTTCAAGAAAAACCTGATCAGTTTTCCTCGAAGTTAGGGGGCAAATGATATGGGTTAAAATAAAGCCCTAAGGACACATTTAATGCTGCAATAAATATGCTTAAGATGGTCCAAATACGAGGCCCATTAATGAGGTCTGGAACCATGGCTATGATGAAAAATTCGTAGTCAACAATTGGGCCAAGGTCCAACCCTTGTTTTAAACCACTAAGGCATGGGCTTGGTTCATATACAGTCCAGTGGTTGGAAACCACTAATAAGATACCAATACAACGTCCAACATGGAAACCAACTCCAACATGAAAACTAATTTTGATAAGAGTTATCCACTATTCAAAGGCGGTTACTTGGCCACCAAGTAACCTAATTCTACCACGATTTTAGGGCTCCAAACACCTATATAAAGGGCCTAACCCCTCAACATTAGAACTACGTTTTTCTTGGCTTGATTCTCAGTGATAATTGAGATACATAGGCATCTTGTGAGGACTTGTGCAGTCACGAAACACGAGAGCAGCCATTAAGACATGCTTGTCCACTACCTTACATTAAATACCCGCCATCAATATCTAAACCTACTTTTCGTTCCACAACAATACTCTTATGAGAAGTTATGAGCTTTTAAGACATCTCTACATAGACGATCTTGAGAGTTCACGACTTAGTACAAATAAAACAGACTTATATCGTAAACTGTTGAAATTGTGAGACTTCGCGATATAGTTCATTTCTTGAGTTCGCAACATAGTTCATTTTATGACTTCGCGACTTAGAATAAATATATCGACAAGTCTTCATATTTGACAAAATTTTGATTTAAATTCATTTTATTTCAATTTTTGATTTAAGTCTGACAAAATGCTTGGAATTCCAAAAAGAGAGTTTTAGACAATGTATTTATACTATATCGCAAAGTCCAACCCCTTCTTTCTACCTTCAAGACTTTGCGACATAGTTCATTTCTGGACTATGCGATATACTTTACAAGACTTCTCGATATGGCTGTTTTGAGACTTCACGACATCAAAATAGTTTGTACAAATTCATAACTCTATATCGCAATGTCTCTATCATATAAATACTCTTTTCTAACCGTTCACAACTTTTCATCTTGTCTTTTACTCTCAACTCTCAAACGTAAACTCAAATTCTCTTCTCTATTTTCTACTCTCAATCTCTAATGGCACCCAAATCTCAAGCAGCGTCTTCCTCAAACCCCTTAACCATACCCAGAGAGACCAATCTTCTCACTATTCCATCAGAGGCTGAAGCTAACCTCCGGTACAAGTGTTTTGTACGGTTCTTGAACACTTCCTACCTTCGCCAAGCCTTAACCATGAACCCTACCCTATATGTTGATGTTCTGGAAGGATTCTGGAGGACAGCTATGGTGTCAACAATGGCAAAGGAGGATGGAACTTCGTTCCAGGAGGTGAATTGCACAATTGGGGGCAAGCATTTCCATTTTGGAGAAAAGGAAATAAATGAAGCTTTGGGGTTCAAGGTTGAGGGTCATGACCAAGAAGCCACTGATGATCAAATGGTGGACTTCATGACCTTCATTCAGTATGCTGATGAGATAGATACTGCTAAGCTCAACAAGAAGTATGTAAGGAGGGAGTGGTCATTTCTGTTTGACACACTCCAGAAGGTGTTTCTATGCAGGAAGACAGGATGGGACCATATCAGTCACATTGATGTGAAGCTTGCCTACTCCTTGGCCAACAACCAGGAGATCAATGTTGGAGCCATAATTCTCAAGGAATTGGCTCAAAGGCTAGGCAGGACCATTCGTGGCAGAGGTAATGAGATCTTCTACCCTAGATTCATTCAATGCATTTTAAATTCTCTTGATAATTCTGTGCATGAATTGGATGGTATTGATCCCACAAAATTGGATTATTCCAAGTCCATGTCCAAAGTTCTATTTGGGTCATTGGACACAAGGAATCAAGTGGATGTGATACTAAGTGTGACCCAGCATATGCAGGACACATTTGCATCTTATCCACTTGATAAGCCCATATACCATGAACTTTCCTGGAAAAGGAAGGCTAAGACTGAAGGAGCTTCCAAGTCTAACCCCGGCCTTCATATCCCATCCAGTGCCCCTCCTGCAAACACAAACTTAGAACTTAGGGAGCCAAGTGCACCAGTCTCTCAAAAGACTGGTGTTCCTAAAAAGAAGACCAAGAAGAGAGCCCTAGCAATTATTAATGAATCTGTAGAGTTAGGTAGTGAGGATCCTGAGTCACCTCTCACCAGACAAAGTAAGAAATCCAAATCTCTGCCTACCACTAAATCCTCCCAACATGATTTAGATGTGGAAAAAGGGGTACACCTGTTACTGTCAATTGCCTCTCAACAGGGCATTGGCATTGAAAAGAGTAGTCTCCCCACTACATCCTGTATAGAGTCATCACAGGGTCAAGAACTCACTCTTGACCCAAGTGGAAATAAGGGTGGTCTAACACAGAGTGGAGAGCACATCAAAATTGAACCTCCTCCTATTTCTCAGGGGGAGTTGCCAAAATCTACTATGAACCCCACTTCTCTTACAGATTCTACATCTCATATTTCTTCTCAACAGAAAAGTCATTCTCATGACAATTCTGCTCTTGATCAGTCAAAATCTCTATCCATGACTGAGCCAACTTCAAGTGACATGGTGCTTGACACTGTGCTCACCACCCAGGCACCACATTCAGTTGGTCAGGAAATGCACGCTGGGGCATATTCTAATGACACCAACACAAACATAGAGGATTCACCAGTTTTTACTGGAGACTCTGTGTCACACTCTCCAATCCTTAGGGATTTTGACTTGCCTTCACAACCCAGTTTCCGGCGACGTGTTCTTGGCGACCAGGAACTGTTCTTCACGACCCGTTTTCAAACCCTACCCGACCCGGTTTCGATCCTAGAAATCCTAAACCTATTTCAAAAAAATGTTTTTGGGAATTATTTTCAATTTTATTTTATTTATTTTAGTTTTAAATTCAGAAAATGATTTAAATTTCTGAAAATTGTTTTAAATTCATAAAATTGATTTTATAATTCAAATAAATTTCTATAAATTCTTAAATATTTATTAATTTCCAAAAATGGATAAAATTTAAATTTTTTTAATTTTTTTGATTAATAATTAATTTATTTAAAATGATTGATTAATTTTTAATCAATTAATTTTTTATAAATTCATTATTAATTAAATTTAATTAATTTAAATTAGATTTAATTATTTTCTTAACTTTTATTTATTCAATATAATTGTTTAAATGTTTGTAATTAGTCAATTAATTTTTATATTAATTGATTAAATTGTTTTTAAATCTTTATATTATCAAAAATGATCCGATTTTTTATCTAAAAATATTTTGTGACTTATTTCTTTTCAAACGAGAGTTGAATAATATTCTAAAATTACTTTGTGACGATTACGTGACTTATATGATGCATTTCATTCATTTAAATGATGATATATGTTGTATGAATTATGTGAGAAACCTGATTATTAAGTTATAATTATGAATAACTGTTCCAGGACCTAGTTGAATGTTTTGATTGTGGTTGACATGAATATAAAGGTTTATTAAAATAAAAATATGTCAGTATTACTAGAAAATGAGGTTTACGAGGTCGTTGACTTGGATATTGATTTTTATGTTATAGAAGTGTTTGACGAACGAGATTGACCAGGATTTAATATCGCTAATCAGGCAAATGTTATTTCTTCACTTATTGTTCAAGTGATGTTGTTTCAATTAAATTGACAACTGTTTATGTAATCACGTACACGAGTATTGCTTCATTCCTTCTTATTATCAGATTTATATGGTCAGGTTAAATGAGAAAAACAGAATTCTTGAGTTGAGTTATGGAATCTCTAAAGATTGGGAATTTATGAACCCGATAAAGGTAAAAAATATGTTTTGGAAAATTAGGGTTTTGTATTGAACCCGTGAATTGGAAATGCACATGGCCGCGCGCCGGTCGAGAGAATTTGAATTGTTGGCCAATGTCAATAAGTTCCTGAGAGGGCGGATTTTGCCCGGGGAACCCCATATGTAATGAGCCTGCTGTGTACCACAGTTTGGTTGGCGAGCTATGAGCGATTGATCGTCGGCTTAGCTCGTAGCGTCGAGTGAATTCCAGTTCATTTATTTTGATGATTAATTGAGAAGTTATTTATATGATATTGGATTACTTTTAAAGTTATGAATTATTATTAAGGGTTTAACTGCATCGTTTCTTAACTTCCTTTGAGATTTGCATAATACCTGTGTTATACTGTTTTGATAAATTACTTATTTCTTGGATCCTATGTGGATATCTAGAGTTATGTTCTATTGCACTAGCTGAGCATTTTTGGCTCACTCTTGCTTTCTATTATTCTAACCTTTCAGATAGGTACGAGGATGGCACATGTTAGGCCTGCAGGGGGAGTGAGAGTGAACCGACAGTTCCCTGGGGCTCATGGGCAGGTAGTAGTTTGTTTTGAGATCTAGAAAGTGTGTAAGAGGAATGTAGAGATAAAACTGAATTAGTATGTAAAACTTTTGTAGACATTTGGTTATTAGCATAATTCCATATCGGAATTATTCTAATAACATTATGGTTTGTAATCATATTAGTAGTTGTTGACTTGTTTCATATTATAACCTGTGCTCGGTCATTAGTGTTACGGGGTCACTGTTATATTTATGTTTACCTTTCCAGGGTTGTGATTTATATTAGTTGTGCGCTACCCGATCTTGACCCCGGGTCGGGAGGGCGTTACAGTTTATAGCAATATTCTTAAAAAATTCAATGTCCAAAACCAAACTAGAAAGCCACGATTAAAAATATCCTGGATTGGATAGATCTTATACTACTGTCCATGTATAAACTATTTGTGTAATATACACCATATGTTCACAATATAAAACAAGATTGTGGGTACTAACGTTCCAGGTAAGAAATATGGCATCAATCAGTCATGTACTATTATGCATTTTATACGAGGCTAGAAAATGACCTGTGCCTCGTATGGGTTATTATGCTAGTTTGAACAAAAACAGAAAACACTACAGGGACTCCAAGAAACCAACTCGGCACTTTCATTCAAAATCTTTCTTACTTGAGCTCTAGTATTCATATTCGTTTATATTCATAGTTTGAGTTGTATTGATTAATATCGATTGTATTTCTCATTGTGTAAGTGTTTGTTGCTGAGTAGTAGGCTGTGACACAAGGGTTCACAGAACTAGTTAGATATAAAAGTTTATACTTGGGAAGTATAGTACTTAGAGGTCTTTTGGTTCAGGGAACAGGGTTGTCAGCAAGCTGCTATCAGTGACAGGGAAAAGGGAGATATATTGATTAATATTGTAATTGGGAATCATTTATGATTAATAATATATTCTATTACCAGGTTTGGTTTGGTAGGGGACCAGGACACAGAACATAGAGACTAGGGGTTGAACTTGGCTAAAATTCTAAAATTCCGGGTGTTCTTTATTTGCTGTTTATTCTAAAAATCACTCTTTGATGCTATATTATTAACAATAATTTCATATATTTTAGTGCAATTATTGAAGAAAGAATGATAAAAATAATAAATTTTAAACAAATTTAACAAAAATAACAATTCTCGAGCGTATTGGTTGTTTTTAACGGTTGTGATACACATCTGTGAATGTGGTATCCCATTTGTATAGGATATTCCATTGACAAATGCTCTCAAAGAAAAAAAATTAAATTTATTTTTATGATTTTTATTTGTGAGTTGAGTATCCCATATAATACTCAAGTAACAAATGTGTAAGAGCATCTCCAACCGGAGATGCCCTTGTCTAAATAATCCCACCTGGCAGAGTTACTTACTGTAGGCATTATACATAACCTGTTTGAATTGCAACCCTCCAACCATCAAAAGTTGTTGTCTATAAATATAGTCAACCTCAATTGGTTGACCAGAATCCTTCTGAACTTGCAACAAACCCCTGTGAATTGTTTATAGTTAATTATGGATAATGTGTGATGTTTTCATATTACTTTTGGCAAGTATATCCTGAATTCCTACATGTCAGTGTATTGAACAAAATGTTCATGTGATTGTAAGAATTTTTATTCTCCGGTCTTTCACATAAAACTAAAACTATTACGTTATTTATTAATTTATTAAACTTTTTAATTCAAAATTTTGATAGGATCACATTTTAAGATTAATGACTTAATATTAATTTCTTAAACTTTAATTTTTATTCCAAAAAAATTTGTTCAAAATAATAAAATATTATTCAAATAATATAGCTAACCATTATAGCTAACACCATTGGAGCACAACATCTTACAGATTCAGCAAATTTTAGCCAATCACTATTTTATATTATTTTAGTCAACCAATATAACCAACCTCATCGGAGATGCTCTAATGTACAAGATAAATGGTTGACAAAAGCGTATCACATATAAATACAATATAAAAAATTGAAAACACCTTAATACCCAAATTAAAAAGGGAAAATAAATTTTTTTGTCACTCAACTATTGGACTGTTTAGAAACCTACCACTGAACAAAATTGTTTTTAATTTTAAGCACTAACGTTACATTTTTTTTTCATTTTAAACATTCCGTTAAAGTTAACTTGCCTATATTTACTGACGTGTTTTTTTTATTTTTTACTGACGTGTTTTTACTGATGTGTTTTTACTTACGTGTTTTTTTTTTGTTTTTTTTTTGTTTTGTTTTTATTTTATTTTACATCCCTTCTTTCAAACTAAAAATTAATTTACTAAGCCGCGCTTCGCAGCGGCTTTATAATAATATCTCTAATTTTCTCAAAAAATATTATCATTGTTTTTTAACGTTTAGATAACTCGAAAGTAGAGAATTCATCGTGTCTTCAAAAACAAATTTTATCATTGTTTTTTAACGTTTAGATAGTTATTGCTCTAATTTTTATGAGAAAAGATTATATCTTTTAGTAAAATATTTTCTGTAATTCATACACGAAAATTCAAAGATAAAAATTGTATATTAAGAAATTTATAGTGTATGTATTTCGAAAATATCATGTTAAGATTTATTCGACTAAAGAATTTATTTAGTGTGTGCATTTTTAACAAAATTCAATAAGTCGGTGCATCTATAACAAAAGTCATACAAGAATAAGAAACATTGAGAAGATGCCATTAATTTTTTTTTTTTAAAGGAAGAAGTTGTTATTTTTGTTGTTATTTGTTTTGACAAAAATAGATCATTATTAATAAAAAAAATCTCCCAGCAACAAAAAAGATGTTTGTTCATATTTTTTGATTTTTTTCTTACAGTGAATAGATTTGAAGGTAGTGAATATTTTAATAGCTCTGAAGGTATAATTGTAGTTTTTGATTAAACGATCTAGAACTTTATATATATATATATATATATATATATATATATATATATATATATATATATATATATATATATAATTCAAAACAAAACTTAATTTTATATTAGAAATATTATTTTATTTAAAAACGTATTTTGTGGAATATTTTTTGAGAAAATTAGAGATATTATTATAAAGCCGCTGTGAAGCGCGGCTTAGTAAACTAGTTTTTAGTTTGAAAGAAGGGATGTAAAATAAAATAAAAAAAAACTAAAAAAAAAACACGTCAGTAAAAAATAAAAAAAACATGTCAGTAAAAAAACACGTCAGTAAATATAGGCAAGTTAACTTTAACGGAATGTTTAAAATGAAAAAAAAATGTAACGTTAGTGCTTAAAATTAAAAACAATTTTGTTCAGTGGTAGGTTTCTAAACAGTCCAATAGTTGAGTGACAAAAAAATTTATTTTCCCAATTAAAAATGCGTTACATCACTGTCAAGTTAGACTTGTGTGTCCAAATGGAGAAAATTCACCAACATCTTTTAAAGTGCGTATTTTTATCAATTTCAACCAAAAACGGGTATAATTCATCTTCACCCGCTATTGAACAGGGCGGTATTGTAATGGTTGATCCTGAGCCTTATTGAGTTACTTTGTGATAATTTACGACATGCTTTTTTCGTAACTTATTTCTTATTACTTGATTTTTTTTATTTTTTTAATACTTAATATTTTACATTTGTATTTTTAAATATTTATTTTAATTTAAGAGGCATGTATTGAGATTATTATATTAAAGAATTATTTTTAATATTAAATTTAGCAAATATTTCACAAACTTATATATAAATTTATCCAAACACCTATATGATTTAGAAGAATTAATCAACTTATCACTTAACACTTATTAAAAGTTAACATTTTTAAGATAACCCAAATTAAAAAATGTTACATTTTCTATTTTTTTATTAATAAAAACCCTAATTTTATAAAAGTGGCACGGGCAAACCCTTACTTATTTATCTCAAACATCTTTTAATGTTTTTAATTATTTAAAATAATAATTACATAAAATAATAATTACTTTTTTCAGCTAAAATACATCACTTTTCTATTTTTTTTTAACAAAATCCTTTTTCAACTAAAATATGCTACTTTTTATATTTTTACTTACTAAAACCCCTAATTTTTCAACAATATCACGGACAAACTCTTATCTTTTTATTTTAAAATCTATTTTTATACGTTTAATTATTTAAAAAATATACCTATCTTAAAATGTCTACTTATTTGTTTTACGAATGCAATTAATAAAATATTAAAAGTGTAAATAATAAAATAACTATAAAAAACAATCTATGCATCGCAAGATAAAATAACTTATAAAAATTCATTTAGTTACTACTTAACAGTAGTGTTTAAAAAGCGGGAATCGGAGTTAATCGGTGAAGGCACCGTCCAGGGATTAATCGGGGATTAATCGGAATGATTAATCAGATCATTAATCGGAATAAATTTAATAATATTTTTTATATACAATTATATTCATATATATAATTGTTTCGTTATTTCAACTAAACATATGTTATTATCATATATTTATGCAAATATGTTAAAAATGTTATATAATTGTAATAAATAAAATTTTGAAGGTTTAACTTTTCAATTAGAGATCAATTTTAGAGGAAAAATAAAGAAAATTTATAATTTAGGTATCTAAAATTATAATTATATGTACAAAAATAATATTTCTTCCTATTGTTTAATCAAGTTTCTACCTTTTAAATTTTTAATTTTCTTTTTAATTATAATTATTTTTTACTATTTTTAAATAATTAGCCCAATTTTTGACCGATTAATCCGAGTTTTGATCGTTTTTCTGAAAAAACGATTAATTAATCGATTTTCGTTTAATCAATTCGGTGACCCACCGTCTAGCTATTAATCGTCGATTTTTAGAATTGACACTTATTAAAATTTAACATTTTTAAGATAATCCAAATACCATGAAGAATGCAACATTACTTAAGAAATAGAACCAGGAAGTTCAAATAAAGAGAGCCATTTACTAGGCAACAATTTCGTACATCGACCTTTTAGTCCCTCTACGCATGAAATCATAGATAATGATAACAAATCATAAACCTTGATCTCTATTCTTTAGTCATCCATTTGATAAGAAAACCAAAAGTGATACTGCCTCCGTTACATAAAAACTGGGGTTTCACAAAGAAAAATTACTTGAAGCGGTGTGGAAAGTGCTTTAAGTCTGAAACCAAATACGGAGGCACATATGGAGGTAGAAACGAAATAAAACAATCGTACAAAACTGATACTAACAAAAATTACTTGGCCTATGCAGAAGAAAAATAAGTTGCGAGGACAGAAGTTTTAGCAACTTCAATATCATCAAAGCTGCATTCACCTTAGACCAGTTTCAATATCGATGAAATTTGAAGCATGCCTAACAATTATCTAAAGCATGATCCAAATTTGCAAAAGAATAGATATAGGGAAGATTAAAATATATAGTGTGAAAGCCATTGTTAAAGCTGAAGAAACCTTAAAGCAGTTAGAATATTGATAGCCAGAGAGATATATATCTGCATTACACCAAAATGAAGGAAACACAAAGTTCAGTGTATTATATGAATGCTACGTTCTATCAAGAACTACAAGCTTATTCTCCGTCTAATGAGCTTTCAACTTTCATCACAATTTCATCTTTTGTCAGTTCGATAGTAACATGGTTCGCCTCTGCATGACTAGAGTTATTCACAATTCCATTTTCTTTAAGATTTTTTGAACTTTCAGCAAAACATTTACGCTCCTTACTCTTATCAGAAGATGACATGCTCCTCACACTCATTGTCACAGGTTCAGTCATGCAGAATCTCTTTGCAGGATTTTCAGTTCCAGAACGAATTTTTGATACCGGCATATCATCAAGATCCTTTCTTTTCCCAAAGCTCTCGCTCTTGCTTGATAGAGCATTTCTCGAACGTCTTCTCTTGTGTCCCCAAGGAATCAGTGGCAATTGTTTCTCATTTTTGATGCAATTAGTCAACATTTCCTGATTCACAGGCAGGAGGCCCCTCCACCAAACCACATACCGGGAGGAGACATCAGACATCAAAAGTCGAGGTGGAATATAAAGTTTCCCGCCTCTAAAAGATCTTTTATAACTTCTCCAAGCAGTTTTAGGACTCTCATTTGATCGCATAACACTGGGAGGAATGTCTTGGTCTAATCCGAATTGCATAGCTACTCTATGGGGAAGATATTGTTCTATACAGTCCAATCCAACTAGCTCAGAAACTCTCAAGCATCGAGCAAATGACTCTGTGTCATCAGATTCAACCACTACCCACTGTTCATTATCTCTATACAACTTGCTCAACATACAACTACTTGATATTTTGACATAAGGACGCCATATAAATGATTCCTTTCCAGAGTCTAAGGTTGCCCTTACATCTCTAACTTTGAAAAGTTTCACTCCATTCCACCGAGCTGATCTAGGCTCTTCCCTTTCCACAACACTGGGAGTTGGTCTCAGCTTTGGAAACCTCTCCCAAACCCACATTTGCACTAAATCAGTGTGACAAAAAGTTAACTTCAAACGAACTTTAGAATCTAAACTAATGGACTTGACAATTGAATTGTGTAACAGCTTCATATTTGTATAAATGCTGGCAAGAACAACTGGTGCTAGCGCAATTCTATTACCTCGAGATAGATGAATCGCGACATGAAAATCCTTCATAACCATGACACTATTAGAGCGAACAAGAACAAACCTACTCAACCACATTGCAAGAAATGCTTCATGTTCAAATTGCTTGCCACTAAACATAAAATACAACATCCACACTAGAGCAGTGGCACTTCCACCAGGAACTGATTTAAGTTCTTTATAAGCATTTGTCAAAGAATCGAAAACACCAACACATTCATCAGGCAGAGGAGTCAAAAATAAGGCACCTAAAACAGAATAACTTCCTAAAAACATAATGTCTTCTAAAGTAATAGTTACCTCACCCCAAGGAAAGATGAAAGTGTTCGTCTCAGCACACCACCTCTCAGCAAGACCAATGATCAACTCTTTGTCTCTTGGAATTTCGTAAGTTGAGGCCAATATTGCTTCATAGATTCCGGCTTGTTTCCATATTTCTTGGTATTTGGGCTTCAAACTATGCACCCATGTCTTCCATTTTTTTGATGGGTATCCCTTACATGATTGAAACTTATAATTATTTAGTTTTCCAGAAGTGGGTTTTGAGGAGAATAATGAAGTGGGTGGAGAAGGTAGATGGCTTTGATTTTCACTAAAATTGGGTTTAAGAATATGGGCATTTCTTAGAGTTGGGTTTCCACCACACTGTGAATGCATCGCAACTTGTCTCTCTTCCACAAGAGTATATGTATCTGTATCTGTATAACCACAGGTTTTTTCTTGAATATTGACAATGTTATTCATACAATTAGCTTTACTCACAACTTCATCTTTTGCGGGTACGATGTTAACTTTGTTCACCTCTGCAAGAGCATGATCAGTGTTACTCACAACTGCATCGTCTTTGTTCAACTGCATAATTTTCAATGCATGCTCATCATCAAGATCATTTGTTTTCCTAAAGCCCTTTATCTTTCTTGGTAGAGCCTTTCTTAAACGTTTTCTTTTGTGTCCCCAAGAAATCAGTGGCAAATGTTCGTCTTTTTGGGAGCAAGTAGTCGCCACTTTCCCATTTACAGGCAGAAGGCCCCTCCTCCACCAAATCACATATCGAGAGGAGGCATCAGTCTCCAAAAGTCGAGGTGGTATATATAGTTTCATGCCTCTAACAGATCTGTTATAACTCCTCCAAGCACTTTTAGGACTCTCGTTGGATCGACTAACATGAGGAGGAACATCTTGGTCTAATCCAAACTGCATAGCTACTCTATGAGGGAGATACTGTTCTATATAACCTAATCCAATTAGCTCAGATACTCTCAAGCATCGAGCAAGTGACTCCGTGTCATCAGATTCAACCACTACCCATCCATCAGTGTCTCCATACAAATTACTCAACATAGAAGTGCTTGAAATTGTAACATAAGGGCGCCACACAAATGATTCTTTTCCGGAGTCTAACACTGCCCTCACGTCCTTGACCTTCAAAATTTTCACGTTGTTCCACCGTGCTGATCTAGGTTCGGTCCTTTCAATGACACAAGGAATTGGTCTCAGTTTTGGAAACCTCTCCCAAGCCCACATGAGCACTAAATCAGAGTGACAAAAATTAATACTCAAACCAACTTTGGACACTAAAGTAAGGAACTCAACAACTGAATTTTGTGCCAGCCTCATATCCGTATAGATGCTGGCAAGAACAACCGGTGCTAGCGCAATTCTATTACCTCGGGATAAATGAATAGCAACATGAAAATCGCGCATAGCTATGCTATCCTTAGAGCTAAGGAGAACAAACCTAGACAACCACATTGCTAAAAATGCTTCATGCTCTAAATCCTTACCACTACACATAAAATACTCCATCCACATTGGACCACTTACTTGTTTACCATTAACTAATTTAACTTCGTAATGAGCTTTTTTCAAAGAATCGAAAACACCAACACATTCATCAGGTATAGGAGTCAGAAATGAGGCACCTAAAACAGAATAACCTCCAAGAAACATAACATCTTCTAAAGTAATAGTTACCTCACCCCACGGAAACACGAAAGTGTTTGTCTCAGCACACCACCTCTCAGCAAGACCAAAGATCAACTCTTTGTTTCTTGTAACTTTGTTAGTTGAGGCCAAGATTGCTTCATAGATACCAGCTTGTTTCCATATTTCTTGATATTTGGGCTTCAAACTATGGACCCAAATCTTCCATTTCTCTGATGGGTATGCTTTATATGAGTTGACACTCCAGTTTTTTATGTTTAGAAAAGTGGGTTTTGAGGAAAGTACAGAACTAGGTGGAGTAGGAAGATGAGTATGATCTTGACTAAAAATGGGCTTAAGAAAGTGGGCTTTTCTGAGAGTTGGGTTTCCACCACTGGGTGGATGCATAACAACCTCCCTCTCCTCCACAAGACTATCTGCAGCAAATATCTGGTCCTCCATTAAAGAACTTTCAAGATTTTTTTTTCCCAAGATTTTTCATACAAGAAAAAATGGGATATCAAGGGACTACTGCTAAACCCATTTTTTTGCAAACTTCTTGTTTTCTTATGAATACCAGGAGTCAGGGCTTTATGAATATCAGTACTTGTAAGTGGTAAAGGAACCCCTTTTACAAGTTTACTGGGACTTTGGACAATATTTAACAACAAATTCAAGATTTAACAACGGCTTTTTGACCTTTTAGCCCTTAAATTTAGCGGAATATGGAAGAAGAAAAATACGTTTATTACTCTCTTGTATTTGTATAATTGTATTATGGAACAAAGCACAGCAACATCTAAAATTTGGATTTTAGTCCATTTTAGACCAAGACAACAAACCCAGCTCCTTTCAATACCAAAATTAATAATAATAAAAATATAATTTACAAAGCACAAAAATCCTAAAAGAGCAAGACAGAGTAGAGTATTGACTCATATGTTATAGTGATGCCATGAGAACATGAAGGTCTAGACTAAAATTTGTATAAGCATATATCAAATATAATTAGAAACAGTAGATTCAGCATCAGGAACTGATGATGAAGCACATCGATGGAGTTCTGGTATAGATATCTATGTACTACACCAGATGAAAGGAAATAAAGTTCATTAAAATTTACGAATGCTACGTTCTGTCAAGAACTGCTATTCAAAATATCCACTAGGACTAGCATCAATTTGTGCTGCTTTAATCGCATCCACAATATTTTCAAGCCTCAAAATACGATCCATCAGTCCCAAATGTGGCAACTCGGATGTAAAATTGCCACAGATTTCTTCTTCAAAATTGACAATTTCAGTCGTGGGACTATTAGCATGATTAGCTTCACGCTTGTTTGTAACTTCAATTAATTGTTTGTTGGTCTTTCGGTAGAAGATATATGCTCCTTACGCTTGTCATAAGATGACGTGCTCCACACACTCGATGTCCCACCTTCAGTCATACAGATTAACTTTGCAGGAGTTTCAGGTTCAAAATTAGATTTTAATACCAGCATCTCGTCTAGATTGTTTCTTTTGTCAGAGCCCTCGGTCTTTCTTGATAGAGACTTTCTTGAACGTCTTCTCTTGTGTCCCCAAGAGACCACTGGCAAATGTTTCTCATTTTGGATGCAGCTAGTCAGCATCTCCTCATTAACTGGCAGAAGTCCTCTCCACCAAACAACGTGCCGGGAAGAGACATCAGACTCCAAAAGTTGAGGAGGTATATATAGTTTCATACCGGTAATTGATCTGTTATAACTCTTCCAAGCAGTCTTAGGACTCTCATTGGATCGCATAACAAGGGGAGGAACATCTTGGTCTAATCCGAATTGCATAGCAACTCTGTGGGGGAGATACTGTTCTATATAGTCTAACCCAACTAACTGTTACAAGCATGTATTTACTGAATAACATTGAAGAGATTACATTGAAGAAGCTAAAAGTGATTGATACATTTGAGAGTTTATCTCTCAGACTTTTATACACAAACTTTCCTAACAAACTTCCTAACTAACTTTCCCTCCATTTTCTGTTTTTAACTGTGCCAGCTTGGCAGTACAGCTGTCAGCACAGCTGTTAGTACAGCTGGCAGTACAGGTGTGCATATACTTAACATGCCAAAGTTCAGTGAGAGGGATTTGAGAAGACACAGAAGCAGCAGAAGGAAGAGATGCAGAATGTGCAGAAGAGATCAAATCTGAAGTGTTGAGAATGTATAGACCATTAACTGCTCTACCAATCTCGAGGTCCCTCATCAATGTAGGGGCCTGAAGCAAACATTTGTTATCATGAAAAAACACAGATGAATTACTATTAGATAGTAATTTTGAAATGGACAACAAATTGTATTGAAAGCTGGGTACACACAGAACATTATACAATGTTAAGTATGAATTTATAACTATAGTTCCCTTATGTGTGACTTCAGTAGAAGCACCATTTGGAAGATGAAGAAGAGACTGACATGAGACAGAATTTTGTAAAAGATGAGCATAAGGTGTCACATGATCTGTGGCACCTGTGTCAATTATCCATTCATTAATAGAATGTGAAACAGTAGTAACAGGACTAGCAAAGTGACGCATAGTACCTGCAAACTGAGTGCTGTTAACACTAGAATATGGACCTGCATTAGCTTGTCCAGTAGAAACTCCTGATGAACCAGAACCAGCCCTGAGAGTTTGTTGGAGCATCTGCATAATTTGTTTACACTGACCCTCAGTAAAATTTGAAGTGATATCACCAGAGAGACTAGCAGGATCCAACTTTGAATCTGAGGAGAACACAGTCATATCAGCTTTGTCAGTACTTTGCACTTGTGCTGTGAGCACATTTCTAGCAGAGAGATTCCTAGGTTTTGGCTTTGGTTTGCCATGCATTTTATGCCAAGTAGGATAGCCATGAAGACAATAACACCTGTCTTTGGTATGACCAGTCATATGACAATACTCACAGTATATAGGAGAATCAGAATTCTTCTTGAAGGTTCTCTGAAATTGAGGTTTGGTTTTAACTGACAATGCAACATTCTCAGTGCTAAGATGACTTTGACTACCAAGTTCCCTCTGATTCTCATCTTGAAGTAACATAGAATAACACTGACTTAAAGAAGGAAGTGGTGTCATAAGCAGAATTTGACCTCTAATTCCAGTAAACTGATCATTTAAACCCATGAGAAACTGAGTGAGTTGTATACCTTTCTCATGGTTATCAAATTTCACATTAATAGTACATGTACACAGAGAGCATGTACATCTTGGAGAAGCAGTAAGACACTCAAGTTCATCAGTAAGAGTCTTGAATTTGGTAAAATAGGCAGCAATAGAGAGAGTACCCTGAGACAGATGTGAGACTTCCTTTCGAAGACTAAACAATTTTGGAACATTTGTTTGGGCATATCTAATGCATAAATCATCCCAAATCAACTTTGCAGACCTCATGTAGACAATGCTATTGCGAATATTCAGGGACACAGCATTTAACAGCCAGGATGTGACCATATTATTGCATCTAATCCAATGCACATATAATGCTGAGTTAGCAGCTGGTTGAACATATGAACCATCAACAAATCCAAGTTTTAACTTGGATGACAATGCAATCTCCATTGACCTTTGCCATTGACTATAGATTTGCTCATCAAGAATTATAGTTGTGAGAATCATCCCTGGATTATCCGAGGGATGTAAGTAGTACGGATGATTAGCATCAAACACAGTAGTAGTTGATGTAGATCCCATTGTAGCAGCAGCATATGACGCACTTGTCATGATTACACAGAAATCCTTAAAGATACTAGCATAAACTGAGTTATACAAAATATCAAACACCTAATGTGCATATACCAAATCTCAACAAGATTACTCAAGAGATCACTCAACAAATTACTCAGTTATGATTGACCTTGAAGTCACCAAGATTTCGTAATCTAAACACAAGAGAAATCAACAGATTGTGCAGAACTCAAGAAATTGAAGAATGCTTATCTGAACTCAAGAACACTTGATTTTATGAAGATCACCAGAAATGATTTTATGAAGATCACCAGAAATAACCACCATTGACGTCGAAAAACTGAGCTTTAGAGTGAGCAGATGAAGCAGATGAACCAGTCACGAATGACATCGACCATATGCTTGACAAAGAAATGGATCGTATTTATATTTTCACTAGCTCTGATACCATGTTACAAGCATGTATTTACTGAATAACATTGAAGAGATTACATTGAAGAAACTAAAAGTGATTGATACATTTGAGAGTTTATCTCTCAGACTTTTATACACAAACTTTCCTAACAAACTTCCTAACTAACTTTCCCTCCATTTTCTGTTTTTAACTGTGCCAGCTTGGCAGTACAGCTGTCAGCACAGCTGTCAGTACAGCTGGCAGTACAGCTGTGCATATACTTAACACTAACTAAGAAACTCTCAAACATCGAGCAAGTGACTCTACGTCATCAGATTCAATCACTACCCATTGTTCATTATCTCTATACAACTTACTCAACAAACAATTACTTGAAGTTACATAAGGGCGCCATATAAATGATTCTTTTCCGGAGTCTAAGGCTGTTGTTACATCCCTAACTTTCAAAATTTTCACTCTGTTCCACTGAGCTGATCTAGGCTCCTCCCTTTCTATGACACTAGGAGTTGGTCTTAGCTTTGGAAACCTCTCCCAAGCCCACATGTGCACTAAATCAGCATTCAATGGTATCAACAAACGAATTATGTAAGAGCCTCGTATCTCTATAAATGCTGGCAAGAACAACCGGAGCTAGCGCAATTCTTTTACCTCGGGATAGATGAATAGCAACATGAAAATCATGTATAACAATGTTAGCATAAGATCGAACAAGGACAAACCTAGACAACCACATTGCTAGAAATGCTCCATGTTCTAATTCCTTACCACTACACATAAAATACTCCATCCACGTTGGAACAATAACATGTCCACCATAAATTAATCTAACTTCTTTATAAGCATTTTTCAAAGAATCGAAAATACCAACACATTCATCAGGTATAGGAGTCGAATACAATGCACCTAAAACAGAATAACCTCCAAGAAACATAACATCTTCTAAAGTAATAGTTACCTCACCCCACGGAAACACGAAGGTATTTGTCTCACCACACCACCTCTCAACAAGACCAATGATCAACTTATTTTCTTTTGGTATTTTGTAAGTTGAGGCCAAGATTGCTTCATATATACCAGTTTTTTTCCATATTTTTTGGTGCCTAGGCTTCAAACTATGTACCCAAATCTTCCATTTCTCTGATGGGTATGCCTTATATGGGTGCATATCATATTTTTTCAGTTTTTTAAAAGATGATTTTGATGAATGTAGTGAACTAGGTGGTGAGGGAAAATGATCATGATTTTCACTTAAAATAGGCTTTAGAAAATGGGCTTTTCTGAGTGTAGGGTTTTCACCAGAGGGTGTAGGCATAACAACTTGTCTCTCTTCCACAAGAGTATATGTTTCCACTGTAGTTGGATGATCCTCCATTAAAGAACTTTCAAGATTTTTCTTACTAGAAAAAAAGGGATTTTTTTTTTTACTTATGGACAACTTTCGAGATATTCATACTTGAACTTTCAAGATTTTTCATACTAGGAAAAAAGGGATTTTGAGTTTGAAGTTGAGAAACATATGTTTGCGGGTTGTTTTTGACTTTCCCTTTTAAGACTTAAACATGAACGAAAGATCAGGGGTTTATATGCATATCAAAATATCGTGATATCAGTAGTTGTAACAAACTTTGGAGTGGCAACTGTTCGAGTGTCTGTTTGGTATTTATAGCCCCGTGCTAGGGGTGAGCATAATTATTCAAAAATCGGATAATACTAATTTTCAGTTCGGTATTCGGTTTCAAAAATCCGGAAATTCGGATATTCGATCCGAAAAATCCGAACTGGATATTCGATCCGGTTTTTTTCACTAATTCGGATTCGGATCATAATTTTTAATAAAATCGAATATCCGGATCCAATCTGCTTTTCACTATTTCTTTAAAAAATAATTTATATATATAACAAATATTTACCATATTAACGCCAAAATATTTCAAATATGATATATTAAATTAAATAATAAACTATCACAAATAAATTAAAGAGTTTGTTGTGTTCTACCAAAGTTTATAATCATTTTAGATATTATAACACAATGATACACTTGAAATTATATTTTTGAGATTGAACTTACAATTATTTCATAAATTTATACGTGAAAACCTCGTAATCTCATGCATCAACTTCAAAGTATATTTTTCTCCAAATTAACATTTTATTTGTAACAATTTATTAATAAGTTACAATACTTTTTTTGATAATAAGAAGTTACAATACTAAAAAGTTTTTAAAAACAATGTAAATGAAAGAGTATTCTTTTTAAATAATATTTTTTCACTTAAGATTGTAAATTTGAGAGTTAGCGTGTTATTAATATCTCCTAAAAATATTTTTAAAAAACTAATTTAAGAATTGAATGATGGTCTATGATGATTCAAAATAAAGTTAGGAAAACAAATGAATTTATAAATGTTAAAGTATGAAATGTTGATGTCAAAAATATTCTTAATTACTTTACAATTTGTGTTAACGATAACTTATCAAAATATATTAAATTTTTTTTTTTTTTTACAAATTAAAAGATATTTTACTTATTTAATTCGGATCCGGATTATCCGATTTTCGATCTGGTTTAAATGGATATCCGAATTCCGGATATTCAGTTAAATCGGAACCGTAACTGGAATAGATTTTCAATGATCCAGAAAATAGAATATCTGATCCGAATTCTATTAACCGGACCGAATATTCGAATTTGCTCAACAATACCTCGATCCGAATTATATTAATCGGACCGGATATTAAAATTATTCATTAATTAAAAATTGCATCTATAATTGAGCAGATTTTCACATATGATGCATTTTTTGTTAACTCGTTAAACTTTACAACCTTTTGAGGAGATAATTTAACAAGTCGTGAGGATTATATATTGACTAACTTTATACACGTGCAATACATGGGATAGTTTATAAATTATTTGAACATTTTATTTCTAATTTTATTTAAATTGTGATATTTTTTATTTTCTAAAAAATATTTAACAATTTTTAAAAATAACTAAAGCTAAAAATATATATTCTTTACACATATATTATTTCAGTTTTTGTTGATTTTTTGAAATGATACTTGTTTTTGATTATTTTTTTATATTTTTAAAATAACTAATTTTTTATAATCATTTATTTAGTCATTTATTATTTTACTAAATTTAACTTTAATAATTTTATTTCGATATTTGTTTGTTTTATATCAAGTTATTCATTGACAATTTTTATTTGATTTAGTTTGCTCTTTGTTGAGTTTTTAAATTTTGTTTATTTTGTTTATATTCTTATCTTTTTAAAAAAAAAATGTTATACAGTTAAAGATCACACAAATAATACCATACCATAAATTAATTACTTTTATATTTTAGTTATCAATTTCTTAATTGTTAATCAACCAAATTTTTGTAATTCAAAAAACTTTTGAAAATTTATGATTTTCTCGTAAATATATATGCTTGATGTTATTTACTTATTAATATTTAGTTATAATTATATTAGTAACCATAATGTTAAATATATCTAAGAGATATTTTAGATATAAATTTTGTTTTGATTTCTTTGGTCATTTTTAATGAGAATGGGACATTTTAGTTATCTTTTAATTTTATAATTTGAATTTCTAAACACCTCGACTATGTTTTCTTTTTAACTTAAAATGAAAGGCACATTTATAAATGAAATTAATTTATATTAAAGTAATAGATGTACTAATATATATCTCATTTAAGAATTTATCTTTAATTTCTCTTAGCTAAATATCGATTACCCTAATTTGTTGACTATTAACTTTAAGATTTATATTTTCCGAATACATAACTTATAGTTTTTTTATTTTCTTAAGATCATTTTTAATCTTCATTATAAATAATTATGATTTTATTCTTTGTTTTCGTATTTTTTTTAAAGATGTTAAATATTTGTTTTAGGTACACTTGTTATTAGATTTTTTTTTCAAGACACTTGTTATTAGACTTTACGTTGAGATATAGTGTGTAATTGAGATGTCATATAAATTTAAAAAAGTGATTATCATCCATGTCATTCCATACCATACCAAATAACTCATTTATACTAATTATATATAGCCATATAGGGTTTTGGTCCACAATCATCGGTGGTTGGTAAAGTGGGCACAACCACCAAATTTGTCCTCCCGAAACCAACCATTGCGGTGGTAAAAATTACCAGAATACCCCCCACCCCGCAACCTATCATTGCGGAGGTCGCGAACTAACATTGTTGAGGCTAGATATTTTTTTTATTACAAAACTACCCTTCCATGCATTTTGGAGCATAATTGGATGAGCTTTAATAAAATGGACTTTCTTGTATTTTGGGTTATTCATTGGGCCTTCAATAAAATGGGTTTGAAAATAAAAATTATATTAGATCATCAATTATATTTGGGGCTTAATATAAATTTGAACTTTACATTATTTTGTAATTAAATAATAAATATATTTTTATTTTTAAAATTAAAAAATATCACAAAAATAATAATGAGAGAAAAACCTAAAATATTGGATGGTTTGTGAGTTGTATCCACTAAGATACCATGTCAAATCACGAAGTCATTCTAAGATTTTGAGCGTTGGATCATATAACATGTTTAACGGGAACTACACAATACAAATACACCATTGTGCTGAGTCGAAAACGACCTGAAGTTCTGAATGAAACTTTCATGTCGATCATTATGTGGTTTAATGTGTAATTCCTCATACATTTACAAGAAATAACAAACTATTTACATGAAATCCCGAAAATTTCCGGAATAACCTAAACATCCCATTCTTGGCTTAATTCCAAACAAGCCTATAACTCGTACGATACACGGATGAATTTTAGTATTTTTTATTTTTTATTTTAGTATTTTTATATGATTTATTATTATTTTTTATCTTATTTTATTAGCATTTATTTGTATTTTGATCTTAAAATTTTTTAATATGTTGTCGACAGAATAATATCTTGAAATTTTGAATGTAGCTTAGAAAAATAGATGATATAAATATTTAATAATAATAATATGTTGTTGACGGGATTCAAATCTTGAACCCGTGAAGTATTTTAGATACCAAGAAAATAATAATCTTTTAATATTACATCAAACGGTTCTCATTTATCTATATTTATATCTAACGGTTATTATTTAGAGAACCAAACTACCAACCAACCAAATAGATGGTAGTTTTCTTATAATAGTATTTTTTATATGATTTTTTAGTATTTTTTATCTTATTTTATTAGCATTTATTTGTATTTTGATCTTAAAATTTTTTAATATGTTGTTGACGGGATTCAAATCTTGAACCCGTGGGAGCATTTTAGATATCAAAAAAAGAATATTATTTTACTATTACATCCAATGGTTCTCATTTACCTATATTTACATCTAACGGTTATTATTCTGAGGACCAAACTAAATGACCAAACTACCAATCAAATAGAGGGTGGTTTGCTTATAATATTATAGTATAGTATATATATGATTTTTTAGTATTTATTATCTTATTTTATTAGCATTTATTTGTATTTTGATCTTAAATTTTTTTTAATATGTTGTTGACGGGATTCGAACCTTGAACCCGTGTGAGCATTTTAGATATCAAAAAAAGAATATTCTTTTAATATTACATCCAACGGTTCTCATTTACCTATATTTACATCTAACGGTTATTATTCAGAGGACCAAACTAAATGACCAAACTACCAACCAAATAGAGGGTGGTTTGCTTATAATATTATAGTATAGATAGATAGATAGATAGGTAAAAAAAACGAGACAGTTTCCAAGTTCCACTACTTATCAAAACTATTAAATTTTATTATAATTTATCTTGTCATATTGCTTTGTTTAAGGGCAGAAAAGTAATTTCACATGTCTAGCTCATACATCCCGCAATGAAACATTACGGGAGTGTTTAATCCTGATCATTTATTTTTACAATAAATGACTAGAATTTGGTGATTGAATTCCCATTTCAACCAATTGTGATCGCGGAAGAAAACACTTATATATAAAGGTATAATTTATCACAACATATTAACTAACTGTGTAAGTGGTACAGACTGGGTATCCTGCAGATTGGTTTCTGATTCGAAAAATTGAATTAAAATTTATAATTTTTTGTTTAAAAAAATCAACTCTATATGAATTATATAATAATCTAATAAAAGTCCAAAAATCAATTGATCCAATTTAAAAATTATCTGAATTGAAAATTTAATCAAACATAATTCAAAATATTATATTCGATTATAACTTCAAATCAATAAAATTTGAATAAAAAATTTACTCCAAATGATTCGAAATACGAGGTCGGATATAAATTCCTAACTTTAATACTCATTTCTAACTTTACCAACTTCCACCGTCTACATTTGACCACAGTACAGCTGTCCAGTGTGTCGCCGATGAGCTTTGAGCTTCCGTTACTCATACAAATACTACTATATTTAAACACACCCGTTTAAATATAGTAACACTTGTCTTTTTTGGTTTCTTTATTTTGATGTTTTATGAAAGCCCTAACGTTTTTGCAATGCTTATCCTTTCATAGCTTCATATACTTCCACACAAATGATGTAAGTCTATTTATTTATGTTTATGCTAATCTCATGCTTTCTTTCTTATGTTTGTATATGATTTGTTTTTGTTAATGTACATTGTTACTGCAGTAGAATCTCGATAAATAAATATTTTTTTCGTGATAGTGTATTTTTAATCTCGATAAATGAATAAAATTCTCGGGTACTGAACTATAGGAAATTTAAATGGATAGACATTTGTGTGTGTGTGTGTGTTAGAGCCTTAGAGGTGGGAAATTGAGAAGTTAATTAATTTTTATTTGGAAAGATATTTTAACGCAGCTAGTACCTTTAAAGAAAGTCTGTTATGATTGAATTTAGTTAGTGGAATAATTGGGGTAATTTTTTGAGGCATTGCGTAGGATAGAAGGCGATAAATTATGGATCATGGTAGGCGTGTAGCTCGCGATTAGTTGACCGTGTTGTAGATTCTGAGTGTCTATTGGCATTTCATTGGAGTACAGCCGTACAGGCGAATCAAGCGTTTAGATGTATGTACATTGATTACGTTCGTTATTTAAATTTGATGTTGGTTATTTTTCGGTTGTAATGTATTTTTAGTAGTCTCATTCGTAAATTTGGACAATTTCAATTGAACCTTGTAGATTAATGACGACAAATTTAAGAAAAAATAACAATAAAATTTTATTTAATAAAATTATTTTATGAAATCAATCAAATTATTTCTCTCTATAAATAGGTCCGGCTCAAATGAGAACTATTTTTCAAATATTGTTCCGCACTTTTTTTCATGTTGATGTAGATTGTTGGCTTCTGATTTGATTCGAACCTGACCTATATATAGAGCTGAATGCCTAATTAGCCTAAGGGACGCCTTGGTAAACTCCTTAGCGCCTAGACGTCCAGGCTGTTGGGTAGCAGCTTAGATTGCCTTTACGCCTCACAATATGCTAGTTAGTTTGCAATTGTTTTATTTGATTATTTTCTGGGAAGCAATGCTAAAAACATAGTTCAAATTAATTTTTTTGTGTGTCTTTTATAGGTGTTCCCTTGTTAATTAGGGAGAATTAATTTAGTAGGGGTTTTTCTTTTACCTGTTAAAGGTTAAATTGAAGAAATTTCCCTGAAGTTGAATGGAAATTGAAGTGGTTCTGGTGTAGGTGACTTTGTTCAGCATTTTGACATCTGTTCGAAACAAGACAATGGGGTCGAAACTGTTTGTCCCCGCATTCTTATCCTTAGCAGTGCCCCAAAGCAAAAGACAGAATCGATTAAATTTTACCGAGTAGCCCCCACAAACAAACAACAAAATGTAACCGTTACAAATTGTAACAATTCCATCTCCCCTTTGCTTCTACAATCCTGTGCTATTAATTGAAGTCCAAAAGGCAACTCATCCACAAACCAACTTGGCTTATAAACAGCTACTTTAACTTCAAGGGTTTAACCTTTAGATTTTACGGCCGTGAAATTTGAGTTTAAGGTTAAAATGGAGATGAAGGGGAATCATGGTCTGGGAAACTCTAGCACATGCAATGGTGATATTCAAGGAACTCTGGGAGATAAGTTCATGCAGTGGTCAGATGATCAGGTTATGGTTCTTGAGCAATTCTTTGTGGAGTGTCAGTCTCCAAGTCATTCGATGAGGCTTGCAATGATTCGTGAGAATTCTGTGCTTTCTAACCTCGACTCTCAACAGATCGAGGCTTGGTTTGAAAGCCGCAGGTAAATTTTCTTGATTCAGGGTTTGCCTATTCTTGCTTTGCATACTTCAGTTTGTTTATTAGCAAGTACTCATTTACCTTATGTGTGTTAGTGTTGGTTAATCTTTTGTAATATAAGGTTGAAATGTTGGATGATTTTTTACTTGATCAATTTTTATACTCAAAGCAGCTGGAACTGTTTCATTCAGTAGCTAATATTTTCAGAATCTACTACTTTCGCTTCTTTCTCAGTCTCGAAGCTTTTTCAGAGTTCTCGTCACCGAAGGACTAAAAATTAATGTAGCAAAAGAACATTAATTATAGCCACCATGGTAGAAAAGGGGGGCAATTGGGCTGAAATTTTTAATTAGATATTTACATTCATTATGCTAAGTATATTTAATACAAATTTAATTGTCACCCCTACATAATTAAAATTTTACCCTATGTAACTATTTTACTAAACCTCTTGAACTTTCAACTCCACCAACACTAGTGTCTGGCTTTGGCCCTGATTGTAGTGTTTCTTTTTTCCACCTTCCTTTTACAGGTCCCTTGAGAAGAACAAGATGGCTGCGACTGGTAAGCTACTGCTGTTGGAGCAAAATTATCTTCATGGCACCGTGCAACAGTTGCTAAGAGAGAAGGAATATTATCGCATGATGCTGCAATATGTATGCGTTGCTCTTTAAAGTACTTTCGTTTACATTAGGTTTTAACACTTACACTATTCACATGTGCTTCCTTTCTCCACAGACTTCACTTGAGTCTTTTCCAGCTCCAGAAATTCCAAGATCTGTGTTTGAAAATCTGAAGATTGTTGCAGAAAGGAGGCAGCAGCTGCTGTTAGAAAATGAGTACCTTCACAACGAGGTGCAACACTTGCAGAGGGGAAACGAATACGTTCAGATCCTACTGGAAAATGTACGCCATATTGCTAGTTATTGCAAGTACTTAATTTTATATTTGATTTACCATACCTGTATGTATGTGCTTTTGTTTTGTTAAGGTGCCTATTGAGTGGTTTCTTCTGTAAAGTTTCAAAATTGATTTTGGACAGCCTAACTCCGATATTTTTGGTTGGTTTGTTGACATCATGATGGAACAAGGTCATTCTTGGTATTTGTAAAACTGTTCAGTGCTGAATTTATGTGATTAGTTTTTGTGGGTTTATATCTATTACTGGAACCAATTATTGCAAACACTTTGTCAGATTCATTAACTGATGTCAGATCTTTTAAAATAATGTCCTTCCCAGTGACATGTATATAAAAATAATTTAGGGCATACGATTGCTGACGATTATTTCTTTGTCAGATTTGTAACAGTTAATATGATTGCTACCTTTTGTCGGATTCGTTGATTGTCATTTTGAAATCGTAATAATTTATATTTACATACTTATTATTTACAAAAAATGAGTACGGTTAATGAAAGTTATTGCTTTCATCATCTTCAATTCATTATGAAAACATAGTTACTACCAACAATAGGTTAGCTCCTTGTTTGGAAATTTTATTTTTAATTCCTTTTTGAACTATAATATGAACAAAAATCAAATACATTCACTTTATGAAACTAAAGTTGCATATGAGTCTTAGGTTCTCCTGTTTAGAAAGATCATAGATAGGGTTCAATTATGTGTTTCCCTTGGGTTAATACATTGAATATAATTGCCATTCAGATTGATCTTATTTTCTTTTCTTACTGCTTCGACGGCTCTTCTATCAGATATGGAAATCATTCATTGTAATGTTGGTCACTGTACAATTCCAACCTTTTTTGCATCCTTATATGTCTCTAATCCATATTCGTTAATATTTGTTGATTCCTGTAATGCCAACAGCTAATCACAGACTTAAAGCAGCCATCCTCCAAAGAGTCTTTTTTCCGTTTTATTAGGTTGAAGCTACACCATTGTTAATATTGAACTTTCTGTTTTCTTGTCTAAGAAACACCACATGGTTGTTGCACCATTTTTATTTTCAGCCCCCTTACAAGCTAAAGCAGTAACCTATAAACAAAAATCACCATCCCTAGCCATATCCACCTTCGCACATCTATAGTAGGGATGTAGCAAATACGATTCTCTTTTTTCTTTCAGTTGTTATGGTTTATGGCCGAAGACAGTGTCTCCTGTTGCGCAGACACTGTGGTCAGATGTGATGCAAGGAATTTACCATGAAAAAAAGGAATTACCGAAACTGAAGATCTTTCAAGGGTGTCAAATAATCCTGTCCTGTGTGCGTATAGTTATTGCTCTCGTCGCCTTAGATGAAAAACCCTAATATTCTCTTTGTGACATTCTAAAGTAAATTTCCTAGATCAGTAACAATGGATGCTTATATCAAATCTTTTTGACATCATCCTCAAATTAAATAGAGAACTAAAAGTTTACAAATATTTCAACCACTAATTTATATTTTAGTGTGCTCACTTTGCCATTTTTCACCTTAGCTATAAGAAAAAAGAGATACCACAAACATTCTGCGTCAGCAATAACAGTAAAATTGTTCTAACGCTGGTGTTCGTAAAATATTAAAGGGATACAATATGTGATTTCTGAGAATAACAATGACATCCAAGTTTTGTATGTGATCACTCTTGTTTCTGAAGGTACTAGACGCAAACTTGACATTTCTTCTTATATTCTTAAATCTGATAAAAAATTTGTTGCAGGTAGATGACATAACAAACAGTGAAGCTGCAGTCAACCCTGATCTGTATTTTCCTGGGGATGTCGATAATACCAGGGGGTACTCTTCGCGCGAATAAATAAACAACAAATATGCAATATTTTTATTTTAGCAGTTCGACTTGGACACTGATTCTTTCCTTGTTCATCATAGGTTGCTCTTGTTTTCTGAAACCATGACAAAGTTTCCTCCCAAAACACCAATTGCTTGTGACTGGGTCTCAATCCCAAGGATGAAGGTTTTTAACTTTTAGACTGTTATCACAATTTATCATGCTCATATCCACATACGTGGAAGTTTAAAGCTTTCCTTGCACCCATTACGCATATCATAGCATATATCTCTAGTTTTAAAATTTTAACTACTAGTAGATGCTATGACCTCATCTAGCATAGCCATTTTTTCTTTGAAATTATTATTATGGAGTACAAGAGTATGATGTAGTCTTCAACATTACTGCAAGAACCTGTCAGAAAAATCTTGTACAAAATCTCCTGACGACCTTGGCTTCGCCAACTTTAAGATTGTGTTTGGGAACAAACATGATATTCATTTCGAATGATTGATTTCAGATGACAAAAATTGAGTTTTCATTTCAAATTCCCAAATTTATGTCTATAATGCCTTGGAATTGAATCAAATCTAAATTTTTTTGGTTATTCAAACGTGTAATTTGTACAAACCCGGAATTTCAAATGAATTCCAAGTTCCCAAACAAGTCAGAAGGAAATTTGAACAGTGGCCAAGAAATGTATTATGTAAATACAACAGTATTAATTTAAACATGTTTTTTTCGCTGTATTTTTCTCTTATATTTATTAAAAAAACATCATGTTTTCGTTTAGCGCACATGTCACCCATCTGAGGCAAAGGAATTAATGGTTAATTGGTGGTTCCTTTTCTTGCTTCAGTTATTCTTCGAAGTTTGTCATCTGCCTAATATCATCGTAATAAGCTTATTTGTTCCTTTTTCCTTTTTTGTAATGTAAAAATGCCCGATGTATCCCTTCTTGGTCAATTGTTCTGTTAGCATGTAAATATCCATGTCTCTTATTATGACTACATGTATTATTACACAAATTCATATTATCAGTCCAATATACTTTTTTGGCACACATCACATAGTTGGACACTGTGCGAGTCTTAACTTTTGACTACGAAGGAATTTTGTATGTCCTAAAAAGTTATATGTCCAAAATAAGTACTTTAGTTGTAAAATTTCCATTTACTTCTGGAGAAATTTTACCCTTTTTTAAGTTTTACGGAATTAAATAGAAGGGAACTGGAAGTCGTTACTGTGCTTTATACAGCTTGATCACTGATGTATAACATAAGTATATTTGTTGCAGTTTTTTGAAAGAATTAAGGAGATTTTCGTAAGGACCTGCTTGGATTGGACCCATTTTCCTGTAAGTGGCATTACTGTTGATGCCTCTGCCATGCTATCATTTGTGAAGGCCACAACGCTACCATATGGACTGCTTGATCTTTTCCTATGTCAGCATCAGGAGTTCGTAGTTTCATGCTCAATCAAGGTAAAAGCAATATTTGTAAATTGACAAATGTTTAATGTAATAAATGGAACTAATAGACATATATAAAATCTGAAATCTAAAAGCAATGAAAGCGTCTATGCATGCAATTGAGGTCTGGGCCAGCTTCTTATCTTCTTGCACTTCCATATATGTTCTCTCGAGAAAATGGGGAGATACCGTAAGTCTTTACTGGGAAGATACTGTTAAATCTTAATACTTTAGAGACAACTTGATTATATAATCCATGACCAAACTAGACTTGAAAATCTAGTCTGCCCAAAACGTAAAAAAATGAAAATTTTGAGTGCTGAGCCTCTCTAGATTCACACTCCAAACAGCTGTTTAAAGGTATTAGGACTCACATGTTGAAGGGAAAGATTTACGGAACATGTTGGTAGATCAAGCTCAGGTCCAAGATTCATCTTCTAACTAAGGTTACAGAAGATCATGGATTAGATGAAGTAAGGTCAGAGATGAGATGGTACATACTGTAGGATTGGGTATCCCTGTAATCATATTGCTCCCTTTTGTTTAGCAACTGCACTTGATAGCTCTCCTATATAACCTACTGAAGATGCAACGGGTGGATTTTGCAGGACATCAAGCTAGATCAATTATGTTTTAAGGATGGGGAGAAATCATTGACTGCTATTGTCCCCGCCTTCCTGCTGCTGGTAATCTTACTTCTTTTTATTTATTTCTGAGGAATACTTTTCTATTCCAACCACGTGATTTTGCTAAAGGTATGTATTGGCTGTATCTTGATTTGTATTATGAACACATTACATGAGATATAATAAGAATGCATTGGGTGGCTTTCACAGGATATCAAGTTAAGTCAGATATCTTTCAAGGAAAAAGAGGAGTCGCTGACTGGTGCTGCCTCTTCCTTTATGCCGCAGGTAATTCTGCTACTGTACATTATTTTTGCAAGAACTAGATTCCAGAGTTATACTTTCTAAAACACGTCGGAGTGCTTAAGTTTCCTATTTTAGTCATATCTTAGCTAGCTAGTTTAGTAGATAGCTATTAGCTGGACCAAAACAAGACCACAATGGGTGATTTTTGCAGAACATCAAGCTAGATAAGATAGCTTTCAAGGATCGCGAAGAGTCTCTGACTGCTGTTTCGTCTGCCTTTCTTCCGCAGGTAAGGTTAACATATCTTCATATAAAAACTATATTTATAGGAATTCTACTTTTTGACACATGTAATCTTGCTTAAGATTTTTTATTTGGTTGTATCTGCTGATAATACAATTATTAATCTGATGGGGTAAGGGAGGGTGATCGTGTTTACTTGCATTTCTCACTCAGTTGCCTGATTTACAATTATTTGTTTGCCAGCGCTTTTGTGTTGCAGTGGATCACTTCTGTGTGTTAGGGGCATGGCATTATGTACCAAATCAACAAGCTGCTTCCGGGGAAGTCAAGTTTATGCTTCGCTTCAAGTTCATAAACTAGTAATCTGTATAACCATGTTTCTCTGTTACTGTGAACTTCCAACTTATGGAGTACTGTGTTTGTGCTTGCCTGTGACTGTTTGTTATGCCTGAGAGACTGTACTCTCAAGTCTTAGCTGCTGAATGCATCTACAATAATAATCGACTCTTCTTGCCTATATCTCCTGCTATTTCCAGATTTCATCATTCTTTGCGTAATTTTTTTATATGCATAGCATGCGTAGTTGCCTTCTATTCCGTCGGTGTTTGTTATTATGTCAATGGCTGAACTTTCTGATTTGTGTGGGTGTTTGGGTGTCTTATGCATGTATGTTTACCAATATTTTTGGATAGTATAGCTATTAAGTTCTAACAGTACCTTTTGGAGTTCTTATCATCGCAAGCAAGGTGTTTATTCACACATAGTAAAAAGAATGTTAAATTTACAAAAACAAAAACTATTGTGGGAGGGAATCATAGTTGTATAAAAAGAAATTTACATTCACACACAGAGTAAAAAAATATGTTAAATTTATTTCCAACTATAATATTGTATTAAATTTATATTCTACACTACTAGTGAAACCGAAAATCGAAGAAGGCACAATATTTTTAATTATTTTATTTATTACCAACCAACGTAAATTTTTATTACGATGCATAATAATTATGAAAAATTAGTGTGCAATTTTCAAGTATTCCGTGCTAATAATAATCATAGATCAAGAGTAGACCCGAAAATTTGGTATACGACATTAATATTTAGTGTTTGGATATGATTTTTTTGATACACAAAACACAAAAATACACGATAAATTTAGTGTTTGATACGTGTTTTCACTTTAGATACACGATAGGAAACGAAAGTATACGAAACAAATATATTTATCAATAAATAATTCTATTTTAATGTTAAGAAGTATATACATTTATATATAAGTTAAACATATTTTCAAATATTTGTAGAATTATAAGTAAATATATGTTATTATATACCATTCATAAAAAGTTGCATAATAAAAATATTTTTATAATATATAAATTTTAATAAAATTAAATTTCAAATTTTATTTAATGCATACGAATACGATACGAAAAGTACACGACACTTTTCGAATCAGATATGTGTTTGAAATTTAGTACACAAATTCAAAAGGGACCGAATAAATTTTATATTCTAATACATGAAAACACGAAAATACATGAAATGATACATTACCAGGTCTAATCAAGAGTCCGAGGAGACCATAATATGCAAATGTGAAGGGATGTAAATGAATCGAATCCAACTTGAGTCGAGTCGAGTTTTTGCTGATTTTGAGTTTTTTCCTAACGAGTTGAGCCAAACTAGACTCGAGTTTGTTAATAAATGATTCGAATTCGAGTTGTTCACGGACATTACGAGTCAAGTTTGTCAATAAAATTTTAACTTTTTTTCACTTTAAACTTGTGTTTTCTCTATTTAATGCATATTTATGTTTAATTTTATGAATAATGAGAGTTAAACGAGTAATAGTTGATTCATGTCTTACGTACTGGATTCATGTATTATAATATACTAGTTTAAAACACGTGCGATACATAGATTCTTATTAATAATTATTATATTTATTATTTATGTTTTAATATTTTATTAATTGCATATGCTAAAAAAAATAAGTAAACGTGTCAAACTTTTTAAAATAATTAAAAATATTAAAATTAATTTTAAAATAAATAAGTAACTATTTGTCCATGATATTTTTGGAAAATGAGAGGTTTTAGTAATGAAAAATAGAAAAAATAACATATTTTAGGTAAAATGTTAATTGCCCGTAAATAAAGGTATTGAAATAGATTTAAGAATAAATAAGTAAGTGTTTGTCCGTGATATTTTTGGAAGAGATATGGTTTTAGTAAGAAAAAATAGAAAGAATAACATATTTTAGTTGAAAAAGATAATTGTCATTGATTTTTTTTTAGAAAAATAGAGGATTTTGTAAGAAAAAATATAAAAAGTAATGTAAAACTGAAAAGGTAATTGGTTATAAATAATGTTATTATTTATTATTGTTTTTTTAAATGAAAAAATAGAAAAAGTAACATGTTTTAGCTGAAAAGGTACTTGCCCGTAATTAAAAGTATTTAAATAGGTTTTAAAATAAATCAGTAAGGGTTTGCCGGTAATATTTTTGAAAAAGAAGGGGTTTTAGAAAGTAAATAAAATAGAAAAATAGAAAAATAGAAAGAGTAACATGTTTTAGTTGAAAAATGGTAATTGCTCGTGATTGTTTTCTAGAAAAAAAAAGATTTTGTTAGAAAATATAGAAAAGGTAATATATTTTAGCTAAAAAGGTAATTGGTTATAAATAATATTATTATTTAATAATAGTTTTTTTTAAATGAAAAAATAACATGTTTTTATCTGAAAATGTAATTGCTCATAAATAAAAGTATTAAGATAGGTTTTAAAATAAATAAATAAAGGTTTACCCATTATATTTTTGGAAAATAGAGATTTTAGTAAGGAAAAATAGAAAGAGTAACATGATTTTAGTTGAAAAAAGGTAATTGCTCGTGTTTTTTAGAAAAAGAGAGAATTTTGTTAAAAAAATAAAAAAATGTAATATATTTTAGCTGAAAAGGTAATTGGCTGTAAATAATGTTATTATTTAATAATAGTCTTTTTTTTAATGAAAAAATAGAAAAAATAACATGGTTTAGCTGAAAAAGTAATTGTTCGTATTTAAAAGTATTAAAATAGGTTTTAAAATAAATAAGTAAGGTTTTGCTGGTGATATTTTTGGGAAAGAAGGGTTTACTAAGGAAAAATGGAAATAGAAATATGTTTTTTTAGAAAAAGAGAGAATTTAGTTAGAAAAAATAGAAAATATAATGTATAGAAAAGAGAGTATTTTGTAAGAAAAAAATAAAAAAGGTAATGTATTTTAGCTGAAAAAGTTATTTTTTTTTATAAATAATGTTATTGTTTAGTAATTTTTTTTTTTGAAAAATAAGTAAGGGTAAGTAAGTAAAATCACGATCATCTATTATAGCAACAAGGACTTTGTGAAACATTTTATTCAACAACTTGAAATTACATAACTGCCCCTCCAAAGTCAAATGTTATAAAAATGTAAGAAAATTTTCATCTTTATGGGAATTGAACCTAAGACACTTCAATACTAATTACTAAGAATTTCAAGTCACCAATTTAACCATTGAGCTACTTGGGCTTTTTTGTTGTGGTATAAAACCCATTAGTATGGTAATGTCTTTCACAAATATTATTTTACACTTTAGTTTTTATTCAAGATTCTTTCATGATAATTTCATTTGTCCGATTATTAATAAAAGTGGTTATTGGTATAAAGTATATCCAACAGACACGTATCTCTTTAATTAAATTTAATTATGTTTCTTCCTTTGTATTCACAATTTTAAGACAAAGTACAAATGCATTTTTAGTCACATAATATCCCTTTTTAGTCCGAGCATCCAATAATACAAAATAATACAAAATAGTAATCATTTTGTCTCAACTATGTTCATACATATCAGATAATATAAGTAATAATATAAGCACCTCTATAGTTGTTACACTGAATAGAGATGAACGTAATCCGGATTCAGGTCGGATTTTTCGATATCCGATAGGGCCGAACTTTTTTAAATCGAGACAAATTTCCTCTAAAATATTTATACCTGTAGATAGGGTCGGGTCAGGAGGGGCCAAATCGGATTTTTACAAATTATTTTAGATATTGATAACTTTAACTTTAACTTTTTTTTATTTTTTCGAATTTAATTAAAAAATTTAAGATTTTATCCGAGATTTAATTGAAAATTCTAACTTTTTGGATTGGACTTTTATCCTGATCAAGACTACGTCCAAATCGAGATTAAATTTGGATTTATTCGGCTCGAACCGGATCGGGGTTTTGTGAAAAATATGTGATCCGTTTAAGCCTGCGGGCTGGATCCAATTGAGGTGGACTTTTTTTTAATCAGATTTTTTTCGATTTTTTTAACCAGTTCGAACAGTTTTTTTCGAATATGAATTTGTGTGCATCTCAATCCCGCCACCTCATGCATTAAGGACAAGTATACTACTCCGCCCGCTTATAAAGAATTATGGAGACCGGAGAGTATTGGTACTTTCAAAATGGAGCCTTTATTTGACAACTTTAACTAATTCCTATCTGATTATTAATTAGCTTATAAAACTAATCATCAAATACATTCAACTAAGAACAAAATCTTCTTCGGACTAATACCAAACCGATCTTCCTTGCAAATCTTCTCAATCATGTCACATAGTGTCACCAACAAGTTCAAACTAGTGGCATGATCACCACAACAAACTGAAGAATACTTATCATCGCAAAATTAAACTGACGTGAACTAGAAAATATCGTCACAAAATGACATCAAGTTCTGTCGGTTAGAGCGATCTCGTGCCTTGCACGGGTAAAAGTGCAGTCGCATCAGTAGTAGGAAACCATGGACGGTACACAAAGATAACCTAGATTTTTTACTACTCTAGGCTCAAGGTTCTAGTACCTTTTAAAGCTTATTAATAAATTTGTTCTTTTTGTTCTCTTTCTTTAGTTTCAACTCCTTTTGTCACACCATCGAATCTTACATAGAATTGTATGATATTTTTCAAGTTCTAAAATAATTATGATTGTTACGCCATAATTTTGGTTGCCTCAATTATCTCCTAATTTCCCAATACGAATCTAATAATGATTAATTGCTTAACCACTTAGTAATATCCTCTCTCTGAAACGAGGAAACAATCAATCTAAATCAATCAATTACTAAAAAATATCTCCAAACGATTCTTTTAAATCAGGAAAGAATCACAACACTAATATAACTCTAAAAAGATAAAATCAACTTATCTCAACATATCCCTTAACAATCATAGGGATTAAAAACATTATCCTATCACAGAACTGCGTTGGCTTGATCCCTATATATAAACAGGGTACGCATGCATCTTGGAAGAGGATCCGACACATCTAACAAGTCGAGACACCTTTCAAGTCCAGCCCCAAACATCCAAAAATCCCAAATCCCCCTATTTTCATAATTCGTTATTCCAGCAATCCCCGAAATTTGTTATCACCAAATTCCTCCGTTAACAATGATGCATTTGCTTAATACAATGTATCTATTCAATATTTTAGTTATGACAATTAGTTGATTGATGTCAGTAATAGAAAATGAACTTTTGATAAGAGCCCAGAAACTACTTCTTCTGTACGGGGAAAAGAAGCCAAAGAAATGAGCTTAGGAGCTCATCCATTGCAACGGATAACAACATGCAAACATAACAGAGAAATCAGAAAAGTGCGCTCACAATACAACATGTATTTGCATTTTTAGTGTGCATCCAAATCTCAAGCAACTAAACATAACTAGGGGCATGCCCGTGCCTCGCACGAACTATAAAACTAGTTCATAAAATACGTATCAACTCGATAAATTTATTTAATAATTTTTTTTTCAATATGAGCTCATTTTCACCTGGAGAGTTAAACAAGTCTAGTCGAGTTTGTTAATAGTAACCACAGATAACCATGATATGCACCAAGGTTTTGATTTTTTTTTTAAAATTGATTTTACCGGGAAATAAGTTCCACACAAATGAAAGTAACAAAGGCAAGTAACACAATATTTTCTTTTTCGTTCAAAAAAAAGAAGCAAAATATTAAGAATTTGTTGTATTTACCAAAACTGTATAAAACTGCAACGGGCTTAGTAAACTGGGCCGAGACGCAGAAAAAGCCCAAAAATGCATATACAAAGCCGACTCAGTGACTGGCCCTAACCTGAAACAACAACATTTCAATCGACTTCGAGAGAGAGAGAGAGAGAGAATAAGAGAGAGAGATGAGGAAATTCGATCCATGGCCCGTGTTTTTCAAGAGAGAGTGGAACCGTAACTGGCCATTTCTCGTTGGTTTCGCTATAACTGGCACCATCATCACTAAGTTTTCTCTCGGTCTTACCGGTAATCTATACTTACATCCTCTCCTTTATCTATATCTGTTTATATTGTTTTTTATTTTATTTTATGTTGATTTTTTTTGCAGACGAGGATGCTAAGAATTCACCTTTTGTTCAGAGGCATAAGAAGTATGAAATTTATTCACTTATTTTATTTAATTCATTTCATTTTGTTAAGTCAAAACCCTAGATTAGCCAATTGATGTTTTAATACTGTTGTTTTTCGACTGATAAAGCTGCGTAGACATACATCCATCATATATTTATTGTATATATAGGATTAATCGTTATCGAAATGCAGAAATCTGTACTTTACTTTGAACAGATGTAGTTTATTATCCTTGCACGAATTGGTGAGTAATTAGTAAGATGCCTAACGATTTTAAGCGAACAATATTAATTGTGTGTCATGAGACCTGTCAATTTGGCTAATCGAGCATGAGGAAATAAGGAATAGGATGTTGTGATTATTCTTTTCTTGGAAAAATTCGGTCACATGGATGATCACAATTTATTCACCTGATTTATCTTTGACTTTTGTGTACTGTAATCTGTATGTATGGAAGCCTTCAGCTAAATCCATATGTATGGTAATAATTATGTTTTGGGGAAAGATTTTCATTACAAATTTTACATTACACAAACTGATTATTATAAAGAGCATAACTTGTTCTCTGAACAAATGGTTCTCATCCGAGCCTTGCATAAGTAACTTCTCGAGCATGTTAGGTTTTTACTTTTTCAACACTATAGTTTGTTGGAAGTTGGAACTTGTCTTAGTATACATAAAAAAACATAAAATGAGCTGATTTGTTTTTCTAGTCTATTGGAGACATCACATTATTTCTGTATGATTGGGGATATTTCTGTGTTTATTGTAATCATGTATATCTCTATCAATTTGTATTGGCCAGAACGATACCTTGTGGTACCAAAAAAAGTCAAGTTTCCAAATTATGTTCACTGAATGTTTACACTTGTATAGTTAATTGTGTTGTACACTTTATATTGTGCATGCTTACATGTGGTGGCTAAATATAGTCACTGCCAGACTGCCTTGGATGGCTGCTAAGATCTCATTTGTATGGTCATTAGTCTAGTGGTTGTGGTTAAAGTATAAGATCACTACACTGGGCAACTCAAATGAATAACAGTTAGTTCTATTCAGCTTTCTAATGGGTCAACATATCTTTTTTCTTGCCATCCCCTTCTTTTTGCCTTGCTCTCATTCCTCGTTACATAACTTTTTGGATTTCAAATACAAAGTATATTGATGGATTGCTGATCTTTTGTTTACTTCGTTCTTTCAGGTCAACTTGATGCCATTGTTCTTTGGTGATAGGCGCAATCCTTGGGGGATGATTCTTTTCTTTCTCTATTCCCCCATTGTACTTCATAAAGTGATTTGATATAGTACCTTGAGCTTGTGTTGCGGTAGTCTAGATTTGTTCTTTCCTATTGTCAATTTCTAGGAAAAACTTTGAGATAGGCAGGTTTTCTGGGTCAATCATATTGCCTGATCGTACTATCAGAAAAATTCCTAATAAATAACAAGTACTTTGTGTTCTTACATTTTTCTTGCCGTTTGTAGTTCATAATTTCATATATGCTCCTTTGGTTCTACTACAGAGAATAAATGTCTGCTACTTGTTAGTTGATTCAGTCAATAGTGGACTTAAATAACTCTCGCGGCTTGTTGATTTAGAGGGAATCGACGGCTTTTAGGCTTCTCGATTAAGAGAGAACTTAAATGTGTGCCTTTAACGTGCAGAAGACTCATTTCTCCTTCATTCCACTGCATTATAATTTATATTGCATCAAATGGACTGACAATTCTTTTATCCTGGTTTGAACTCTATGCAAATAATTTATCTAACACATCTTCCACGGTTCTTGGCTTCTTGCTAGTATAATGTTCCAAACGAAGCATTTATATAATTTATTTTCTTGTAGCATCAACACACTAGAAATCAATCTCTTTAAACTCTCTCTATTCTTTAATCTTTGTTCTTTTTAAAAAAGGTTAAAATTATACTCCCTTTGTTTCAAAATAGGGTCACAGTTTTGACTTTGAGTGGTCAAATTGATCAAATTTTGAATGAAATTTACATAAAATGTATAATTAAAAAATTAAGAAACTTATATTATTGAAAAGTATATACAATATACTTTCAAATGTATTTTAAAGTTTTTAAGAATCGTAAATAGATCATTAGTAATTTGTGGTCAAAGTTTGGTGAATTTGAACATTTAAAATCAAAACAGGACTATCGAGAAGTAGAGTTAAGTTCTATCGAGACCATCTTTTTTGTGGATACCTGAGATCACATACGTTCTGCAATCTAAATTTAGCAAAATATAATATTTTATAAATTAGATTCTATGAAAATAACTATTTTCATTTAAAATCTTTAAAATTATATATGTTTTGCAACTAAAACATAGCAAAACATATTGTTCTGCAAAACATGTTCGGTTTGCAGAACATTCATGTTTAGTTTGCAAAACTTACATGATTTTCAATGAAATAGTAATTTTCATAGAATATACTTTGCAAAACAGTACGTTTTGCAAATTTTTGATTACAAAATATGATCTATTTTGCCAAATTTAGATTGCAGAACATATGTGATCTCCAAGTCTCCACAAAAAAATGATCTCCATAGAACTTAAATCTTGAGAAGTAACCTATATCTCATTTGAAAAACAACATTTTCATCAATAAATTTGAAAATTCATCATCAGATACAAAATAACTTTTTAAAATTTGTGGGCTTGTGGAGTACATGTACTCAAAAATAATCTGCAAGTCCAAATAAATTTACTAAATTATTCAAATTTATAATAATAAAATATCTTATAAAACACTTATTAAAATGTAAATTAAAATAAAAAATCATGTCAAATCTACAATTTAATTTTATGAATATCTTCCTATCCTGGTTACATAATTTTGTTATCAACCTCCCTCAAATTCAGTTTCCCTATCCACTTACATACATCGTACTGTATCTCTATATCCATAAACCCAGAGGAAATAAAGATAAAACCTTGAAGAGAAATGGCTGGGAGAGTCCATTTCTCCCTACAAAGAAATGGGTTCTTGTTCTTATCTCCATCTTCTTCATCTTTATTCCAGAGCTCCATTAATTTTGGAGTGACCCACTTAAAAAATTCCATCACTTTTGGTCCCAAACGCTTGTCAAGAAGACCTTTGTACTGCAATTGTGCTGCTAGTAATGGGCTTGAAAAGGAAATAAGTTCAGACCCTTTTGTGTTGACTACTCCTCTGTATTATGTAAATGCTCCTCCTCATATGGGCAGTGCTTACACTACTATTGCTGCTGATGCTATTGCTCGTTTTCAGGTATTATCCCATTTTTATGTTAATGCCTTTCCTGTAATCTTTTATTTTATGCGTGTGTGAAGGGTGGGGGGAGAGAGAGGGAGGGAGAGAGGGAGAGAGGGAGAGAGGGAGAGAGGGAGAGAGAGAGAATTGGACTTTATTAAAAATAATACAGTAGTTTTCTCGGTCAGAGAGAGAGAGAGAGAGAGAGAGAGAGAGAGAGAGAGAGAGAGAGAGAGAGAGAGAGAGAGAGAGAGAGAGAGAGAGAGAGAGAGAGAGAGAGAGAGAGAGAGAGGTGCATTATCATGTTCTTTTTGAAGCCAATTTCAAATGTTTTATTAAAAGTAAATTAGTAAATCAGTCAATAGATTCTCCTGTAGTCTTATGAGCACACAATATAAATCAAAGTTCAGATTTCAGACATTAGAGTTCAGACCAGAGTAGACATCATTATACATTTTTTTTAGAAATTCGGTCTTGAGGAACCGAACCGAACCGACCGAATGCTCAGCCCCTAGTTATTTTGATCCGGGAATTACAAGATAAGTGGATTTGCTATGATGATTTAAAATGGTAGTATAATGCAACTAAGTATGCTGCTTCTTGTTGGTAGAATTCACTTGGAAAGTTGGAAGCTTTTACTATGGTAGACATAAACAGAATATTTAATGAACTAGAAAAGCCTGCTTGTCATTAATTTGCATATATTATCAGCATGACAGAGGAGTTTTTATATTCTGATGCAAATGATATGACACCATGCTTTAGAGCCATACCGTCTCACTAAATTTGATGCATAGATGTTCACATACCTAATTTACTTTATATTATCGATGCCTTCTTGATTATGTATTTGACAGAGGCTTCTAGGAAAAAAAGTTATATTCATCACCGGCACAGATGAGCATGGGGAAAAGATTGCTACTGCTGCTGCTTCCAGCGGTTCCAGTCCAAGTGAACACTGTGATGTCGTTTCCCAAGCTTACAAGGAGCTATGGAAAGATGTAATCTTCTTTATAAACAGTTCCTTTCTTGATAAAGTAACAAGTTTGATGTTTAAACTTAATTGCTATGACATTACTCTTGATATCTTTCCTCTGGATGGTATTACAGTTAGACATAGCTTATGATAAGTTTATTCGAACAACTGAGTCCAAGCATGAAGCTATAGTGAAAGAATTTTACTCCAAGGTTCTTGCGAGTGGTGACATATACCGGGCTGATTATGAAGGCCTCTATTGTGTCAACTGTGAGGAGTACAAGGTGATACCATAATATTGTATGGTCATTTTAGTATTTTTTTTATTTGCACATATAACTTGTCAGACAAACCAAACTAGGCTTTGTCTAATAACATTAAAGAAGAGTTAGTATACAATAATTTTCAACATAGAATATCACAATAAAATTAGCATTAGTCTCTTGAGTTTATTAAAATTCTAATCTTCGATTACTCTGCTTTTTGCCTTCAGATTAAGTTAAATTATACTTAAAAAAATTGGTTACTTATGCTGGAACCCTTGAATTGCATTGGTTTTTGATGCAATTATCTACAAAAATTTTGGATTGTCCTTCTGAAAAGTATATTAATGAGCCTCGAAGTGTTAGGTTGTTTAGAAGGCAGGAGAAGTTATATGATGGTATGCTTGGGAACTAGGATTTCATTTGTAATGATGGATTTAATCCTCATGACATTTGGATTCTTAAAAGAATTTAGATATGGTTCAGTTAACTGATGTTCATTTTCTTAGAAGATTGGTTACAGTGTAAAAAAGTAGTATATGTTATTGTGCTACTTGCCTTTTTCTTTTTTAAATCAAAGATATTGGTTTATATGCGTATATATCATGCCTGCTTGTTTGCGCGTACATGGAAAGTTTGAATCAGCTCATCTATTGTCTGTCTACTTATAATAATTTACCTTCATTAGAAATTTTTGAGTAGCCTCCACTTACATTGGATAGTTTGAGTGATCTAACAAGCAGTGTACCATCTTTAGGATGAAAAAGAGTTACTGGATAACAACTGTTGCCCCATGCACCTGAAGCCATGTGTTAGCAGGAAGGAAGACAACTATTTTTTTGCTTTGTCAAAGTATCAAAAACGATTGGAAGAGACACTACAGCAGAATCCAGGCTTCGTGCAGCCATCCTATCGTCTGCATGAGGTAATGTCACCGGCTCTCTTGTCAGACCAACTAATGTGTAGCAATTTTTTGTGCTTTGTCCTAGACTCCTAGTCCTTGTGGGTGCGCGGGGACGGAGCTAGGATTTTTTACACATAATTTATTAATTAGAAGAATGTAGAAACTACTATAATTTTATTATTATTATCAAATTTTTACATATTTTGAGGAGGCAAATTTTTACAATATAATTATGAAAAGTTAATAAATAGATAAATGTCTTAATACTAATTATGAATAAACTTCGGGATTTGGTGGGGGGGGGGGGGGGGGGGGAGCCGGTCCAGCATGCCACCCCCTACCTCCGTCCCTGTGTGTGTGTGAATTATTAGATGCACTAGCCATGTTACTTATTTTATCTTTTACAGTCTAATGACTAGTAAGCTAGCTTCCTTCTATGGGCCTGTTTGGCCGCATGTACTTACGCATTATAAGTTGATAAGAGCTTATGGGGGGTGTTTGTGTACTCAGCTTATTTGATAACTTATAACTTATAAATTGATAAGTTGAATGTTAGAAATCACTAACATTTTACTTAACTTATCAACTTATTCTTTGATTTCTTTATTTTTCTAATATTTTTATATTTTTACATTTGTGTTTTTAAATATTTTTTTAATTTAAAATACAAGTGTTAAATCATTATATTTAAAAATTATTTTTTCAAATTTAATTTAGCAAATTCTTCACTAATTTTTAAGTAAATTTATCCAAACACCCGTATAACTTATAAGAATTCATCAACTTATCACTTGATTCATTTTTGATTTTAAAATTTTCTTATATGACACTTGCTCATTTTATGCTATAAGTCAACTTTTTGGTGATATCCCAAACACGCACTATATATGATCTATACTATTGTAGGTGGAAGGTTGGATTAAAGGTGGCTTAAGAGATTTCTCCATTTCTCGGGCAGCAGTAGATTGGGGAATCCCTGTTCCCAATGACACTGATCAAACTATATATGTTTGGTTTGATGCCTTACTTGGGTAAGTTCTTTATGAGTCTGTGCTTTTCTAATGAAGATTACTTCCTTCATGTAAACCCATCTATGGGATCAGTATTCTTTTATATATTTTGAAACTTGGGTATGTTCTCTCCTTGTACTAATTCGTATTTCTATTCCTTGTAAGTCTAAAATAGTCACCAATGTGCTACTGTAATTCATTAAGGCATTTCTACGAATAAAAGGTTTATGTTTACCTAAACAGTCATAAACATAATCACAGTTTTGGTGTCTCAATATGTTAGATTTTCATATAAGAGTGAAGATGTGGTAGTTGACTGATATTTTTGAAGTTAAGATTTAAAAGATTCGTGGGAACTGAAAAAATTTATATCCCAAATTATTAGAATTTGACATTAAACAGCCTAATATCAGCTAGTTGCACCTTATTCCCAAATCCCACAGAATCTGTCATAAAGTAAAATCTTAAAACGTTGGTGGTTCTGTTACTTCAATTATTCACACGTTATGAAATTCGTACTGCCTGCCGCTCTATCTTCCATCCTCATTCTTTGTCATTTCCATGTGTTCCTATTGCAGTTATATTTCTGCACTATCGGAGGACAAGGAACATTCTGATTTACAATCTGCAATTTCCTCTGGTTGGCCTGCATCATTGCACTTGATTGGCAAGGTATAGTTGATCCTCCCTTTTCAACATTAATCCTCTATCCCCAGATTCTTTTATGTATATGTCCAGGGATACTAATAGCAATACAGCACCTTAAAGTTTAATCCAGGTTACTGAAGCTTTAAGTTTCCCCTGTTTGATACGTAAACAAACTTATAAGCTGGCACATGAATCTTAGTTGTATATGGCAAAATTCAGATTAAATTCGAAGAACTTAGAAGGTACAGTGGTTTTAAAGTTGTTTTGGAATTTTACTAGTGGACCTTATACAATTTAATATCTAAAAATGGTCCTTAACCAAATTTTCTTTTATCACGTCCTTTTTTGTAGCATATTAGTAGTATTAATTACATGGAAGACCTGATTTATTGAAGTATTTTTTGAAGACCTGATCTAAAAATGGTCAAACTTCTGTTACTAAGTATTTTGTGATGAAAGTTCTGGGATGCAAAGTGCAAATAACACTATTTTTAATTTCCGTGCCATGGTTTCAAAAATTTAATTTCCGTGCCACACGGTTTCAAAAATGACTATTCTGTTGTGTTTTTGCTACTCCAAATGCATAGATTACAACAATTTATTTATTCTGGACTTCCATTTTTATTTTCTACTTTATAAAAAAGTGTTCAATTTTCATCTAAATGTGTGAGACTACATTATAACAATTATTGTCAGTGGCACCTATACAGGATATATTACGGTTTCATGCTGTTTATTGGCCAGCAATGCTAATGTCTGCTGGACTAGACCTTCCAAAAATGGTATTCGGCCATGGTTTTTTGACAAAGGTATGTAAATCCAGTGCTAAAATATGTTTACTGTCATTTTAAGATTTTCTAAATGCACTGAATACAGATGAATACCCTCCACTCCACAAGGCTGTTTCTCTAATCTGATTACATATCATGTATCAGTGATATAGTTTAATATTGTAATATGCTGTGAATGCTAGAAGCCTGCAACATATAAAAATATATTCTGAAAAGCAATGTTTTTACTGCATCTTATGAATTTGTGCATACACTTAAGACAACGCAATATTGGTCAACACGGTATGAAAGAACATATGTGATATCTATAAGGCTATCTTGTGTGAGTAGTTCGACATGTAAGGTGCATCCTATATTAGTATTTTTACACATTTGTTTACACATCACAATTGTAATTACATCCATATCAAGGTAATATATATAGACCACAATATGACTCTAAAGCCATTATACAATAAAATGTCTGAAGTCTGAACTACAGGTTCGATTACTATCCAATTGCACAGTGCACTAAATTTGATATCTTGTTTTCTACTGCAACCATTCATAAGAAGATAAATGATTGGTACCCAACTCGAATCCAATCTCTCTTCTGCTGATGTGATCTTAAATATTCAGCAGATAACAATTTCCTGTTCCGGGTGTTTCCCATCGCCCCCCCCCCCCACACACAAAATTATATATATATATATATATATATATATATATATATATATATATATATATATTATATATACACACACACGTTAATGCTCTTTTTTGTACTAGTAAATTGAATTCTTGACTTTGTACTTGTGCGTTGGTAAGAGACTTTGAAGCCTCGTGATATATTGGACTTGTATATATGTACACTTTTTGAAATCATCTTGTTAATTATCTTTTCTGTTTGGTAATTTAATTTTATATCCATGGAGCTATGTTTAAATTTGATGTGTATAGGTACACTCATATCGAAGTAGTTCCAAATGTACCTAGTCAACAAGAGTATTACCTTTCCTGACTGAATTATAATCAGTGTCTAGCATGCATGAAAATTACGAATGTTCCGGTAGCATTGATTCTTTACAAATGCAATCTAAAAAGATCATGCTGTACTAATTTTGGATAGTTATTTTTACATCAGGTTTTTGGCAATTTGGCTCGAATATGATTAAAAAAAATTGTTGCCTCTGTTTATGTCATTTAATTTTAAAATTTCTATGATTACTATAAGTTTGAAGCTTAGTATGTGACCGTATTTTTATGCATACTAATTGAATAGAATTTGTTTAACTTATGTGAAGTATGGAAATGAGCACCTAATTTAATTATTCTCATATGCCTAATTTTATTTCATGCAGCAATGCTTTTTATTTTTGCAATTTTAGGATGGTATGAAGATGGGGAAGTCTTTGGGGAATACGATTGATCCAAAGTGTCTAGTGGATAGATTTGAATCTGATGCAGTCAGGTACTTCTTCTTAAGGGAGGTTGAATTGGGGAATGATGGAGACTATTCAGAAGAACGATTTATCAATATTATTAATGCAAATCTTGCCAATACAATTGGTATGTCTATTTTTCTTATCACTTGATGATAATTAGAACACCATTTGAAGCAGATGTTAAGTAATGGGTATTCGAATTGTGCAGGAAACCTTCTTAATCGTACACTTGGACTTCTAAAAAAGAATTGTAATTCAACTTTACCGGTTGATTCAGCTGTTGCAGCTGAAGGAAATACATTCAAGGACTCTGTGGAGGATCTGGTATTTGTTTATATGAATTATTTTATTAAATATCACCAATGACATTTTAGGTTGGATGTACTATGCATTTTTAAATATGAAGAACAGAGCTTTGGTAAAATGTGCTCCTTAAGCGCACAGTAATATTGTGTCAACTACCCTATAAGGCTATAATTTATTAATGATCATTCTGGATTTTGAACCCACCAAAATGTGCGCTGTAGAGTATATAAAGTGTTCTCCATATGCTTAGAAAAGAATAAAAAAAATATTCTCTGTATATGCTCTTCAAACTTCTATTGGACATCCATTATTAATTGGAGTTCCAAGACTAATCACTAATTTAAGTCGAGTGGCATACCTTATGTTCAACAATGTTCGCTAACATTTGTTATCAGATGGTTGTCCACACATGGATTCGCCTTGGTTATCTCATGATATGCTTTGAAATAAGATGTGATACGCATCAATAAGTTGGGGGAACAAATTTGGTTTGCTTCATCTCTTGTAACATCTAAGTTTATATGAATTTAGTTGTAGGTCTCAGTGCCTGTTGCGTTATACAAATATCCTACCTTCAAGTTTTGAACTTGTCTTCAGGTTAATAAGAATTCCATTGTTCTAGGTGGCAAAGGCACGAGCGCAATATGAAAACTTGGCAATATCATCAGCTTGTGAGGCCGTACTTGAGATTGGTAATGCTGGGAATCTGTATATCAATGAACGAGCACCATGGTCTCTTCTTAAACAAGGAGGTGATGCTTTTGATGCTGCTACTAAGGTTTGGTTTGGTCTCATCAACCTTGTCTTGAATCTTTTAAATGGTTCCTTGAATGTGAAAAGATTTTTGTACTTTAAATAGCTAGTTAGTCCTGGTCATTGGTTGGAAATACTCAAAGTTGCATTATTATCACATGCAGTAAAAGCAATTTTGCTTCAGTAACCATGTATAATAGATGTCTGGATTATACTGTGGTCACAAAGTTGTTGGTACAAGACACTTCAGTTATTATTTCTGTCATGGTTATGATAATTACAATGGCCTGATAGAATATATACGAGTAAGAAGTTAGATATTGTCATTAAAGAAATTCTGAGCATCACTAAAGACTAAACTAAACGTCTATTGCACATGCGGAAAATAAAGATTTAAAATCCAGGTTTCCACAAAGAAGTCGATCAACCCAAATAGCTATCACCATGGCACCATCCAGTTGTAAACTTTTAATAGCTATTTTTTCTTGTATCCTAATCTTAAGATATGTCTTGAATATTGTCTCCACATTCTAATATGAAACTATTAACTATTATTACCTTCTTTTTTTTGAAATCAGGACCTTGTCATGATACTGGAAGCAATGAGAATTATAGCAATTGCCTTGTCTCCTATCACACCAAGCTTATGTTTGAGAATATATGAACAGCTTGGCTACTCGGAGGAGCAGTTTAATGCTGTCACCTGGGTATTTTTCTCGCTCAGATTTCTATATTTCATTCCAGTATATAAACTTTTACTGTGTATCAAAAGTTTTTTACTTGATCTCCGCTTTCAGAACGAAACCAAGTGGGGTGGACTGAAGAGTGGTAACGTCATGGCCCAACCACGACCTGTATTTGCTAGGATAGAAGTGCACATGGAAGAGGGAGATGTGCCTAAGGTGGCACAAAAAGTAAGTAAGAAGAAAGCAAAGATACCTAAAGTCCAGACGGTTGCAGAGGCTTAGAAATCTAGGTTCTACCTATACAACTCTTTAAGTTGTCTCTCATGAATATATTTTTAATCTTTTAGGTAAGTAAAAAAGGTAATGTTTTCATAAATGCATAGGTTTCGTGTTAATGCGAGAGAGATCTTATGGCATTTTTAATGCACAGACATCTGTCCGCAAACTGTGTATTGGTTAAATTTGAGTAGCTATATATATAAAAGGGGAATATAACTACTAAACAAACATCACACATCTGGTGTTGGAACTGGGAACATGTATGCCCATTGCTCAGTACAAGGATGTCCTTGATCTTTTTCCATTTCCTTGAAGGTTTAGGTAGATAGTAGAACGACCCAGTTGGAGCCTGTCTCCGTATTCCCATGTTCACATTAATTTTATTTAAGCAAGTACAGTATACATCCGGCCAAAATTTTCCAAGTTTTTTTTTTTTTTTTTTTGCCAAGTTAAATTTTCAGAGTTGATATTGATACTATCACTATGTGTGAAAATATGAAATGCCAATTCGCATAATTTAGAATATTAGTCGAAAATCGATTCCATGTTGAATTCAAAACTGTCACAATCCTCTAAAATAAATAAAAATCAGTACTTATTGTATGAGTCTGTGATATCATACTTGTCAGTCTCCTGATTCTTTTAATTTACTCTTGCATGAATGAGAGATATTTATATAGCAATTTACAAGTTGATAGACTATAGTTTTATACTACATCAAATATGTTTAGTGTCCTTTTATATTGAAAAAGCAAGATATTAGAAGATACTGATTTATGATAAAATATAGAAAAAGATAACCATGAATTTCGTGATACTATGCACAAATGCCGGCGACCATGGAATTAATTTCTGACGTTAAAATTAACAGAACAGATTGTAAAAATTAACAGAAGTGAGCAAATATATGTATGTAATTTTATTGTAAGTTGAATAATAATTACTCTACATAATTACTTGTACTAAGCCTTAAAACCAAATTATTATGATATTATAAATCTAATTAGCATGCCAAATTAACCTTTTTTTAAAAGAATGTAGAGAACTAACTATTAACATGAAAATATAATAATTTTGATTATAATGTGTCTAAAAGTGTTTATTCATATTAACACAACATTTTTGTTTATATTGGTTATCAAAATGCGTGTTTGTATAATAAATTAAAAAGTAATTTAAAATTAGTTATGAGTACTATTAAAAAAAATTATGTAGAGTTTATAAGATTTAGTTTAATATATTTTATAATTTATTAATTAACAAAATGATAAAATGATCCAAATTATAGTATATTAAAAACTAAACTTAGTCAGATAATATTTTCCGGTTTACTCAAACACTATTTTCAATTTAAATTTTAAAAACAAGCGCCACAAAAACATCAATTTCAGTCCAACCATTCGAGAGATACATTCAGTTGATTTTTATAGTTGAGTAATATATAATGTTTATTATTCCGTATTCATAGTTGGTTAATCACAGAGTCAGTCTACTGGTGTCCTCATATTTTGTCACACTATGGAATGGGGGAAATTGTAATTAAATCAAATATAATTAGGGGAAGAGACAGATATGGTTGACCCCACTAGTTTACTTTATACAAAATTATTGACATATAAAGTAATATTATTAATTTATATCGGTTGCATCTTGCGATATTTTAGGTGCAATAATGTTATCTCCTTTCTAAATAAAAGTTGTAGTTGTAACAAACAGCCTGATGCAGGTGTAAAAGCAAGACGAGTTGATTTTTCTTAAATAATTATTTGGTATAATTTTAAACAAGACATATAAAACTAATTAACAAAACAAACACGAAGGTCGAAACAAGAATATAATTAGAGATCGTAAATAACAAGATAAGAAAGAAAACTTATCTCTGTTGCTTTAACAAATACTGTAAAAAAACAGAACAGTTAACAGAACAGCTGAGTCGCCAAGCCTTTCGAGAAGTCTTGACTGTTCTTGAAGAAATTATTGTCCCACTTACGCTGTGTTGGGTTGCAGCAATATCACTTCCAGGATAAAACATCTCAGATCAATCCACTCACAGTAATGACAATGATCAACAGCGACCCACACCTCAGTTCGCTTGAGAACTATGTATATACTCTGAAAGAGAATAAAGAAAAAGATAGTTGCTGGGGTTTTCTGAGTTACGTATATCTCACAGTTCATCTGTGTCAAACATTTTTTTTTGTATATAATACAAAATAAAACGTAACAGACCAAAAATAAAATCGTAACTGCAGATATAACATTTAATACTAAATATTCTGATTTAATATCATTAATAGCTGTCATCAGGATTTAATATCAGTTACAGCTGCCATCAGGATTTAATCCCATCAGGACTTGGAGCCATCAGGATTTAAACATATCATGACTTAGAGTTATCAGGACTTGACGCACTCTGGCCCATCAGGATTTAGTCCAAGTACTTACCCATCAGGATTTACATCCCATCAGTAATTAACTCAGGCCATCAGGACTTATCCCATCATTAGTTAACTGGTCCATCATGATTTACATCTCATTAGTAGTTAACTCAGGCCATCAGGACTTATCCCACGTACTCGTCCATCAGGATTTATAAAGTAAATCCTGACCCAGTTCGTTCAGTTGTTACAAATAAATCCTGACACTGTTAAATTAAATCAATAAATAATATTAAATAAACAGGTAATAAAATTCCTCGCCCAGGTCGCCTCGCGTACGCGAGACGCCGAGACATTCGCCCAAATCACCTTTCGACCCGAGTCGAGTCGTGACGTGGCGTGACAAGGCGGCGGCGCGTGTGCGCGCGCACGTGAGGCACACAATAACACCATGCACACTCACTTGCCTTAGCAGTTATACACTACTCTTGCACATGTTTCTATATAAAGCCACCAACCTCTCATTACCAATTCTATGTGGGACAAAAGTTCTTTCAACTTAAACAACCCACATAATCCATTTCAACTCAATTTATTTATGGATTCCACTAATAAATGTCTTATATCCAAACATGAAAGTTTAAGTCCTCATAACAAGGAACAACCTCCAATTATTACTTTCCGAAAATATCATCAAGAACATATATAAAATATGCCTCAAACTTTTCATTTTCTAACAATCCCCCACAAATCCATACAGAAATGCATATCAGTCCTTATCATGACTTGTTTTTCAGAGTCGGTACCCTTCCGGGTTTGAACCCTCCTAAGTCCTCTACTTCGATGGCTACCGGATCTATATGGAATGTTTCACCTTGAATCTTTATCCGTTTGGTGTAACCACACTCCATAGACGATGACAAATCAAAGGATATGGTGGTGATCTGCGGCCTTGAGACGTTAATGGTCCTGTCTCGATCCTGTTCGTCGAATGCTTCAAGGAATAACCCTTTCCTCTAATTGCGACCACACAATTAAATTCGCTTAGCTGGGCATCTCCAGAGATGTACTGCTATCATCTCGTCAAATGACTTGACCCCATTCAGAGTTCAAATAACTCTTGTTATACTGGCAGTATCAGTACCTTTTAGGTTTACAGGGGATAGACTCAGATACGTGAGTATCAAAGTATATAGTAAAGGTACTACCAACTCACCCTTACAGCTTGTTATTACCACATTGAATACACTTCAAGGGATCTCCTCTCAGGTGTATTGGGCTCCCGCTGTAGATGAATCATAATGGGCTATCAGTCCCATCCCCAACCTCGACTTAAGGACAACTGCATGCTCAAGTCCTTTAGTCAAATGATTAGCTATATTATCCCGAGTTCCAATGAACTCTATAACAATAATCCTTTCAGACACTAGACCCCTTATAGACTTAAGTCTAACTTGGATGTGTCTCTTTGTCTTAGCATTATACTTTTCACTGCTGATCTTGTCGATAGTTGTACGGCTATCACAATAAACAACAATGGCTGGAACCGGTCTGCTTACTACAGGTAACACTGACATAAGTCCATGTAACCATTCAGCCTCCGTCCCCATGGTATCTAGTGCACACAACTCAACCTCAAAAGTAGACCAATTTTTCAAAGTCTATCTAGTAGACTTCCAGGATATTGCTCCACCTGCAAGGGTAAACAAATATCCAGTCACTCCATTGGTACTGGATTTCTTAGCTATCCAATTTGCATCACTATATCCCTTGAGTACACCAGGGAATATTCGATAATGCAAACCAAAAGAAAAAGTTCCCTTAAGATATCTAAGAACTCTATCCAGTGCCTCCCAATGAGTCTTGTTCGGACAACTTGTATATCTAGCTAACTTAGACACAAAATAAGAAATGTCTAGTCTAGTCACGTTAGCAAGATATTTCAAACTCCCAATAATCTGAGAATACCTTAACTAAGACACATGAAATCCTGAACTATTCTTGACAAGGGCAGCTTTAAGATCGTACGGTGTGCTAGCGATTCTATAATTTGAATAACCATACTTCTCAAGTATAGATTTCTCTATATAATAAGATTGTGACAAGGTTATTCCATCAGTTGTGTAACAGCCCCAAATCCGGGGTCAGGGATTTAGGGTTGTCACAATCCATGTACTCTTTGCCTTACCTGTATTACTCACACCATTCATAATTCACCTGCTCATGACCCCACAACATATGTCTCACACACACACACACACACACACACACACACACATGTTAGAGTCTCAGAAACGACACAATACAACAACTGCAGAATAAATAACTTTTATTACAATACCCAAATGTCTTTTGAATCTGTTACTGATACAATTTCTAAGTATTGTTACATTACCAGCTTAGCCTTCTGATGCTCACAATCCTCTAATACCATTCATGTCTATACATAAGTTGAATACCAAAGCCGTAGCCTGATTCGATTGGTTGGTACTACTCCCGGGATCACTGCTAGAAACTGTTTATGGGAACGCCTTGCGAGGTATGTGCCGTCCCATAGGCATCCTGCTTCGCTGCTATATAATATATATAAAATAATAGCAAGAGTGAGCGATAGCTCAGCAAGGTAATGAAAGTATGACATAATTCTGCCTTTTAATACAACCCAGAAATAAAGCGGGTATAAGACAGTAATTTGTCAAAATATCTCGATACTGAAATTATTTCCTTATCGGAATGTATTCCAAAAATAGTACCATTGTGGTATTTCAAATATCATTTCATAATACTCTGCAACTTTCAATATTTATACTATGAACAAAGTTCTAGTATAGTATAAAAGATGAAATAACAAGATAACTCAGTATATCCTTTCTGTAAAATATCTGCTATATAAAATATAAGCAGACTATCAACATATACTTGAAAGATGAAGTTATAAGGAAAATTCAATATCAGCTTTCATATCAAACATTTACCTCATATCATAATTTGGAAATAAATACAATGTAAAATATTTCCAATCCATTTTTTTTAAACTCATCTGATTCCATATATCTTTTTCATAAAATCAAATACCTTTTCGTAATCTCATATGCTTTCTGATAAACTCATATACTGGAATAAACTTTCTTTTCTGAAAACTTGCATAAAATGTGCTCTTTCATGAATAGTGAACTGTAGATGGAGATGCTAGGCGACGAGGATACCCCTGCGATGATCAGTCGCAAGGTGTATCCCCCTGTTGTTTTTCTACGTAGAAGGGAAGATAATCAGTCTCACACCGACTTACCTCCCCGCCAATCGGTTGTAGGCAGGAAGAACAGACCCGTTCATAGACGGTCGATTCTGTTACTCTCCACTTATCCTACGGCCGGGCACTGATAATCATCTAAGGGAAGAACAGACCCGTTCACCAGTCCGTCGGTCATATTGTAATTCCCTTAGGGAACCGGCGCTACTCAGTCCCTTACATATCTCCAAGTTTGAGTAAATCCATAACACTGAAACATAAAGTTCCTTTCCCTTTTTCCCCAAGTATACAACTCCACAAAGTAGTCGTATCTGGTTGAAAAGGAAAATTCACCCATATTTCCCAAGCTAGGCTTGTTAATGGATATCGACTTGTTCCATGAATTTACCCCTCGATCGTTGAGGTGGTAACACAATATTTGACTTGCAGCAATTACATTGTTCCGAAAAATATCTGTCCCTTGACAGTTTTTGAATTGAGAGTTTAAAAAGAGTAGTAGTCACTTAAATCAGGTTTCCCATATTTTTGATAGTTGAGCGAGCATTTAAATCCCCTTTAAAAGACAGATTTAAATGGAAAAACATTGTTTTGGGAACCTCTTTTTGATTTGAAAATAATTAATAATATTTATTAAATAAGTAACCTGAAACGAATATTTGAAATAATATTCATTAAGTAAGTATCCTCAAATGAATATTTGAAAATAATATTTATTAAATAATTAAGCCTCAAATGAATATTCAAAATAATATTCATTAATTAATAAATTTCAAATGAATATTCGAAAATAATATTCATTAAATAATTAATCTCAAATGAATATCCAAAAGTAATATTCATTAAATAAATAATCAATCCTCGAATGAATATTTAAAGGTAATATTCATTAAACAATTAAATAACTTTCAAATGAATATTCAAACATACTATTCATTATATAATCCCCAGATGAATATGTACGATAATATTCTTAAAGTCAATATCCTCAAATGAATATAAATGATATTCTGTAAGTCGATAATCCTCAAATGAATATTAATAAATAATAATCTTAAAATGAATATTAATAAATAATATTCTTAAAATAAAATAATTAACCCTCGAATAACAGTTACCCGATATCTTTATCGGAAAATAACCTTTATCATATACAAAATATAATCACATCTGACCTTTCAAGAAAATCACACGCCCTTACCCTAGGGCAAATATAAAACCCTGGCTTATAGCTGATATCCCATATCTAACTTATAAGCCCCAACTTCAAGTCATAACCTCAAGTATTGCTATACATAGCAAATCGAAAACAAGTATGCAATTTATATATATCGCAATCGCATATCATAATTGAAAACAGTTATTATCACAACAACAGTAATATAGGTTTTGAAAAATTGTCTGATGCTCGAGAAGTGATAGGGGTTCGCGACGATGTCGGACAATCTAGACAAAGTTAAAGAAAACGCACGATCAATCCCCTAGATAATCCACTTGTACTCAATGCTTAAACACGTAAGCGAAACACAACCAATGAATTACTAGCTCGTATAGGCTCATACTAAGTCCATGTTTAATCGACAATTACTTAAGTCGTAGGTTTAGTCCGAAATCGATCCTCGAATACAAGTTATACTTAACCATTTACATCATTGGTTTCTAAGTCATGTTCTTAGTGGTTTTCACTTGCGCGACCTCGGCTAAAACATTTTTATAAAATCGAAAAATAACCTTTTTAATCCGAATCTTTTTCGTGAGCCTTCCCAACTGTCTCTATAGTATTATTCCTCAAAGTTTCACATTTTAATATGGCTTCTAAGTGGTCCAACTATAGCCTCAAAGTGACTGACCAGATATGGGTTGTTCCTCCGAACGGCGTTTACTAAAACTAGCATAACTCTTAAACCGTTCGGCCAAATTAGGCGAACCACATATCATTACGAAGCTTATAACATAAACTACACAATCATGGGCAGTAGGACTCAAGGGTCGAGCTCTAACAGAGGAAAAACAGGGAACCAATCAGTAGGTAAAAATTTGGGCATTACGACGGCTATAACTTGGATATTCCCAAATTTCAAATCATCCAAAATGCATATCGATCACTCCACACAACACATACATCTTATACGACATAGAACTGAGGCCAAGCAATGCCTTTCCGTTCATATAACTCATTCTAACTTAAATCAAAGCCCAATCTTAACAACTAAGGCTATAAACATGCATAACACCATTAATCATCCATAAACCCCATGATACTTCAAGGGTTTCAAGATTTATACCTTCTCCAAGCTTGCTTGCTGCTAAATTCCTTATGTAACCTTAGATCCTTGCTTAATACAACCTTTGGAAGCCACAAACTCAATATCCAAAAACAAAACAAAATACAAGTTACTATTCTTCGTTACTTTGTAAAATCCATATAAAATCGAAAAACAAGAGTTTGGTTCTGAGATTTTTACCACACCTTCTACTCTTCAAGGGCTTTCGTTTGAGTCCTACCTCATCACCAGGGGATGCTTGAAGCTCGACTTATTGGCTTTCTAAGGTGAGTGGTCGAAACTGGAAAAGCAGGACAGTTTCTGTTCTCCGACTTGGGGAAGGGATTTGACTAGGCTATACTCCTTTTTTGGCCATGAAATTTTGAGCGAACGTTGCCCATGGAGTGGAGAAGCTATGGTTAAAATTTGGTGATTTAAGGATGGATAGAAATGGAATTATGGATTTTTCTTTCCTTGATGCTCCTGCTGAGCAGAATTCTGGAAAATGGGGAGAGTTCTTCCTTTTTCCTTTTTCTTTCTTTGTCTTGATTAATAACAATAATGCTGATATTTTGTATAAGTGGTGAGTCATCACCTTGATGTCTTCTCCTTGCGACACTTGTCAAACATGCATTGATTGAGATAAAGTAACTTTACTGGTTTGCTTTACTGATTCGTTTCCTTTCACATAGATGATCCAAATGTTGCATTCCTCGAATTAATCTTGTTACATGTTACTTCCATGTCTATATTTAATCCTGTAAATGTTGTCTTGTTCCTCTTGAAACGATTCGAAACATTCCCTAAAAAGAGCGAATACAACTCTACGCGATTCTCGCAGTGAATGGTAACTATTCACTATTCATTCCAACAATCGAATCCTTAAATCGACTTTAATAAAATAATAAAATTCCAAAATATTAAATCCTCAAATCCTCAATTTTAATATCTCATTTCTTGAATATAATAATATATAATCCACTTCCCGGTCAAATATTACACCAAAATAAAATTTGGAATTTCTGAATTCCGATCGTCTTTGCATTCACTTATTTACTCCGTAGATCACTAATATGAATTCGGAATATCCACACTACGTCTCGTACATAGGTGGCATGAAAAATTTTCTTAACCCTCAAAATCACTATTCATCCCCCAATATCACTATTCACTGCTGCACTTAATCATAAAAAGTTTTAAATTTTACCAAAAATTCGGGTTATTACAAGTTGGATGTGTCAACTTGACCCCAAGAATCACACTAGCCCCACCCATATCCTTTATTTCAAAGTGCCTTTTTAAGAAACTTTTGTCTCGTTTGTTAGGAATGAAGATATTGATGTTACTGGAGTACAAGGAAGAGTCTACTGATACAAGAGTCTATGATCGGAGTCTGTGAGCTGTCAAAGTCTGCAGCCTGTAAGAGTCAATAAAGCTTGCTGTAGATTTGTTAGGAACTATGTTGTTTCTTGATGATAACCAAATTAACTTAGTAAAAATTGTACAAGTAAATGTAGCCATCAACGGATAGTACGCTCTTGCAGTATCCGTAGATGGGAAGCTTATCTACGGATAAGACTCAATGTAACATGCTTGTGTATTTCTGATGTTGAAGTTGAAGTAGTCTTGATAGGTTAAATGAGTCATGTTGACTATCAATAGATTTGTAGAATATGGAGGCTAATTGTAAATAGTTGATGCCTTGTAATTCTGCATACGTGAAATTGACTGTCTGCGGATAGCTTAATTAGCCTTCTACGGATATGGACATTGTACTGTCTGCGGATAACAGTACTGATTGATCAAAACACTGTCAACAGATACAACTCAAGTAGCTTCTACGGATACACTCCATACTTGTGAAATGGACAGGTAAGTCAGAGCACATGGGTTGACAGACTACACAGAGCATGAAAGCCATTTCTTCTAGAAAGGTCACGAGAAGAAAGCAGCATTCTGTTTGCATGGTCAAAGGTAACATTTCTATAAAAGACAATCAGCCAAGAAGGGCAAGCTACCAACGCATGGACCACTGCTCGGAATGGAGAAACAAAGATCCTAAACAGATTTACTTTTTTTATTATTAGCTGTTCAAATATCCTTGTAAACTTGGGTTATATAACCAAGTAGGAACATAACTCTAGAACCAAGAAATCAGGTTAAGCAATTTAGAGAGCACAAAGCAATATCCTTTGTAAATTGCTGAAGCTAGAGTTGTGTATTTGCAGCTGTGTGTTTATTCATAAACATCACAGAGATTTCTTCAATAAAAATCTCTCAGGTGGACAAAAACAATCCACCTGAATTTTTAATTCTTGTGTCATCTTATTTGTGTTTCTGTTCTTGTTTTTATTTTCACATTTTCACTATCAAGAATCGAGAAGAATTTTCAAAGATTGTATGCAACCCCCCCCCCCTTCTACAATCTTGGTTCATTGTCTGGGAATAACAATTGGTATCAGAGTAAGCTTCTAACATACAAGAAGTTTAAAGATCTAAAGACAACTGAATCATGGGTCAGAAGGATCATGGAGTCAAAATACCAGTTCTTGATAGAGAAAACTACTTTCACTGGAAAGTAAAAATGTGTCTACATCTTATGTCCATGGATGAAGTTTATGTAGAGTGCATAGAACATGACCCTCATGTACCAATGAAGCCAAACACCTCAATAGCTCAGGAACCTGCAGGAGCTCCAAGCACAATTCCAAAGCTACGTTCAAAATGGACTCCTGAGGACATCATTGCAGTTCATAAAGAAAAGAAGGCCATGAATATTTTGTTCAATGGTCTTGATTCTGATATGTTTGACAATGTCATTAACTGCTCTACAGCTAAGGAGATTTGGGACACTGTCCAAACCATATGTGAAGGGACTGAGCAGGTAAGGGAAAACAAGATGCAGATCCTCATACAACAGTATGAACACTTTCACTTCAAGAGTGGAGAATCTTTGAATGATACTTTCAGTAGATTTCAAAAATTGCTGAATGGATTAAAGTTGTATGGAAGAGTGTATCAAGTCAAGGACTCAAATCTTAAATTTCTCAGAGCCTTGCTAAAGGAGTGGAAGCCCATGACCGTCTCCTTGAGAAACACTCAAGAGTATAAGGACTTTACTCTTGAGAGGCTGTACAGAACCCTAAAAACATATGAGCTGGAAATAGAGCAGGATGAAGAAATTGAGAAGGTCCAAAAGAAAATTGGATCTGTTGCTCTAGTAGCAAGTGTTGAAAAGGCTGAGGACATGAAAGAAGAAGCTGCTGAAACTACACCAAGCCAAAGTGCTTGTGAAGGTAGAGCTGAATCAAGAAAGTGCAAAGGAAAGGTGATTGAAGAAAGTGAGCCCTCCAATCAAGAGGAGATGGATGAGCTAGATGAACATTTAGCCTTTCTGTCAAGAAAATTCTCAAAGCTCAAGTTCAAGAGAAACCCTGATGTGTCCAAACCATTCAGGAAGGACTTTGTTGAGAGGTCCAAATTTAAATGCTTCAATTGTGGAATGGGAGGTCACTTTGCCAATGAGTGCAGAAAACCAAAGGCTGAGAAGAGTGACAGGAAGTTTGAACCTGTTGACTACAAGAAGAAATACTTTGATCTTCTCAAGCAAAAGGGTAGAGCATTCATTACACAAGACTATGACTGGGCTGAAGATGGGAATGATCCTGAGGAGGACACTGAATTTGTGAACCTTGCACTGATGGCTGATTCAAGCGAGCAGGAGGCCAGTTCATCATCCAATCAGGTAATTACCACCAATCTCTCTAAGCTTTCTACTGATGAATGAATAGTGCAATTAATGATATGTCCACTGAATTGTATCATATGTGTATTTCTCTTAAATCACTTACCAATGAGAACACCAGGATTAAAACATCTAATCAGTTGTTAAGTGATAGGAATACTCTTCTGGAAACTCAATTTATTGAGTTTGAGAAAATGAGAGTAGAGTGTCAAGTTGCCAAGGATGACTTGTTGATTGTGCTTAAAAGATAAGAATCTATCAAAGCACAGCTAGCCAAAGAACAGGAAACGAGAGCAAGATGGACTGATTCCTGGAATGTTGCCACAAACATTATTAAGGCTCAAGGTGTGGATACATTCTACAAGGAATCAACAAGAAGAGATAAAAAGAAGCTAGATATTGAGAGTCTAGGAGATGACACTTCTACGGATAGTGGCCAGCATCCGTTGATGGACAACACCTCTATGGAAGTGACTTGTCCAAAGAAGTGTACATCTAGTGTTAGTCAAGAAAAACTTGAGGAGCTGAACAAAAAGTATGGTCCAACCAGCAAAAAAATTTTCCAGGGAAAAGGTAGCAAAACCAAAGCTGAGAGTGTCAACATAGGTCACCTGTCCAACAAGAAATTGAAGGACAAGGTTGAGAATATAGAGGTTAAGGCTGCGGTTAAAAAGAGAAAGAACATAAATGGTAAGGTAGGGATTAACAAACATAACAACTATACTCCTAACAAGTATGCCCCTAGGAAAACTTGTGTAAAGTGTGGTACTGTTAATCATGTATCTACAAATTGTAAATCTGTTAAAACTCCATCTGTTCAAATGCCAATGCATGTACTCAATATGCCTATGCCTGTTATGCATAACATGCTTGCACATACTGATCAAGCATCAAACTTGTATGCCAACATGCCATTTGTTTCAAATCCTCATATGGATGCATTCACAATGCCACAAATGACATGGAGCATGCCACACATGAATGTTATGTATGCACAAAATGCACAAATGCCTGCGTCAAACATGTTTGCATATGAACATCCTCAGCATTTTGTCTCTCAGAGGTCAACACCCAGGGTCAAGGTTGATTTGACTCAACATGTGATTAAGGTGCAAAATGACAAGAAAGGCAAAGCTAACAGGAAAGGACCCAAGGAAACTTGGGTACCAAAATCAACTTGATTTGGTTTTGTTGTGTGCAGGGATACAAGAAGAATCTATGGTACTTAGACAGTGGATGTTCTAGGCACATGACTGGAGATTCTACCCTGCTCACAGAGTTTGTGGAGAAAGCTGGCCCTAGCATTACCTTTGGAGATGACATAAAAGGTTTTACTAAGGGATATGGCTTGATTTCAAAGGATAATGTCATCATTGATGAAGTAGCACTGGTTGATGGACTTAAGCACAACCTGCTGAGTATCAGTCAACTGTGTGATAAAGGTTTCTCAGTTTCATTCAATTAAGGAGCCTATGTTGTATCCAGCAAGGAAAACAACAATGTGGTGTTGACAGGATACTGGAAAGGTAATGTGTATATAGCTGACTTCAACTCAACAAGTTCAGATTCTATCACTTATCTTCTGAGTAAAGCAAGCAAGGATGAAAGTTGGCTATGGCACAAAAGACTATCACATTTGAACTTCAAGTCTATGAATGATTTGGTAAGAAGAGACCTAGTAAGAGGACTTCCTCAGTTGGAATTTTCCAAGGATGGACTTTGTGATGCTTGCCAGAAAGGGAAGCAAAAGAAGATTTCTTTCAGAAGCAAGCTAGATTCATCAATTGATCAACCTCTACAGTTGTTACACATGGATTTGTTTGGACCAGTAAATGTCATGTCAATCTCAAAGAAAAGGTACTGCCTTGTGATTGTGGATGATTTTTCTAAATTTACATGGACATACTTTCTGCACTCCAAAGATGAGGCAAGTGAAATCATAATCAATCACATCAAGGCTGCTAACAATCATCCTGATCTCAAAGTAAGAAGAATCAGGAGTGACAATGGCACTGAGCTCAAGAATTCCACAATGAGGTTGTTTTGTGAGGATAATGGAATCATTCATGAGTTCTCTGCAGCAAGAACACCACAACAAAATGGAGTGGTAGAAAGGAAAAATAGGACTCTAATTGAAGCTGCAAGAACAATGCTTGGAGAATCAAAGTTACCTACTTATTTCTGGGCTGAAGCAGTTAACACTGCATGTTTCACTCAAAATATTTCTGTGGTCAATCAGGCAAAATGAATGACTCCATATCAGCTGCTCAAAGGAAGGAAACCATCCTTGAATTTTCTACATGTCTTTGGATGCAAATGTTTTGTATTGAGAAATCAAGGTGAATATCTTGGAAAATTTGAGTCAAAGGCAGATGAAGCCACTTTTGTGGGATATGCACCTGGAAAAGCCTACAGGGTTTTTAATCACAGAATCAACATTGTTATGGAATCTGTACATGTTGTTTTTGATGATGCCAGAATACAAGGTCTTACTGATGAGGGTTTTCATGAAACTCTTAGGTTTGAGAATGAGGTGGAAGGTCTCTACTTTGATGATGAAGATGATGATTATGTGGATGAATCAGTACCTCCTAGAATGATTGTCTCTAATATGGATAACTCAAGTTCTAATGAGCCATCCATAGAAGGGACAAATGGAGCATCTGTAGGAAGCCAGAATGAAGCATCCGTAGGAAGCCAAATTGGAGCATCCGTAGGTAGATCACAACACAGAGTTACCACCCCATTAAACTCAGGGGGAGTTTCTCTGAGTCAAGGATCAACCTCACATGATTATGCTGATGAGAATGATGTTGCATCTTCAAGACCTGCACATGCTACAAGAAGAAAATGGACAAGGGATCACCCATTTGAACTGATCATTGGTGATGCATCCTCAAATGTCCAAACTAGAAGAGCTACTCAGGATGAATGTCTATACATCAGCTTTCTTTCTCAAGAAGAACCAAAGAAAGTTGATGACGCTCTTTTAGATCCAGATTGGGTATTAGCCATGCAAGAAGAGCTAAACCAATTTGAAAGAAACAAAGTGTGGAAGCTGGTACCCAAACCTAAGGACAGAAATGTTATAGGTACAAAGTGGGTATTCAGAAACAAGATGGATGAAAATGGCATCATCACAAAGAACAAAGATAGATTGGTTGCTAAGGGCTATTCTCAAGAAGAAGGAATAGATTATGATGAAACGTTTGCCCCTGTTGCTAGATTAGAAGCAATAAGGATATTCCTAGCCCATGCCAATTTCAAAGTCTATCAAATGGATGTCAAGAGTGCCTTCTTGAATGGGGAACTGGAAGAGGAGGTGTATGTCAGTCAACCTCCTGGGTTTGAAGATCCAGATTATCCAAAATTTGTCTACTTCCTACTCAAGGCACTCTATGGACTGAAGCAAGCACCTAGAGCCTGGTATGACACTCTGTCACAGTTTCTTTTAGAGAATCACTTCACTAGAGGTACCGTTGACAAAACTCTTTTCTTTAGAAATGTTAATGGCTCTAGCATACTTGTTCAAATTTATGTAGATGACATAATTGTTGGGTCTACAGATGAGAAGCTTTGCAAAAGGTTTGCCAAACTTATGCAAAGTAAATATGAAATGAGCATGATGGGTGAACTTACCTATTTCCTTGGCTTACAAGTTAAGCAAGTGAAAGAAGGAATCTTTATTAGTCAAACTAAATATATCTTTGATTTATTGAAGAAGTTTGATCTAATGGATTGTTTTCCTGCTAAAACACCCATGCTAACTGTCACTAAGCTTGAATTGAATACTAAGGAAAAATCTGTGGACATTTCAAGCTATAGGGGCATAGTAGGCTCACTTCTATATTTAACAGCTAGTAGACCTGATATTATATTTGCTACATGTCTTTGTGCTAGATTTCAGGCTGATCCTAGAGAGTCTCACTTAATTGTTATCAAGAGGATTTTCAGATATCTCAAGGGAACACCAAACCTTGGCATTTGGTACCCTAGAGAATCTGGTTTTGATCTAATTGGTTATTCAGATGCAGACTATGCAGGTTGCAAGATTGACAGAAAAAGTACAACAGGCACCTGTCAATTTCTAGGAAACAAGCTTGTCTCATGGTTCAGTAAGAAGCAAAATTCTGTCTCTACCTCTACAGCTGAGGCAGAATACATTGCTGTTGGAAGTTGTTGTGCACAGATACTTTGGATGAAAAATCAACTAATAGACTATGGTCTAACAGTGAATAAGATTCCAATATTCTGTGACAACACTAGTGCAATTGCTATAACTGAGAATCCAGTGCAACACTCAAGGACCAAGCACATTGACATAAAATATCACTTCATCAGGAAACATGTGATGAATGGTACTGTGGAACTACATTTTGTTCCAAGTGAGCAGCAAATTGCAGACATTTTTACCAAGCCGCTTGATGAGGCAACATTCTCAAGGTTGGTAAGTGAGCTAGGTATGCTTAACTACTCTTGATTTATTTAAATGTATGATGATTTGTAATGCAGCCAGTGTCAACATGGTTTTCATGAGAATTAAAACTCTCTGAAAAAGAAGAATTTTGTCTAAGTCAAAATTTCTCCTTCTACGGATACCCCTATCCGTTGATGGTCATTTCTGACACTGGATTTTCCTTATCTACGGATACCTTTTTTACACCTCTACGGATATCAAATCCCAAGGTAAAATCCTATCCGTAGATAGTTTTGTTTAATCATAACCATTAAAGTCACAATCTTATCCGTAGTTACATGCGTACAGTACGTGTATGTAATTACAGTAAATTCGTGGCTTTACTTTTCATTCCATTACTTTTAAATGATTACTTTCTTGCCCAATCAGATAATTTCTTTCAATTATTCTGATTTTATTAGTGAATTATTTTGGGGGAGTATAAATTAAATTTTACTCTCAGCTCATCTTTTTCTACCATTTTCCAAAGATTCACTAAGGCAAGAAACCCTCTTTTCTCTCAAAGCTAATTTCTCTATGCAAGTTCAAAGCTTTCATCAATGGCACCTACTAGCAAAACAATGTCACTCACCGGGTTCACATACGAGAAGAACAATTTCACAGCTCTGGTGGACTTCGAGGAGAAGAACGCATCATATCACACTATGATGAGGTTCCTTCAGAACTGCAAGCTCTCCAAGGCTATGTTCGAAGCCCCCACTCTCTATTTTGAGGTAATTGAAGCTATCTGAGAATCAGCTGTTTTTGATTCTGTGAATGCTACAATTACTTTTGTTCTTCAAGGTAAGGAACATGTGATTAATAGTGACATTATTTCTGTCCGTTTGAATTTACCTGATAACAATAGGTTAGAAAAGTATAGTGATACTGATATAGTTAACATGCTGAATTTGATTAACTATGCTTTACCTACTGATAATCTGAGTAAGATTCAAAGAAAAGGCATGGTCAAGGAATGGAGCTTTTTCTTTGATGCCATTCTAAAGGTGTTTTATGGTAAGATTAGCAACTATAATGCTGTTATTTCTTCCATGCTAGTTATTGCTTACATGCTTCTTAATGATAGCTTTTACAACCTAGGATCCCTAATTCTTTATGAACTAGGTGCTAAATTAGGGAATAAAGCATCTAGAAGTAAGAATATCTATTATATATGCTAGATTCTTTATGTTGCTAGCTAACCATGTAGAAAGCAACTTGGTGATCCAATTCCCTGCAAACTTCAAAGAGTGTTGGGTTCAGAATAAGAGAGTCCTTAAGGACTTGAATAGGCTGAACCACAACATGGAGGTTCAATTGGTGTATCAACCAATTTTCAATGCAACTCAAGAGGCACAAGTGAGTCAGGTAATCTCCTCAACTGTTCCTACCTCTGTTGTTATTTCTTTGATTTCTAGTGCCACAATGGAGGCTGGAACTGTCCAACAGCCTCCTACCCAAGTGGTCACCTTTAAAATTCCCAAATCCAAATCTAGAAAGCAAACCTCAGGTGCTTCTCAAAAGGCACCTGTTGCAAAAACTACCCAAGCCCTTGAGGGGAGTGTGAATGAGGTAGTGAGAGGTGAGGGAAGGGGTGAACATCAAAGAAACCCCAAGAACAAGGAGGGTGAGATAAGTGTGTCCCAGCCTAGCCACCCTGTATCTTCTAAAAAAGATGCAGTGGTTGAAAAGGAAACTACCACATCCCTAGTGGCATCCTCCCAAAAGGATGTTGCTATTGAAAAGAGTCCCCAACCAAGGACACAACACAAGAGGGATAGGGACACCAGAAGCCCCATAGATACAACCATGGCCTATACAAGGAGAAAAAGGTCTAAACAATCTGGGGATGCATAGGGATCACACACAGTGCCTATGTCACCATCTCAAATTCAGTTTGATGTGGCTCTAGTAAATGTGGAGTCACAGCCCCATTCTCTAATCATTCAAACTGAAACAGAAACACCAAGCTCACCTACACTCTCTCTGGATGTGGATATGATTCACACATCAATTCCTGATTCTCCATCTTTAACCTTCTTGGAGAAGCCCCACTCTGAAATTGGTGATCATCATCTTATTGATGATTTGCTGGACCACCAATCTATCATTTCTCAGACTCTGGCTCCATCTGTGGCTTTAAATCTCAAATCAATCTCCACAGATTCAGCCTTAGTCTCAATTTCAAGAGCTACTTCTTTTCCTTCATCTACAGATATTTCTCATCCGTTGACAAATGTTTGTCTGTCTACGGATATGCCCCAAATCAGCTATCCGTTGACATTTACGTCTACTACCTCTACAGATACTCCTTCCACACTTGCACTTCAAACTTCAAGTATTTCTACTTCAAGTGTGGATGAGTTGGCAGTAGTTCAAACACTTCTAGGCTTGAGGGAAGGGAGTGAAGTCACTGAGAGTGAGAGGCTGGTTTGCAACCAGGCAAAAGGAGAGGGATAGCAAGCGGGACAAACTATTTCTTCCAGTCTGGTAAAAGTGAGCACTGAGAGTTCCACCTTAGTAGGTGAATGTGAGGGTGTGAGAGGTGTGAGCCAGGGGGAGCCCCTGATGCAAGAAAAGAGAGAAAATGAGAGAAAAGCAAGTACAGGAGAGATAAGGATGGAAGACTCAGCCATTGCAAGTGAGTCAATGGATGTCAGTGATGCAGACATGGAGAGACTATTCCAACTTGAATATCAAAATGAGTTGGATCAAGTCAACCTGAATGCTGAGACATTTACTCATCCTGATCCTGATCCAGTCTATCAAGTCTTGGCTAGACATGGCAATGTGGAGGCAGAAAGGATGTTGAATTTGGTACACACAACTGAATCAATATCTAGGGCAAAGGAAGCTATTCAGAATCTGCCTCCAGGAGCTGGTGACGATTTCAGCTATGATGAAGACAGTGATGATTCTGAGAGTGGTGAAGGAGGAGATGAAGACCCTTCCACTCTCCAAGAGATGCCTACTTGGTTGTTCTCCAACTCTTATCTCCACAATGACACCAAGGCAGTCATTCTCAGGAATTATCAAAGGGCACATGGTGAAGCTCAGACATCAAATCCACAGCATGCCACCACAGTTCATAACTTTGTGGCATCGCTTCAGCTTCATCAAGCCCACATCCTTCAGCAAAGAGCCAATACTGATGACATCAAGAACCATCTGGATGGGGTGAAGGATGCTTTAGCAAGAAGAGTTGATGTTGTTGCACCTTCCACATCTCAGAGGTATAAACAAAACAAGTTGGTGAAGGATGTGGATGCTCTTACTATGAGGATGGACAAGATGGAGAAGCAAATGGACACCTTCCTGGCCAACCAGAATTTACAGACTCAGCTTCTGCAACAGTTACTACAGGCTATTGGTGTCACTCCAACCCTTGATGATAACAAAAAGGGGGAGAGTTCAAGTAATGGGGAGAGTGCACTAGTGGTCTCTGTACCAGTAACTAAAGGTGTGCCATCAAGTCAGGGGGAGTCACCTCAAATAATAGCTAATCCAAGTGAGTTTCAACTCACAAAGGTGGTCTCTCCTCAAGCTAAGGATGTTCAAGTATTTCTCAATTCTGAAAAGCTGATCAAGGAATCCATCTTTCAGGTTGTGACTTCATCATCAAGTAGCCATCCTGTCCACACAACAATTCTGAGGGTCCTCACTCCTAACACCATTGTTCTGCAAAGCAATTATGATGCTGAACATTCTAGTGTCAAGGAGTTTGAACCTATCTTCAGTGGTAGGACTGGATCACCACCTAGACATCATGGCAAGAACAAACTAGAGGTAGACTACCCACTCCCCAAGCCTGATGAGTCTAAGGTGTTAGCAACTCTTATCAGGGATCTCAAGGATACCAATGATGTAAAGCTAAGACAAGGGTTGGTTGTTATCTACAGAAATGGTAAGGGAATTCACATCACAAGCAGCCATCCCAGGTTCAATGAAGCCAAAGCAGAGGAGATTTCCAGGATAAGGAGAGAAGCCAATCCCCAGGGTTTTGAATCTACACCTGAAAGACAGGCTAGATTAGCCCAAGAATTAGAGAGGGAAATGGAGGAAGAAAGTAGTGAGGCTGTAGAGGAAGATGCCCCTACTATGAAGAAAAGGAAGACAGTGCCTAAATCCAAGCCACCTAGATGGAAGAAAAGATCACATAGGACTGTCTCTCCTGAGAAGGTAGAAGAGAAAAGAGATACACATAGGAGGATTGTCTTTGAAGACCCTGTCCCAGCTTCAACTCAATCTCAAACCACCTACCATGGGACTCCAGTAGAGCTTAAAGAAGAACTTATTGAGTTTGAAAACTTGGTATTCCCTAAGTTCATAATTGAGGCAGAAAAGATGTCAAAGAAAAGGACCAATCAAGCTGAATGTTGCACCAAAAGTTGCCAAACCAATTGAGAACAAGGCAGACTTTTTGTATATTACAGAGATACAGGAGTACTCAACCATGGATCTATTCCTTGATGAAGTTAGTGAAATCAGAGGCACAGACAAGTTCAGAGATTTGCCTGAAAGACTAACTTTTGTCTACAAAGGAGGAAAGGTGAGAGCTTGGCCCCTGCAACAAGTGCTGAATGAAGATATTCTACCTTGGTGAAAGTCTTCTCAGGCTTCAAAAACTCAAGGGGATTTTCTGAGGTTGCCAGGAGTGCTGTGTTGAAGAAGATTGAGGAAATCAGGAGCAGCTGGAGTTCTCCTGATTGTTTGCCGAGGAAGCTGAAGATCCCTTTTAATGGACAAAGAATCCATTTTCAACCTTACTGGATGATGGAATTCAAGGATGACAAGGGCTGTAGAAGATTCTTCAGGATTGAAGATCAACTATCTAAGGCCAACATTAGGTATCTTAGATGGTTGCAAGGCAAGTTAGATCCAAAAATTGCTGAAGAAGATGCATTCTATAGAAAGCTTCAAGATCAAATCCAGGCAAATTATGCTAAGGAAGGGAGGCAGAAGGTTCAACCTCCAAGAGAGAAGAAAAGAAATTGATTCTGCTCAGTCTAGAGGAGCACTCTCTATGTAACTATCTCTACTCTCCTGTTTTTCATTTCATGTAGCTTGACACAATTTTTACTGCAATTATCTATATGTTGGAAGTGGTTTTGTTATCATCAAGACTCTTAATTTATGTCTGATTCTCAACCAGGCATAAATTGGGGGAGATTGTTAGGAACTATGTTGTTTCTTGATGATAAACAAATTAACTTAGTAAAAATTGTACAAGTAAATGTAGCCATCAACGGATAGTATGCTCTTGCAGTATCCGTAGATGGGAAGCTTATCTACGGATAAGACTCAATGTAACATGCTTGTGTATTCCTGATGTTGAAGTTGAAGTAGTCTTGATAGGTTAAATGAGTCATGTTGACTATCAATAGATATGTTGAATAGGGAGGCTAATTGTAAATAGTTGATGCCTTGTAATTCTGCATACGTGAAATTGACTGTCTACGGATAGCTTAATTAGCCTTCTACGGATATGGACATAGTACTGTCTGCGGATAGCAATACTGATTGATCAAAACACTGTCAACAGATACAACTCAAGTAGCTTCTACGGATACACTCTGTACTTGTGAAAGGGACAGGTAAGTCAGAGCACATGGGTTGACAGACTACACAGAGCATGGAAGCCAGTTTTTCTGGAAAGGTCACGAGAAGAAAGCATCATTCTGTTTACCCCTTCTACAATCGTGGTTCATTGTCTGGGAATAACAAGATTATGGAAACTTCTATTATCTTTGAAGACAGATCACTGGATAAACTCAAATCCTTATCAAGAATCAGTAGAAGATATGTTCTTATCAGAAAAGCTGGATGATCGAAGCTATCAACCTAAACAGATGGGACATAATCCCATAATTCATGTGATTGATTTACTTGCTGTTTAGTTGATAGGAAAATTGTATAAATACTCTCATTCTACATTTTAATATGTGTGTGTCGAAAACTTAAGTCTGTATTAGGTTTTTACATTGAGAGTTTTGCAGCTGTAACTTAGTTTACAGAAAGTAGCTGCTAAGGATACTTGTACATCCTTGGTAGAGTTTGTAACCTTGATTGATCAATATAAATCATCGTTGCAGCATCTTTGTTCTGTGTTCTTTCAATTCCGCATATTTATTATTCTGTTCATCAAACAAGAAAAACACAAAAATAGACATATTGGTACTACTTGTATTCAAACCCCCTTTTACAAGTAGTTCGGGTTCAACAAGTGGTATCAGAGCAGGTTTGATTAAGTTCGAATCAAGAAGATCAAAAACATGCCTGGATACAAAGATGGCAATACAAAGATCCCCATACTCAAGAGGGGTGAATATTCTCACTGGAGAGTCAAGATGTTGCATCATCTTGAGGCTACTGATCCTGATTATCTTGACAGAATCAATGATGGACCATTCATCCCAACAAAGGTGGTTCCTACAACGAATGAAAAAGGAAAAGTTGTAGGAGATCGCACAATCAATAATCAAAAGAGTGAATGGTCTCCTGAAGATAAAGCCAGTATACTCAAGGATGCAAAGGTAAGGAACATATTATTTAATAGTCTTGACACTGTTCTCACAAATTATGTTCTCTCTTGCACAACAACAAAAGAGATGTGGGATAAGTTGAGGGTGCACTGTGAAGGCACCAGGCCTATGAGAAAGAATTACAGGGCTTTGCTGATCTAGGAGTATGAACACTTTGCTTCTAAAAGTGGTGAGACTTTGGTGGAAACTTATGACATATTCACCAAGCTTATAAATGATATGGCTATTCATGACAAGTACTATGATAAAGAAGACGTGAATGTCAAGTTTATGAAGTCTCTCTCTGGATACTATAGTGAAAAGATATCTGCTATTGAAGAAGCCAATGATATGGATGAAATAACATTGGAAGAGATCTTTGGGAAACTGAGAAACTGGGAGCTAAATAAGCAGCATTTGGAACAAAGAGATGAAGGCAAAAATAGAAGCATTGCACTCTCCATTCAACAGGAAAAAGACAAACTGCTGAAAAATTTGGAAGAAGAATCATCTGTCAAAAGTTCAAAGAAGCAGAAAGAGAAGATGATTCAGGAATCAGAGTCTAATGATCCAGACTCTAATAACAGTGACTCGGATAGCAAGAGACCATCATCCAGAAAAGAAAGCAAGAAGCAATAAAGCAACAAGAAGTCAATAGTCAAGATTGACAAGTCCAAGGTTAAATGCTTTAATTGTGGCATTGTTGGACACTTTGCTGGGGAATGTAGGAAGCCAAACAGCAGACAAGCTGGAAGTGGAAAATCTCTCATGGTGACAGAAAAAGATTGGGCTGACTCTAGTGATTCTGAAGATGAGTTTGATTATGAAAATATTGCATTAATGGCTATCTCAACTGACAAATCATCTTCACCAAAGGAACCAGCTATTGAGAAGGGCACCAAGAAGAAGCACACTTTTATTCTTGATAGTGGATGCTCAAGACATATGACTGGAAAGAAGGCCCTGCTAACAGATTTTATGAAGAAAGCTGGTCGAGAAGTTTCTTTTGGAGATGACAACAAAGGAGATACTCTGGGATATGGCTCAATTGTACTGAGAAATGTCATTATTGAAAATGTAGCACTAGTTGAAGGGCTGCAACATTCCCTAATAAGCACAAGTCAACTCAGTGATAAAGGGTATATCTCTACCTTTGACAGTGAATCTTACAGAGTAACCAACAAGGAAAATGGAAATACTGTGTTAACTGCGAGAAGACAAGATAATATATATGAAGCCAACTTAGATGATTCATCAGAAGGAGAAATCAAATGTCTTCTTAGTAAGGCATCTCCTGAAGAAAGCTCGAGATGGCACAAAATATTATCTCACCTTAACTTTAAGAAGTTAAATTACTTAGCTAATCATGACCTGGTGAGAGGACTACCAAAGACTACTTTTGTGCAAGATGGACTGTGTGATACATGTCAGCTAGGAAAGCAGAGAAAGACCTCCTTCAAAAGTAAAAATGAGAATTCAATCTCAGAGCCCTTTCATCTACTGCATCTTGATCTCTTTGGTCCAGTGAACATTATGTCAATCAACATGAAGAAATTTACACCTGTGATAGTTGATGACTATACAAGATTCACATGGACATATTTCCTGGCGAATAAAAGTGAAACTCCTCAACTCATTTTTGACCTCATTGAAAAGAATTCTGAGTTCAAGGTGAAGATTCTCAGAAGTGATAATGACACTGAGTTCAAAAATACTGAAATAGACTCTTACTGCAGAGAAAAAGGAATTTCACAATAATTCTCAGCACCAGGGACTCCTCAGCAAAATGGTGTTGTAGAAAGAAAGAATAGAACTCTCATAGAAGCATCCAGAACCATGTTAGCTGACTCAAAGCTTCCAATTTATTTCTGGGCTGAAGCTGTTAACACTGCATGTTTTGTTCAAAATTGCACACTGGTTAACAGACATGGAAAGACTCCCTATGAGATGATCAAGAACAAGAAGCCAAGTGTGAAACATTTTCACATCATTGGATGCAAGTGTTTTGTTCTCAAGGTTCACCTTGAGAAACTTGCAAAGTTTAAAGCCAAGGTAGATAAAGCTATTTTTCTTGGATATACTTCCTCAACAAAGGCCTTCAGAGTTTACAATCTGAAAACTCAAACTGTAATGGAGTCGATTCATGTTGCTTTTGATGACAAGAAACAAGTTGAACTCTATTTTGAACAAAGTCAAGAATTATTGCAGTTTGAAAATATGAAGGATGTGTACATTGACACAAATGAAGAGGAAGAAAGTATGCAACCTCCAAATGTAAATTCTCAACCAGAGCATTCAACTCAGGGGGGGAATTTTGAAAATAGATTTACAATGTTAGATATAATTGCTGATGTTTGTTTAATCAGTGTTTAAGTAACAGGTACTGTTCAGAGTTTAGTCTGAAGTACTTATCAGAGTTTACATGGAAGCCGGTCAGAGTTTGTTAAAGTCTGACAGGGTGAAAGTTGATTTAGCTGTCGGTGCATATCATGAAGATTCTAGAAGCAATATATTCTGAAGATGGAAAGAAGCAGAATATATTGATACAGCTAAGGAGACTGGACAGAGGACTGAAGCAATTCTAATTGATTACAATTGTATAGCTAATTTGTAGGAGTATCAATTAGAGATTGATTGTAACTGTGTACTATATAAACACAGATAAGTTATCCCTAGAAGGAATGCGATAATTGAAAACATTATTCTTGTAACCTAGAAGCTCTTTGTGATTCATTAACATCATAAAGAGAGAAGCTGTTAATATAATTACAGTTTGTTGATTTACAAACTTGTGTTCTTGATTGTTATTCTCATACATACTTGATTATATTGTGTATTCGGCCTAACAATTGGTATCAGAGCCAAGGCTGTTTAATATATACAGTTTTTCGATTCAAACACAGTAATAATCATGTCTGAAGAAAATCAAGCTCCTCCCAAGGTTGAACAGGTTAAACCTAATTCTGTGAGTCGGTATGAAACAATCAGGGTTCCAATTCTCAGGCCAGTGGAGTATCCAATTTGGAAGGTAAAGATGACCATGTTTCTGGAGGCTACAGATCCAGAATATCTTGACAGAATCAATGATGGTCCTCATATGCCGACTAAATTGTCTCCTGTTGTTGATGGTCACGAACAAAAGACTGTTCCAAAGGAAAAGAAAGATATGACTCCTGAGGACATCTCATCAATTGCAAAGGATGCAAAAGTTAGACATCTACTCCACAGTGCTTTAGACAATGTTAGGTCTAACAGAGTAATTGGCTGTAAAACTGCCAAAGAGATATGGGATGCTTTAGAAGTCAGGTGTCAAGGAACCAGTGCTATAAAGAAAAACAGGAAAACAATACTCACTCAGGAGTATGAGCACTTTGATTCAAGAACCAATGAAACCTTGACTGAGACATATGATAGATTCTGTAAACTGCTGAATGATTTATCTCTAGTTGATAAAGAATATGATCTTGAAGAATCAAATCTCAAATTTCTCTTATCTTTACCTGAAAGATGGGATTTGAAGACAACAACTATAAGAGATAATTACGAACTTGCTGAAACTGAACTTGATGAGATTTATGGGTTACTGAAAACTCATGAATTGGAAATAGAACAAAGAAACAGAAGATCAAGCAAGAAGACAAAATCTGTTGCTCTCAAAGTTGAGGAGAAGCCCATCAAGAAGGAATCATCAAGGAAGAAAGCCAAGGGAAAGGCTTTAGTCATTAAATCTGACAGTGAGTCATCAAACACTGATGATGGCTCAAACACTGATGATGAAGCTTCTGACTCTGAGGATGATGAAGAACAGATGATGCAAATGGCTGCATTGATGGTGAAGACCTTCAAGAAGATGGGATTCAAGAACTTTAAGAAAGGAAAGAGATTCTCAAGGAAAGATTCAAACTCTGAAAGGAAAAGTTTTAGAAAGTCTGATGGAAAGGAGACCAAGTCTGGCAAGAAAGATAAATCTGAAATCCAGTGCTACAAGTGTAAGGAGATGGGTCACTATGCCCCATAGTGCAAGAAAGGAAAATTTGAGAATCTTAGCCTTAAAGATAGAAACAAGTTTCTTGAAGGAGAACTTGAAAATATGAGGCAGATTCAAAAAGAAAGAGATGATGCTGTTTATGTTGAACAGGAGTTGCTCAAAAGATATAGGCAACTAGAATCTGATCTAGAAAAAGAAAGAAAAATAATCAAGACTTGGACAAACTCTGGAAGAGACACTCATCAAGTGTTTCAGACAGATTCTGTAGGTTTAGGCTATTGTGAAAATGATGAACTTAGGTTTAAAGACAAGGTTAAGGTTAAACCACAACTTAAACCTGTGAAATTTGTTCCAGAGTCCACTAAGTTAAAATCTGTTGTAGTAAGAGAAGCTGATATGGAATCAGATGAAACCTGTGATAGACAGGAAAATATTATAACAGAAAATCTTATGGAAATAGAAGCTGTTAGAAAGCCAGTAAAAACTTGTGAAAAACAGGTTAATGTTGGCTTGATGACAGGAAAACAGTTCAATCACAAGCTCAAAGAGGTAAAGTCTGCCATGAAACCAAAAGGGTTCAAGAAGAATAGGAATGGAAAGCTAGGCATAAATAAAAGAAATAATCATTTGCCTACTGATGTAGCTCCAAGGAAAACATGTTATAACTGTGGTAGTACTAACCATCTTGCTAGATTTTGCAATAAGAACAAAGATATTAATTCTTTACATTCTACATCAGGAGTAAAGAATAATTATGTAAGGGTTAAACCACAGACTTTATGCACACACTGTGGGAGCACTTGGCATTCCATTTATACTTGCAAGAGTTATCATGCTATTTATCATAACTATTATGAGCTAAAACCCAACTTAAAATGGGTTAGGGCAAACTCTGCAACTGTAAAGTCTGACAATGTTAGTTTAAACTCTGTTGATAGTGATTCCGCTGCAAAAGCTAACACTGTTAAGAAAGACAAATGATCCAAGCAAGTCTGGGTCCTTAAAACTAACACTTAGTGTTTGTTTGTGATTGCAGGGCATAAAAGAGAGCACCCTTATCTTGGATAGTGGATGCTCAGGACACATGACTGGAAATAAAGCCCTGCTATCAGATTTTGAGGAGAAGGCTGGCCCAAAGGTTTCCTATGGAGATGACAACATAGGACGTACTATGGGATATGGCAATATCAATCTTGGAAGTGTCATCATCACAAATGTAGCTCTAGTCTCAGGACTCAAGCATAATCTGCTATCTGTGAGTCAAATCTGTGACAGAGGAAACCATGTAGATTTTCATACTGAACACTGTGAAGTTATCAGTAAATCTACTGGAAAAGTTGTTCTAGTTGGACACAGGCGCAACAACATTTATGAAGCAAGTTTGGTAACAAACTCTGATGGAAAAATAGTGTGTCTGACTGCAAGAATGTCAAATGAAGAGAGTTGGAATTGGCATAAGAAGCTCTCTCATCTCAATTTGAACAACATCAATGAGCTAATAAGAAAGGATCTTGTAAGGGGACTTCCAAAATCAATACTCAGTCTAGATGGCCTATGTGATTCTTGTCAAAAGGCCAAGCAAAGGAAGTCATCTTTCAAGAGAAAATCTGAATCTTCAGTAGTGGAACCTTATCATCTTCTACATGTTGATCTCTTTGGTCCAGTGAATGTGATGTCTATGGGCAGAAAGAAATATGCTCTAGTAATTGTTGATGAATATACTAGATATACATGGGTGTATTTCCTATCAAAGAAGGATGAAACTGCTCAAACTCTGATGGATCATGTAAATCTACTGGACAAAGGATCACAGCACAAAGTCAAAATTATAAGGAGTGATAATGGAACTGAATTCAGAAACTCAATAATGGAAGCTTTCTGCAAGGAAAGAGGAGTGAAACAAGAATTTTCTGCACCTGGAACTCCACAGCAAAATGGTGTAGTTGAAAGAAAGAACAGAACTCTAATTGAAGCTGCCAGAACAATGCTTGATGAAGCAAAGTTACCAACCTATTTCTGGGCAGAAGCTGTTCAAACTGCTTGTTTTACTCAAAATGCTACACTGATCAACAAGCATGGGAAAACACCATATGAGATGGTGAAAAATAAGAAGCCAAATTTGAAATATTTTCATATATTTGGATGCAAATGCTTTGTGTTGAAGACTCATCCTGAACAGTTGACCAAGTTCGAGTTAAAAGCTGATGAAGGAATCTTTGTTGGATATCCATTGTCAACAAAAGCATTCAGAGTCTACAATCTGAGAACTAAAGTGATCATGGAATCCATACATGTGTCATTTGATGACAAGAAAATAACTGGACTTGATGACTTAGATGGATATGATCAACTGCGCTTTGAAAATGAAGATTTATTCTCTGATGATGTAAACTCTGATGAAGCAGTACCGACAAACTCTGTTGAAGCGGTTCTGACAAACTCTGACGAAGCATACTCTGAACCTCTACTGGTAAATACTGGAGAAACTGGAAATTCTCAAATTGAACAAAATAAAGAACCAGTTGAGGGGGAGCGTGAAGAAGCTCAACAAGACACTGCAAGTGAGTCAGTTGAGGAAACTGATTCAAACTCTGACAGTTCAAACTCTGAGCCATCCAATTCAGGGGGAGCCTCAGATGCCGCAGAAAGTCAACATATGAATCAGGAGAGCATGGATCAAGGGGGAGGATTCAATAATGATGCAAGAAACCACTTACCAACAGCAAGAAAGTGGACACAGGCACACACACCTGATCTCATAATTGGAGATCCTGATGCTAGTGTGAAAACTAGAAGTGCAACAAATAATAAGTGTCTGTATCATGCTTTCTTGTCTCAAACAGAACCAAAGAAAGTGGAAGAAGCTCTTCAAGATGCTAACTGGATAACAGCAATGCAAGAAGAGTTAAATGAATTTGAAAGAAATGAAGTCTGGACACTTGTACCTAGACCAAAGAATAGATCAATTGTAGGTACAAAGTGGGTTTTCAGAAACAAGACTGACAGTGAAGATGTGATTACAAGAAACAAGGCTAGACTTGTGGCTAAAGGTTATTCACAACAGGAAGGAATTGACTATGATGAAACCTTTGCTCCAGTTGCAAGATTGGAGGCCATAAGAATTTTTCTGGCCTATGCTGCACACAAGAAGTTTAAAGTCTTTCAGATGGATGTAAAAAGTGCTTTTCTCAATGGGAAGCTTGAAGAAGAAGTGTTTGTTGAACAACCACCAGGATTTGTAGATTCCAAGCATCCAGATTATGTCTACAGGCTTGACAAGGCATTATATGGACTAAAGCAAGCACCAAGAGCATGGTATGAAACTCTTGCTCAATTTCTTTTAGAAAGTGGGTTCACAAGAGGTACAATTGATAAAACTTTGTTTTATTTTAATTCTGGTGATGATTTGCTTTTAGTTCAAATTTATGTAGATGATATTATTTTTGGATCTACTAATGACAAACTTTGTAAGAAGTTTGCAAAGCTTATGCAGTCAAGGTACCAAATGAGCATGATGGGAGAGCTTAGTTATTTTCTAGGCTTACAGGTCAAGCAAACAGATGATGGGATTTTTATCAATCAAGCAAAATATACCAGAAATCTTCTAAAGAAATTTGGTATGCTTGATAGTTCATCTGCTCCAACTCCCATGGCTACTGCAACAAAGCTATACAAAGACACAGGTGCTACAGTGGATATGACAACCTATAGAGGCATGATAGGGTCTCTTCTGTATCTCACAGCTAGTAGACCTGATATCATGTATGCCACATGTCTTTGTGCAAGATTTCAAGCAGATCCCAGAGAGCCTCATCTAACAGCTGTAAAAAGGATTTTCAAATATCTCAAAGGAACCATAACCTTGGGTTTGTGGTATCCTAGAGAATCAGAGTTTAAGCTAATTGGTTACTCTGATGCAGATTTTGCAGGCTGTAAGATAGACAGAAAAAGTACAAGTGGCAGCTGTCAATTCTTAGGTGACAGATTGGTTTCTTGGTATAGCAAGAAACAGAAGTCAATCTCCACATCCACTGCAGAAGCAGAGTATATAGCTACTGGTAGCTGTTGTGCACAGATTTTATGGATGAAGAATCAGTTGCTGGATTATGGGTTAAGGTACTCTAAAATACCTATTTACTGTGATAACCAAAGTGCTATTGCTATGACAGGTAACCCAGTACAGCATTCCATGACCAAGCACATCAGCATAAGGTATCATTTTATCAGGGAACATGTGGAGGAAGGAAACATTGAGCTTCATTTTGTGTCTACAGACCAACAACTTGCAGATATCTTCACCAAACCTTTGAGTGAAGCTACTTTTACAAGATTGGTAAATGAACTTGGAATGATCTCTGGTTTTGACTAGAGATACGGGTTAGACTCAAAAACTATACATGTTTGATTTTTATGCTCATGATTCCTTGCATGTATTAACTGTTATGAGTACCAGTGTCATAAACTCTGAAAGTAAACTCTGATGCTAAACTCTGTTAGTCATAAAGTGTTGGTCATACTCTGATAGTTACAGTCTAATGCTATACTCTGATTGTAATTTTGTCTGAAACATATGGACCAATGAAGAAATTTGTATGAAACATAATTCTCAGTAAGTAATTATGAATCCTTAAGAGTTGTATAGATTCTGATCTCAAATATGTGCAGTAAGTTAACACAGCATGATACTGTCTCTATATTTATACCATCTCTTAGTTTATTGATCCTATACACTGAGATTGTATTAGCTGTTTGCATTTTCTCTCATAAATTAATTGCATTAACTGATGAAAAGTCTAAACTCTGATTATTAATTGTAAATAATTCACCCTCAAATCAAAAGATGCCAAAAAGAGCACAAATTCCTTTGAGATCATGTTGTGCCTAGGACGATCCAGGAACTTATTGTATGAAATAAGGGCTAAAATCTTTGATTTTTGGTGACTAGTGCCAACCACTGATTACTGGAAAAATAAAAAAATAAAAAAAAAATAAAATAAATAAAATAAAAAAATATATAAATATATATATATAAAGGGGGTGAAAAATAAAAGATATATTCAAATGAAAGGATATCAGTATACAGAGTTTAGATATAAAAATCAGATTTTATGTTTTACATGAGAGTTTAGGCAACCAGTTTTTACTGCTTAAGTTTGTGGATTTTATGCACTTTGAGATGATCTAAATATTGATTTCGGTAAACTCTGCTATTGCACACACAATTCTACACACCTGTACAGTTTGAGAAAAGAGTTTATTGACAAAGAAGGATAAATGGTAAACACTGATGTATTGTGTGAAATACGCCGAGGTAATTTTGTTTTAATCTCTGATGGTTAAAATGATTTCTTTGTTTCAGACATTTTATAATTTTGAGATTAGACATTGGTTTAGAAATTTGAAAGAGTATGATTACAAACGGTTCATATTTGTAATTAAACAGAGGAGAGAGAGGTTGAGTGTTTTGAACAGTGTGAAAAGCGGTAATTATGGCTATTGTTACTGCGCGTGTGTATTGGAAGTTGTTACATACAGCTGTCAGCGTATGTATGTTGGACATCTGTCCCACTCACACATTTTTCAAAGATGCCTGCTGTGTGTAGTAATGATTAAAACGATTGGGTTTTAATTTTCACAGTTATTATTTAAACTTACTACACATAAACGGTTCATTCTTTTACACACTTCATCTTTTCATAAGTTTTTACTCACAAACACTATCTCAAACACTTTCACTGCATACATTCTATACTTTTCTCTGTCTTATTTCTTGCTTTCTTCAAAACTTTTCTAATGGCTACAACAATGTTTACTGCTTCTGGGTTAGATTTTGTCCCGAATAACTATGCTGCTCCTTTGGCAAATGAGAACGCACCGGAGGCGTTTCATTTGATTCAGGATTTCTTGTCAAACTCTGATATTGGCACTGCTCTCACCGCACCTCTGAAGCTGTCTACATCTCAAATAAGGACTCTTTGGCAGACATGCACTTATGATAATGGAGGAGAGTCTGGGTCTCCGTCTATTATCTTTGAATTTCAAGGAGAAGAGTTTATAGTTACTCCAACAACTATTCGTGATGCTTTGGATCTTGAGGATTTCAATGCTTTCACAATCTCTGTTGGCGATTCTGAGTTGGTTAAAATGATGAAAGAAATAGGCTACTCTGGACCATTGACAAAGATTGGTCAACTGAAAAGGTCGTTTTTGCGCAAGGAATGGAGTTTCTTTTTCGACTGCATCACCAGGGCTTTTGGAAAGAAGTGCACAAACTGGGATGCAATTCCCACTGATAGTCTGCAAATCGGGTATTCTCTTCTTTATGGAGGTAATTTTGATGTTGCTAGGCTAGTTTTAACTAATATTGGTGAGAAAATGCTAGAGAATAGGAATGTTGTTTATTTCTCTAGATTTTGTCAATTGTTATTCAACTTTTGCTGTCCTGATGTTGAGATCTTAGAGGATGATGTCATTCTCTCGTTTAAATTGCATAAACGCATATTCTCTGATCTCACTAATAAAGATAACAAGAAAGGAGATATTGGTGGTTTAATGTTGCCTGAGTCTGTGCAACAATTTCTGGTTGATTCACAACAACAACCACTTGCAAATGCTGAAGCTGGACCTTCTGTGTCTCAATCACAGAGGTCAAAGAAGACTCAGTTAAGAGCTGTTAAATCTGCTAGAGTGAATCCATCAAATGCTGAAGCTGGGGTATCAAACACTGATGATATGCCTCAGAAGAAAAAGTTAAAGAAAAGAAGGGCCAACAGGTCAAAGACTGATGATGCTGATGAGGAGAGTGAAACTGATGTTGAAACTCTTCATCAGAGGAAAAGAAGATTGGTAGCAACACATTTATTTGGTGCTGAGAATGTTTCTTCAAAAGTTGTTGAAGCTCCTGAAGTTGAGTCTCAGGAGGATGAAGCTGTCAATGTGGACAGAGTGTCTATAGAAGCTCCTACATCAAAGGCTGATGATGTAGTTGAGAAAGCTGTTGATCATTCTGACAGCAGAGTTTTTGAAAATGAAGCTGAGGCAATGGATTTCATTGTTGATGAAGATATTCAAGATGCACATCCTAGTATCAGTATTTGTGATACTGAGGATGTGGCAGCTGATCAAGCCACCTTAGTGATTGAAGACTCTGTGGGTTCTCACACAGAGGTTCTTTCAGTAAATAATGCTCATTCTGAACAAGGTGAGGAAGTTGATCAGAGTTTGGAGGATGTAACAGAGAATGTTGTCCAAGATGCTGTTCTACTTGAAGCTCTACAACAGGCTGTTGTTGAGGTTGTTACAAGAGAAGCAGAGGTTTTTGCTCAAGCAAACTCTGATATTCCTGAATCTGTTGCAGATAAAGTAATTGATGAAACTGCTGAGAATGTTCCTGCAGAGAATACAGCAGAGGATGACAATGTTGAAGATAGTTCTGCTCATTCACAAGAGGAGTTATCTGATATTCGAGTAAACTCTGATGAGGAAAGAGAGGTCAATCGAGCCACTGCTGAGCATTTTCAAGATATGTACTACAAAAGATGGGCAGCTACAGATTGTATCTTTTCTGCACAGAGGGCTGCTGATTTTCTTAATGATTCTGTGAAGCAGATTTCAAACTCTGATGTTCTTACAAGTTTAAAAGCCACTGTGGTTCAAGTCAAAGCCTTAAACAATAGGTTTGATGAAACACAAACAGCGGTTACCAATCTGAGGAATGAAGTTGGTATACGGGATCTTACCTTAAAGACTGATAGGTCTTATTATTCTGCTATGTTCAAGCAGCAAGCCAAGGATTCTGATGACATTAAGAAGAGGCTTGGGAAAGTTGAGGAGAATCAGACTGCAATGTCTGCTCAATTGAATTCTATTTCTACTGCTCTAGAATTGCTGACATCAGTATTACTTTCTGATGATGTCAAAAAGGGGGAGAGTGTACCAAATGACAAATGCAAAGACACTCAATCTCTGAGACGGAGGGATGATTCTGCTGATGGTGGAAGCAAGGAAAGTGAGAGGAAGCAAATTTCTGAGCAAGGGCAAAGAAGATCAAGATTAAATTCTGACAGGTTGAGAAACTCTGGTAAAGGAATCTCAAACTCTGCCAGTGGTTCAAGACTTAAGAGTTTAATTATTTCAGCCAATCCATCTACTGATGAAGAAATTGCTACGAAGATGTTTTTAGAAGAACATGGAAATAAAGCTACAGTTGAAGACATGGAAGCTGAAATGCTGAGTCTTGCTGAAGAGCATGAGAAGAAATTGAAGGATGGTACTTACAAAAAGAAAGCTGTCAAGGCTCCTAGAAAGAAAGAAACTGGAATTGTTATCAAGGAAAATACTCAACAGAGTATACAATACACCAGGAGGCCTGTGATTGCAAATACTGATAAGGGAAAGGGTAAACTGGTAGAAGAAGAACAGTTACCAAAGAAGATTTATTCAACCTCTGACATTGCTCAAGTTGAATCAAGGTTAAACAAATCAACCTCTGACGTTGCTCATGTTGATATTGCTACTAAAATTGTGACAACCTCTGACAAGGCTCAAGTTGTACAAACTCAACTCAAAGGTTTCTTAAGACCTGTACTTTCTGAAACTCTGACATTAGAACCTGTGGATTTTTCTCAAACCAGGACAGTACATGGAAAACAATCTTATGACAAGTCTGGTTTAGGTTCACACAGAGAGAAGAGGATAAATAACAGTCCAATGGATCAAACATCACTGGCAGAACCTGGTGTTGGGGTTACTCAAGAGAACCTTGACAAGCTAGAGTCTGTTCAGTTAATTCATCATAAGGGACTTAGGAAGGACTTTCTGTTATACTTCATGGCTGATGGCAGAGTATACAGAATATGTGAAAATGATATACATTTGAAAATGGCTGAAGAGTTAGAATATGTCTTATATCTACTCAAAGTCAGAAATCAAAGGACTCAAAATGCTGCTGAAGTTTTGAGAGTAAGGATGATGAGAGCAAAGGTTCTTAGTGGTGCTAAAATTACAAGTGCTTACATCCCTAAGTACAAAGATGCTCATGGAAAGTTTGTAGAAATGAAAAGAAACAGTGCAAGACTAAGGACTGATCTGGGAGTTAAAGTCTTAGAATTCAATCTAGACTCTGATAAACCATATTTTATTAGGCTAGGGAATGAGATGAGGAAAAATTCCATCTATTCTTTGAGAGCTGCAATTTATCAGACTGGAGAATCAGATCCAGAGTTGAGAGAGTTGAAGAAAGTTATGGTTGAAGAGCTGGAAAGGGCTGAAAGAAGACTACTCATGGATTATCTCAGAACTGTTCCTGATATTCAAGAAATCAAATAAAGTCTGACTGTAAGTTTTTAAAGTTTTCTGTTCTAAGTTAAAATTAAACTCTGTTATGATTAAACACTGCATTTGTTATATGTTTTGACATCATCAATTATCTGTTTAACTTGTACATTTTTATTATGCACAAGTTGGGGGAGATTGTTAGATATAATTGCTGATGTTTGTTTAATAAGTGTTTAAGTAACAGGTATTGTTCAGAGTTTAGTCTGAAGTACTTATCAGAGTTTACATGGAAGCCGGTCAGAGTTTGTTAAAGTCTGACAGGGTGAAAGTTGATTTAGCTGTCGGTGCATATCATGAAGATTCTAGAAGCAATATATTCTGAAGATGGAAAGAAGCAGAATATATTGATACAGCTAAGGAGGCTGGACAGAGGACTGAAGCAATTCTAATTGATTACAATTGTATAGCTAATTTGTAGGAGTATCAATTAGAGATTGATTGTAACTGTGTACTATATAAACACAGATAGGTTATCCCTAGAAGGAATGCGATAATTGAAAACATTATTCTTGTAACCTAGAAGCTCTTTGTGATTCATTAACATCATAAAGAGAGAAGCTGTTAATATAATTACAGTTTGTTGATTTACAAACTTGTGTTCTTGATTGTTATTCTCATACATACTTGATTATATTGTGTATTCGGCCTAACATACAAGCACTCCATAGACTGGTACTAGACATTCAGGGTCTAGATCCTCAGAGTTTACTACATCAGAGTCTAACTCTTCAGCAATTGAGAATACAATTTTACAAGGCTCAGGGGGAGAAACCAGTAGAATTTCTTTTGGAAGTGCTTCTCTCATGGAGGAAGAGTCCATATACTTAGAGGGAGAGTCAGAAAGAAGAAATCTTCCCTCAGCAAGAAAATGGACTAAATATCATACTGAAGACCTAATTATTGGTGATCCAACCAAAAGAGTTCAGACTAGGAGAGCTACTCAGAATGAATGTCTTCATAGCTGTTTTCTTTCAAAAATTGAACCAAAGAAAGTGGAAGAAGCTTTGGAAGATCATGATTGGATAATTATAATGCAGGAATAATTAAATCAATTTGAAAGAAACAAAGTCTGGGAACTTGTACCAAGACCAAAAGGTACATCAATTATTGGTGCAAAATGGGTCTTCAGAAATAAACTTGATGAAACTGGTACAGTTGTAAGAAACAAAGCAAGACTGGTGGCAAAAGGATACTCTCAAGAAGAATGAATTGATTATGATGAAACCTTTGCACCTGTAGCTAGATTGGACGCAATCAGAATGTTTCTTGCATTTGTTGCATACTCAAAGTTCAAGGTGTACCAGATGGATGTAAAGAGTGCATTTTTAAATGGAAAACTGGATGAGGAGGTGTATGTTGAACAACCTCCAGGCTTCATTGATTCAAGATTTCCAGATCATGTCTACAAGTTGGACAAATCACTCTATGGACTAAAGCAGGCACCAAGGGCATGGTATGAAATTCTGTCTAAATTTCTTCTGGAGAATAATTTCACAAGAGGTACAATTGATAAAACTCTTTTCTTCAGAAAGGTAAAAGGTGATTTGCTTTTAGTTCAAATTTATGTTGATGATATTATATTTGGCTCCACCAATGAAAAATTTTGTGCTAAGTTTAGCAAGCTTATGCAGTCTAAGTATGAGATGAGCATGATGGGAGAACTAAAATACTTTTTAGGTCTTCAAGCCAAACAGACTGATAATGGAATTTTTATTAATCAGTCAAAATATGTTAAAGATCTTTTGAAAAAGTTTGACTTACAAGAATGCTCAATTGCTAAAACTCCCATGCCTACTGCAACTAAACTAGACTCTGATCTAGAAGGAAAAATAGTGGATGTGTCTAGTTATATAGGCATGATTGGCTCATTATTGTACTTAACTGCTAGTAGGCCGGATATAATGTTCTCTACTTGTCTGTGTGCCAGATTCCAAGCTAATCCTAAGGAATCTCATTTAACTGCTGTAAAAAGAATTTTTAGATATCTCAAGGGAGCACCTAATCTAGGATTATGGTACCCCAGAGACTCTGATTTTTCACTAATTGGCTACTCAGACTCTGATTATGCATGATGTAAAGTAGACATGAAAAGCACAACTGGAACCTGTCAATTTCTGGGAAATAGACTAATTTCTTGGTTTAGCAGGAAACAACAGTCTGTCTCTACATCAACTGCAGAAGCTGAGTACATAGCTGCAGGAAGTTGTTGTGCTCAGTTACTTTGGATGAGAAGTCAGTTGTTGGACTATGGTATGAATTTATCCAAAATCCCTTTGTTTTGTGATAATACTAGTGCCATTAAAATTGCAGAAAATCCAGTCCAACATTCCAAGACAAAACACATTGAAGTCAGGTATCACTTTATAAGAGAAAATGTAGAGAATGATACAATTAATCTTCAATATGTGTCAATTGAGAAGCAGATTGCAGACATACTTACTAAGCCACTTGATGAAGCTACCTTTGTCAAATTGGTTAGTGAGTTAGGAATGTTAAATTTTTACGTGTCTGTTAAATCTTAACATTTGCAACAAGGTATTGAATTCTAGTTATAGATTTTGATATGTTCTCAATCTATGTTATAATGTTTTGTGCATAACTGGATTCAATGTTTACCTTGAGATTATGTAATAAACTGCTTATAGACTCTGAAACAGGCTAGACTCCTATACTTAGTCTCTGATTAAGTACTTAGAATTTTTGCTTGTTTGCTTAAATCTTTTAAATTTACAGATTCTATACAATATCAAGCACATACTTTGTAGTTCTATTGCTAATCAATTTTGCAGGACATTCAAAGGCGGCAAAGAGACAACACAATAGAAAAAGCATAATTTCATTAATTCTTGAAAATTCATTACAAAAGAAAGGAAATTACATGGCTTTTCTATGCTACTTTGTACTAAAGATAAAGACAAGCATACCCCGCAGATAAGCATGAAGCTCCCGTAATGGTTGAGTTGGGCCTTGAATGTCAGAGATAACAACCATTCCATCCATGCACCTTCCTGAGTAGCTTCACAGTCCATTAGGTATAGTGTTGGATTGGAAGATTTTTATGTCCCAAAAGAACATGATTCTCTTGACATCTTTGGCCATGCATTCGGAAAGCAAGAAGGGGAGCAGGACTATCAATTAATTAACATCCTGCAGATGGTGGACCTTCATCCTCATCTCTTTTCCTCTTACATGCCTGCACTTTACAGGGTACACATGGATCAAGCTCCTTTTTTTTCTCTCTCTCCATCTCTTCCTCTTCTTCTTGAATGAGGAGATCAAGTAATTCATCCTCATCAAGGTCAGCAAGCTCAGGATGCTCCTACTGAAAGTGAAGAAGGAGAAAGTTCATCACATCATCAAGAGGGTCATCTTGTTGATGAGGAGGAACCTCTGGGACAGGCTCTTGAACAACCTCTTCTTCTTCTTCTTCTTCTTCTTCTTCTTCTTCTTCTTCTTCTTCTAGAGCTTGTTCAAGTTCTTGGAACAAGTATACCACTTGTTCTTCATGATCAAGAGCTTCAAACTCTTGAATAGGCATATTCAAGGGATTATTTGCAGCAATGGAGAAAATATTCGGTAAGTTTTTTTCTATGGAGAAGAGAAGGTAATATGTGGAAGAGACTGATGATTTCTCTTGGATTTATAGAGAAACTCGTAGCAATGCAGGGTTTTGGAAAGTCTCGAGGAGACGTTTCAGTTTATCATTATTACTTTGCATTGAGAAGTGGCAAGAAAATTAAAAATGAGTTATATGTGTTTTAATTCCTAATTTTTCTTGTTTTAATTTTTAAGTCTGTTAATACTTTTTACACGCGTGTGTAATTAGTTTATAGACTCTGGTAAGTGAAGCATCATCTGACAGGACTGTTCGAATACTTAGGTGTTTATAGACTCTGAACTTGCACGATTAGTAATGTTACCTGTTTTCTCGGTTATTTCCTTTTCTTAACCCACTATTGCAGGTAGTTGCTGATTTATAGCACCATTATCGAGCATGTTGCTTAATTTATATATTGTGCCAATCATATCTTTGATTTCTTACAAGTTTTATCAAAAGTGCACATTATATATATACATACACAGAGCTATATATCTTCGAACCTGTTAGATCAGAATTCAATGATCGTCAGGAGCTAGACTCAACTGATCAGAATTGCTGACGTCATCAGGATTACATGGTCGTCAGGATCAGAATGTATATCAGGACTGGGATCAGGATTGATCGTCAGGACTGGAAGCTGATCAGGATTCCTACTTCGAGTTATATTTGGAGTCTAGTTAAACATGGAAGTTTATTCTGTCGGTTCCTGGTTTGTAGAATGTAGCTATCAATTATGGATAGGTTTCAATCTTTGTAATTGATTAGGACTTATCATTGATAGAGAAGCTGTGTAGTATATAAACACAGTTTTGGTTTTGATTCAAGAGAGAATCAAGATAGAAGCTCTCGAGAACATAGAATTTCTTGAGAGAGTTTTTGTAAGCTAGCAGCTCTCAAGAACATCAGAATTTCTTGAGAGAGTTTGTAACAGTTTTATATCAGATTTAATAAAGTTGTTATCTTTCTTTTCATATTTGTGATATATACATTAAAAAGTCGATTATCTTACTCTATTGTATTCAACCCCCCTTCTACAATAGATTATTACTGGGCAACAATTGGTATCAGAGCAAACTGGTTTATTTGTAAATCAGAGACGATCTAAGATGTCGACAACCAAGTATGAAAGCATGAAGATTCCCATCTTAAAGATATCAGAATATCCTACATGGAGGGTAAAGATGCTGATGTACCTGGAGGCTATGGATCCTGACTACTTGGACAGGATTCGTGATGGACCATATATACCAACAAAGTTCGTAGAACGAACAGATACAGTACCAGAACATTATGTGGTCAAAGCTAAATCTGAATGGACTCCAGAAGAAAAGGCTCATGTACTCAGGGAACCAAAGATAAAGAATATCTTGCATAATAGTCTTGATGCTGTCATGTCAAACAGGGTGATCGCATGCAAATCTTCAAAAGAAATCTGGGATACTTTGGAAACTCAGTGCCAGGGATCTGCATCTGTTAAGAAGAACAGAATGGCTCTTTTGATTCAAGAATATGAACAATTCGATGCAAGACCTGAAGAGAGCCTGACTGATCTATATGATAGATTTCTAACGCTATTGAATAGCTTATCTTTAGTTGACAAAGTATATGAAACTGAAGATTCGAATACCAAGTTTCTAAGAGCTTTACCTGAAGAATGGGATACTCAGACCTCAATCATCAGACACCAGTATGATCTAAACATTGTGTCTCTTGATGAGATCTATGGGATGCTAAGAACTCATGATCTTGAAGTTCAACAGAGAAAGAAGAAGAAAAGCAGCAAGGCAAAATCAACTGCTTTGAAAGCAGAGGCTAAATCAAAAGGAAAAGCTATGGAGGTCTCTAGAAGTAAATCAAGAGTAGCTGAGTCAGATCCTGACGACTCTTCATCAGATACTGATGGCAATCCTGATGCCAATACTGGTGATGATTCTTCTGACTCATACATGGAAGAGATGGTTGCTATGATTGTCAGAAACTTCAGAAGGATGAAGTTCAGGAAGAATAGAAGACAAGGCAACTTTCAGAAAAAGACCTTCAAAGCAGACAAAGACAAGTATATCAAAAAGGACAGCAAAGGTAGCAAATTTGACAAGTCAAAGGTGAGATGCTATAAGTGTAATGATATGGGTCACTTTGCTTCTGAATGCAACAAGACAAAGGCACTCATCACATCAAGCAAGGATTGGATGGACTCTTCCTCAGAATCTGATACTGAGGTAGTCAACTATGCATTAATGGCCAATGCTGATGTAACTGCTGCTCCTGATGATAAGGTACTAAATACTATCTTTGATTTTGATACTGACAATGCTTCTGAGTTAAGACATTTTCTAAAGTCATTACATATTAGCTTTAGAAGTCAAACTGCTGAAAATACTAGGATCTTATCTAAGATGTCTGAACTTAGAAAAAGGAATGAGATACTAGAAGCTGAATTCTCTCGTATGCGAGAAGTACAGAAAGAATGTGATAATGCTAGACACATGCACTTAGAGATGTTATCTAAATGTACTTCCCTTGAAAAAGAACTTGAACATGCTAATGAGAAAATCAGAACCTGGACAGACTCAGGCAGGAAATTTCATGAGATTAATACCTCGAAGAATTGGAAAGAGTGTCTAGGATATAAGTCTGATGAAGATAAGAAATTGAAAGAGAAAATTGTCATTGATGAGACAGTCAGTCCAAAGACCTATAGACATGTTTTAGATGCAACCAAATCTAAGATTACTCCTGTTAATTTTGTTAATTTTGTTTTTGGTAAGGATTCCAATTCTACTTTTGAAAAGGGATCTACTTCTACTCAAGGAATTAAAATCATAAAGTCTAAACCTGTCTTGAATAAAGTCATAAAGAATGTAGGTCTATTGTCTCAGAAACAGCTTAAGGATAAAATCTGTGAGGTTACAGATAAGAAAAAGGAAGCTACTGCTAAAAGAAACAGGAATGGTAAAGTTGGGATCAATAAAGAAAATGGTTATAAGTACATCCCAAATGCACCTAGAAAGAGTTGTTTTAACTGTGGTAACTCTAATCATCTTGCTATTGATTGTAAAAAGAGTAAGAAGAAAATTCCTGAAATTCCTAAGTCTGATGTTAGGAATAGATCAGTATATTATAAACCACAGAATTCCTGTTTTCATTGTGGTAGTCTATGGCATTCTATTTATACCTGTAAAGAGTATCATGATTTGTACTATAACTTTTATGATCCATTGCCTAAGATTGAAAGTAGTACAAAGTCTGAGAGAACTAAAAATGTCATAGTGAAGCATGCTTTTGTTAATACTGATACTGACAAAGCAAATCCTGATGGAGTAACACCTGTCAGGACTGCTAAGGTCAGAAAGTCTTCTGCTGTGAAAATTAATAAATTGCATGAAAAAGGAACCCAACATGTATGGGTTCCTAAGTGTTCTAACTAGTGTGTTTCTATTCTGATGCAGGGTAAAAAGAAAAATGTGTTAGTCATGGATAGTGGATGTTCTGTGCACATGACTGGAAACAAAGCCCTGTTATCAGAATATGAGGAAAAAGCTGGCCCAACTGTGTCTTATGGAGATGGCAACATTGGACAAACCTTGGGATATGGCAATATAATCATTGGAAATGTCATCATTGAAAAAGTAGCTCTAGTGAAGGGACTAAAACACAACTTGTTGAGTATTAGTCAAATCACTGACAGAGGTTATCATGTCAATTTCTATTCCACACATTGTGAAGTAGTCAGTAAAACAACAGGAAAAATAGCATTAACTGGCTACAGGCATGGTAACATATATGAAGCCAACATTCTATCAAATACTGATGGCTCCCCTACATGTCTCATCAGTAAAGCTTCAGTAGATGAAAGTTGGAATTGGCACAAGAAGCTTTCTCATCTCAACTTCAGCAACATCAATGAGTTGGTTAAGAAAGATTTAGTAAGAGGATTACCTAATGTCTTGTATACACCTGATGGACTCTGTGATGCATGTCAAAAAGCAAAACAAAGAAGGACATCATTCCAGAGTAAATCAAAATCCTCTATTGGAGAACCATATCACATGCTACATCTTGATCTATTTGGTCCAGTCAACATCATGACCATCAGTAAGAAAAGGTACACTCTTGTAATTGTTGATGAGTATTCTAGATTCACCTGGGTGTATTTTCTGCACAGAAAAGATGAAACTCCTGAAGTTCTGTTGGATCATGTGAGAATGATTGAGACAACCACAAAGTACAAAGTCAAGATTCTGAGAAGTGATAATGGTACTGAATTTAAGAATTCAAAGATGGAAGAGTTCTGCAAATACAAAGGAATCATTCAACAATTCTCTGCTCCTGGCACATCTCAGCAAAATGGAGTAGTAGAAAGGAAGAATAGAACTCTTATTGAAGCTGGCAGAACTATGTTGGAAGAAGCTAAATTACCTACATATTTCTGGGCAGAAGCAGTCAACACAGCTTGCTATACACAAGATCTCACATTGATAAACAGACATGATGTTACTCCTTATCAGTCACTCAAGGAAAAGAAACCTAGTCTGAAGCATCTGCATGTGTTTGGCTGTAAATGTTTTGTTCTCAGAACTCATCCTGAACAGCTAGGAAAATTTGAAACAAAGGCTGATGAAGGAATTTTCATATGCTATCCTGCATCAAGAGCCTTCAGAGTTTTTAATTTGAGAACAAGGACTGTCATGGAGTCAATACATGTATCTTTTGATGATAAGAAGATAACAGGAATCAATGAAGACTCTCATGATAGATTGATTTTTGAAAATGAAGCTACCAAGGAACCTGAAGAAAGTGAATCAGAAGCTGTCAATACATCAGATCCTGATGGGTCACCAAATCCTGATGACACACCAGATACTGATGGTGCTAATACTGATGATGAAATTAATAGTAATACAACTAGTAGTGCTAATGTTGAGGGGGAGCAACAACATTCAACTACAAGTTCAGAGTCAACTCAATCATCAAGACAGAATTCTTCAGATACTGATTCAAGTGATGATCCTGATAATACATCAGGAGGACTGAACAATAATTCAGGGAGAGCTTCAAATCAAGCAAATTCATTCAATCAAAATAACACCAATCCAGGGGGAGCATCTACTTCAAGGAACAATTTGACACCAGCAAGGAAATGGACAAAAGATCATACTCCTGATTTGATAATTGGAGATCCTGATGCAGGTGTTCAAACAAGAAGTGCAACTCAGAATGAATGTCTATACAATAACTTTCTGTCCAAGGAGGAGCCAAAGAAAGTTGAAGATGCACTTAAAGATGCTGATTGGGTAACTACAATGCAAGAAGAATTGAATGAATTTGAAAGGAATGAAGTCTGGAAACTGGTACCAAGACCAAAGGATAGATCAATTGTTGGTACAAAGTGGATTTTCAAGAACAAGACTGATTCTGATGGTGTTATAATCAGAAACAAAGCAAGGCTAGTTGCAAAGGGGTATTCCCAACAAGAGGGAATTGACTATGATGAAACTTTTGCTCCTGTTGCAAGACTAGAAGCCATCAGGATATTTCTTGCTTATGCAGCTCATAAGAAATTCAAGGTTTTCCAGATGGATGTTAAAAGTGCTTTCTTAAATGGAGAACTGGAGGAAGAAGTCTATGTTGAGCAACCTCCTGGTTTCATTGATCCTAAATATCCAGATCATGTCTACAGACTGGATAAGGCACTTTATGGACTAAAGCAAGCTCCAAGAGCATGGTATGAAACCTGAGCTCAATTCTTACTGGAAAGTGGATTCAAAAGAGGTGCTATTGATAAAACTCTATTTTATTTGAATCATGGTAAGGATTTGCTGTTAGTTCATATTTATGTTGATGATATCATATTTGGGTCAACAAACAATAAGCTATGTGAAAAGTTTTCTAAGCTTATGCAGTCAAGATATCAAATGAGCATGATGGGAGAAATGAGTTACTTTCTTGGTCTTCAAGTTAAACAGACTGATGAAGGGATTTTATCAATCAGTCTAAATATACAAGGAACTTATTAACAAGGTTTAACATGCAAGACAGTACTCCTGCTTCAACTCCCATAGCTACAGCTACCAAACTTGATCCTGATCAAGGTGCTGAGGTAGATATAACTCACTACAGAGGAATGATTGGCTATTTATTGTATCTCACCGCAAGTAGACCAGATATCATGTTTGCAACCTGTCTGTGTGCAAGATTTCAAGCAAAACCTAGAGAACCCCATCTGATTGCAGTCAAAAGAATTTTCAGATATCTCAAAGGCACTTCTTCACTTGGCCTTTGGTATACAAGGGAATCAGATTTTGGGTTGTGTGGTTATTCAGATGCTGATTTTGCAGGATGCAAAATAGACAGGAAAAGTACTTCAGGAAGTTGTCAGTTTTTGGGTGGAAGACTAGTTTCATGGTTCAGTAAAAAGCAAAAATCTATTTCCACTTCAACTGCAGAAGCTGAGTACATTGCTGCAGGAAGTTGTTGTGCTCAGATAATGTGGATGAGAAATCAGTTGTTAGATTATGGCCTGTCATACTCAAAAATCCCTATTTATTGTGATAACCAGAGTGCTATTGCAATGACAGGAAATCCAGTTCAGCATTCTCTTACTAAACACATCAGTATTCGATATCACTTCATAAGAGAACAAGTTCTGGAAGGAACAATTGAACTTCACTTTGTTCCTACTGATCAACAACTAGCTGATATATTCACCAAACCACTACCTGAAGCTACTTTCAATAAATTGGTGAATGAACTTGGAATGATGAACTTTGAGAATTTCTGAAGAAAGTTGCAGAGAGGAAATCCTGATAACTGTCAAATCCTGATGGTTATTCAGAAAGGTATGTTATCCTTGATCAAATCCTGATAGGATGGAATCCTGATAGGAAGTCAACTGGTCAATCCTGATGTACAGGTCAGTATTTTCATTGCTAAATTTGTGCCTAATTTTTCGTCCCTATCTGCTAATGGACGATTGAGTTTTAGTAGGACAACTGTATGCGCACGTGTGTTGCACTTTTATAGATATAACTTTACATACACATAAAAAGCGGTGCAGTTTTATTTAATGTCACACGTAATCTGTCCACTAATTATATTTGCACAAATCATATTTTTCCACCTGTTATTGAGAGTAGTACTTTGTTTTGACAAAATACTTTTCATTGTTCTACATCTTTAATTACTCTCTCATCATCAGTTTTCGTTTTCTATCTCTCTCTCTCTGTGCTTTCATACCCTAATTGCTTCAAATCTTAATTCTCAAGTCTTCAAAAGCATTACAATGGCGTCTTCATCATTCATGAACAAACAAACAGTAATTCGTGATATTACTTTTGCCACTAATAACTTTGTAGCCATACTAGACCATCAGGAATTGCCTACTGAGTTCCATATAATTCAAGATTTTCTTACTTCAAGCCCATTGAAGTATGCTTTAACAGAGCCTGCGAGTGTTTCTTTTAAGTCTATAATGCAGGTTTGGAACACAGTTGTTTTTGGTCAAAGTTCTACAGGAACCATTCTGATGCAGTTCGAATCAAATGGAGTAACTCATCATGTCACCCCTGTTGTTATTGAAGAGGCGTTGCATTTGCCTATTCTGGGTGATAATGTTCCTAGTGTGATTTCAGACTCTACTCTATTTGAGTTTGTCAAGAAACTGGGCTACAATGGTGACGTAAAGAGATATGGCAACCTCTTTAGGACAAAGCTTAAGAAGGAATGAAATTTCTTCTTTGATATAATCAGCCGCTGTTTCCTGAACAAGACATCAAATTTTGATGCTCTTCCATCAGGATCTCTCAAAATTGGGTACTCTCTTATCCATTCTACAGTGTTTGATTATGGGTCTTTTATTTTAAAAGCCTTAAGTGATAGGAAATCAGATAAGTTGGGTTCTGTCTGTTTTCTTAGATTTTTACAGTTGATATTTAATCACTTATGTCCTAATGTTGTTTTTGAGAATGATGTAGTTCTACCAATCTGTAGAATTACTGAGAATAATATTAAGTCCTTAGTCAACAGTGATAAGGCAAATGGTTTTATAGGAAATGCTTTTATTCCTGATGAGGTTAGGTTTTTCTTACATCAGAAAATGCCTACTTGTTATGGATTACTTTCTAATGCTATGGGGCAAGGCTCAACCCACCTTGTTCCTGACACAAGCATGCAACCTAAACAGTCTAAACAGTTAACAACCACCTCTAATGTCTCTCAACAGACCTTAGTTGTAAAATGAAAGAAATCAGCTAGAACTGATGTGTCTGGAAGGCAATCAGGTTCAAAGGATTTTTCCTCTACACCACTCACTAAAAAGAAGTTACAAGGGGGTGTACAAGGGGTCCTGGTAAAGAAATCTGGTAAGGTCATTAAGGATGTTTCTGTGAGAAGGAAGTTAAGGTTGATTGATGACAGTGATTCAGAGGATGATTTACCTATATCCTCTGTGATGAATGTGAACAAGGAAGTTGCTGATACTGCTACTAAAGTTGTGGTACCTTCGTCAAAACCACAAAAGAAAAGGAAATTATCAAAAAGCAGGTATCATATTCCTTTGACAGTGCAAATGAAGGATACTGATATTCAGACATCAAATCCTGATGAGTCATCTACTCCTGATGCTCTAGCAAATCCTGATGTTAGTATTCCTGATGCAACAACAAAAGTGGTCTCTATATCAGACTCTCCAGCCTCTCCATCTCAGTTTAGAGAAATTTCTTGGGAGAAGGTTTCTAAAATTGCTTCCTTGGTTGGTCTTACACCAAACTCAAAGAAAAAGAGGAATGCAGAGGAGTTAGTCTATCAGAGACAAAAGAAGCTGAGAGGATCAAGCCCACAAGAACCTGAATTTCAGAGTAATTCAGCAGCTACTGTTGATCCTGCCACACAAGAACCACTCAATCAAAGTTTGGGTGAAGGCTTAGCTACTGGAATGGTCACATAAGAACCATTTTCTCAAAGGGAGAATGAATACATCAACATTCCAGCTACACAAGAACCATCTTCTCAAAGTGAAGATGCTGGCAAAGCTACAGCTTCTGTTGAAAGATTGGTCGAGAACATTGTCAACGAGGGAAGCACACAAGAACCTTTATCTCAAAGTGTTGAAGCAGCTTCTGAACCTCAAGCTCCACAAGAACCATTGGTAGAAAATACTGATGCAAGCATATCACATCCTGACGATGTTCATCCTGACGCTAGTGGTGCTCCTGATATTGAGCCTATTTTGATACAGCCACTTCGTTCAAAACCAATGGATCATCCTATCTCAGAATCACAGGATAAACAGAAAGGTATTGCAATTCCTGATCCTGATGTTACTCATAGTACTGATGATGATGACTCTGATGATAGTGATGATGATGAGAATCGAAAAGAGAAGGAACAGCTTGCTACAGCACTCAAAATTAGTCTTGGAACTAATTTTGGTTCATCGAGTACATATATGGCTGGCAATGCTTATACTGGGAAAGATCAGAGACAAGATTTTTCTATTCCTTCCTTTGATCCTGCTGAGGCATTTAGACAGAATGAATGGAACAATTCATGGCACAATTATGATGAATCTATCAGTTTTTCTTCTGCTATTGGACATGCCTATCATGCAGTGAAATCTATAGAGAATCAAGACTTGAAGAATCATCTAAAGGCTACAACTCTGTTATCCAAGAGCCTAAAAAGTGAGATTGATTCTATCAAGGGTTCAACTGATAAAGTGAGGACTGATATCTTTAATAATTTTACAAAGGTGCCTACTGCTTTACAATTGAGGGTAGTAGAATCTCAAGTGAAATCTGTTGTTTCAGAACAAACCTCAATCAAACAAAGAATTGATTCTCTGGATAGTAAGGTAACTGACATTCAAGCCTCTCTTTCCTTAATTTTGAATTTATTGTCAAATCCTGATGTCAAAAAGGGGGAGAAGGTTAGTCGGACAAAATGTACACCTGATCTAGTATTAAGGAATAATGATGATGATACTGGAAATGATGGTGGTGACAAAGTGATACAAGGAGAAACCTCTGATGCTGCAGTTTTGAAGTCTACAATTCAAACTTCTCAAAGTCAAACAACGCAGTCAACTCATGTTTCTGATTCTGGAGTTAAGACAGTAAGAACATTGATGCAATCTCAGATCCTGACGGAAGAACAAATCCTGACACCTGGTCATGGACACACTCTTGCTACAATTCCTGAAGGTGATGAAGATGTGATTATTGATAATCCTGAAGATGCATCAAATTTATTCCAGAAGTTTTCTACAAAAGATGGCAGAATTGTTACTCTATATCACACTGATAAAAGAGTTCAACAATTATATGCAAGAAAAGATCTCTTTACAGCAAGTGAAGAATATCCAGATCTCTCACATGAAGAATTTTTGAGACTACAAAGAGAGACAATGGAAAGCTATACTGCTCCTGCTAGAGGTAGAGGAAGCAGAGGTAAGAGAGGTGCTAGAAGAAGTAGAAGAGGTTCTTCAACTCAAACAGTACCTAGACAGACAAGGTCTACAGGGTTAAGAATTGAAGAAATTCCTGAACCTACTCAAACTCTAGTAGTTCCTGACAGATCTACTTTTGGTGATGATGGAAATATTGAAGAAGAACCTGAATTGAGAAGAAAATCAAGAAAATCAAATCTCTGCAATACAAATCAAATTGAAGAATCTAATCCTGATGTTGTTCCTGATAATATTCAAGATCCTGATGATTCTGAAATTCTGCAAGAGATTGATTTGATAATCTTATCTACTGTGGTTGATTCTCACAACAAGGAAGTAGATGAAGAAGAAGAAGCCAGAAGAAGAGAAATTACAAGAAGAACAAGTAGAGATTTCAATCTCTATTTACAAAGGCTTAAACTTTCGAATGAAAGAAAGTGGAGGAACCCAAGAAGACAAGAATCTTCACTGACAAGAAGCTATGCCTTTGAAAAGGAAAAAGACAAGAAGTGGAAACACATAAGTACACTGAGGTGTGATACACTTATCAATTTTCAGTATGGTGGAATTATTACAAGCGCTTCAAGTGTTGTTGATTTATCTGATATGGTTAGATCAAAAGCACTATGGTTAAGGATGTTTTCAAATCTGAAGCAATTGTCAAGCAATTCAAGAGTAGGTATTGGACACAGAGATGCTGAATATCTAAATATGTCATATGTTGATCCTTACTCCTTGACTGAAATTGGAGGTACTTTAACTTCTGAAAACCTGAACAATTTAATAGCTGTTGATATAGTTATAGATTGTCATGATGGTTTTGACAAGAAAGAAAAGCTTCTGTACTTCATGAAAGATGGTAGTGTGAAGATTTTATCTATTCAAGATCTGCTGATGAAAACTACACAGGAACTGAAATATGTTCATTATCTTTTGAGATCGAAGAATCAAATATGCAAAGAATGGAGTGACATGATTTTGTCAACAATAAGAAGAAGACTGGATGGAAATAGTAATTTCAATGGTAATTATATTCCCATGTACTTAAATCAAAGAGGTCAGGATGTGGAAATGCAAAGGGGTACTACTGTTAAAGAAGTAAATTTTGGCATGACTCATCTTTCTCTCAGTCCTGATGGGAAGGAAATTGCTTATCTTATGCTAGAAGAGCATAGTCTTCAAAGAAACTCCATATTGAAGCTCAGAGCAGCTATCTACCAGATTAATTAGGAAGATGAAGAACTCAGAAATCTTAAGGAAAGACTGATTCAAATTCTTGAAGAAAAAGAAGAAAATCTGTTATCCAACTTCTTGAAGATGAATTTGTTCTATCAAAGAGTCTAAACAGATAAGTTGTTGCTGCAGATTCTGTACATTTTGTATATATGTTTTGACATCATTGAATATTTGGAATCTATACTTCATTTCACAAAGTATGAGATTGGGGGAGATTGTTAGATCAGAATTCAATGATCGTCAGGAGCTAGACTCAACTGATCAGGATTGCTGACGTCATCAGGATTACATGGTCGTCAGGATCAGAATGTATATCAGGACTGGGATCAGGATTGATCGTCAGGACTGGAAGCTGATCAGGATTCCTACTTCGAGTTATATTTGGAGTCTAGTTAAACATGGAAGTTTATTCTGTCGGTTCCTGGTTTGTAGAATGTAGCTATCAATTATGGATAGGTTTCAATCTTTGTAATTGATTAGGACTTATCATTGATAGAGAAGCTGTGTAGTATATAAACACAGTTTTGGTTTTGATTCAAGAGAGAATCAAGATAGAAGCTCTCGAGAACATAGAATTTCTTGAGAGAGTTTTTGTAAGCTAGCAACTCTCAAGAACATCAGAATTTCTTGAGAGAGTTTGTAACAGTTTTATATCAGATTTAATAAAGCTGTTATCTTTCTTTTCATATTTGTGATATATGCATTAAAAAGTCGATTATCTTACTCTATTGTATTCAACCCCCCTTCTACAATAGATTATTACTGGGCAACAGAACCCCAATTTCCAAATTCACATAAATGGTTGCTGTTTCCACAATGCTGAGAGGTCCAAAATCAATTGCTTTTGTCTTTGATGATTTTGAGTTTATGACTACAAATCATGCTACTACTATACATGCAAAGGACAAAGCACATGAATATTTTCACATAGTGATGGACTTCTTTGAAAGATTTTCACATAGTGATGGACTTTTGTCTATGGACTTTCACATAGTCACGAGAAGAAAGCAACATTCTGTTTACCCCTTCTACAATCGTGGTTCATTGTCTGGGAATAACAAGATTATGGAAACTTCTATTATCCTTGAAGACAGATCACTGGATAAACTCAAATCCTTATCAAGAATCAGTAGAAGATATGTTCTTATCAGAAAAGCTGGATGATCGAAGCTGTCAACCTAAACAGATGGGACAGAATCCCATAATTCATGTGATTGATTTACTTGTTGTTTAGTTGATAGGAAAATTGTATAAATACTCTCATTCTACATTTTAATATGTGTGTGTCGAAACCTTAAGTCTGTATTAGGTTTTTACATTGAGAGTTTTGCAGCTGTAACTTAGTTTACAGAAAGTAGCTGCTAAGGATACTTGTACATCCTTGGTAGAGTTTGTAACCTTGATTGATCAATATAAATCATCGTTACAACATCTTTGTTTTGTGTTATTTCAATTCCACATATTTATTATTTTGTTCATCAAACAACAAAAACACAAAAATAGACATATTAGTACTACTTGTATTCAAACCCCCCTTTCTACAAGTAGTTTTGGTTCAACATTGTTAATAATCTCAATATTGGTTCCAAACAATAATATGTCATCCACATATGGGCATACGATAATACATTCATTTCCTTTAACCATGTAGTAGACACACTTGTCACTTTCATTAACTACAAACTCTAGTTCTAAAACAGTTTTGTTATTCCCAGACACTGAACCAAGATTGTAGAAGGGGGGGGGGGGTTGAATACAATCTTGAAAACTTTTCGTTCTTGATGGTGAAAATATGAAAAGCAAAAACAAGAACAGAAACACAAATAAGATGATACAAGAATTAAAAATTCAGGTGGATTGTTTTTGTCCACCTGAGAGATTTTTAATGAAGAAATCTCTGTGATGTTTACGAATAAACACACAGCTGCAAATACGCAACTCTAGCTTCAGCAATTTACAAGGATACTTCTTTGTGCTCTCTAAATTGCTAAAACCTAATTTCTTGATTTCTAGAGTTATGCTACAACTTGGTTATATAACCCAATTTTACAAAGATACTTGAACAACTAATAATACAAAAAGTACATGTGTTCAGAATCCTTGTTTCTTCATCCCGAGCAGTGGTCCGTGTTTGTAGCTTGCCCTTCTTGGCTGATTGTCTTGTAAGGAAATGCAACCTTTGACCATGCAAACAGAATGCTGCTTTCTTCTTGTCACCTTTCCAGAAATACTGGCTTCCATGCTCTGTGTAGTCTGTCAACCCATGTGCTCTAACATCGCTGTCCTTTTCACAAGTACAGAGAGTATCCGTAGAAGCTATCTGAGTTGTATCCGTTGATAGTTTCTTGATCAACCAGTACTGCTATCCGTAGACAGTACAATGTCCATATCCGTAAAAGGCTAGTCAAGCTATCCGCAGATAGTCAATTTCATGTATGCGGAATTACAAGGCATCGACTATATACAATTCGCCTCCCTATTCTACATATCTATTGATAGTCAACGTGACTCAATTAACCTATCAAGACTACTTCAACGTTAGGAATATGTTGTTCTTGATGATAATTGTAAAAACACTTAGTAGATTTTGTGTTAAGTCAAATTGTAGCTGTCAACGGAATGGTATGCTTTGCAGCTTCCGTTGACAGGTAGCTCATCAACGAAATGAGTGATGTAGCAATTGCACTGTACAATACTTCACTATTTGATAGGTAATTGTTGTAGGTACTAGATAGGTTTTCTAAGTCATGTTGACTAAGTACTAGATAAGCAAAATAGGTTGGTTAATTTTAAATATAATGTGCCTTGTAATTTTGCCTAAGTGAAGACATGTCAACGGAATGAAGATTACACTATCAACGGAATGAAGAAGGTACCATCAACGGAATGAAGAATAAAGCTATCAACGAAACACATCTCACTGCTATCAACGAATCATTATCACTTTTCTGAATAGTTGACAAAGTGATAGTGACAGTTTACTGACAGATCAAAAGGTGATGTAGAAGTGTACTTTGCATTGGAAGCCATTAAAATGGTCATTGGGAAAGAGGAAACATTCCAATTTCCAATTAGGTTCTTGAGTGTGATCATAATAAGCATGAAGAGAAAAGACAAGATCTCCAAGGACCATTGGACAAAAGGAATGAAAAGCAAGCTACTGGTGGTTACCCTTAGTACATTTTATAGTAGCCAAAAATAACATTGTAAACTTGGGATATATAACCAAGTGTAGCAGTTCATTTTATTGTAAGTGAGTGAGATAAAATAACTTTGTATTAGCTTATTTCAAGAGCACTCTCACTCTACATTAGGAACTGAGCAGCTGTGCTACATTTGTAACAAAGATTATTCCCGCAATAAAAACATCTCAGTTGGATCCTCAAAACATCCAACTGAAATTTTATATTTGCTTGTGTTTTTATTTTCTGTGTTAATTTATTTTAAAAGTTGTTTTAAGATTAGAAATATCTAGAATTGTATTCAACCCCCCCCCCCCCTCTACAATTTTGTTAGGTCATTTGGGATTAACAATTGGTATCAGAGCAAGCTTCTAACATACAAGGAGTTTAAAGATCAAGGACAAAACAGAAACCATGGTGAAGAAGGATGCAGGTGTAAAGATACCAGTTCTGGATAAGGACAATTACTTTCACTGGAAAGTAAAAATGCATCTACATCTCATGTTTATGGATGAGAGATATGTAGACTGCATTGAGAAAGGTCCACACGTTCCCATGAAGTTTGCATCTAGAGTTGGACTGTTAGATGATGCTGAAGATGTGGAAATTCCAAAACCTGTCTCAGAATGGACTGTTGAAGATGTTGCAGAAGTCCATAAAGATAAAAGAACCATGAACATTTTGTTTAATGGTTTGGAACAAGAGATGTTTGACAATGTTATAAACTGTACAACTTCTAAAGAAGTATGGGACACTGTTAGAACACTCTGTGAAGGAACTGAGCAAGTTAGGGAGAACAAAATGCAACTCCTCATACAACAATATGAGCACTTTCATTTTAAAGCTGGTGAAACCCTAAATGACACGTTTAGTAGGTTTCAAAAGCTTTTGAATGGATTAAAGTTGTATGGGAGGGTCTACCAAACCAAGGATTCAAACCTCAAATTTCTTAGAGCTCTTCCAAAAGAGTGGAAGCCTATGACTGTTTCTCTAAGAAACACTCAAGAGTACAAAGACTATACTCTTGAAAGGCTTTATGGAACCTTAAAGACATATGAACTGGAAATGGAGCAAGATGAAGAAATTGAGAAGGTACAAAAGAAAGGTGGATCTATTGCATTGATTGCATCTGTCAACCAACTGGAAGATGACAATGAAGAAGCTTAAACCCACAACTAGTCGAGCTAGTTGTAGGAGTGATGTTAGCAAGGGTAAAGGCAAGATGACAGAAGAAGAAGAAGAACCAGCCAACTTGGATGACTTAGATGAGATTGATGAACACATTGCTTTTCTTTCAAGAAAATTTTCTAAGTTCAAATTCAAGAGAAACTCAGAAGCAAGGCCACCAAGGAGAGACTTCCAACCTAGCAAAAATAATTGGGTTGAAAAGTCTAAGTCTAAATGTTTCAACTGTGGAATGATTGGTCACTTTGCTGGAGACTGCAGAAAGCCCAAAGTTGAGAAGGGCAACAGGAAATTTGAGCCTGTTGATTATAAAAAGAAATACTTTGAACTTCTCAAGCAAAAAGAAAAGGCTTTCATGTCTCAGGAGTATGATTGGGCTGGTAATGGTGAAGATTCAGATGATGATGTTGAGTATGTCAACTTGGCTCTAATGGCTAACAATCATGAGCAGGAAGCAAGTTCCTCTAGCAACCAGGTAACAATTACTAATCTTTCTGAGCTTTCTAAAGAGGAATGCGATAGTGCAGTTAATGAAATGTCTACTGTACTGTATAATTTGTGTGTTACTCTTAAATCACTTACCAAAGAGAACTCAAGAATTAAAGAGACCAATTTGCTCTTAAGTGATAGAAATGCCATGTTAGAAGCACATCTCATTGAGTTTGAGAAAATGAGGTGTGCTAGTAGAGATGCTAAGCTGGAACTTGAGAAAGTGTTAAAAAGGGAAGAGATTCTTAAAACACAACTAGAAATAGAACAGAGTTTGATTGCAAAATGGAAAGATTCCAGGAATGTTGCTACCAACATCATTAATGTTCAAGGTATGGAATCTTTCTGTGAGCAATCATGGAAAAAGAACAAAGAGAAGCTAGGGTATGCTGTTGAAACCTTAGAATCAGAAACAGAGTCAACAAACAACAATGATCATTCGTTGAAGGTTGATACGTCAACGGAATGCAAGGTTTCGTTGACAGATGAACCATCAACCGATCAGGCTGTTTCGTTGACAGAGAAAAAGAAAGAAGAACTCACTAGACTTAATAACAAGTATGGTCCTGTCACCAAGAACTTTGTTCAAGGTGAGTCTAGTAAATCAAATAAAGTTGAGAAGCCTGTTGAGAGAGCTAATGTAGGTCACTTGTCTAACAAGCAATTGAAAGACAAGTTAGAGAAAATTCAAGTTGAGGTTAAGGGCAATAAAAAGAATAACAGAAATGGCAAAGTAGGAATTAACAAACATAACAATTACACACCTGATAAGTATACTCCTAGAAAAACATGTGTTAATTGTGGAAGTGTTAGTCATTTATCTGCTAATTGCAAATCTGTTAAGAAGTCTACTAATGTGAAAATGCCTAAGCCTACAATGAATGCCTCTATGCCTGCAATGTCTGTTATGCCTAATATGTTTGCTCCATATGCACAATTTCAAAATCCATATGCTAGCATGCCATTTGTGCCTAATCCATACATGAATATGTATAATGTGCCACAAATGCCATGGAATGTGAATAACATGTTTGTTCCTCCAAATATGCATGCCATGAATGAAAATGTGAGCAATCCTCAGAAGTCAACACCAAATGTAAAGGTTGATTTAACTCAATCTGAGCCCAAGGTGAAAAATGATGTGAAGAGTAAATCAAAGGCTAACAAAACAGGACCCAAGGAAACTTGGGTACCAAAATCAACTTGATTTGGTTTTATTGTGTGCAGGGAGACAAAAGGAATCTTTGGTACTTGGATAGTGGTTGTTCAAGACACATGACTGGTGATTCTACCCTGCTCACAGAGTTCCAGGAAAGAGCTGGCCCTTGTATTGCTTTTGGAGATGACAACAAAGGCTACACTAAGGGATATGGCTTGATTTCAAAAGAGAATGTCATCATAGATGAGGTTGCATTGGTGGATGGTCTTAAGCACAATTTGCTTAGTATCAGCCAACTTTGTGACAAAGGATTTTTAGTTACTTTTTCAAAAGAAGTCTGTGTTGTTTCTAAAGGTGGAGACAACAATGTGGTAATGACTGGATTCAGAAGAGGGAATGTGTACATTGCTGACTTTAGTAGCACAAGTCCAGACACCATCACTTGTCTTTTCAGCAAGGCAAGCAAGGATGAAAGTTGGCTATGGCACAAGAAATTGTCTCATTTGAATTTTAAGGTTATGAATGACTTGGTGAGGAAAGATCTTGCTAGAGGAATTCCACAGGTGGAATTCTCCAAGGATGGTTTGTGTGATGCCTGTCAAAACACTACTAGAAAAAGTGTAATAGACATCACCGCTTTAATATCGGTCATAAATGCCACCGATGTAAAATGACTTAAAAACATCGATCTTTTTTAAAATGATGTCTTTGTGTTTCTAGGACATCGTATGCTAGGACAACCGATGTCTTACATAAGCCTTAAAAAATTTTAACCTCCACTCCCCCCAATTTTCCCCCTGTTAATTTATTTTCCCCCCTTTACACCAAAATTCCCCCCCTCAGCCAAATTTTGGTTCCCGCGTAGTTAACAAACACTCCCTTCAGATAAAATTAAAAACATAAAAAGCAATCTAAAATCAAAATAACTGAAACAAAATCTCTCACTCTCTCGACTCTCACTCACCCCCCTTTCTCTAGAACCCTAAATCCCACCTCTCTCTCTCTTCTCTTCTCTCTCTCTCTCTCTCTCTCTCTCTCTCTCTCTCAATTGAGTAGAATCTCCAAGATACATGAATCTCGAACCTATAATCTCTATCTCTCTTTCGACTGGGTTTATTCAAAATCAATCGAAACTACAAAGTTGTAAACATTTGTTCATATCTCAATTTGATTTGCTTGAAGCTACAAAGGCCGAATTGGTAAACGGGTAACCTTGCATTTGTACGTAAACTGAAATTAGTTCGATTTAGTTTTGAATTGGGGGTTTTTAAACTCGAATCCCTAATTTTATTTTATTTTTCTTATTTTTAATTTGGGGAAAGAGAATTTTTAATTTGTTTTTTTATGCAGGAAAAATAATTTGGTTTGGGTAGTGCTCCAAAGCTCGAATTAGAAAGTGTTTATTTTATTGAACATTTATTTGTTTTTAGTGAATGTTGGAATTGGTGATTTTTTTGAATGTTTGTAGTTGTTAATTGATGTTAAATTGTTTATTTTGTTTTTGATTGTTTATTTGTTTTTTTGGTGCTTTGTCTATATATGTTCTTTAAGCTCTTTTAGAGTCTGCATACGATGGAAAGAGTTATACATATTTGTTTATTTTTTGGCAAATTATTATGTCTGCATATTTGTTTATTTGATGTTAAATTGTTTATTTGTTTTGTTCATGTATGAATTCTGCTTTCCGACTATCAGTTCCTCATTTAAGTTTACATTTTAAAGGTTGATATCCCCAGTAATTTACTAAAGTTGCTAAGTGACTAAAAGAAGATTGTCTTGCTGGTAGGTGAATTATACATAGTTGCTTGCAGTCTAACATATACTACACTAGTGGCAACATGAGGTGGAGATGATAAAGGATTTATTTCTAGGATTGGGCAAAGGAGTTTGGGCTGTTGAGTTATAAGGTATGCAGTGAAACCCCTAAGACATAGTATTTTTTTTTTGCTCACCGATTTATCACCTTGAACTAAATTTTTCTATCTCAGCGCATGCTAAGGCTGATTTTTTATTTTTTAATTAAATTATGTTTCAGCTCATATGATATCGTGTGCAGGTCACAGGATTCTGTTTCAAGTTTAGCCTCAGTACTAATGGACAAGTTCTCACATCTGGAAGCCTTGATTGGATCGTCCAAGTATGGGATGTAGCATCCAGTGATCTGAAGTTCACGTCTTATGGTAGTTAGCTTTTTATCAGTTAGTTACATTACGTAGTTTTTATTCGCAATTGTAGTTTTGAGTTTCCCATTGTATTGTACTTGTTTGCTTTAGGTAAAATTAATTATTTGTACGGGTTTTGAAGATGCAACTTCAAGGATCTAGAACCCAAAAAATGGGAAAAACATCCATGTAGTTGAAGGTGAGTATATAATAAAAATCAATTATATTAGCATATCATTTATATGTCTAGTGGGGACAATTACCGATATCAATATGACTTCTGTGTTCTCATTAATTTTATCATACAATTCTTTTCACGCACTTAATTTATTTAAGTTGAATCAATTTCATATTTAATGACTAGTGCAGTCAGTACGTTCAGAAGCTGGAGGATAAGTTTGCCGAACTTCTTTATAATTAAGATCAGTACTAAAATGTCTTTTTATTGTTTATTGTTGGTATAAACGTTTGAAGGTAAATCATAATTGACAAAGTACATGTAAGTCTGTCCTTTTTGTTCTTCCAGTGCAGGCAAATTGCATGGGTATACCTATGCTCATTGACGCCGAAAAGAAAAGGGAAGGGTTAGATGATCTTTTAAATTTGACAGATTATGTTGTATGCTCAGCAAAATTTCCACAGGCAAGCACCTTACTAGTTACTAGTAGCAAGTTGTTGATAACAGTTACTTGTTTTTTTCAAAATTGGTAGAAAGTCTTGTTACTAAGATTTTATCTTTCCCATTTATGTGGTACTGATTTATAATTGTATATATAGTAGCAAACTATTTGCCAATCTACTGTATGAGGCAAAAATTTGAGAATACTAATTGTAACATAACTGCGTCCGAGTACTAAAAAGTATCTAAGTTTCACCAGCGTGATCTCGTAGTTGTAATATTTGTACATGAAAATCTGCCTAACGTATATATTAAGTGTAATAATGTTTTGAAATATTATACAAAGAAAAAAAAGTTGGTAATGTTAATTAAATTTAAAGAAGCTTACCCTCCTCTACAAACAGTTGAATTTTTATTACGGAGGATTTTCTCTATTTCTGATCATTGCAAAGTGGTTTTGTCAATATTACGGAGAATTTATTACCTTGATGGTTTGAACTTTCAAGTAGTTAGGTTGTTTTTACGGTTGGTAGTAGTAAACGTTTTTGTCAATTTTGTGAATTGATGTGTAGCATTGTAATACTTTGGGTTCGGCTAGCTAGTTCCTTATATATCATTTATTGGTTTGGATTATGGTATGGATGTTTATGGTTGTTTGAATGACATTGGTTGGATATTTTTTCAATGACAAAATGAGTAGTTGTGGTTATCTTCACCCCTAATTTGATTGGAAACTTAACCACTTTAGTTATATGTATGTGAAGTATGTATAAATGAATGACGAACAATTTCTATCTTTTTTAAAGTACCTTGTGATTTGCATTTGTGAGTTCGAATAACTTGACTTGTATTTTCTTTTGTTATACTTGAATTAGGTTGACCTTGACGAAGATAATGAGCTGGATGGAGATGATGATTCTATTTTTCTTGCTTGCAATGGACTTTAGGCTTACATGAGGCTTGTTTTCGAAATTGTTTTAGTTGTTTGGTTTTCCGGATAATGTAATCAAAGTTTGCTTTTGGTATATAGGCTCATACCGAGCATATCATTTTGGTTTTACTCAATGATGTAAGAATATTGAATTTTTTATAATGACAAACTCAGTTTTAATTATTTTTTGGTGTGATTAAGTGCGTAGGTTAGTGCAATAAATTTATGTGAAAATGAATATTGTACATTATTGTACAACCACAAAGACATCATTTTTTAAAATGAAATCAATGTCAAATGTATATACTATTTATCAACAAATCGATGTTAAATGTAGGTTCAAACAACAGATTTTTATAAATAAACTGATGTTAAATATAGGTCTAGACACTGGATTTTCACAAGAGACCCGATGTCAAATATATGTTCAGACAACAGAATTGTATAAGGAAGCCGATGTAAAAAGAATGTTTCAACATCGGTTAAAAACTGATGTCTAAAAGGGGGGCTTTTAACATCACCGACAAAGACATCGGTTGAAAAAGTGAAAGACATCGGCCAAAAACTGATGTGTATTGCAGTTTTTCTAGTACTGAAAAGGGAAACAAAAGAAGGCATCATTCAAAAGCAAGACAGAGTCATCAATTGTCCAACAGCTTGAGTTGCTTCATATGAATCTATTTGGCCCTGTAAATGTCATGTCCATTTCAAAGAAGAAATACTGTCTTGTGATTGTTGATGATTTTTCTAGATTTACATGAACTTTCTTTTTGCACTCCAAAGATGAGGCAAGTGAAATCATTATCAATCACATCAAGATGGTAAACAATCATCCTGATTTCAAAGTAAGAAGGATTAAGAGTGACAGTGGGACAGAGTTCAAGAATTCAACTATGAAGATGTTATGTGAGGAAAATGGTATTTTACATGAATTTTCAGCTGCAAGGACACCACAGCAAAATGGTGTAGTTGAAAGGAAAAACAGAACACTTATTGAAGCTGCAAGGACAATGCTAGATGAATCAAAGTTACCAACTTATTTTTGGGCTGAGGCAGTTAACACAGCTTGCTTCACTCAAAATATTTCTTTGATTAATCAAGCCAAGGGAATGACCCCTTATCAACTACTCAAAAGAAAGAAGCCACTATTGGATTTTCTTCATGTCTTTGGATGCAAGTGCTTTGTTCTGAGAAATCAAGCTGAGCATTTGGGGAAATTTGAAGCAAAGGCAGATGAAACAATATTTGTGGGATATGCAGCAGGGAAAGCTTACAGAGTCTATAATCTCAGAACCAACATTGTTCTGGAATCTGTATATGTTGTTTTTGATGATCTCAAAATTCAAGGTCTCTGTGATGAAGGTTTCCATGAAAGCCTTTCTTTTGAGAATGAGGAAGGAGATCAAGTGAATCATGTTAAGGCTATTAAGAAACAGCCTAAAGTTGTTGTGTCTAGCACAGATGAAAGCAGTAGTGAAGATGAAATTGCTGCATTAAGATTGAAAAGAATAGCTGCTAGCAGACCAAATGGTCATTCCGTTGACAATCATGGTGAAGGATTCGTTGACAGTCATAATGGGCATTTCGTTGACAGTCATAATGGGCATTCCGTTGACAGTCATAGAAATGCTTCTAGGAATGATCACTTAGGAACAACAAACTCAGGGGGAGTTTCTCAAGGACAAATATCTAATCAAGGCAATCATGATCACGAAGCTACATCTTCTAGAGCTAATCTACCTCCCTCAAGGAAATGGACTAAAGATCATCCCTTTGAACTCAAGAGGAATGTCTATATAGTAGCTTTCTGTATCAAGATGAGCCAAAGAAAGTTGAGGATGCACTTCTAGATCCAGATTGGATTTTAGCTATGCAAGAGGAGCTAAACCAATTTGAGAGAAACAAAGTTTGGAAGCTGGTGCCCAAGCCTAAGGACAGGAGTGTTATAAGCACAAAATGGGTGTTCAGAAACAAGATGGATGAAAATGGCATAGTCACAAGGAACAAAGCTAGATTGGTTGCTAAAGGCTACTCACAGGAAGAGGGAATTGATTTTGATGAAACCTTTGCTCCTGTTGCAAGACTAGAAGAAATAAGGATTTTCCTAGCCTATGCAGCCCATGCCAATTTCAAGGTCTATCAAATGGATGTGAAGAGTGCTTTTCTGAATGGGGAATTGGAAGAGGAGGTATATGTGAGTCAACCTCCTGGTTTTGAAGATGATGATTTTCCAGAATATGTGTACTTCCTCCTCAAAGCACTCTATGGTTTGAAACAAGCACCTAGAGCCTGGTATGACACACTTTCACAGTTCCTCCTTGAGAATCACTTCACTAGAGGTATTGTAGATAAAACTCTTTTTCATAGGATTGTGAATGGCTCTGCTATACTTGTTCAAATTTATGTAGATGACATAATTTTTTGGTCTACAGATGAAAAACTTTGTCAAAAGTTTGCCAAGCTTATGCAAAGTAAATATGAAATGAGCATGATGGGAGAATTAACTTATTTCCTTGGTCTCCAAGTGAAACAAGTTAATGAAGGCATTTTCATTAGTCAAACAAAATACATTCATGATTTGTTAAAGAAATTTAACTTAATGGAATGCTCTCCTTCCAAAACTCCCATGCCTACTGCCACCAAACTTGAATTGAATACTAAGGAAAAATCTGTGGACATTTCAAGTTACAGAGGCATGGTTGGCTCACTTTTATATTTAACAGCTAGTAGACCTGATATTATGTTTGCTACATGTCTTTGTGCTAGATTTCAGGCTGATCCTAGGGAATCCCATTTAGTTGCTATTAAAAGAATTTTCAGATATCTCAAAGGAACACCAAACCTTGGCATTTGGTATCCTAGAGAATCTGGCTTTGAGCTAATTGGTTATTCAGATGCAGATTATGCAGGATGTAAAATTGACAGGAAAAGCACAACTGGCACCTGTCAATTCCTAGGAAACAAGCTTGTGTCATGGTTCAACAAGAAACAAAACTCAGTTTCTACCTCCACAGCTGAGGCTGAGTACATTGCAGCTGGAAGTTGTTGTGCACATATTTTATGGATGAAAAATCAACTACTTGATTATGGATTAAGAGTTGAGAAAATTCCTATTTTCTGTGACAACACTAGTGTCATTGCCATTACTGAGAATCCAGTTCAGCATTCAAGGACCAAGCACATTGACATCAAGTATCATTTCATTAGAGAACATGTTATGAATGGTACTGTGGAGTTACATTTTGTTCCAAGTGAACAACAACTTGCAGACATCTTTACCAAGCCACTTGATGAATCAACATTCTCAAGATTAGTAAGTGAGCTAGGTATGCTGAATTTCTCTTAATCATTTATGAGATTTTTGCTAGTTTAATATGCAGCCAGAAATTTGCTATGATTTTCTGTGAATTAATTTTCTCATGAAATGGTAAAATTTTTGTCTAAGTCAAAATTACTGTGTCAACGAATGCCTTATTCCGTTGACAGTCTTAGCATTTTTCTGGGTGTTTCGTTGACAGCCTTTTTATGTCAACGAAATGCAGTTTTATCAACGAAATAGACAGAATCTTAAACGCCCAATTCTGATTCGTTGATATAGCGTGGTTAATCTGAACCGTTGAATTTGCACGTCTCTTTACCACGATCTATGCATACACCCCTGTAAGTATAAATCATGGTAATATTTTAATTGTAACGGTTAGATTTTTAAGCCAATCCAGTAATTTACAATTATTATTGGACTTAATTTTTGAGAAATTTTGGGGGAGTATTTAAGAAATTTTATTTTCTTTAATTCTTTTCTACCTTACTCTCAAAATTTCCAAAGGCTTTCTTACTTCTTCTCTCTCAAATCAAAACACAGTTCAAGCTTTTCTTTACTCAACAATGGCACCCATAGTTAAAATCATGTCTGCTGGAGGGTTCATTTACGAGAAGAAGAACTCCATTCCATTTGTTGTCAAGGAAAGCCCGAACAAAATCTTTCACAAGATGATGGATTTCCTGATGAATTGCAAGCTCAGTTACGCGATGTTTCACTCCACTCCGCTCTACAATGAAATCATAGAGGAGATTTGGACCTCCTGCGAGTACAGTGGGACAAACTGCACCTTGCAATTCACCATTCAAGGTAAAGAGTATATTGTCAATTCAGATGTATTGCAAGCATGTCTTCACATTCCTGAAAATAATTGCTTAGCTTTACCTTTAAATACTGAAATTGTTAACATGCTTAATTCAATAAATTACTCTTTATCAACTGAGAATTTAGGCAAAATTATTAGGAGAGGCTTGGTAAGGGAGTGGAGTTATTTAGCAGATGCTTTTATTAAAGTGTTTTCTGGTACAATTAGTAATTTTGATGCTTTAACTAACTCTATTCTGATTTTGCTTACCATGCTTCTAACTGATAAGTATTATAATTTTAGCACTCAATTGATGTATGAACTAGGTGCTAAGTTAGGAGATAAGAAATCTAAGAAAAAGAACATTTATTATGCTAGATTTCTAATGATGTTGGCCAACCATGTTAGTCCAACACCATTAGTTATCTCTAACCCAAATTTCAGGTTTGATTGTTTTGTCCAAGAGAAGAGGGTGCTAACAGACATCCTGAGGCTCAATCACAATGGTGATGTCCCAACGGTGTATCTGTCAGTTATTGAGGTAACACTTTCTCACCCTATACATTTAAATGTTACTTCAATTTTTGTTTCTGTTACTAATGTTGTTGCAATGGAGTCTGTAGTTGTGACCCAACAGGCTCATGCCCCTGCAACTAGACCTAAATCCACAAAATCTAAATCTACCAAGCCAACCTCAGGTGCTTTTCAAAAGGCACCTGTTGTAAAATCCACTACACAACCCAAGGGGAGTGATTCTGGTGTGGTGAGTGGTGAGGGAAGGGGTGAAAATCAAAGAAACCCCAAGGATAAGGTGGGAGAGGTGAGTGTTACCCAAACTAGCCCCATTGTGTCTTCCCAACAAGGCACAATGAGTAATATGGATATTAGCACAAGTCTAATTGCATCCTCTCAAAAGGATGTAGTTATTGAAACAAGCTCTCCTCCAAGAGCACACATCAAAAGGGTAAGGGACACATCTAGCCCCCAAACAGCTATTTCCCAATACCCAAGAAGGGTAAGACAAAAATCCCAGGTCACACAGGGTGCACACACTAGAAGCAACAATTCCAGTTTCTCAAATTCAGTTTGATGTAGCCCCAATTTTTACTCTGGGGTTACAGTCTCACTCTCTCAATATTAATATTGAGACACCTCCACAAAATTCTCCAACACAGTCATTAGATGTGGATATGATCCATTCATCTATTCCTGATTCTCCAACTCTGTTCTTGGAGAAGCCCCACTCTGAAATTGGTGGTCATCACTTGTTAAGTGATTTGTTGGGCCACCAATCATCTTTTTCTGAAGCTACAAGAGGATCTGTGGACCCATCTCTAAAATCAATCACCACAGATTCTACTGTAATTTCACTTTCTTAAACTTCTTTCTTGACTTCATCAACGAAATAGTCTCTTTCGTTGACAAGTGTTTCTCCATCAACGGTATCCATACCGTTGACAGTTCAAACTACCATTCCGTTGATAGCTCATTCTGCACCTATTCTTGAAAATCAAGTTGTTCACACAACTAGTGCAGATGATCTAGTGGTAGTTGAAACACTTTTAGGATTGAAAGGGAGTGAATCTGAGAGGTTGGCTTGCAGTCAGGCAAAAGGAGAGGATGAGAGTGAGAGGTTGGCTATTTCTTCCAGCCAGGCAAAAGGAGAGACTGAGAGTACCACCTTAGTAGGTGAAGGTGAGGGTGTGAGAGGTGTGAGCCATGGGGAGCCCATGATGCAAGAATATAGTGAAGAGAGAGAAGGGACTACAGTAATGCAAAGGAGGGAACCAGCCATTGCAAGTGAGTTAATGGAGGTTAATGAGGGAGAAAGAGAATTGTCTTTCCAAGAGTATTATCAACAAACTCTGGATAGCATTTCTCTGGATCCTGAAACCTTTACTCATCATGTGTCAGCCTATCAAATCATGGCTCAACAGGGCAATGTGGAGGCAGAAAGGTCACTCAATCTTATTCATACAACTGCATCCATGATGAGGGCTAAGGATGCAATTGCCAATTTGTCTCCAGGAGCTGGTGGAAGTTTTGAATATGATGGTTCTTCAAGTGATGAGGATAGTCTTGATGTTATTCTACAGGTGGCTACTACTACACAGACTGGGACTTCTGTGGTGCCTCCTAAGCCAAGATGGCTTTCTCAAGATTTGCTTGGACATCAGGGTTTAGATGCTGCCATCACAAGGCAGTATAATGAAGCATATTTGGCTCATGAGTCTGCACCTGACACTGAAAAGAAATTCTACAAGGCAATCATGGATTCTCTGGAAATTCAGAGACTCCAGATGCTTCAGACAAGGATTGAAGCCAGGGAAATCAAGGACTCCATTGACAATCTAAAGGATTCCACTGCAAGGAGGCTTGATGAAAAACTCCCACTTCTCACTGTTGCCAGGATGACCACTTTCTTCAATAAGGATCATGAGGTGGCAACTACTTTGAAAACTCTTACTTCTAGGGTGGACAAAATGGAAGCCACATTAGCTCATATGCAACAGGCACAGGAAAAGCAGACACAACTTTTGACTCAGCTAGTGGCAGCTCAGGGACTCCCTCTCATCTCTCTTGATGATAACAAAAAGGGGGAGAAATCAAAGGAGCTAAATGTTCAAGTCACAAAAGTTATGGTCCCAGCCATTTCTTTACCACAGGAGCCATTAGCTATGGGGGAGTCACTCAAAGATAAAGTGGATGGAATTGACCTGATTCAACAGGCATCTATGGGACTACAACTTGCAGCACATATTAAAGAACAATGGTCTAGCATAAATACAAGGGTTAAGAAGATAGCTGAAATTGCAAGAACCAAACATCCATCAACGGATCAAGCTACTTCTATATCAACGGATGCGCCCATCCCATCATCAACGAATGCCATGGTATTAGTGTCAACGGAATTGGAGCCACAGACTAAATCCTCTTATGATCTAAAGCCTCTTTTACATGGAGTGATTACTGGTCCAAGAAAAGAAAAGGGACAAACTTCATGTATTAGAGATGTGGACTCAGCCACTCTTCAAAGATACTTATCTCCAAATTCCCCAGCTAAACCAAAGGGCAAGAACATTGCTAGGACATTCTATCCTCCTCCATTTCCTGATGAGCTCAAGGTTCTGAGTGAACTAATTATAAAATGCAAGGGAAGCAATGTGCCCGAGATCAGGAATCAAAGAGCAATAGTCTACAGGAATGGACAAGAAATCTGTGTTTGGGCTGGTCACCCAAATTTTGCTGAAGCTAGAGCTGAGGAATCAGCTAGGGCAGACATGCAAGCACTTGCAGTTGCCCAGGCTCTAGATGAAGAGGACAGAAAACAAGAAGAAAGAGCTAGAGCTAATGCTGAGCAAGGAAAAAGGAAAAGTATAAGGCAACCCAAAACAAGAGCTAAAAGAAACTTAGCTTTTGATAAGGATGATTCTCAAGACACTGTCACAGATGCACCTGTAACAGCCATGCCTTCAACCTTTTCTGATCAAGATTGTGGAGTAAAATTAGCTTATGATCCTGAACATCCAATCAATTTTCATGATCAACCAATTGAGCCAAAGGAGGAGCCAATTGAGTTTGATGAAGCTAATTTTCCTAAATTTCTGGTTGAGATGGAATCAAGGAAGAAATCAAAGCAAAGGGCTTCTAAGGCTAAACCAATTCCAGTGAGAAGGCCACAGACTGAAAAACCACCTCCAAACCCAGAAGACTTCATCTACATTGCAGATATAAGGGAGGAGTCTGACTTAAACCTACATCTTGATGACTTGGTGGAAGTGAGAGGAATAGGAGCCACTCATAAACTACCAGAGAGATTAGTGTTTGTCTACAAGGGTGGAAGGGAACAGATTTGGCCTCTACACAGAATTCTAGGAGAGGACTATCAGACTTTGCTAGTGGTGTTCAAGTGCTTAAAGAAAGATTTTGGGTTCACCAAAACTGCTAAGTCTGAGGTTGTCTCCAAGATATGTCAAGTAAAAGCTAGCTGGAACAAGCCTAATGCACTTCCCAGAACACTAAAGGTCCCTCAAACAGGAAAGAAAATTCATCTCCAACCATTTTGGATGATGGAATTCAGAGACAAGGACAACTGTAGGAGATTCTTCAGAATAGAAGACCAATTGGAAAAGGCATCTAATGAAACTCTTAGATTTATGCAATCCAAGTTGGGTGATCAAGATGAAGAAGAGAAGATTTTCTACAGGAGGCTCCAAGCTCAAATTGAGGAGAACAATGCCAAGAAGGGGAAGAAAACAAGGCCACAGAGACAAAGATGGTAAATCTGCTCAGGCTAGAGGAGCAACTCTGTGCACTTGTGTTGTAAGATTTTCTACTTTGTTTTCAATTAATTTTAAAGTATCATGAAGCTCAATGCAATTTCTACTTTTGTAATTTGTAATTTGTTTAAGTGTTTTTGGTATCATCAAGGCTCTTGATTTATGGCTGTTTTTCTATCAGTCATAAATTGGGGGAGATTGTTAGGAATATGTTGTTCTTGATGATAATTGTAAAAACACTTAGTAGATTTTGTGTTAAGTCAAATTGTAGCTGTCAACGAAATGGTATGCTTTGCAGCTTCCGTTGACAGGTAGCTCATCAACGAAATGAGTGATGTAGCAATTGCACTGTATAATACTTCACTATTTGATAGGTAATTGTTGTAGGTACTAGATAGGTTTTCTAAGTCATGTTGACTAAGTACTAGATAGGCAAAATAGGTTGGTTAATTGTAAATATAACGTGCCTTGTAATTTTGCCTAAGTGAAGACATGTCAACGGAATGAAGATTACACTATCAACGGAATGAAGAAGGTACCATCAACGGAATGAAGAATAAAGCTATCAACGAAACACATCTCACTGATATCAACGAATCATTATCACTTTTCTGAATAGTTGACAAAGTGATAGTGACAGTTTACTGACAGATCAAAAGGTGATGTAGAAGTGTACTTTGCATTGGAAGCCATTAAAATGGTCACTGGGAAAGAGGAAATATTCCAATTTCCAGTTAGGTTCTTGAGTGTGATCATAATAAGCATGAAGACAAAAGACAAGATCTCCAAGGACCATTGGACAAAAGGAATGAAAAGCAAGCTACTGGTGGTTACCCTTAGTACATTTTAGAGTAGCCAAAAATAGCATTGTAAACTTGGGATATATAACCAAGTGTAGCAGTTCATTTTATTGTAAGTGAGTGAGATAAAATAACTTTGTATTAGATTATTTCAAGAGCACTCTCACTCTACATTAGGAACTGAGCAGATGTGCTACGTTTGTAACACAGATTATTCCCGCAATAAAAACATCTCAGTTGGATCCTCAAAACATCCAACTGAAATTTTATATTTGCTTGTGTTTTTATTTTCTGTGTTAATTTATTTTAAAAGTTGTTTTAAGATTAGAAATATCTAGAATTGTATTTAACCCCCCCCCCCCTTCTACAATTCTGTTAGGTCATTTGGGATTAACATTCAACATCAGAAATACACAAGCATGTTACATTTGGTCTTATCCGTAGATAAGCTACCCATCTACGGATACTGCAATGGCAAACTATCCGTTGATGGCTACGTTTACTTGTACAATTTTTACTAAGTTAATTTGGTTATCATCAAGAAACAACATAGTTCCTAACAGGTTTCATCAAACTTTTTATGCCAGTCTCTAGGAGCTTGTTTTAAGCCATATATAGACTTGATCAACTTACATACTTTCCTCTCGTTACCAGAAGTAACAAATCCCTCAGGATGAACCATATAAATCTCTTCTTCAAGATCACCATGATGAAAAACTGTCTTTACATCCATTTGATAGATGATGAGACCTTGTACGGAAGCCAATGCTATAAGCATTCAGATTGTAGTCATTCTTGCAACATGAGAGTATGTGTCAAAGTAATCAATGTCATCCTTTTGCCTAAAACCTTTAGCTACCAGCCTAGCCTTATACTTATCTATTGAGCCATCCGGGTTCATCTTCTTTTTGAAGATCCACTTACATCTTATTGTAGTACACCCAGGAGAAAGATCAACCAACTCCCATGTTCCGTTAGAAACAATAGAGTCAATCTCACTCTTTAAAGCGTCTTTCCAGTGCCTAGACTCTGAAGAATCCATGGCATGTCGGAAAGTTAAAGGTTCATCCTCGATATTGTAAGTGACAAAATCACTTCCAAAGTCCTTGACTACCTTTGCACACTTACTCCTTCTAGGTTCCTCTACTTCATCAAGAGTAGAACTACTAGCCGGATCTGCCCCCACATTTGTCATCCTTTCCACATGATCAGGAATAGAACTCGATGTGTGAGTGGGATCATCATTAGAAATACCCCGATGTATACCAGTCTTCATATGGAACACATCCTCAAAGAATGTTGCATCACGAAACTCAACTATAGTGTTAGCCACTATACCGTATATGTCAAATTTTAACACTAAAAATCTCATTGTTGTAGTGGTTTCAATATAGCCCAGAAAGATGCAATCAACAGTTTTCGGACCTAGTTTCTTTCTCTTGTGTTCAGGAACAAGCACCTTAGCAAGGCAGTCCCACACACGAAGATACTTTAAACTTGTCTTTCTACTTTTCCATAATTCATAAGGTGTCTTGTCCATATGTTTCAGAGGGACTCTATTCAGAATATAGCAAGCCATATTCAAAGCCTCTCCCAACATGTACTTAGGCAACCCAGAATTAAGAAGCATGTTGTTAATCATATCTTTAAAAGTTCTGTTCTTTCATTCAGCCACCCCATTAGACTCAGGTGTGTATGGTGGAGTCACCTCATGAACTATACCATTGCTTGCGCAAAATTCATTAAACGAGGTACTAGTATACTCACCACCTCTATCAGATCTCAAACATTTAAGTATTTTACCAGTTTGTGTTTCAGCTTCAGTTTTGAACATAATAAAATTTTCCAGTGCTTCATCTTTATGCTTAGGTAAATAAACATAACAGTATCTACTACAATCATCTATAAAGGTAATAAAATATCGTTTATTATCCTTAGTCATTATGCCACCAAATTCACATATGTCGGTGTGTACTAAATCTAATACACCTGAATCCCTAACAACATTATGAAAGGGTTTCCTAGTTTGTTTAGCAGTCACACATACTTGACATTTAGATTTTTTATCAATGACATGTTTTGGAATCAACTCTAAATTCATCATATTCTTTAGAGCACCAAAATTTAGGTGACCAAGTCGAGAGTGCCATAAATTGGATGATTCAACACAATTAACAAAAGGTGCAACACTATCATTAAATAAACTGCCCAAAACAGGCTCAACATTTTTTAAAAACAAACCATCAAACAAGTAACCTTTGCCAAAAAATACACCAATATGTGTAATAACTACTTTATTATATTTCAAAGAAAGTTCAAATCCATTCTTTACTAAACAACTTCCACTTATTATATTTCTACGAATATCAGGAACATGGTGCACTCTAGTGAGGGATAGAACACGCCCAGAAGCAAACTTCAGGTCCACGTTTCCTATTCCAAGAACTTGAGCATCACTAGCATTCCCCATCGTCACTGTCAATCCATGAGTCTGTTGGTAAGATATAAATAGAGTAATATCAGTACAAATATGTACATTAGCTTCAGTATCAATCAACCATTCATGAGACAAATAAGGGGAAAGAAGTACAGGGTTGTAGGTAACATACCCGTCATTGGTTCCAGAGGCAACAACCTCACCAACAACCATGTTAACCATAGGCCCATCAGTGGTTCCAAGCACAGTATTAACTTGTGCTCCCACAACAGGTTTCTTTGCTTTCTTTACAGGACAGTCCTTGCTCCAATGACCAACCTGTCCACAAGACCAATATGGTTTGTTTGTCTATGGTTTCTTAGCCTTGTTCTTGTCATTTTTAGGCTTAGTGTTTTCCTTCTTAGTGACAACCTTTCTTTTCTTTCCAACAGTCACTACATTCACCTTCGAACTCCCATGTTCAGTAGGCATCACATGTCCCTGTTTGGACTTGTGTTGTTCCTGCACAAAGATGTCCAACATAAGGTTTGTCCAAGTGATCTCTCCCTTCTATCTTTTCAGGGATAAAGCAAACTCTTCCCAAGAATTAGGAAGCTTTTCAATCACTGTCATAACCTGAAACTTCTCAGGAAGGTCCATTCCTGACTCCTTCAGAGCATGCACCAACATCTCAAACTCGTGCGCCTACTCAGTCATGGATTTAGTATCCACCAGTTTGAAATCAAGGAACCTAGCCACATAATACTTTTCCAACCCTTGCGAGTCAGTATTATGTGTTTGGTCCAGCTTCTCCCATAAGAGCTTAGCAGTGAAAGAATCAGATGAATAAACATCAAATAGAGTGTTCGCTAAAGCTGCTAGTATAGCTGCCCTAACCACCCCCATCATTTTCCTACCACATAGCATAAGCCTTAACAGATTCAGCCTTTTCCTGATCAACAACCAGTTTCTCATACTGCACCACCGGCCATAGACCCTTTACCGTAAGCCACAGTTTCATCTTTTTCTGCCAACGAAAAAACCAACACCCCCACCGAATTTATCAGGCATACCTGACAAATCGTTAGGCTATAGGAAATGGTACGTGGTCCAATCAATGGTGATGCAGTAACACCAGAACCAGAGGCAGTAGCACCAACATGAGTTTTCTTAGTTTCGTTAACCATCTTGCTAATTAACAATATATAACATGAATGATCTCTTCAAAATTGTTGGGTATAATTCTAAACTACACAACAAAAAGAGGACAGTTATATATATTTATATTAACAATAACAGGTAGATAAAACCAATTAACAAAACAAACACGAAGGTCGAAACAAGAATATAATTAGAGACTGTAAATAACAAGATAAGAAAGAAAACTTATCTCTGTTGCTTTAACAAATACTGTAAAGAACAGAATAGCTGAGTCGCCAAACCTTTCGAGAATTCTTGACTATTCTTGAAGAGATTATTGCCCCACTTACGTTGTGTTGGGTTGCAGCAATATCACTTCCAGGATAAAACATCTCAGATCAATCCACTCACAGTAATGGCAATGATCAACAGCGACCCGCACCTCAGTTCGCCTGAGAACTATGTATATACTCTGTATGTATTGAAAGAGAACAGAGAAGAATATAGTTGCTAGGATTTTCTGAGTTACGTTATATCTCACAGTTCATCTATGTCAAATGTTTAGTTTTTTTTGTATATATAATACAAAATAAAACGTAACATACCAAAAATAAAATTGTAACTGCAGATATAACATTTAATACTAAATATTCCGATTTAATATCATTAACAACTGTCATCAGGATTTAATATCAGTTACAGCTGCCATTAAGATTTAATCCTATCAGGACTTGGAGCCATCATGATTTAAACCTATCAGGACTTAGAGTTATCAGGACTTGACGCACTCTGGCCCATCAGGATTTAGTCCAAGTACTGACCCATCAGTAGTTAACTCAGGCCATCAGGACTTATCCCATCAATAGTTAACTGGTCCATCAGGATTTACATACAATCAGTAGTTAACTCAGGCCATCAGGACTTATCCCACGTACTGGTCCATCAGGATTTATAAATTAAATCCTGACCCAGTTCGTTCAGCTGTTACAAATAAATTCTGACATTGTTAAATTAAATCAATAAATAATATTAAATAAACATGTAATAAAATTCCTCGCCCAGATCGCCTCGCGTACGCGAGACGCCGAGACATTCGCTCAAATCGCCCTTCGACCCGACCCGAGTCGAGTCGTGGCATGGCGTGACGAGGCGGCGGCGGCGCGCGTGAGACATAAAATAACATCATGCACACTCACATGACTTAGTAGTTGTACACTACTCTTGCACATGTTTGTATATAAAGCCACCAACCTCTCATTATCAATTCTTTGTAAGACAAAAGTTCTTCAACTTAAACAACCCACGTAACCCATTTCAAACAACTTATTTCAATTCAACCTCCAATTGTTAGTTTCCGGAAATTCCATCAAAAACATATATAAAATATGCCTCAAACTTTCCATTTTCTAACAATAATTTCGTATTTTTAATTGCATTTAATTTTTTTATAAAATGAAAAAACACAATGCACAGAATAAGTGATTATTAATTCATTTTTGCGCAAGCAAACTCGCGCCTCATAAACCACGAACTTAAATATAGTGGTTTTGAATTACGTTACCACATAAAAAAAAATAAAAATAATAGGCTTGTGAGAAAGACAGAGATTTTGATAATAATTCTGGTGGCTGTGAAATGGCAACAAAATAGGAATTACTATAAAACTATAGTGAAAAGGCAAGTTGCAATTACATTCAACGGCTTGCAAATGATGAAAATAAGGTGTCCATTTCAATCTCCCATCAAGATTCTTGGCCAAGGGACCAGCTACTTATTTTAAGTCGAGTAGAGAGTTACAACTAACATAAACAAACAAATATTGACTTGGTTCTGACTGTGCATTCCTTGTCATCTAACGTGCTCCAATCTAATGTTTTTCTTCAAACTTCTTATGCAAATAATCCAAAAATATGAAGAAATGGTATACAATATGTATCACAAGAAAAGTTCACGATTAATTTTACATTTTGTACCGGTGTAGGTAAAACCGATAATTTATAATACGATATGAACTAGAGGTGCATCCGGGTCGGGTTGAGAGTATTTTAGCAACCCGATTTAATTAAATTTTGGTTTGAAATTTTTTAATCCAATTCATGAAAAATAAATTTGTGACCCGGCCCTAATTATAGTACGTCGATTCCGGTTGGTTTGAGTTATATTGAACGGGTTGCTAGTAGATATTTTACTATATTTCAAACATATTCTTAGTTGAAAAAGATTGCAACCGCAGTTTATGATCAAAATATTAGATATTAATTTTAGTTTCATCGAATGATATCTTAAAAAAATAATATGAATGAACAGCATTACGTAGTGCTTTTACACATTATGTTTTTGTATAACAATTTTAGAACTTGTGTGCATGTTAAGAGTAAATCATATGCATCAGTAAACTGATTTAAGCTTAATAACAAATATTATCATTGTACATCAGTTGATGGATCGAAACTTTTATGTAATAATGAAAAGCATTATAGTAGAATACTAGAATTGCAGATGCCACGTTTTTAATAACAATATACTTTTTTTGCAAAAGTATTTGAAGCAGTAGTATCCATAGTAAGTTAATATTACATTAAATCATTAAATATTTCAACTGATCTTAAAAGTAGGGCTGAAAGGCTAAAATTAATGGGCTAGGTTAAATGAAAAATGGACTAATAAATGTATATAACGGGTTGGGTTGGTTTAGGGTTAAAATTTATTAAACCCTAACCCAACCCAATATATTTGGATTTTTAAAAATTTAATTCATTTAAACTTCACTTTTGGATGATTCGGTTTATTCGACCTAAAGAAGGGATGAGTGGGATCGAGTTATGCGGGTTGATCAGTTTTTGTTCACCTCTAATATGAACATAACATCAAAATTTAATATGAATACACGAATGCGGAACTAAAACTGTTATTATAAGTTGAATGATGTGTGGATGACTAAAGAAAGATGTAAATTAACATGGACAGGCCTGGCATTTTATATGAGTATGCATCACAGGGTGGATACTAAGTGGTACGCGGTGGGTTGAAATTGTCTAAATCAAAATGATTGTATTGGAGAAGTAGGAGGGAGTGGTGTTGGTTGTTGTTACGCATTTTAATCCTCATTTTTCATAATTGGTGCAAATAATTATATTCTTCTCATGTGTTCATTTCTGTTTTATTCACACTATATTGCTAAGTACATAAATATACATTTTATTAGACACCAATAATGTATTCTTTGATTGGATGTACTCGGAAGAAGTACAAGTTGGACATATGCTACATTGCAGAGATAAAGATTATAAAGTTTCGTGATTAATTAATTCATTGATAAATAATTATACGATATTTGAAAAAACAATTAATATTTAAAAATATGTAAAACAGATCAAATTAAAAATAAATTACCAAACTTAGAAAGGAATAAAAAAGAATGTTAAATTCGTAGGTCTAAGTCTTGGAATGCTATGAATGTTACAAAGGGTTTGTTTGGCTATCGTATAATAAGCTAACTTATAGCTTATAAACCCGTAATAACTTATGAATGACATGTTTGGCTAAGGGTTTATAAGCTAACTTATAGCTTATAAACCCATAGTAATAGTTTATGAAGGGTGTTTGTCAACCCAACTTATAAACCAATTTATAATTTATATGTTCATAAGTTGAATGTTAGTAACAACGTACATTTTCCTTAACTTATTGAATTATTGCTTGATTTTTTTGTCTTTTAATACTTCATATTTTTATATTTGTGTTTTTAAATTATTTTTTTTAATTTAAAATGTATGTTTTTAGCTCATTGTATTTAATAATTATTTTTAAAATGTAAATTAGCAAATTTGTAACTAACTTATAAGTAAATTTATCCAAACACCTAAAAATTCATTCACTTGTCACTTATCACTTATATGACACTTATTCATTTTAGGTATAAGTCAACTTTTTTAAGATACCCCAAACATGTACAAAAAGAAACACAAAAGGCGTTGAGGTTGGGATAGTAAAATTTCAAATGCACTTGGAAGAAACAAGAATCAATATACTTATATAAAAGAGAAGACGGGGACGGTGAGGTGGCGCCTCTAGAATCGCTCCGTTCTATTTTTCTAATTTTCTCAATTTTTCACAATTTTTAATTTTAATAATTACAATTTCCTTTATTTCAACTTCCTTTATTAACTTTCTTTGATTTAGAAAATTACAACTTCCTTATTATTTTCGAATTTGTAGGACTTGATAGAACTTTCTTTGATTTAGAAAATTTCTTTGATTTAGAAAATTACAACTTCCTTATTATTTTCTAATTTGTAGGACTTGATATAATTTTCTTTGATTTAGAAAATTACAACTTCCTTATTATTTTCGAATTTGTAGGCTTAGAACTTTCTTTTATTATTTTCAAACTTGATAGAACTCTCTTTGATTTAGAAAATTACAACTTACTTATTATTTTCGAATTTGTAGGACTTGATAAAACTTTCTTTGATTTAGAAAATTTATTTGATTAAAAAAATTACAACTTCCTTATTATTTGATTTAGAAAATTACAACTTCCTTATTATTTTCGAATTTGTAAGCTTGATAGAACTTTTTTTTATTATTTTCAATTTTGATAGAACTTTCTTTGATTTAGAAAATTATAACTTCCTTATTATTTTCGAATTTGTAGGACTTGATAGAACTTTTTTTGATTTAGAAAATTACAACTTCCTTATTATTTTATAATTTGTAGGACTTGATATAACTTTCTTTGATTTAGAAAATTACAACTTCCTTATTATTTTCGAATTTGTATGCTTGATAGAACTTTCTTTGATTTAGCAAATTACAACTTCCGAATTTTTAGAATCTTATGTTAATAATTGCAATTTTCTCTTTTATTATTTTCAATCTTGATAAAACTTTCTTTTATTATTTTCAAACTTGATAAAACTTTCTTTTCAAACTTGATAGAACTTTCTTTTATTATTTTTAAGCTTTATAGAACTTTTCTTTTATAATACTTCTTGACTTTTAAACATAATTGATTTCCATATTATTCACCTTACAAATACCTATAAATTAAAGGCCAGTCATAACAAAAAATCTACATCGAAACTTTTTTACATAACTTCAAATTTTTACAACCATATTTACAATCAATACAACTATGGCCTACACCATGTTGTATGCTTTGAACGACAGCAACTATACCTGAATGATAAGAGTACGAGTGTGTAGAATGTGAGAATCTGTCAATCCAAATATTGAAGAACTGATCAGTCTTGATATGATTTTGATCGATGAAAAGGTTAATAAATCAATATACTTATAACTTATTAGTTTGTCAAATTGTATGATGTTATTAACTTTTCTAAGATATGTTGTATGACAGAAAAATTTGATCCATGCTACGATACCGAAGATTCTGGTCTCTCGGTTCAAAGATCTTTTAGAGAAAGGCTCCGTGTACAACATCAAAAATCTCAAAGTTGTTTCAAGTACAGGGAAAGGGAAATATAAACCACTGTCACATGGGTCTATATTGCTCTTTATACGCATAATGTTGCCTAAGAGATCGGAAGAAGGCATCGTCAACATATCACTGCATGGATTTCAGTTCATATGTCCGGATATGATTGATGCACGTATTAATGACATCACGTACTCTCAGGTATTTTCATGCAGTAATATATTAGAGTAATATATAAGTAATAATATTATATAAGTTAAAATTCAAACTATCATGTTCTAATATTATATTTTCTAATAATACTATAAATATAAGTAATATTATATGTTTATATTGATTTTATCAATATAATGTTTTAAATATATATCTGGCAATGGTATCGGTCCAAAAAAATAAAAAATCAAACTCTATAAACAAAAGTAATATGTAAATAATTTATAATATTACTTACCCAAATGCAAATTTTATAGAATATATTTTATTTGATAATTTAAATAATTTTGTAGATATTTATTTCACAATTTTTATTCTAATATTCTTTTTCTTAACAAATATATTATAATGCCGCTGCGAAGCGCGGCTCAGTAACCTAGTAATATTCTAATGAAACATATTTAGGATATTTATTAAAAATATTATTTTTAAAGTTTTTTTTTACAATTTTAGCATTTTATCCAAATATTTGCAAAAATATTATTTTCATATGTGGTTGATAGAATTTAATTGATTTTAGTGGATTGTAAAATTTTTAAAATTGAATTTGCATATGTAGTTGCGCAGCAGGTTGCATATAGTTGCATGTTGCATTTAACTGATTTGATTGCAAAACGTTTTTTTGCAAAATATTTTCAAAAAATGATATTTTCGCAAAATATTTTTATAAAAAATATTTGATTGGTATTAATGAAAGAAAACCTATTTATAACCTCATATTCATTTTTGTCAATCGAATTATAATTACACAACCGATCGATTTTTCAATTTATCATATTTTGATATTTGTTTCAGAACTATGAGGTTCTTTTTTAAAAATAATTAGCTAAAACCAAACACTTACGAAACTATCAAAATAAACATGAGGCCTACCAAGTCCTAATCAAAAAGGACACGTTCTCAATATGTGGTACAAAAACAATTAAATCCCAAACCAAATCGCAAAAATTGATTTGATTACATGAAAATGAAATGAAGTTTTTTTTGGTCAATAAAGTACAAAATATTCCAACTCCTTCCAATAATTAGATAATTTACCCACCTCCCGACAAAAAAAAAAAAAAAAAAGAAGAAGAAGATAATTTACCCACCTTTTTCTGAAAATTTCGGATAATGAGTCGGGTTCGTGTCAGGTTTGCTGTACATGGTTCTATTTTTGAGTTAATCCGAACCTGATCCGAATTCGAAACCGGTTAAATTTTCTCAACCCGAACCCGACCTGTTAGTATCTGATCAACCCGAAAATGACCCATTAATCCAAAAATAATTATAAAAAATTATTTATATATAAAAAAAATTAAATTTATTTATAAAATATTAAAAATATATAGTAATAAATTTATTATATGATATATGAATTAAAATCATTTAAATATTAGGAAGATATATCACATATTTCTATAATTATTTAATATAAATTTATATATTTTAAATAATTATTATATATTTTAAATTTTTGGATCGGGTTCGGGTATTTTGGGTCAACCCGAAACTGACCTGAATATTTCGGGTAAATTTTTACCCAACGCAAACCCGACCCGAAGCTCAAAATAATCAACCTAAATTCGTAGTTTTCCGTGTCGGGTTTCGGATCGTGTCAAATTTGCCGCCCCTACCTTTCTCTAATCATCGCTTTAATATTTTAATTATCAGTAGATTTCAATTTTAGTAAAATCTTAATACATGACAGCTGCTGAGTTTTCTTTTTTCTTTTTTTAAACGTTTTCTTTTCTTTTTTTTCTTTTCCTTATTGATGATCTAACAAGAAAAAGAAGATAGGAAAGAGATGTCAGTTTGATAGATCGCAAAACTAAATTAATAAAATTTCAATAAATGTGTCATATATACGAAAGAAAAATGCTAGAGATCCCAAAAATGTTCTCAAAAATTGTTCTCAAATATTTATATGTCATGATTACAATATTAATTTTCATAATAATAATATTAATCACATATGTATAAATACTAACTTATATCCCGTGCGATGCACGGTCTTCTTTAATATTTTCTTATTTTTTATTTAGATTTAATTATTATATATAATTTGATAAAATTTTAATATATATATATATATATATATTGGATTTATAAATCTAACAATATAATATTTAAATTTAATATATTATTGACGTAATCTGTAGTAGTATTTTAGATATTAAAATATAAAATATTTTAAAATAAAAGATCTAATAATTCGTATTTTTTTTTACTTTTAAAAATCTAAAAAGGGAATCAAGTGCAAATATCAAAATATGTGCTCGTGCAATATACCGAGTTTATTTGAATATACTATTACTTTTATTTTCATTAATTATCTCGTTTAAATTGAATGTTAAAAAAATTATAATAAAAATGAATTTCATAAGTTTAATATAATAATATTACCAATATATCTATCTTTTGCCCGTGTTATTTTTAATTTGAACATGAGTTGTTTCAATTAAAAAAATATATAATAGGTAATATCCTTAAAAAGACAATTAATTATTTATTAACAATTATATAAAATTATATTACTTTTTTTTTATATATATGCCGCCTGCATTACTTTTATAAAATTAGTTATTTAAGTTAGAAAGTATAAAAGAGGTAATGTGTTTTAACTGAAAAAGTAACTGGTTATTTATTAATATTTATATAAAACAACATTACCATTGTATATTTATTTTGCAAGTATTATATTTAGAAGATAAGTTGTTTTAGTTAGAAAATATAAAACATATAATGTGTTTTAGTTGTCGGTAATAAATATATAATAATATTACCATTATATATATATGTTTCCCGTTTTATTTTTAGAAAATGATTTGTGATATGGTCAGAAAAGTAATTATAGAAATATAATTGACAAATCAATGGAAAGACCGATATTTAAGGCCCGACACCCTAATTATTCATTAATTTCGTAATTAATGAATAGGGAAAATATACAGCTCATGAAAAGAGTCCAAAATATGGTAAATTGGTCAAAGAAGGATCCAGAATCCCAATTAATGAGTCATAGCCTTTATCAACAAGGAAAAGACTTATCCTGCAAGAAATACAATGTTTATCCAATATCAAAAAGGAGACTTATTCGCTAAGACTCCTAAACATACCATAAATACTAGGCTCCAGACGCCTATATAAGGTCCCTGATCCTACAATCAGAACTACGTCTTTGGCTTGATTCTCAGCATTAATTGAGATACGTAGGCATCTTGTGAGGACCGATTTAGTCTCGAAACACAAGTGCAGCCATTAAAGCTCGAAAGCTCATTAATCCTAGCAATTAATATACAAGCACGTTTTTTAATCCACAACATTTGGCGCCGTCTGTGGGAAGACAACATCAACCATGGAAAACACACGAAGAACAACTCGAGATACTCAAACTTCTGAGGAGCTTCCTATCACCTCTGAGGCTGATACTCACGGAAATCAACCACCGCCAACTTCTGGCATTCAAGGGGCGAATATCCCCCTCACCACCACTCAAGGACCAGAAATCCCAATTTCGGTTGAAGGGATGAATCTCCTGAAATGGTCGTTCATGGATCTAACCCACAAGAGACCACTCTCCAGCAACCAATCTCTCCACTGCTCATGAATGCACCAAGTGGCCTTCAACTCCATACTATGGATCTTCCCCAATACGCAACTCAAACTCTTGGGATGCCAAACTATGGCATGACCCTTCGACCCACGGCGGGCGGTAGTGGTCTCAACCCCACTTACCATTAAACATATGTTCCTCCTTATATACAAGGTCTGGGACCCCAAAATCAACAAACTCAAACTCGATGGACTCCTTTGATTCAAGACTACTCGGGTCCCTATACTGAGGACGAGAATTATACATCTACAGAAGAGAGGGATGTTGCCCCAAGGAGGAGGCGTTCTTCCCAAACAAATCGGGAACAACCCCAAACTACTAAGGAAAAAATTGCGGCCCATGAGGCGGAGGCTGAAAGGCTCAAGAAATTACTAGCAGAAAAGGAGGCCGCGAAAGTACAAAGCCAAGCAACTGGAAGAGTCCCGATAATCAACCTGGACCCAACACCGAGAAGAACCAAGAGGGCTGAAGCCCCAAGGGGTGATCCTAATGTTTTGTTGCCCCTAGGAGATCCTGATAATCCTACACCACCGTTTACTCAAGACATCATGAAAGCTACTATATCCAGGAAATTTAAGATGCCAACGATCAAAGCTTATGATGGAACGGGGGATCCCGCAAATCACGTAAGAACCTTCTCCAATGCACTGTTGTTGCAGCCAACCAACGATGCGGTCAAGTGTAGGGCATTTCCGCAAACCTTGGCAGGCATGGCCCAACGTTGGTATAGCCGTCTTCCTCCCAACTCTATTGGGTCTTTCAAGGAATTAAGCAAAGCATTCATCAATCAGTTTATTAGTGGAAGGGTGCATGAGAAAAGCTCTGTATCACTCATGGCAATCCAACAAGGAAAGAATGAGGCTTTAAGGGATTATATCAACCGATTCACCCGGGAGGCTCTGAAAGTCCCAGACTTAGAGGACAAAGTAGCTATGATAGCTCTGTAGCAAGGAACCACTGATGATCACTTCAAAAGATCATTGGCAAAACATCCACCCGAGAGCATGCCGAAGCTCCAAGATAGAGCCAGAAAGTACATCAAGGATGAAGAAAGCATGAGAAAGTATGAACCCACTGCTGGCGGCAGTGGAAACTCAAAGAAAAGGAAGGAAACTCAGTAGTACGACGTCAAGGAAAAGTTTCCCAGAACGTCAAAGGATTCTGATTCTCCACCCAAGAGGAACAATTTTGGGCCAAAGTTTACGGAATATGCAAGGTTGAACGCTCCCAGGAGCCAAATTCTGATGGAAATAGCAAAGAAGGAGGATCTCCGATGGCCGAAGCCACTAAGGACTGATATGTCTAAATAGAATCAAAACCAATTCTGTCGGTTCCACAAGGAAGTCGGTCATGACACCGACGATTGTAGATAATTGAAAGATGAGATCGAGTTTCTGATACGAAGAGGAAAGCTCAATAAGTTCACCAAGGATGGAAATCAAGGAAGTCAAAGAGGAAACTATGAAAGAAAGGATTATGACAGAAGGGATAACGATCAAGATCGTAACCCTAAGCCCCGAGGGCCAGTAATCAACATGATATTCGGAGGGCCAACTGCTGTTGGGTCCTCCCGAAACTCAAGAAAGGCTTATGCTCGAGAAGTAATGACCGTGGTTGGAGAAGCACCGAAGCGTGCCCGAACAGAAGTATCAATAGGTTTTGATGATTCAGACCTAGAGGGAGTGAAGTTTCCCCACGATGATCCTTTAGTCATCGTTCCTGTGATAGGAAATTCTGAAACCAAGAGAGTTTTAGTCGACAATGGAGCCTCAGTGGACATCTTGTTCCATGATGCTTTCATCAAGATGGGCTACACTGACTCTCAGTTGACACCCTCGAATATGCCCATATATGGATTCAATGGAGTGGAGTCAAAGGTGGAAGGCACTATCCAACTCCCAATGACCATGGGGCAAGGGATGAATACATCTACTCAAATGCTGAACTTCATAGTTATAAAGGCAACTTCAACCTACAATGCAATCCTGGGAAGGACTTGTCTTCATGCGTTCAAGGCCGTTGCCTCATCATATCATCTGAAAATCAAGTTCCCAATGAGGAATGAGATTGGTGAAGAACGAGGAGACCAAAAGATGGCTAGAAGTTGTTATGTAGCCGCGTTAAGGCCTGATGGAATTGGGGGGCAAGTTCACCCAATTGAAGACATGGATACTGACGACAATGAGGACCGAAGAGGGAAACCAGCTGAGGATTTAATCCCAATTCCCTTAGTCCCTGGTGAACCGGAGAAGGTGACTTATGTCGGGGCACTACTACCTGAGCCATTGAAAAGCAAACTCATATCTTTTCTTCAAGAGAACAATGACATTTTTGCTTGGACAGCGGCTGACATGCCAGGGATTGATCCCCAATTGATAAATCACAAGTTGAATATGGATCCTGAAAGAAAGACGGTGAAACAAAAGAAGAGAAATTTTGCTCCAAAAAGGCAAGAGGCCATTAAACAAGAAGTTGAAAAACTTCTAGAGGCCGGATTCATTGAAGAGATACAATTCCAGGAATGGTTGGCTAACCCCGTAATGGTCAAAAAGGCCAATGGAAAATGGAGGATGTGTGTAGACTTCACTGACCTGAATGATGCATGTCCTAAGGATTGTTTTCCCTTACCAAGGATTGATGCATTAATAGATGCTACAGCTGGACACGAGATGCTCAGCTTCATGGATGGCTTCAGTGGATACAACCAAATCAAAATGCACAAGGATGACATCTCCAAGGTATCATTCATCACTGACTTTGGTGTTTTCTGTTATCTAGTCATGGCATTTGGACTTAAGAATGCAGGGGCAACCTACCAAAGATTGGTGAACAAAATTTTTGGACACCTAATTGGAAAAACCATGGAGGTCTACGTAGATGACATGTTAGTCAAGAGCCTCGATAAGGCCGATCACATTGAGCACCTCCGAGAGGCATTTGAAGTGCTAAGGCACCACAAGATGATGTTGAATCTAGCTAAGTGTGCCTTTGGTGTGGGCTCGGGAAAGTTTTTAGGCCTAATGGTTTTCAAGAGAGGAATCGAGGCCAATCCCGACAAAATCAAAGCAATTCTAGACATGGAACCACCAAAGACTGTCAAGAATGTCCAAAAACTAACGGGAAGAGTGGCAGCATTGGGAAGATTTATCTCCAAGTCAGGAGAGAAGTGCTTATCTTTCTTCAAAGCACTCAAGAACGTGAAAAATTTTGAATGGACAACGGAGAGCCAAGAGGCCTTTGAGGCCCTGAAGAAATACATGGTTGAGGCACCACTGTTGGCAAAGCCCAAGCCAGGGGAAATTCTCTATTTGTACTTGGCGGTTTCTAGCACAGCCCTTGGAGCCGTTTTGGTAAAAGAAGAATTGAAGGTTCAGAAACCCATCTACAATGTGAGTAAGATTCTACATGGGGCAGAAATAAACTACTCAACGATTGAGAAGTTTGCCTTAGCCTTGATAATGGCCTCAAGAAAGCTACGCCCGTACTTCCAGGCTCACAAGATAGAGGTCTTGACTGATCAACCTCTAAGAAACATCTTGCATAGCCCTCAAGTTAGTGGAAGGTTGATCAAATGGGCCATTGAATTGGGCGAATTCGACATCAAATATAAGCCTCGAACGGCCATAAAAGCTCAAGCACTTGCTGACTTCATGGTTGAATGTACCATTGACAACCAGGAAGTCGGGGGCAGGAAGTAATAGTGGAGGATGAGAAAGATCAAGAGATGGATTTCAAAGAATATTGGGTGCTCTATTTTGATGGAGCATCAAAAACAAAATCAAGTGGAGCCGGTTTAGTGCTACAAAGTCCTGATGGATTCCTCATAGAGTACGCGCTAAAACTGGACTTCCCAACGACAAACAACGAGGCTGAATATGAAGCTCTGATAGCTGGCTTAGGGCTGGATGGAGCCTTGAGAGTCAAAACTCTGAAAGTATGCGGAGACTCGAGGCTAGTCGTTTCCCAAGTAAATGGGGAGTTTGAAGCCAGAGATGAAGTCATGGCCAAGTATCTAAAGCTTGTCAAAGCCATCATGACTCAATTTGATGAATGTTATGTGGAACACATTCCAAGGGAAGAAAACATGAAGGCCGATGCCTTGTCTAAATTTGCTTCTTCAGAAATAGAAAACTATGCAGGGAGTGTATACTTCCAAGTCTTGAAGACCCCAAGCATCAACGGAAAGTTGGTAGCACCCACTGATGTTGCTAGTTGTTGGATGGATCCCATCAAAACTCATCTGGAAACTGGGTGGCTACCCAACGACACTTCAGAAGCACGAAAGCTATATGTGAGAGCATTAAGGTATGCCCTGATTGAGGGAATTCTATACAAGAAATCTTTCATCATTCCTTATCTGAAATGCTTGAGACCTCAAGAGGCAGAATTGGCCCTAAAAGAAGTACATGAAGGAATTTGTGGGCAACACTTGGGGGGCAGAGCCCTTGCTCATAAAATCACCCGTCTAGGTTTCTATTGGCCAAGCATACTTGCTGATGCTAAAAGCTATGTGAAGAAATGTGAACGGTGCCAGAAACATGCACCAGTGGTTAGGCAACCACCAGAGATGTTGACATCCATTAACTCACCAATTCCATTTTCCATGTGGGGGATGGATATACTTGGTCCATTTCCAATGGCAAGTACGCAGAGAAAGTTCTTGATAGTAGCAATCGACTACTTCACCAAGTGAATTGAGGCTAAACCTTTAGCCAAGATAACCACCAAACAGGTGATGCACTTCTTCTGGGAAAGTGTAATATGCAGATATGGAATCCCACGAATCCTGGTTACGGACAATGGAACTCAATTTAACAATGATGAGTTCAAGAAGTATTGTGAAGAGAATGATATCCAATTGCGCTTCACTTCTGTTGCCCATCCTCAAGCAAATGGGCAAGCTGAAGTTGCAAATCGAATTATCCTAGATGGACTAAAGAAAAGAGTTGAACGCTCCAGAAACACTTGGGTAGACGAATTGATCCCCATACTTTGGGCATATCGTACTGCCTGCAAAGTCACCACTGGAGCAACCCCATTTCTGCTGGCATATGGAGCAGAGGCAGTGGTTCCAGTGGAGATTACTCACACGTCTCCAAGAATTGAGGCCTATGAGCCAGAAACAAATGAAGAAGGCTTGAGGCTAGCTTTAGATCTAATTGACGAATTTAGAGATGAAGCAAACGCCAAGATAGTTGAGCATCAAAAGAAGGCATCTTTCTACTACAACCTAAGGGTTAAAGAAAGGTTCTTTCAACAAGGAGTCTTGGTTCTTCGAAAGATTGAGGCATCCGGAGTCGGACAAAAAGGCAAGTTAGCCCCAAATTGGGAAGGACCATATCGCGTTAAGAACGTATTTGGTCGAGGCTCATACAAGCTAGAAACCCTCGAAGCGCATGAGGTGCCAAGGACTTGGCATGCTGCAAACTTGAAAGTTTACTATGATTAAAGTGTTTCCTGAATGGACTCACTACTAGAAATAAGGTTTAATAAAACCAAATCCAAGTTTTTAAAACTTGAGTATTATGTAAGGGTTGAAACCCCATAAACCTAAGACATTCAGTCCAAACCCCATCATTCGATATGCTCAATGAAAGGCTTGAAGCCAAAACAAGACGGTATAAGACATAAGAGGCTTATGCAAATGACAAGTTAGCCTCGAATAAGGCAAAATCGTCGTAAATGTGTAGGTCGCTCCACACTTTACACCAAGACGATACTCGTGAAACACTAGTGTATATTAAAATCCCCAAAAAAAGGGTAGTAAGTCCCAGGTAAGGGATAAAAAGACCCCAAGTCTCGAAAAGGACCGGTATAACTTCTATGAAATCCTAGTACATTATCATAGACGTTGGGAAGCGCGATCAGCCATTTTAAACCCAGAATCTTCAAAGAACCTTCAAATCTTCAAGCTAGAACCCAAAAAATCTTCAAGGGATGAAGATTGAACCCAGGGAATCTTCAAGGGAAGAAGATTAAACCCAGAAATCGAAGAAAACCACTACGAAAATCTCGCCGGAAATCGCCTTACTACGGAATAAGAAGAGAGAAAAACTAAGAATACTAGAGAGAAATTTTGGAAAGATGAAAGTATGAAGTGAAGAACAAAGTGGAAATCCCACTCTTTTATAATTGAAGTGACTGGAAACCCAACCGGTTAAGGAAGGGCAACCGTCTATAGCCGGTTAAGGCCCACAAATCCATTTATGGATTATAGAGATTAAAACCCAAATAATTTGGGTCTCATGCAAATTCGAAGCCCAAACAATAAAGGCCCAATAAGGCCCAAGGCTGGGATAATTTAAGTCCAATTAAAAATTGGGCTAGTTAAGGCCCAAGAAAAGAATGAAGTTTGAAATATAGCCAAGGAAAAATCAAAGATTTAAGGTCGAAAAGACATTAAATCGAAATCGTACGACCGAGGTCGAAAACATATGGGAAAACGAGGCTGATTCCAGCGACCTCGCTCCCAAATAAAGTCAAAAAATAATGAAATTGAGGTCGGAAAACCTTAGAACGACATCGAAGGCTCGAAGTCGAAAATATACGAGGAATTGGGGCCGTTTCCATCGACTTCGCACCAAAAATCCAGTCAAAAATTGAAAATTCGAGGTCGAAAAGACCCTAGATCGAAGTCGATTGATTGAGATCAAAAATACACTATAAATCGAGCTCAAACCCCTCGACCTCACACCCAAGTGAGGTCGAAAATAGAAGGATTCGAGGTCGAAAATGGCCTAGAAAACGAAGGCTAAACGTTCAACCTCACGCCAAAATGAGGTCGAAAACGACCTAGAGATCGAGGTCGATATTGACCTAGAAATCATGGTCGAACAAGGCTGGAACGAGGTCGAATGACCGAGGTCGAAAATGACCTGTACATCGAGGTCGTAACCATCGACCTGGGACTAAAATGAGGTCGAAAGAGTAAATGACCAAGGTAGAAAATCCTGGTCGAAAAAACACGACTTCGAGGTCGAAGCCGCGAGATCGAAAATAGCCTGAAAATCGAGGTCAAAAGCTTCGACCTCACAACCAATTAAGGTCGAAAAATCATGATTTCGAGGTCGAATACTCGAGGTCGAAGACTTGAGGTCGAAGGTATAATGAGGTCGAACAGATGAGGTCGAAAAAGACTGGGAATTCCTGGTCGAAAGCTTCGACCTCACAGCTGTTTGAGGTCGAATTCCTAGTCGAAAAAGACCTAAGTCCTGGTCGAATTCCAGGTCGAAAATGACCTATTTTGAGGTCGAAAATACCCTAAAAATAGAAAATTTTGGGGAAAAACACGCTATAACTTCTACGAAAACCCCAAGGAGATTTTTCCCAGAAGTTGGGGGGCAAATGATATGGTCAGAAAAGTAATTATAGAAATATAATTGACAAATCAATGGAAAGGCCGATATTTAAGGCCCGACACCCTAATTATTCATTAATTTCGTAATTAATGAATAGGGAAAATATACAGCTCATGAAAAGAGTCCAAAATATGGTAAATTGGTCAAAGAAGGATCCAGAATCCCAATTAATGAGTCATAGCCTTTATCAACAAGGAAAAGACTTATCCTGCAAGAAATACAATGTTTATCCAATATCAAAAAGGAGACTTATTCGCTAAGACTCCTAAACATACCATAAATACTAGGCTCCAGACGCCTATATAAGGTCCCTGATCCTACAATCAGAACTACGTCTTTGGCTTGATTCTCAGCATTAATTGAGATACGTAGGCATCTTGTGAGGACCGATTTAGTCTCGAAACACAAGTGCAGCCATTAAAGCTCGAAAACTCATTAATCCTAGCAATTAATATACAAGCACGTTTTTTAATCCACAACAATTTGTTTTAGTTAAATAGATATATGAAATATGTAATATGTTTTAGCTGAAAAAAGGTAATTGGTTATTAATAAACTGATTTCTATATATGTGTGCTATTTATAAGATGAGTTGTTTTAGTTAAAAAATATAAAAATAATGTGTTTTAACTGAAAATGGTAATCGGTTATAAATATATAAAAATATTACCATATTATATATATGTTGTCCGTTTTATTTTTAGAAGATTAGTTGGTTTAGTTTAAAAAATATATAAAATAGGTAATGTACTAAAAAAGTAATTGGTTATTAATAAATTGGTTATAGATAGGCCCGTGAATCGGCCTAAATACCGACCGATCGACCGACCGACCAAAACTTTTAATGTTTCGTCTTTAATAATATAATATAGATAAATGCATTCACGAAATTAAAATATGATATATGTCATGTTGTATCATTTTATAAAAAAATTTGGGAATAAATTTGAAATACCTAACACAACTCTATACTGAGTATACGAAAGAATGGATGTCAAATAAATTAATTTCCACGTTTTATCACATTTTTCAAATCAATATCTTTTATATATATAAAGGAAAACCCCTAGTAGCTCTAGAATCGCTCGATTCATATTTATCTAATTTTCTAGAGCTCCTCAATTTTAATTCAATAAAATTAAATTTTCTTATTTACATTCGAATTTTTAGTAAAAACATTCCTTATTTACACTCGAATTTTCAGGAAAGACAATAAATATATAAAAGTCAATCATATTTAAAATTTAATTAAACAAATATTACCCTTTTTCTCAACTAACTTAAATCATATTTAAGTTTTAATCTATTTTTCTTGAGTTTCACTATTTTAATTCAATTCGAATTTTCAGGGAAGAAAATAAATATATAAAAATTCAATCAATACTTACTATTATATAAAGGAGAAGACGGGGGCGGTGAGGTGGCGTTCTTAGATCGGTTCGTTCTATTTTTCTAATTTTCTTAATTTTTTGCATTAATAATATTAAAAATTCGAAAAAATCTAAATTATCTTTTAAATACTTACTAATAGAGGAAACATATAATATTTTTGCATTTAAAATTCCTACTAATGGAGAAAGTAAATATACAATAGATCTCTACTAATTGAGGAAACTAAATATCACTAATGGAAGAAACTAAATTTTCAATTATAATATTCTTGCCTTCAAAATATCTAAATTAGAAAAAAAGTGTATTACCTTACATTATTTTGAACTTTCCTCTATTATTATCTAAATATTCTCATAATACTTTTTTAATGAAATTACTATCTAAACATACTGTTCTCCTAAACTTTCTTTTTTTATGTAATATAATAGAAAATACAGGAACGTTTTGGTAAATAAGAAGTTAATAAATTAGATCGATCTTGCATAAGAAATTAAGTAATTAATACCAAAAACTAGAAAAAATCTCAATTGCCTTTTAAATATTTACTAATGGAGAAAACTAAATATATAATTTCAATATTCTTGCATTTAAAATCTCTACTAATAGAGGAAAGTAAATATAATATTCTTGCATTTAAAATCTCTACTAATAGAGAAAGTAAATATACAATAGATCTTTACTGATGGAGGAAACTAAATATCACTAAAAGTGGAAACTAAATATTCGATTATAATATTCTTGCCTTTAAAATATCTAAATTATAAAAAAAAAGTGTATTACCTTACATTATTTTAAACTTTCCTTTATTATTATCTAAATATTCTCATAATATTTCTTTTCAAATGAAATTAACATCTTAACATTCTTTTCTCCTAAACTTTCTTCTTTTTTTATGTGATATAATAGAAAATACAGGAACGTTTTGGTAAATAAGAAGTTAAGAAATTAAATTGGTCTTGCATAAGAAATTAAGTAATTAATACCAAATATTAGAAAAAAACTTAATTGTCTTTTAAATATTTACTAATGGAGGAAGCTAAATATACAATTTCAATATTCTTGCATTTAAAATCTCTACTAATGGAGGAAAGTAAATATAATATTCTTGCATTTAAAATCTCTACTAATGGAGAAATTAAATATACAATAGATCTTTACTAATGGAGGAAACTAAATATTACAAATGTAGGAAACCAAATATTCAATTATAATATTCTAGCCTTCAAATATCTAAATTAAAAAAAAGTGTACTACTTTATATTATTTTGAACTTCCCTATATTATTATCTAGATATTCTCATAATATTTCTTTTCAAATGAAATTACCATATTAACATTCTACTCTCCTAAACTTTCTTTTTAATGTAATATAATAGAAAATACAAGAACATATTAGTAAATAAGAAGTTAAGAAATTAGATCGGTCTTGCATAAGAAATTAAGTAATTACTTGGTAAATAATTAATTATCTTTAATACTTTCATACAAACAGCTAATTAATAGTATAAATATACACCTAAACTCTGTTAATTGTCTACTGCAATTTTTGTTGTCAACATTGTTCTTCTTTACTTTTTTGTTTGTTCATGTTAAAAGTGTGTATATGAGTACATGAGTATGAGAATTTTTTCTTTATGTTATTTATCTTATTACGCTTGTTTGTATCCTAATGCAGGATCATATTAAAATCTTTGACAAGACAAGTTATTTGCTATTGGTGTTGATTGAGTTAAGACATGGATTAATAAGGAAGGGGATTCATCAGTTAAAATAATAGGCCGAGCAAGGTGATTTTCATGTACATTCAGTTGTGAATTGATTTAAATGTTTATGTGTGTACGTTATTAGTTTTGAATTTATAGTTAAAAGTTGACACACCTGTATACAAGGTAACTCGAAAGTGGAGAATTCATCATGTCTTCAAAAACAAATTTTATCATTATTTTTTAACATTTAGATAGTTATTGCTCTAATTTTTATGAGAAAATGTTATATCTTTTAGTAAAATATTTTATGTAATTCATACACGAAAATTCAAAGATAAAAATTGTATATTAAGAAATTTATAGTGTATGTATTTCGAAAATATCATGTTAAGATTTATTCGACTGAAGAATTTAGTGTGTGCATTTTTAACAAAATTCAATAAGTCGGCGCATCTATGACAAAAGCCATACAAGAATAAGAAACATTGAGAAAAGGTCATTAATTTTTTTTTTAAAAAGAAGAGGTTGTTGTTCTTTTTGTTGTTATTTGTTTTGACAAAAAGAGATCATTATTAATAAAAAATTCTCCCAGCAACAAAAAGGATGTTTGTTCATATTTTTTGATTTTTTTCTTACTGGGAGTAGATTTGGAGGTAGTGAAAATTTTAATAGCTCTGAAGGTATAATTATAGTTTTTGATTAAACGATCTAGAACTTTATATATATATATATATATATATATATATAATTCAAAACAAAAATTATTTTTATATTGGAAATATTATTTTATTTGAAAAGTATTTTTTAGAATATATTTTGAGAAAATTTAGAGCTATTATTATAAAACCGCTGCGAAGTGCGGCTTAGTAAACTAGTACTTATATAAAGGAGAAGACGGGGGCGGTGAGGTGGCGCCTCTAGAATCGCTCCGTTCTATTTTTCTAATTTTCTCAATTTTTCACAATTTTTAATTTTAATAATTACAATTTCCTTTATTATTTTCGATTTTGTAGGAAGGAAATTGAAAATTACACTTTTATTATTTTCAAACTTGATAGAACTTTCTTTTATTATTTTCAAAGTTGATAGAACTTTTTTTGATTTAGAAAATTACAACTTCCTTATTATTTTCGAATTTGTAGGACTTGATAGAACTTTCTTTGATTTAGAAAATTACAACTTCCTTATTATTTTCGAATTTGTAGGCTTGATAGAACTTTCTTTTATTATTTTCAAACTTGATAGAACTTTCTTTTATTATTTTCAAACATAATAGAACTTTATTTGATTTAGAAAATTATAACTTCCTTATTATTTTCGAATTTGTAGGCTTGATAGAACTTTCTTTTATTATTTTCAAACTTGATGGAACTTTCTTTGATTTAAAAAATTACAACTTCTTTATTATTTTCGAATTCGAATTTGTAGGCTTGATAGAACTTTCTTTTATTATTTTTCAAACTTGATAGAACTTTCTTTGATTTAAAAAATTATAATTTTTTTATTATTTTCGAATTTGTAGAACTTAATAGAACTTTCTTTGATTTAGAAAATTACAACTTCCTTATTATTTTCGAATTTGTAAGCTCTTATGTTAATAATATAAGTATATTGATTGCAATTTTCTTTTTTATTATTTTCAATCTTGATATAACTTTCTTTTATTATTTTCAAACTTAATATAACTTTTTTTGATTTAGAAAATTACAACTTTCTTATTATTTCCGAATTTTTAGGATCTTATGTTAATAATTGCAATTTTCTTTTTTATTATTTTCAATCTTGATAGAACTTTCTTTTATTATTTTCAAACTTGATAAAACTTTCTTTTATTATTTTCAAACTTGATAAAACTTTCTTTTATTATTTTCAAACTTTAAAGAACTTTTCCTTTATAATACTTCTTGACTTTTAAACATTACGGATTTCCATATTATTCACCTTACAAACACCTATAATTTAATGGTCATTCATAACAAAAAATCTACCCTGAAACTTTTTTACATAGCTTCAAATTTTTACAACCATATTTACAATCAATAAAACTATGGCCTACACCATGTTGGATGCTTTGAACGACAACAACTATACCTGGATGATAAGAGTACGAGTGTGTAGAATGTGGGAATCTGTCAATCCAAATACTGAAGAACTGATCAGCTCTTGACATTGATTTGATCGATGAAAATGTTAATAAATCAATATATTTATAACTTATTAATTTGTCAAATTGTATGATGTTATTAACTTTTCTAAGATATGTTGTATGACAGGAAAATTTGATCCATGCTACGATCCCGAAGATTCTGGTCTCTCGGTTCAAAAATCTTTTAGAGGAAGGCTCCGTGTATAACATCAAAAATCTGAAAGTTGTTTCAAGTACAGGGAAATACAGACCACTATCACATGGGTCTAAATTGCTCTTCATACGCATAACGTTGCCTAAGAGATTGGAATAAGACATCGTCAACATTTCACGGCATGGATTTCAGTTCATATGTCCGGATATGATTGATGCACGTATTACTGACACCAACATACTCTCATGTTTTTGATGCAGTGATATATTAGAGTAATATATAAGTAATACTATTATATAAGTTATAATTCAAACTATCATGTTCTAATATTATTTTTTCTATGTTGATTTAGATGTTGTGGGCTGCTTGACCTACTTAGGTGGCATTGAAGTTGTCAAAGGCGGTTGGAAAAAAAGAGATCTCAAAATTGTCACAAATTAGTAAGTTATGCATTATATTAATTTTAATATAATTGTTAATTGTTTTTTATTGTTCTTGTAATTTTATATTACTTCTTTGGTTACCCCAATTTATTTGTTGTACTTATTTAATTTGCTCTAATTTTTTTCTTAAACAGCTCCATCACCAGTACCATAACTTTGGGGGAAAAGTTGGGCGAGATGGTTGATACAAATTTATACAATGAGGATGGTTGACCTTATATAATATTTGTCACATCTACCCAGAAATATAAATCAATATAAATTTAGTATTTTATAAATTTAGTAATTTAGTATTTTTTTTATCAATATAAATTTCTTTTATATATATATATATGGTAATGGTATCGGTCTAAGAAAATAAAAAATCAAACTATATAAACAAAAGGAATATGTAAATACTTTATAATATTACCTACCCAAATACAAATTTTATAGAATATATTTTATTTGATAATTTAAATAATTTTGTAGATATTTATTTCACAATTTTTATTCTAATATTTTTTTTTAACAAATATATTCTAATGCCGCTGATTTTATAGAATATATTTTATTTGATAATTTAAATAATTTTATAGATATTAATTTCACAATTTTTATTCTAATATTTTTTTTTCTTAACAAATATATTATAATGTCGCTGCGAAGCGCGACTTAGTAACCTAGTTCTATATAAAAAATAAAGCAAATTAAAAATATAATGATAGACACACTTAACCAAGATGAAAATAAACATGAAGATGTGCGATCGAAGTGAGTCGGCTATATGGTCACGTGCTGTATGTCTGTCCACTTACGCCTCTGAGGTGGACATCGCACACCCGCGGGTCCCATACTCAACCTCCGCAGACAACAATTCTCTCTCTCTCTCTCTCTCTTAAATAGTACGTACTCCCAACAAAACCACACCATTTCCCAATGAATCCCTATATAAACACACACACACACAGATAGATAAAAAAACAGAGACAGAACATGAGGCTGCGTTTCACCTGAACCTCATACGCTGTCGTTTTACAAACCAATGGCGATTCCGTGTTGGGACGACGTCGTTTTAATCGAGAAAGAAAAAGGCTCCGGAGATACAACCGTAATTACCGTCAATTGTCCCGATAAAGCCGGGCTTGGTTGTGACCTCGCCAGAGTTGTTCTCGAATTTGGCCTCTTTATCACCCGTGGAGGTTTCATTTATATTCATTTAATTTAATTCTTCATTTTTAATTGTTTCTGTTTCTTTTTTGAATTTTAATTTCATATTTTAGCTTATGTTGCATTTCGTGTCTTGTTTATATTGATATAGACAGAAATGATTAGAGGAGCAGTTTGTTGCCACGTAATTATGTTTGTTATGAGTTGTGTAGTCATTGCATAGGATTTAATTCGGTGTAATTTTGTTTGTTATGAGTTGTGTAATTATGTATATGAAGAAGTTTAAGTCGGTTATACGGTTAATTCAGTGGAATTCTTTGTACGGTTTGATTGTTCAGGGATTACTATGTGAAATGATGTATTGTGATTAAGTAGGTAGATTTTTGTGCTTTTCCGCTTGAGGTGGAATTGATTTATTAGTTGGTGGCATTTGTTTCGGCACTTTTTTTGCGGGAGATATGGATATTATTGATGATGTTGGTTGTCGTTTAGCGTTTTCAGTGTTTTTCTTACTCTGATGCTTTTTTATTGATGTGTAAAGTTATTTATGATTGCAGATTTCTCTACTGATGGGAAATGGTGTTACGTCGTATTGTGGGTTGTTCCGAGCTCTATCTCGTTGAAGGTTGATTGGGAGAGCTTGAAAAACCGGCTTTTATCTGCCTGTCCTTCGTGTTTGCCAAAGTTTTACTTGAATCAGTCGAGCAACAGTTCTCAACCACCTCCATTGTATCTTTTGAAGGTCTTCTCGCTGGATCGTAAAGGTTTATTACATGGTAATTACAAACATCTTCCGTCTTGTTAGGTTTTTTCAGATAATCTGCTTTCTATGTTTATTGACATGTTTCTCTGTACATGTAGATGTTACAAAAGTGCTATCTGAGCTTGAGTTGTTGATTCAAAGAGTAAAAGTGATGACAACCCCAGATGGCAAAGTCTTGGACCTTTTCTTAATTACAGATGACATGTAAGTTGATGAAAAGATTATTTTGAATAACAAAATGCCAATAGACATTATTTCTTTATATATAATTTTCATTTAGGATACATAGTTGACCTTTGTGGTGGATTTCTCTCTCCAGAATTTTTCGGGATACTCATGTTTCCATTCATAATGGGAATGTGTAAGTGGCTCCTTTTACTATGCTCACCGTTTGACATGATCCAGTACGAGTTCATTTGCTCTTCTTTAAGATTGAACTTCTCTTTGTTACATTCTCTCTTTGGGTCTCGTGTTTGTCTTATATGATCGTGAAGTATATGCACTTGGTAACGTGAGTCAGTCAAGTCCTTCTGTTGGATTAGATTGTAAAGATGTCAGGTTCCCTTTACATATTGTCAAAAGTAGTTTGTCAAGATATTGGAAGACATAAATTTAAATATCATCCAGCATTGTTTATTTCCCTTTTTTATGATTTTCGCATACGTGTAGTGAAAGGAACTTTCTTAATTTATTTATTGGCGTTTGCATGTATTAGGAAAATAATAATCTCAAACTACAATTTGTAATCTTCTAGTGATTAGATGGCAGGACAATGATTCTGATATGTTTTGAATGGATTAACAAAAGAATCCATGACTCTTGTGGAGTTACAAATTTGTTCAATTTAAGGCGCTCAATCATGCGTTTGTCTACTAAAACAGAAAATATATTTGATGTATTGTTATTTGGAGTGTATTGTATATTTGATGTATTATTATTCGGAAAGGATTGTTTAATCTTGTGTACTGGGTTTTTAGTCATAGTCCTGCTTATGCAATTTTTGGATCAAGTCGGTCAAGATTTTCAGTTTGGCATTTCCTTTCTTGCAAACCATGCTGTAGAATGTCTATTCTAATGCACATCTATCTAATCAACATTACGATCATCCTGAAGAACAGAGAGTTGCGACTAATGACATTTTTAGTAGTGTTTTCTAACCTCTATTATATGTTGTTTCATATCAGGGACTTGCTGCATACGAAAAAGAGACGAGATGACACTTGTGAACATATCAATGACGAAATAGGAGAGGATTGTATCAGCTGTGAACTTGAACTGGCAGGTCCTGAGTACGAAAGTCAGCTGGGTTTATCTTCTCTTTCTAAAGCAGTTTGTGAAGAATTGTTTTGTTGTGAGCTTTCTGATAGAGAAGCTTGTTCACAAGCCCTAAGTGCTGACATCACCAAAGTTAAAAAGGCCACTATCACAGTTGATAATCATCTGAGCCCAGCGCACACCTTGCTTCAAATACAGTGTGTTGATCAGAAGGGACTTATCTATGATGTTTTGAGAACTGCAAAGGACTGCAATATTCAGGTATACCAACTTGATTTCCTTGCAACTTGATTTCACCTGGTATCGAAGTTGCATAACTTAAGATGCAGGAAAAGCTAATTGTTCGACTCTTTTTTTTCCGTCGTGGAGTTTTTGCATGTTGGATGCCAAGTGATTATTAGCTATAAGGTTTAGCTTTGGTTTCTTATCATTTGGCTAATGACAGCTTTGCGTTTTTTAGATTGCATATGGAAGAGTCCCTCCAAGTGTAAAGGGCTATCGTACTCTGGACTTGTTCATTCAAAAATCAGACGGAGGAAAGATTGTAGATCGTGAGTTTCAGGATACCTTGTGTTCTCGTTTGAAGGAGGAGATGCTGCATCCACTGCGAGTCACCATCACCAATCGAGGTCCAGACACTGAACTTTTGGTTGCTAATCCAGTTGAATTATCAGGAAAGGGAAGGCCTCGTGTTTTCTATGATGTAACATTTGCGTTGAAGATGCTAGGGATATGTGTCTTCTCAGTGAGTACTCTCACACTTGGACTTCTTTGTCTATCTTACTCACATTCTGCATCTTGACAAAATGTGCGATTTGTTCTCTCTGAAGTTGGCACAAACATTGTATGTATTAACAGAATCTCTTTTTAATGTAGGCCGAAATAGGAAGACATTCAACAACAGATCGCCAGTGGGAGGTTTACAGATTCCTCTTGATTGACAGCCATGAATTTCCATTAGCTAGTAAACGAGCTAAGAATGAGATCGCAGATAGAGTGAGGAGAACACTGATGGGCTGGTGAGAGAACATTTGGCAATCTGAAGGGCTTACATTACGTATTGAGAAAAAGCATATCTGCATCTACAGTATCTCTTATATGGAACCGGAGATACTTACCAGCCATGAGTCGATGTGCCTGGCAGGCTGGCACCGTCCTATCTCCTGCTGATGTAAGATAAAAGTTGGCCGGCGAAAGTGGATGCACGGGCAGTCAAGTGTATGGATGTCATAAATGAGAGCTAGCCAAAGTATTATGCCAGACTTTACCTTTCCCTTGTTGAATTTCTTTGTTTTTAAAGAAGCTTTTGCTTTGTGTATACAATTGTAGAGAGCAATCTTTGTAGAATTTGGTGGGCTTGTTTTGTATGTCGTGCTTCTATTCAATTACATTAATCTGGTAAAAATGATCAAGTCATGTGATAATCATTGGCGTAAAGAGTCTATCAATATTCTTACCTCTGAAGAATTCTGAACCTACAAGATAATAAACAGTATTTGGATCCTGAATGCTTAACTAAGACAGAGTCAGCGAAGCGAGGGTAAATTTCTTTTCTAACTCACAAACAGCACTAGCTCTACAGAGAGTTGAAATTTCAAGTAGGTAAACAAGAGCAAGGTGTTCGTGTACATAAATATTATGATCGGGACACCATTTGGAATATTACTCTTTAAAATACTCCAATTGCAATACTGCAATTGTATTTGCGAACCCGTCACCAAAAACATGCAATCCAATCCAATCCGTCACATTTTAGTCAAGATATTAATAAGAAACATGCAAGTAACATTAGGAAGATGCGGCAACTCAAACACCGGATTGAAACATACATAGGGAATTACATAAATCGAGTCCCTTCGGGGACATCCGATAAAACTGGAACGATACATAAATGGACTACTAACAAAGCAACAATACATTCTTTGTTAAACATGCAGGTTCAACATCTCAAAGTCCAGACCTCTTAAAACTTTCTTCAGTTTCAGCAATAGTTAGCTCATTCAACACATCCTCCAAAAGAATTTTTCTATTTTCAGCGTAGACCTGCCCATGGATAGCAGCAATGGTTGGCATAGGGAGAGACATGAGGTCAGTAAGAAGGGATCTTATTTTCGACATCATGAGGAAGATTCTATTTTTGTTGGATTGAGCCCAGGCTATGTCACCGCCATTGGAGAAAAACTTGCCATTCTCCGGTTGTGATAAGGGCAGCAGAAGTGGAAGGTGTGGCAGTGACTTCAGAGCGGCGGAGATGGAGTCTGCAAGAGATGGGTTGAGACGGTGATCATCGTTGCCTGTAAGAGTTAGAATGTAAGTGCTTCCGCGTTTCTCCAGGGTACACATTTCTTAGCTGCCTCTTTGTGTTATTTATTTTCTCTGATTAACTATGAAATTGTACGTGGGTAGATATAGACTTCAGTTCACATAAACTTGCTCCATTTCTAATTTTACACCTGCGCCCAACTATTTATGTGTTAGGTTTTAGTATGACAATTGGGAAATATATATATATAGCAGAGCCGGTGTATTGTTCATTTAAGAATTATTGAACTCGAACTCAAATTGTGAGTCAAAATTATGTTTGGGGCTCAATTCGTTAATGATAACTGACATTCGCGAACTATTTACAAATATTTCGTGAACCAGCTCACCCGTTTTCTCACGAATTTGTGCTTGCAAACAACTTATGAACGTTAGTCACAAACTTATTAGCTAAAATCTACTAAAAAATAAATCAAAAACATTCTAGCCATGCTAATTATATATACTAATAAATGTATCATCATGATACATTTAATTATCATTTAATAATAGAATTTACCCACTAAATTTTATAATATATATTTATTAACTACTAAATAATGCAATGTATTTAAAATTATGTAGTCCGATTAATAGGATTAAGGAAAATGTGTTAATAATCAAAATGTGTATATGATTCCAGTTATTGACTTTGTAACTGTTAATAGATTTATATATCAAGTATATTCATGACCGTATTACGTTTATATGCATTAAAATGGGTATTTGTTGAGCCAGAATCAAATCCATAATCACATGAGACTAGCTCTCAATCACTTCAGCTTAATTAATTAAAGTGCCAAAAAACTCTCAAACTTAATATTCAAATAATTTGGCAGAAGACTTAATTATATATATATATACTAGCTTAAAACCTGTGCGATACACAGATTGTTAATTGTTATTTTATTATTATTTTATTAATTGTAATTGTTCAAAAAATAAGTAGGTATTTTAAAAATAGCTAAACACTTTTAATTAATTAAAAACATTAAAACAAATTTTAAAATAAATAAGTAAGCGTTTGCCCGTTATATTTTTGGAAATGAGGGGTTTAGTAAGAAACAATAAAAAATATAACATATATTTAGTTTTAAAAGGTAAATGTCCGTGATATTTTTGAAAAATGTGGTTTTAAAATTTAATAATTAAAAATATTTAAATACGTTTTAAAATAAATAAGTAAAGGATTTCCTGTGATATTTTTGGAAAAAGAATGAATTTTAGTAAGATAAATAGAAAAAGTAAATTATAAAAGGCAATTTCTCGTGATATATTTAGAAAAGGAGAGACTTTGTTAGAAAAAATATATAATGTGTTTTAGCTGAAAAGGTAATTGGTTATAAATAAGTATTTGATTATTTATATTTTAATATTTATATTAATTGCATTTGTTAAGAAAAATAAGTAGACATGTTAAAATAGGTAAACTTTTAAAAAATAATTATAATATTAAAATAGGTTTCAAAATAAATACTAAATGTTTGTCGTGATATTTTTGGAAAAGGAGGGGTCTTAGTAAGGAAAAATTGGAAAAACTAACATGTTTTAGTTAAAAAAGGTAATTGTCAGTGATATATTTGAAAAAGTAGGGGAATTTGTTAGAAAAAATAGAAAAAATAATGTATTTTAGGTGAAAAGGGTAATTTGTTATAAATAGGTAATATTATTATTTAATAATATATTTTTATAAATAAGTAAGGTTAATTAAGTAAAAATACGAAGTACAGTTAATTAAGGACAATTAAGTAAAATCACAACGTACGAGCAACCAAATTTTTAATGTTTCGTCTATTATATAATAGTATTGATATATATATATATAGTTAAGTTCTATGGAGACCACCTTTTTTGTGGAGACCTGGAGACCACATATGTTCTGCAATCTAAATTTGGCAAAACAGATCATATTTTGTAATCAAAAATTTGCAAAACGTACTGTTTTGCAAAGTATATTCTATGAAAATCACTATTTCATTGAAAATCTTGAAAATCATGTAAGTTCTGCAAACTAAACATAAATGTTCTGCAAACCGAATATGTTTTGCAGAATAATATGTTTTGCTATGTTTTAGTTGCAAAACATATATAATTTTAAAGATTTTAAATGAAAATAGTTATTTTTATAGAACATAATTTATAAAATATTATATTTTGCTAAATTTAGATTGCAAAACGTATGATCTCCAGGTCTCCACAAAAAAGGTGGTCTTCATAGAACTTAACTCTATATATATATATGATTTCTTTTAAGAATCCACGCACTTTTGCCTAAATGCTAAAAAACTCCTGAATTCCAAAAATATTTACAAAAATGTTTTATGGACTATGGATATACTGTTACAAAGATTGCATTGCCTAAAACACTAACATGACTGTAGAAATGGAGTAAGATCATTGTAGAAACACCCGCGCACTTCTAATATTTTTGTAGGTGAAGAATATATATATATATGGTGGCATTTTAGAGAGAACTTCTTATATAGAGTCCGGGAGAGAACCATTACATAAATATTCATAATACATATTTTTATCACATTTTTTATTAGATATGATTATAAATTTCAATTATTAAATCAAAAAACGAAATTAAACTCTTTTTTAAAAAAAAATAATTGAAAATTAGTCAAATAATTCAAAATGATTCTACAGCAGAATCAAATCTATCTAAAATGATTATACAGCAGAATCAAACTTAAAATCAATGTTTTTATTCAAATTTTAAATTATAATTTTTTTTATAAAATTTGTATATGCTAATATTGTACGTTAGAATCAGATTATATATTTTATGTAAAAAAAATTAAAATTATTTATGAAATTCTATAATAGAATATATGTTTCTCCCTATTCTCTTCTATATAAAAGATGATTCTCTCTGGAACAATGACCTATATATATATATATATATATATATATATATATATATATATATTTCATTTATAACACCATCAAATACATAAATTATTTGTAGAAATTGCATGTTTCAGATGGATTTATCATATAGAATACATTATTGGTTAAGAAATAGTTTCCACACCCTTATGAGTGGAATGACTCATGTTTAAGAAACGAGAGAGAAGGGCAAATTTCTATTTATCATATAGTATTTATTTAGACATTATTGGTTGAACATGCAGGTTTTGTAGCCCGATCAAAGACGAGGCTTAAGTTCAAGTACCCGAGAATTCTTGATCATTTCATCAGTTTCAGCGATACTTAATTTATGCAACACATCAGCGAAAAGAACTTTTCTATTTTCTGCGTACACTTGCCCATTCCAGTTTCTCCTTGCCAACTGTCCTCCCAGCTCCACCGCTGCTGCAACGGTCGCCTCCACAGTATCATAAGCCGCATCAATAATCCCCTTCTCAACCGCCTTCTCTGCTGTCATTTTCTCGGCCCTTAGAACAATGTCACGCAGAACAGCTGGACTCGAAATTTTGGCCTTAAGTGTGGCCTTAAAAAAAGGTGTAGGAAGTACTTCCCCAATTTCTACCCCATTCATGTATAAGAAACCACGGTCTTTTCTCATGAAGACGTAGTCGTGGCAGAGGGCAAGAATGTAACCTTGGCCGACTGCATGGCCATTGACAGCAGCAATGGTTGGCATAGGGAGAGACATGAGGTCAGTAAGAAGAGATCTTACTTTCGACATCATGAAAAGGAGTCTATCTTTGTTAGAATCAACCCAAGGTATGTCCCCGCCATTGGAAAAATACTTGCCTTCTCCAGTAGTAATAAGGGCCGCACCAGGGGAATGTGAGGCAGTGGTTTCGGAGCGGATGCGATGGAGAGCCGCGGAGAGAGAGTCTACCAGAGTTGGGTTCAGACGGTGTTCATGGTTGCCAGTAAGAGTTAAAATGTAAACGCTTCCACGTTTCTCTAAGGTGCACATTCTTGCTGCCTTTTGTAATTATTAGTTATCTTCACTAATTATGGAAATTAAGGGTTTACGGTGCTGTTATTATATAGTGAAAATGTCTTTTAGATTTTGTTCAAACTAGCAGCCGGACTAGCAGCCGGTTTGATGTTCATGCACAAGAATGAACTGGGGCAAACAAATAATTCAACCTGATTTTACACGTGGTCCTACAAGTTTTGTTCAATTATGAAATATTTGCGCCACCACTACTATTTAGGTCTAAGTTTCATATTTGAGCCACCACTACTATTTATGTCTAAGTTATTAATGCGTGGTTATCACTAAAATCAAAGTTAGATTCCTTATCATTAAATTTATTTATTTATTTTAATTTTTTTAATTTCATCTCGAATTCGATTACCTATAATTACGTTATTAAATAATATTTATTTATTATATATATTTTTATCAATCAATTATCTATAAATACATATTTTAATAATTATTATTATATTTATTTTTAATAATTATTTTTAATATTTTAATTTATAAACATATATATTAATTATATTTTAATCTCGATCTTCGCACAATCTTACTACATAAAATAAATAAAAGAATCAATCCTAACATACTTTCTTGCAATTCAATCTTGTTGTCAGAATTAAGATTAGGATATTGTGTTTTTAAAAATAAGATCAGGAGGAATTGGTGAGATAATGTGTACGTAGCCAGAAAATAGTTAGGCTGGCTTTTGTCTGGAAAATATTTGACTGAAAAATGTATTTTCACAAAATATATTTGATCGAAAAATGTGTTTTTTTAACTAAAAATACATGTTCAAATTTTTATTTTGAAAAAAAATTCTGAAAAACTTTTTTGGGGAATATTTTTTCTGAAAAATGAATTTATCGAATTTGTTTTTCACGTAATAATTTTTATATGTTTGTTGACTGTACTACAGTCACTGTAGTCTATAAATGTTCAGATGCCAGCAACTTTTTTGTATCAAATGACAGGGTAGACTAGAGAACTTCTGTCATGCATCGTGATGGTCAACTGTTGACTTATAAACAAAGTAAAAAGAAAGGGGTAAAACAGTAAATTGCAGGAATGCAAGAAATACTCGGAGGCACGTGAGAGGGAGTCTGGAGAGAGATAAAAGAAGGAAAAGGGGATTAGGGTATCTTATCGTGTGAATTGTTGTGTAGAGGCTATCTAGTTGGGAGAGTATGGGCCTCTCGAATGCCCGGTGTTTCTGTAAGCTGCAATTGAGTGAATTATAAGCTCTATCTGAATTAAGTGAGATTAAGTGATCAATTCGTATTTCAATTGTCATTTAGATTGTGTTCATATTCCGCAATCAGTTTGTATTAAGTTGAAACTATTGCAAGTGGTATCAAAGCCCGTCGATCTATGGCTCCTACAACTCCTACGGTTAATGACAGAGTGGAAGAACTTGAAGAGGTGGTGGGGAATATGGAGTCAAGGGTCACCGCGTTGGTTTCGCAGGCAGTAGAGAAGGCGGTAGGTGCAATGAAACACTCACTCGTTGAGTTGTTACTACAGGGACAAGCAGAAACAGCGAAGAAACAAGGAGGCGAAATCGAAGCAGTAGTAACAAGGTTGGAGGGACGAATCGCCCGGGTCCGGGAACAACAGGAATCGATGCTTTATTCACTGAAAACTGACCAGGACAACTTCCAGTCAGAGATGAGGTCAACAGTCACAGCTCTGCAACATCTCGCAGTTGACAAAAGTGAAGGTAGTGGCAACCAGGGGGAGTATTTAGCTAGGGGCGTAAATCTCACTCCGACAAAGGGTATGGAAGGGAGTATTGTGTTTGGAAATCAACCGATGGGACGAGGGTTTCATGGTGGAGTTGGATCGGGTGGTGGACCTGGAAATTGGAGATACCGGAAATTGGATATGCCCCTTTTTGACGGTACAGACCCGGATGGGTGGGTTTTACAGGTCGATCGATATTTTGATTTCTACAGGCTGTCGGAGGAAGAGAGGTTAGAAGCAGTGGTGGTTGCGTTAGAGGGTGACGCACTTCGTTGGTACCAATGGGAGCATAAAAGACACCCTATTAGAAGATGGGCTGATTTGAAGGACTTCATTCTGCGTCAATTTAGATCATCTGCGGGTGGGTCACTATATGAACAGTGGTTAGCAACGGTGCAAACTACCACTGTCACTGAATATAGAAGGAAGTTTATTGAAACCGCGGCTCCGTTAGAGAGGATTTCTGAAGAAATTTTGCTCGGGCAGTTTTTAAATGGCCTCAAGGAAGACATCCGGGTTGAAGTACGGTTATTAAGCCCGTTGAGCTTAGAGCAAGCAATGGAGATGGCGATGCGTGTGGAGGAGAAGAACAGGGCAGTAGGGCTGCAGAAGACAGTGATAAGTGCTTTCAAGTCAGGATCATTTCCCATCCAATCGAAGGGTTCGTTCCCTTTTGCTGCGTCTTCTGGAGGGTCACAAACAAGTCCTACCTCATTCAAGAGTTGGGCTACTGGGGGTCTTGAGTCTCAAGCATCAGTCGGTATGTCTAAGTATGCAGGTAGTGCTGCTTCCTCGAAGAACTTGGGTGAGGTACGAAGGCTAACTGACAAAGAGTTACAGGACAAGAGGGCTAAGGGCTTATGTTTTCGATGTGACGATAAATGGGTTATTGGGCACCGTTGCAAGCGCCGGGAGTTGAGCGTGATTATGCTGGAGGATGAAGAGGATGAGGGTACTGATGAAGCAGGCAGTGACCCACCAATGTCACCAGGTGTCGAGAACACCCCCGAGGTAAATATCCACTCTGGGGTTTCTTTAAATTCTGTGATTGGAATATCAAATCCAAAGACTATGAAACTGAAAGGGTTGTTAATGGGAAGTGAAGTAGTGGTTATGATTGACCCGGGGGCAACACATAATTTTGTGTCCCTCGAGAAAGTAGCAGAACTCGATATTGTAGTTACTGATTTAGGAGGCTTCGGGGTATCGCTGGGCAATGGGGAAGCTATAAATGGGAGAGGTGTGTGTAAGGAATTGTTGTTGCAACTGGACGGGGGGGTGGTAATTCAAGAGGATTTTTTACCACTCTCTCTTGGTTCGTCGGATGTTATTCTTGGAGTGCAGTGGTTAGAGAAGTTAGGGGCTGTGGTTACGAATTGGAAGTCTCAAGTCATGCAATTCGAATTAGGGGGCAATACGGTTACACTAGTAGGTGATCCGTCGCTGGTCAGGGCAAAAATATCCCTGAAGGCGATGTTACGAACAATTCGCAAGGAGAAAAATGGACTGTGGGTAGAGATTAACGAGATGGAGGGAACAACAGCTAACACCTCCTTGCTGGAACAAAGAAAAGGTCCCCAAATCCCAGCCTATTTGCGGCCTGTTGTGCAGAAATTCAAAGGGGTTTTTGCTGAGCCAAAGGGGTTACCTCCCACAAGGGGGAATGAGCATGCAATACACCTAAAAGAAGGTAGTAATCCTGTTGGAGCTCGACCTTACCGTTATCCTCAATGTCAAAAAGATGAAATAGAAAGGCTAATTCAAGAAATGTTGCAGGCCGGCATCATTAAACCGTCGAAAAGCCCTTTCTCAAGCCCGGTCTTGTTGGTGAAGAAAAAGGATGGCTCATGGCGATTTTGCGTGGATTATAGAGCTCTTAACAAGGAAACAATTCCGGACAAGTATCCCATACCGGTTATTGAGGAACTTTTAGATGAGTTGCATGGAGCTAAAGTGTTTTCTAAGCTCGATCTTAAAGCCGGGTACCATCAGATTTTAGTCCGACCCGAAGACACACACAAAACGGCTTTTCGCACCCATGATGGACATTATGAATTTCTGGTAATGCCGTTTGGGTTAATGAATGCACCAGCAACCTTTCAATCGCTCATGAATGACGTGTTTCGTCCATATTTAAGAAAGTTCGTCCTTGTTTTCTTTGACGAAATTTTGGTGTATAGTGAGTCCGAAGAAGCTCACAAGGAGCACTTACATATGGTCCTGGCAGCGTTGCAACAAAACAGCCTTGTGGTTAATTTCCAAAAGTGTGCTTTTGGGAAAGAGGAGGTGGCGTACTTGGGCCACATCATTTCAAGGCATGGAGTAGCTATGGATCAAGACAAGGTACGAGCAATCTTAGATTGGGCAGTTCCTACGTCGTTAAAGGAACTACGAGGGTTTCTTGGTCTCACGGGTTATTACCGGAAGTATGTGGCTAAATATGCTCAAATTGCACAACCTTTGACTGATCAGTTACGAAAGGACAGCTACGGATGGTCTCAAACTGCTACTAAGGCATTTGAACAACTCAAGACAGCAATGACTAGTTCGCCCGTGTTGGCAACACCTGATTTCACCAAGCAATTTGTGCTCGAAACAGATGCGTCTGGCTTCGGACTTGGAGCAGTCCTATTACAAGACAACAAACCCCTTGCTTTTTTCAGCAAACTGTTAGGAAAACGAGCCCAACAAAAGTCCATCTACGAAAAAGAACTTATGGCCATCTGCCTCGCCATACAAAAATGGAAGTACTACTTAATGGGGCGGCACTTCTTGGTTAGAACCGATCAACAGAGCCTGAGATTTATTACACAGCAAACAGAGATAGGGGGAGACTACCAGAAATGGATTATCAAACTCATGGCGTACTCATTCGAAGTCCAATACAAACCAGGAAGGTCCAATCATGTTGCTGATGCGTTATCCCGTAAAACAGTTGGGGGTGAAGTGGAGTTAGGGGCGTTAGTTTCGATCCCCGAGATTGATTGGGGTGAACTTTACAAGGAAATTCAGAGTGACCCATTACTGCAACAAGTTGTGAGGGATTTGCAGTCAAAAACAAAAGATCACGTGGGGTTTACAATGCTTAATGATAGGTTAGTTTATAAGGGTCGTGTGGTTATTCCTCACACTTCCAAGTTCAAAGATATTCTGTTAGCCGAATACCATCGTTCTCCTGTTGGTGGACACACTGGGGAGGTTAAATTGTACCTGCGTATGGCCCAGGACTGGTATTGGGTAGGAATGTGAAAGGCAGTGGCCAACTATGTTCAGCAGTGCGAAATCTGTCAACAGCAGAAATTATCGCAGCAATCCCCTGCCGGCTTATTACAACCCCTCCCCGTTCCGTCCCAAGTGTGGGAGGACGTGTCGTTGGATTTTATAGAAGGCTTACCGAAGTCAAAGGGGGTAGACACGATTCTAGTGGTTGTTGATAGACTCTCCAAATACGCTCATTTTATTGGGATACAACACCCTTTCACGGCATTTACAGTTGCTGAAGTGTTTGTGAAAGAAATAGTTTGCCTTCACGGATTCCCAGCATCTATGGTTTCTGACAGAGATAGAGTTTTCTTGAGTAACTTTTGGCGGGAGTTGTTCAAGTTGCAAGGTACTGAGTTGAAAAGGAGCACCGCCTATCACCCGCAAACCGATGGGCAAACTGAAATTGTTAATAAAACGCTGGAGACATATCTTCGTTGCTTCGTTGGGACTCAACCAAGATCATGGGGAAAATGGCTACCATGGGCAGAGTATTCATATAACATAGCACCCCATATGTCCACTAAATTGACACCGTTTAAGGTAGTGTACGGAAGAGATCCCCCTCCTGTTTTACGTTTGGGGCGTGGGCAAACTGCTGTTAGTTGCCTGGAAGAAATGATGCAAGATCGAGATGCAATTCTGGACGATTTACACTTCAATCTTATGCGTGCTCAGCAGAAAATGAAAGCATATGCTGATTTAAAACGACGGGATGAGCAATTTCAAGTTGGGGAGAAAGTTTACCTCAAGTTGCAACCGTATAGGCAAAGGTCTTTAGCTAAACGACCATTTGAGAAACTAGCTGCAAGGTTTTATGGGCCTTTCGAGGTGTTGCAAAAAGTCGGTCAAGTTGCGTATAAACTGCAGTTACCACCTACAAGCAAGCTTCACCCTGTTTTTCATGTTTCCCAGTTACGTAAAGCTGTAGGCGCACTGACTGTTTCACCTACTATACCAGACCAGTTAAATACAGATATGGAATTAGTCGTAGAGCCAGAGCAAGTGTTGGATGTTCGCCATAATGGTTCTAGCACACCAAAGCACCCGGAAGTGTTATTAAAATGGAAGGGACTGCCCACTTTTGAGGCAACCTGGGAGAACATGGAGACCATTCAGCAGAGGTTTCCAACATTCCACCTTGAGGACAAGGTGCTCCTTTGGGGGCAGGGTAATGTCATGCATCGTGCTGGTCAACTGTTGACTTATAAACGAAGTAAAAAGAAAGGGGTAAAACAGTAAATTGCAGGAATGCAAGAAATACTCGGAGGCACGTGAGAGGGAGTCTGGAGAGAGATAAAAGAAGGGAAAGGGGATTAGGGTATCTTATCGTGTGAATTGTTGTGTAGAGGCTATCTAGTTGGGAGAGTACGGGCCTCTCGAATGCCCGGTGTTTCTGTAAGCTGCAATTGAGTGAATTATAAGCTCTATCTGAATTAAGTGAGATTAAGTGATCAATTCGTATTTCAATTGTCATTTAGATTGTGTTCATATTCCACAATCAGTTTGTATTAAGTTGAAACTATTGCAACTTCTTTTTGAAACAATTACTTTCAGTAAAAAGTTCATATCAAAAAATGAAAACCGAGATAGATCTAATGTCTGGGTTAGCTTCTGTACAACTGTAAAAGCTTGTACAGCGCTTTTCTTTGATTTTAATCCTTCTTTGACCTTGATATTCATCTGCTTATCAATCAAGTTATCTTTCTTTTAAGTTTTAGTGTTGTCTGAAGAAATTTATATTCATATATTCCACGTACATGTGGAATACGATTGCTTCTCAGACACATGTGTAAAGTTTCAATGACAAATAAGGCGGATGAGCCAAAAGTTGGAACTTGTTCAATATTACGAAAGCTACACAAACAATTTAGCAACCAAAAAATTCAGTAAGCAAATATCAGAAGTTTGTATTTAATTAAAAGAAAAAGACAACGACATATTCCGAATTTGTATATGAATCTAATTTTTATTTTGTTGGATTATTTAATCTCAAACTTACTGTTTTAAAATATGCGTTTGCAAATAGTGTGGAGAGTTTTTAGGGATGTTTTGAATAAGGTAGTAGTAGAGATTGTTTAGGAAGTTCGTTGGTTAGTGGTCCTGGTTTTCAGCTTTCTAGTTTATGCAGTTAAATTCCTTGTATTCCCCATAATGAATAAACAACGTCTTTGATGTACTTGTGCTGCAATTTTTTTTCTCAGTTTCATATCAAACATCTATAACCTTTATTAATAAGTGAAACCCCTTTTAATATTATATCAAATTTGGTTCGTACTTTTTTTTTTTGGTTTCACCCTTAATTTATTTATATATTTTAAATTATCTAATTTAAATCTATATATCAAATTTGGTTCGCACTTTTTTTTTGGTTCAATTTTTTTTTGTTTCACCCCTGATTTATTTATATTTTAAATTATCTAATTCAAAATAGAATATATAATAACCTAACCTTAACTCAAAGTGAAATCCCCCTTTTAACATTGTACCTATATTTTAAATTATCTAATTTAAAGTAGAATATATAATATCCTAACCTTAACTCAAAGTGAAATCTCTTTTTAACATTGTACCAAATTTGATTGATACTTTTTTTTGGTTCCATCTTTTTTTTTGGTTTCACCCCTAATCTATAACTTTTATAACTTTTTATTAATAAGTGAAACTCTTTCTAACATGTACCAAATTTGGTTCGCACCTTTTTTTGGTTTCACTCATAATTTGTGTTTTTTAATTTATTTTTCTAAAAAATATAATTTATAATCTATAACCTGTATTAATAAGCGAAACCTCTTTCTAATAGTACGACGCCAAATTTGGTTCGCACTTTTTTTTGGTTTCACCCATAAAATCATATCTCACGTAGAAATCTTATCTAACATAGAATATTCTATGTTGTTAAAAGAATATTAATCTAAAATATATTATAATATTATTATTGTACTAAAATATATTATATTATTTTTATACTAATCAGCATCACATCACATCAGATCACCCAATTAGCTGATTGAGTTAGTTGTTTTGACTAGTATATTGGGTTAGTTGTTTTGACTAGCGGATTCAATTAGTTTTTTTTATATAAAACTATTTGATAATTAGCTGTTTGAGTTAGCTTGTTTGAGTTAGCTGTTTAATTGTATATCAAATAGACACATCACAACCATCTAATTGAAAAAGCTACTTTGAGTAGCTTTTTGAAAATTAGTTTTTCGAGTCCAAAAACATATTTCAATTTGCTAACTACCTAACACTAATATTAGAGATTTCAAATGGTCAAACATCTAATTTGGCTCAAAACTCTAATTTTCTCCCAAACCTCTAACTTTCAAACATGACCTATATATATTGAAAATAAAAGCTTTTCATTAATCGACCAGAGTTTGCAAATAATACATCAGAAAGGAAATCGGCACTCCTGCAACAAATCCGGCACCAAACGGCTGCCTTTAAATATATTTTAGTATTATTATTGTACCAAATATATTATATTATTATTGTACCCATCAACGTCACAATCAGATCAAACACCAGACCCGATTATAATTACTTAAATCAAGATACAAATCTCAATCTATTTTATACCCCTAAATTGATTATCTTAATTTCTACCTTTGTACGAAGCATCTATCTACCCTCAAAACTTTAGGTGTCGTTTTCTTCCCGACTCTCCCGAGTATATTTTGAGTATAATACTTAGTTTCATGTTTGATCAAGCTAAAATATGTGCAATTTTAAAAAAATATCGTTAAAAAGGGATTTCGCTTATTAATAAAATGTAACAGCCCGACTTTTCGAACTATTAAATCTGAATACAAAACTTAACTAAAATACTATACAATGACAATTACAGACGGAAGCGTGACAAAAGTTGAATGCAGCGGTCAAACTTAATAATCAAAAATATAAAATCGGAGACGCAGCTCCACAATTCAATAATACATATCTTGCAATTTAACAAAATTGATTCTAATAGCACAACTATTCTTAACTAGTAACTTACATCCAAACACATAGCACGGAATTCACAAGTTCTCATCCATATTCTCAATAAGCCTCCAAAATCGAAACCTGAAATGTTAGGAAAGGGGTGAGCTACACAGCTCAGCAAGTAACAGATTGTCTTACCGATATTCTCGAAAATCAATGGGCGTTTTAATAAAATAGATTTGGTAAAAATATAATAAGTTGCAAAACCTTTGCAAAATCAACCCAGCCCAAAGTTTATATCTTTAAAAATATAGAACATAAACAGAATTAAAACATAATTTAAAATAGAAACGAAATTCTTATAAATAACCACAGTCTTGCTCTACGGCCACACTTTCCCAGTAGCCGGGATCTTATTCTTATTCTTATACGCCACACTTTGCCAGTGACCGACATCTAAAGTTCAATAATTACGCCCCCTTAATAGGTATCTAAAGTTGCACACTTGTGCGCCTACTAAGGGTATCTAAGGCTGGTTCCGGAACTATAGCGTAAATTACGAACGGGTTCGATAACGTAGAGACTGAGGGATTCAAAAGATTCTCGTATCTTATTTCTTATATTTTATACAGTTCGAAACAATATTCTTATATCTTATACGAAATTTAAAGCAGAGTCAAAATATCTTTTCCGAAAATAAAAATAAGTCAAAAAGTACTTACCTCAAAAGCGATCAAATACCGAAATCAATGCGAGCAAATCCTATAATTTTATTAAACCAATCAAAGTCAAATAATATTCACACCTCCTTAATAAAACCCATGCGACGCTTACATATAACTTATTCAATGAAATTTCAAAAACCAGACACCAAAACATCTTGCAAAGTAGACCATTATTAACAAAATCAGTTATGACCAGTTCTAGAAATTAGCAAATTACTATATAAAAATAACTTTATCTAAAAAAGTACAAAACACGAAAAACGTAAGCAATTTCGAGACCTTTCCAGAATGATAAGGCTCGTTAAAAACGGACAAGTAACGAACTCAGAACATAGATATTTGCGGACTGCATAACAGAATCAGCCGCTGATCAGGTTAGTATTTCGACGTTTAAGGCATCGCAATCACAGAAATAGTCAGCGGAATGAAACACAAAGTGAAGAGGTCGAAAAGAGCTTTCCATAATGGTATCGCTCGTAATTTTTGGATAAAAACTCAATTTACTATGAATTTTCAAAGTTAGACTTCTCAGTTTCAAAAACATACTGGCTGGTCAATAAATCCCAGAAAAACTCATATCTACAGACCTAATTTCGGAAAACACAAAAAATCAAAGTTGTAGATAATTCAAATACCTTTTCACAGAGTCTAATATCATAAGAATCCAATTAATAACGAATCAGATACGAATTTTATAAGAATTCAGAATCCAAACATATACATACGAAATTGGAGTAATCATACGACGACAATGAATACAACAAATAACTCATGGATATACATCAAATTATACACATATACAAATACTCAAGAGAATATACAAAGATCCTTGACATAATCAAAATAAATCAAATATCCTACACGTAAAATAACACGAATAGCAAGAGAATTAAAGAATCGTTACCCATTCTTTTTAAGCTTGTTGTAAGACCTTCTCCCCTCGTGCTCTTCTTCTTCTCTTCCTTGTTTCTCTCTCTCTCTCTCTCTCTCTCTCGGCATTTTTTTTTCAACACGCTCGTATCTAGATATGTAGAGGTCAATTTTAATTAAATTGGGCCAACTAAAGCCCAACAAAATTAAATTAGGAAGACTCATTAATTCTATATTTTTATTCTAAAATCAAATTATATAATTATCTTAAATTTTAATCCACTTCTAATTCTGATTTCTAGCAAATTTTAATCTATTAAAATTACAAAAAAATCCGGGATATTACATAAAAGTTATAGATTTATATTATACAAATAATTTAAATTTTTCTATAAATTAACTAGGCCCGTGCTTCGCACGGGTTATCTTCTAGTTATATATAATATATATCTTATTTATATACAATATTTGGTATCAGAGCAGCCGGGTTATTTGGTGAATATCGAGGACGTCAACCATGGAGATGAGCAAAGCAAAAGGAGGGTCGTTCGGGCTGAGTTACCCAAGGGAAAATTATACAGCTTGGTCCCTAATAATGAAGGTTTTTATGCAAGCTCAAGGAGTGTGGTGTGTTGTAGAACCAACTGATACGAAGGCGACAGTTGAGGAGAAAACGAATAAGATTGTGTTGGCTATGATTTATCAGGGTATCCCTGAAGATGTATTGTTTTCATTGGCAGAAAAAAAAAGTGCCAAAGAGGCCTGGGAGGCGATCAAAACCCTATGTCAGGGTGCCGATAGAGTAAAGAAAGCAAGGGTCCAAACGATGAAGGCTGAGTTCGAATCATTAAGTATGAAGGATACATAACATCTTGATGATTTTTACATGAAACTCAACGGGCTTGTGACGAATATACGAGCATTGGGTGAGGAAATTAAGGAATCCTATGTGATTTTTGCAGATTACTTCAACAATTGAACAGTTTGGCGATCTTGAAACTATGACAGCGAAGAAAGCCATGTGCTCATTAAAATCTCACGAAGAAAGAGTCAAAAGAAAGGCCGAATCCAAGGAGAATCAACTAATGCTTACAGACGAGGAGTGGCACAAAAGAGAAAGTGAGGAATGAAGATTATTATTTACTCGAGAGGAGTGGCTAAGACGCAACAACAAGGGAGGTACAAATGGTCATTTATCAACTTTCAGAGGTCGAGGGATTTGAGACAAAAACAGAGTCAAGTGTTTTAATTGCCATGTTTATGGGCACTTTGCAGCTGAATGTCGTAAGCCAAGGTGAGGCAGAGAACAAAAGCAAGAGGCAAATCTGGCTCAGATAGATGACGACAAACCTGCTTTGTTGTTAGCCAAACATGACAAAGATGAGACAAAATTGAAGCTACTTGACGAAAGGAATGTGAAGCCCTCTCTAGTGTCAAAATGTGAAGATAAATAAATAGAGTCTAACCTATGGTACCTAGACAATGGTTCTAGCAACCACATGATTGGGCAAAAGTCAAAATTTAATGTACTTGATGAAGGAATTTCTGGGAAAGTCAGATTTGGAGATTTCTCAACTGCTAAAATTGAAGGAAGGGGCTCAATCATCTTGAAGTGTAAAACCGGAGAATAACGCATTCTTGATGAGGTATACTATACTCCTAGTCTTCGTAGCAATATCATTAGTCTTGGACAATTGTCGGAAGAGGGAAATAAGGTCGTACTTAGAGTAGAGTATATGTGGGTGTTTGATAAAGAAGAAAATTTGCTTATAAAAGTCAGGAGATCACAAAACAGATTGTATAAGCTTATAATTGAATCTGGAAAACCCGTGTGTTTGTTGTCAAGGCTGGATGAAACCTCAAAGCTATGGCATGCTCGCCTCGGGCATGTCAATTATCAAGCTATGTCCATGATGTTCAAGGAGGAGATGGTTAAAGGATTACCCAAGGTCATTCAACCCAAGGATGTGTGCACTGGGTGCCTCATGTCAAAGCAAACAAGGAAGCATGTATCAGCAAAATTGAATTTCAGTGCAAAGAAGGTACTAGAACTTGTTCATGGCGATTTATGTGGTCCAATCACGCCGGAAACTGCAGCAGGTAACAAGTATTTCTTCTTGTTAGTGGATGACTTTAGTCGTGTTATGGGGTTTATTTGCTCAAAACCAAGAGTGAAACATTTGGTGCGTTCAAGAATTTCAGGGCCTTGGTTGAAGATGGATCCGAACGAAAGGTGAAAGTCTTTAGAACTGATAGAGGTGGTGAATTTATGTCTAACGATTTCAGAAGTTACTGTGAAGAAGCTGGAATTGTAAGGTACTATACTGCTTTGTATCGCCCTAACAAAACGGCGTGGTGGAACGTAGGAACATAATGGTTATGGAAATGGCAAGGAGCTATTTGAAGGAAATGAAATATATATCTTATTTGTATACAATATATAAACCTAAATCAAAGTCGTGACTCAGCTCCCTTGATTGTTTGATGAGGATGATTTGGAATTAATCCTTGAGTTGGAACAATACTCAGTTGATCATGCAACACAACATTAGAAATAAATTTTCTATTTTCAACGTAACCTTTCCCATTCCAGTTTCTCCTCACCAATTGTTCCCCAAGCTCCACTGCGGCTATCACAGTCTCCTCCAAAGTATCATATACTGCATCAACGATCCCCTTCTCCATCGCGTTCTCGGCTGTCATCTTCTCTGCCTTCATAACAATGTCAGTCCAAACAGCCGGACTCGAAATCTTGGCCTTAAGTTTAACCCTAAAAAATAGTGTTGGAATTACTGTCTTACTATCTAACCCGCCCATGTGAAAAAACCCAATGTCGTCCTTTCTCATAAAAACGTAATCGTAGTTGAGGGCAAGCATGAAACCAGTGCCAGTAGCTAGGCCATTAACAACGGCAATGGTTGGCATAGAGAGAAATATGAGGTCAGTAAGAACGGATCTTACTTTCGACATCATAAGGAGGAGTCTATCTTTGTTGGAATCAACCAATGATATGTCGCCGCCATTGGAGAAAAAATTGCTTTCTCCAGTAGTAATAAAGGCAGCAGCACTGGATGGTACTGTGACAGTAGCTTCAGAGCGGATGCGATGAAGAGCGGCCGAGATAGAGTCTACAATAGATGGGTTGAGACGATGATAATCATTGCCAGTGAATGTTAGAATATAAACGCTTCCGCGTTTCTCCAAGTTGCACATTTCTTGTTGCCTCTTTTAATGATCTATCTTGTGTGATAAATAAGTTGAAGGTGTGCATAAAAGGTGCTGGTATTATACAATGAGAATCTTAGATATAAATATAGCTTCATTCTAACTAAGAGCCCTTTGATTTGATTTTACATGTGTTCTGCAACAGTTTGGACTGGTAGGTTTTGACGGTGACAAGTTTGCAGGTGTGACAATCGGAGCCATACAAAGTGATGTCAAATTACTTAATGATGTGTAGTTTGTGATAAGAATAGTGAGGAAAGCAAAACAAAGGACCATGACTAAAGCCACATCAGCAAATCCGTTACAGATTTCTGTTACAACAAAGCTCACCAATTCTGTTACACATCACAGCTGTCATTCTCTACATCCCAGCTGTCATCTCCTGCATCCATCATTTCCTTATATATATAGCTTCACATTCTATTGTTTTTTACTTACTTAGACTTTGAGAAACAATCAAGTATGTACTCATTTCATTTTCTATCAATGTAGTAGTAACTAGTAATGTAACTGTTGAGTTTGTATACAATAAACAAGTAAGCCTCAGATGTTATCAGCAATCTTCGTAGTGTTCTAATGGAGTGTTCGTTGTGTACTCAAGCTTTCTAACATGGTATCAGAGCCAGGTCACGAATCCGTTCATTTGTTCTTCGTTTTTTTTGTACACATCTTTCTCAGGTAACATCTTTCTAAGTTGAAGTTCGATTATGTTCCTGTTTCGACAATCTAGTTTGATTTGATTGAATCTTTGATCGATTGCTTATTGAATCTTTGATCGATTGCTTGTTGAATGAATCTTGTTTGAATCTGTTTCTATTTCTTGTTGAATCTTGAATCTAGTTAAATTTGTTTCTTGAAACTCTTCGAATTGATTGAATCATATCCTTCTTGATTTCATTTTGAGTGATTCCGTTTTTCTTTGATCTCAAAATCTTATTCTATATAGTTGTTGTTTTCATCTCGAAAGCTTACCTCGAATGAATCAAAATCTCTATCATCAAGTTTTTTTTAGCTATTTGTTTCTTGTTCAGCAATGGCTGGAACAAATCAGAATTCAGTTGATTTGTCTCAAAATCCTTCATCTCCATACTATATTCATCCTTCTGATAATCCTGATACGAAATTGGTGTCTATTCAGTTTGATAGAAATGGATATTGTGATTGGAAAAGGTCGTTATTAATAAGTCTGTCAGCTAAGAATAAGACAGGTTTTGTAGATGGAACAATTGAAAAACCAGCTGTAAATGATGCTGCATATAAAGCCTGGGATAGGTGCAATAGTATGCTAATTTCTTGGTTGCTTGGTGTCTTGGATCAAAATATAGCCAGAAGTGTTCTTTATTTTAAGACTGCTAGGGACATTTGGTTAAATCTTGAAGAACGATATGGTCAGTCATCTGGAACTTTGTTGTTTTCTCTGCAATTGGAGTTGTATGAAATTAAACAAGGAAGTGACAATTTATCTGGTTATTTCACAAAGATCAAGATGATTTGGGATCAACTTGATGCTGTAGATCCTATTCATATGTGTGATTGTACTAATTGCACATGTAACATCACACAGAAGCTTGTCAAGTCTCAGGAGGATAGAAGGCTAATAGAATTTCTAATGAAATTAAATAGTGGTTTTGAGGTCATCAAGGGTAGTATTTTGGTTATGAATACATTGCCTTCTATTAGTCATGCTTATCGACTGTTGATACAAGAAGAAAATCACAAGAAGTTGCTTCATTCAACTGAGGAGAAATCAAATGGTGACATAATGGCATTTGCAGCAAATCATAGGAGAAATTTTCCAGACAGATTCAGGACTCAAGGAAGTTTCAGACAAGGTTTTAATAACAATGCTGATAACAAAGGGAAGTTTAACTCATATTTTTGTGATCATTGCAAAACTCCAGGTCATACTATTCAAAGGTGCTACAAGATACATGGTTATCCATCTCATTTCAGGAATGACAAAAGGGTTGCAACAAATGTCACTTCTGACAACATTGAGAATGCTGATTCTGACTCTTTAATCAATTCTGATCCTCCACTTCACAAAATCGAAGGGTTTACAGATGCTCAATATAGTCAATTGTTGCAGCTGTTGGGAAAAGACAATGATAGTATCAATAATTCTGGGCATGTTAAATCTGCCAATGTTGCAGGTAAACTTTGTCTTGTTTCTACTGCATCAGTGACATGGATTGTGGACAGTGGAGCCACAGATCATATGTGTTGTCAACTGTCCCAATTCACAACTTGTAAGCCTGTGTCTGGTGACAGTAATTTCATTACTATTCCTAATGGTAAACAGGTTCTAGTCTCACAAATGGGGGACATCAAGATTAGTGAGGATGTTATATTAAGAGATGTTTTATATGTGCCTGACTTCAAGTTTAATCTGATTTCTATACCAAAGATTTGTCAGGATTTACAGTGTACAGTTACATTCACTGATGATCAATGCTTTCTTCAGAATACTGCAATGAAGCCACAGCTTCTTAGTAAACTACAGAATGGGTTGTATCACCTTGCTGATCAAGAAAGTAAAAGACAAGTGGAAAGCATGGCTGCAGTTTCTATCACAGAAGAAGATCAGAGAAAGATAAAGCTTTGGCATCTAAGAATGGGACACATGCCAGTTTCTAGATTGCATCATATCAAGAATATTTTCAATAAGTGTTGTACTATGGACAACATTTGTCAAGTTTGTCCGGCTGCAAAACAAACTAGGAAACCTTTTCCATCTAGTTCTATTAAGACTACAGTTGCTTTTTCTATTCTGCATTTGGATATATGGGGTCCTTACAAAGAACCTACATATAACAATTGTAAATACTTTGTTACAATTGTTGATGACTTTACAAGAATGACTTGGATATTTCTACTGCAATCTAAGTCTGATGTGGTACAAGTTTTCAAAGACTTTGTTGTTATGGTTGAAAGACAGTATCATCTAAATGTTCAGATAATCAGAACTGATAATGCTCTTGAGCTGTGCAAAGGTAATATGCTAGAGTTCATTTCTCAGAAAGGAATTATACATCAGAAAACCTGTGACTATACTCCTCAGCAGAATGGGGTTGTTGAACGAAAGCATAGGCATTTATTGGATACTTCTCGAGCCTTATTTTTCCAGTCAAAGTTGCCAATACAATTCTAGGGAGAATGTGTTCTTTGTGCTGCACATATAATCAATAGAATGCCATCTCAGTTTTTAGGAAATGTCAGCCCATATGAGAAATTCTTTAATGCTGCTCCAGACTTATCATACTTAAGGATTTTTGGGTGTTTGTGTTTTGTATCTACTAAGGCATCACAAAGATCAAAATTTGAACCTAGAGCTGCTCCTCATGTGTTTATTGGCTACCCTGCAGGAACAAAAGGATACAAGGTACTTAATTTCCATACATTAGAGGTGTCTGTATCCAGAGACCTTGTTTTTCATGAGCAACATTTTCCGTTTCATCTCAATTCTACTCCACAAAATGCTCAGTTCAAGTTTTTTTTGCCAATAGCTACTTCTCAGGATCCAATTTCTACTTTCTATGATTCTGAGATTATTCCAGAAGTGTTTACTCCTCCTGATCCTTCTCTTGAAAACCATGACTATTATGAGCCCCACAACAGCTATTCTGACACTACTATTTCTCATTCTACATCATCATCTTCTTCTAGTGATTCTGTGGTTCCTGAGCCCAGAAAGAGTAGCCGAGCTACTAAGCTACCATCATTTCTTACAGATTATGTTTGCAGTTTTGCATTCAAAGAAAATGATCATTGGTGTAACATCATTTCTCCACAATTCATTCCTTTTCACCATCATGCTTTTCTTGTCCATACTGCTTCTCTTGTTAAGCCCCAATCCTATGTTGAAGCTTCTAAAGATCAACGATGGGTAGCAGCTATGGAAAAGGAATTACAAGCATTACAAGATAATAATACTTGGGAGATGGTTTCATTACCACCTGGAAAGAAGGCAATAGGATGTAAATGGGTTTTAAAAATAAAGCTAAAAGCCGATGGTACTGTTGAACGGTTTAAGGCCAGGTTAGTTGCCAAAGGCTATAATCAGAAATGGGGCATCGATTATGAAGAAACGTTTTCTCCTGTTATTAAAATGACAACAGTAAGGTGTTTATTAGCTCTGGCTGCGTCCAAACACTGGGATCTACATCAGCTTGATATTAACAACGCGTTTTTGCATGGAGATTTAATAGAGGAAGTATACATGCAAGCTCCTGAAGGGTTTCCTAATCCACACAATCTTGTTTGTAAGCTCATCAAATCACTGTATGGCTTAAAACAAGCTTCACGACAATGGTTTGCTAAACTACTCGGGGAATTACAGATTAGAGGATTCATACAGTCAAAAAATGACTATTCCTTGTTTATCAAACGAGATGGTTTCTCTACAACTATCTTTGCCGTGTATGTCGATGATATTATCTTGACTGGAGATAATCTTGCAGAAATACAGGAGCTGAAAGATCACTTACACCTTGTGTTTAGTATCAAAGATTTAGGAAGGTTAAGTTTCTTTCTTGGAATTGAGATAAATTACTTACCTTCTGGTATCTCCATGTCTCAAAACAAGTTTACAAGGGAATTGCTAAAGGAAACTAATATTTCTACTCCTAAGTCAACTGTAACACCATTGCCACTCAACGTTAAACTTAAAGCTGATGAAGGAGAACTTTTCTCTGAGCCTACGCTTTACAGGTGTTTAGTAGGGAAGTTGAATTTCTTAACTCATACTCGACCAGACTTATCCTTCACTGTGCAGCACTTGAGTCAGTTTCTGCAAAATCCCAGAGTTCCACACTATCAAGCTTTGTTGCATACTTTACACTATGTAGCTTGTACAGCAGGACAAGGTATTATTTTAAATGCTACAAATCAGTTAGTTTTACAAGCTTTTACTGATTTAGACTGGGGAGCTTGCCAAGATACTCGAAGGTCAATTTCAGGATATGTCATGATGCTTGGCAAGTCACCAATAAGCTGGAAATCTAAAAAGTAAAGCATTGTTTCAAAAAGTTCTGCAGAAGCAGAATATCGAGCCATGTCTGTAGCAGCTTCAGAAATTACATGGCTTGTGCGTTTACTTGAGGAACTAGGGATGTCACAACTGAAACTTGTAACTCTCTATTGTGATAACCAAAGCTCTATCCATATTGCTAAAAACCCAGTTCAGCATGAACGAACGAAACACATTGAAATAGATGTTCACTTTACACGAGATAAGGTGCTCGAAGGGTTGCTTCAGTTAGCATATGTTCCTACAGAATCTCAACTGGCAGACGTCTTCACAAAGGTTCTTCCTTCCATTCACTATCAGGAATTGTTGATCAAACTCGACATGTCTAAATGCCAGCCTCGTTTGAGGGGGATGATAAGAATAGTGAGGAAAGCAAAACAAAGGACCATGACTAAAGCCACATCAGCAAATCCGTTACAGATTTTTGTTACAACAAAGCTCACCAATTCTGTTACACATCACAGCTGTCATTCTCTACATCCCAGCTGTCATTCTCTACATCCCAGCTGTCATCTCCTGCATCCATCATTTCCTTATATATATAGCTTCACATTCTATTGTTTTTTACTTACTTAGACTTTGAGAAACAATCAAGTATGTACTCATTTCATTTTCTAGCAATGTAGTAGTAACTAGTAATGTAGTTGTTGAGTTTGTATACAATAAACAAGTAAGCCTCAGATGTTATCAGCAATCTTCGTAGTGTTCTAATGGAGTGTTCGTTGTGTACTCAAGCTTTCTAACAGTTTGCGCCTAAATTAGCTGACAAAGAAATTATTCTCGGGCAATTGATGTGCAGTGATTACAATATTGAATTTGAGAATGACACATGTGTTGTTTCTGTTCTGGTGTAACTATTATAATCAGATAATAGTTAAATTATAATTATTTGGTTATTTATAATTATTAGAAATAGAAGGGAAACGCTGTCGTTTGGTGGAATATTTGACAATATCAGGATGGGATCATGTGCCATAACGGTATAGGGAGTCAGCCAATAAGCAAGAGCCACGTGGAGGCAAACGGGAATATAAGTAGGGAACCAGTAAAGAGAGAGAGATAGCTTGGAGATATTGTTTTCTTTATTATTTCCTTTCATGTATTTTCCTTTCTGCACTACTCTTTCTTCCTGTAATTCCAGTACTTCCATTAATCATTAATTTCAGTTTGCGAGTTCTTGTTAATTATTTCAATTATCTTCCAGTTATTTTCTATCAATACAAGTATCGGTTACAAATTGGTATCAGAGCAGTGAATCCTTGGCTTAAGATCTATGGCAGAAGGGACACGTTTGAAGAGTCTCGATGAGAGATTGGGGGTCTTAGAAATGAAGCTATCGGAGTTTACAAATGACATGGTGAAAGAGAAGGGTGAGAGGACTCAACAGCTGGGTGATGTGAACAAACAGTTGGAGGGTTTGGGAGTCCAGGTGAGTAAAATGGGAGCAAACTTCGAAGAGATTTAGCTATTGATGTTGGGTATGCAATCAAAAGATGGGAGAGGACTAGATCTGGGAAAAAATGGAGAGCTAACCCAAGGAAGCAGTACTGGAACAAGACAGAGAGAGGAGGTCATTAATTCAGTTTCAGGTGAAATCCACTCCCCTGTATATTCGATGCTTAATTCTGTTAACAATCAGAATGTTATGAGTTCACATGTTCTCACTAACACACATATTCCTCCTTATTCCATGAATCAAACACCTAACACACCGTATGTTACGCACCCACCAACTGCTATTTATACTATGACTCCTGCACAACCTACTGCATCTGTGCCCTTAACCACTCCCATATTCAGTAGTCACATGGGTGGAGTACCTCACTTACAACCACTGGTATTACCCAACAATTCCTTCCTATACCAAAACACCACTCAGATGCCACTATACTCACACCCGAGTCACAATCCCCCACCACCCCGTACCCAAAATTGAGTTTCCCGAATTTGATGGAAATGATCCCAAGGGCTGGATTATTAGAGCTGATCAGTATTTTGATTTCATACCCATGGATGAATTTAGAAAAGTGAAATTGTCTGGGTTATATTTTGAAGGAAAAGCTAGTATATGGTTCAGGTTTTACCAGAGTGGAAGAATTAATGTACCTTGGAAGGTGTTTCAGGCTGATGTTATTAACAGGTTTGAGAATCATGATAGCAAGGATGTGCAGGACTTGTTCAATAAACTCAAGCAATTTGGGTCCATTAATGAGTACGAAGACAGGTTTGAGGAGCTCAGAGCTGTGATCTCTACCAAGCACAGAAACTTTACTGAAGAGTATTATGTATCCAGCTTTATAAGTGGCTTAAAGGACCATATCAAAGGGGCAGTTAAGATGTTTCGACCTCAGACCTTAAGTGATGCAATATTCCTGGCCAAACAAGAAGAGGCTAAAACCTTTAAGCCTCAGGCCAACACCCCAAAGCTGTTTTCCAGGACTCCAAGCCACAGTAGCCCAGATTTTAAGTTGTCTGGCCAGAACCAATTGCAAGGAGGGGTAAAGCCAGCACCTAAGGAATTTGCCAGGAACAGGTCAACCCTAACTAGCAAGGAAATAATAGACAGGAGAGCCAAAGGGTTGTGTTTTCATTGTGATGATGCATATCACCCAGGAAGAGAATGCAGAGCTAAATTGTATACTATAATGGGGGAGGAAGAAACCAGTAATGAAATGGAAGATATGCATGATGTACTCAAGGAAATGGAATACATGCTACAACCAGAGGTGACTCCTGGGGAAATTTCACTACATGCAATGGCTGGAAACAAATCACTGAGTACAGTTAGACTCCAGGGTTACATTAAGAAGCAAGGAGTGAGTATATTAGTGGACAGTGGATCCACACACAGTTTTATAGATACAGCTGTGGTCAAGAAGCTAGGGTTGATTGCAGAAATAATACCCCCACTGATAGTTACAGTAGCTGATGAAACACAACTAATGGTGGACACAGCTTGTAAAGGAGTTTCTTACCTGATCCAAGGGCAGGCTTTCAACACTGACTTAAGGTTATTTTCATTGGGAGGATCAGATATGGTGTTGGGAGTGGATTGGTTACAGAAACACAATCCTGTTACTTTTGACTTCCACAAGGTCAACATCACTATCAACAAAGGAGGGAAACCCCTTGTCTTACAGGGAGATACTAGTGAAGGTAGCCTGAAAACTATTAGTTGTAAAAGACTAAGCAAGTTGATGAAACTGAAAAACAATATTGCTCAGGGGTATTTATGTATGATTTCTGCCACACCTGAAGACAGTTCCTTAGACTTGCATGAGGGTCCTAACCATCAATTGCAGCAACTGATAGACAAGTACCAAGACATCTTTGCAGAACCTACAGAGCTACCACCCCACAGAAGTCATGACCATCATATTCCCTTGCTACCTGGAAGCCTACCAGTTAATCAAAGAGGTTACAGAGTCCCATTTGTACAGAAATTGGAGATTGAAAAGCAAGTGAAGGAGATGCTGGAGAAGGGAACTATTCAAGTAAGTTCTAGCCCCTTTGCTTCACCAGTCATATTAGTCAAAAAGAAGGATAATACATGGCGAATGTGTGTAGATTATAGGAAGTTAAATGATATTACGATCAAGAATAAGTACCCAATTCCTATTATTGATGAGCTGTTGGATGAGCTGAGGGGTGCTACATGGTTTACTAAGTTTGACTTGAGAGCAGGGTATCACCAAATCAGAGTTGCTGAGGAGGACATGTACAAAACTGCTTTCAGGACTCATCAGGGGTTGTATGAATTTCGTGTCATGCCATTTGGGCTAACCAATGCTCCTGCCTCTTTCCAAGCATTGATGAATGAAGTTTTCCAGTAACAACTAAGAGTAAGTGTTCTGGTGTTTTTTGATGATATACTAGTTTACAGTAAAACATTGAAGGACCATTTGATGCATGTGGAACAAGTTTTACAGTTGATGAGGGCAAACCAGTTATTTGCTAAATTAAGCAAATGCTCTTTTGGAAAAAGACAGATGGAGTATCTTGGTCACATTATCACCCAAGAAGGAGTGACTACAGACCCTGAAAAAATACAAGCCATGTCTAATTGGCCTACTCCTGTCACAGTAAAACAGTTAAGAGGATTCTTAGGCCTTACAGGATACTATAGGAGGTTCATAAAAAATTATGGACTCATCTGCAAACCACTGACTCAATTGCTAAAGAAGGGTGGTTTCTTATGGACACAAGAAACTCAGGATGCCTTCAATAATCTAAAGGAAGCCATGACATCTGCTCCAGTTTTGGCATTACCTGACTACAGTCAGCCTTTTGTCTTAGAAACAGATGCCAGTGGAGTGGGAATTGGAGCTGTACTCATGCAGAATGGGAGACCTATTGCATTTCTGAGTAAAGGACTGACATCAAGACACCAGGCATTGTCTACATATGAGAAAGAGTTACTTGCAATTGTTATGGCCACACAAAAATGGCATTACTATTTGCAGGGCAACCATTTCATTATTAGGACTGATCATCAAAGCTTGAAGTTCTTATTGGAACAGAGATTATCAACATTGTTGCAACAAAAATGGGTGGCCAAACTTATGGGATTGGATTATGAGATTTGCTACAAGAGAGGCAAGGAAAACTTGGCTGCAGATGCCTTATCTAGGGTTCCTGAGAATTGTCAAGGGGGCAAATGCCAGCAGATTTCAGTCTCCCATCAAGTGTGGCTTAGTGAAGTCACAGACAGTTACCAGGGTGATGTGGAAGCTCAAAATATTATCCAAGGCTTGGCAGCCCAAGATGAACAATACAAACAATACCAGTACAGTAAAGGAGTGCTTAAAACTGCAGGAAGGATTTATGTGGGCAGCCAAGGAGCAATAAGGCAGAAAATCATGTGGGAATGCCATGATAGTCCCTATGGAGGTCATTCTGGACAAGAGGTGACATTTAAGAAAGTATCCCAGTTCTTTACCTGGTCTGGCTTGAGAAAGGAAGTGAATGACTATGTAGCTTGCTGTGATATCTGTCAAAGAGTGAAAACAGGAACACAATTTCCTGGGGGTTTGCTGCAGCCACTCCCTATTCCCCAACAGATTTGGGAAGACATTTCACTTGACTTTATTGAAGGATTACCTAGGTCAGAAGGTAAAGATTGCATCATGGTTGTTGTGGACAGACTAACAAAAATGGGGCACTTTATCTCACTTTCTCATCCTTATACAGCTACTCAAGTAGCTCAGGCTTTTTTAGATGTGGTTTATAGATTACATGGGATGCCCAAATCTATAGTGTCTGACAGGGATAGGATATTCACAAGTGCTTTCTGGAAATCATTATTTACTGCTACTGGTACTAAGCTGCAACTTAGCACTGCCTATCACCCTCAGTCAGATGGTCAGACTGAGAGGTTGAATAGATGTTTGGAACACTATCTCAGAGCCATGGCCAGTTGCAGACCCAAGCAATGGTGCAGGTGGCTTCCACTTGTTGAGTGGTGGTATAACTCTTCTTACAGCACAACTCTCAAGATGAGTCCATTTGAAGCTATGTATGGAATTACTCCTAGACAGTTTTGCATTCCTACTGATAATAGGGTTGCCAATGTGACAGTAGCTGATTTTCAAGTCAAGAGGGAAGCAATGAATGCTTTACTTCAGGATGCTATTAAAAAAGCCCAGCATAAATACAAGTTCTTTGCTGATAAGAAAAGGAGGGAAGTGGAGTTACAGAAAGGAGAATGGGTATTTCTTAAGCTCCAGCCTTACAGACAGATTTCAGTAGCAATCAGAAGATATCTGAAGTTGGCTCATAAATACTATGGTCCCTATCAAATTCTGGAAAGAGTTGGTCCTGTTGCCTATAAGCTACAATTACCAGTAGGGAGCCTGGTCCACCCAGTGTTTCATGTTAGCCTACTCAAGAAAAAAATAGGGTCCAAGTATATAGTCACTACTGCACTGCCTAAACTAGGTCCTGAAGGACAGTTTTTAGTCTATCCATTGGAAGTTCTGGAGAGGAGATCCATCAAACGCAACAATTGTGCTGTCGTGCAGTGGCTGGTGCAGTGGTCCCATTCCATTCCTGAGGATGCTACCTGGGAAGATGCTGCAATAATCATGGAACAATTTCCGGATTTCAATCCTTGAGGACAAGGATTGTTTAAAGAAGGAGGCATTGTAACTATTATAATCAGATAATAGTTAAATTATAATTATTTGGTTATTTATAATTATTAGAAATAGAAGGGAAACGATGTCGTTTGGTGGAATATTTGACAATATCAGGATGGGATCATGTGCCATAACGGTATAGGGAGTCCGCCAATAAGCAAGAGCCACGTGGAGGCAAAAGGGAATATAAGTAGGGAACCAGTAAAGAGAGAGAGATAGCTTGGAGATATTGTTTTCTTTATTATTTCCTTTCATGTATTTTCCTTTCTGCACTACTCTCCCCCTATTATATAACCGGTCCCATCTCTCTCGCCTCCTTCCATTAATCAGTAATTTCAGTTTGCGAGTTCTTGTTAATTATTTCAATTATCTTCCAGTTATTTTCTATCAATACAAGTATCGGTTACATCTGGTTAGATGCTGATTCTTTGAATAATGAATCTTAGTTGCTGATATTTCTCTCACAAAGAAATTAGTATTGGGAAATTGATGTGTAGTGATTACATTATTGAATTTAATAATGATACGTGTTATTTTTGTTCTAGTAGATGCTGAAATTTTGATTAATGAATGATGAATCTTAGTTGCCTGGCAGCTATTTTCAAGAAAAAGAAAAAATTCTAGTCATTATATTGCAATGTTCATGACTTCAGATAAGTTTTTGCTCCTTCAAGCCTCCAAAGAAACGCATATCCTCGTCGTTATTTATCTTTAGACTGTTTATGTTTGTAATATTGTACAATTAGATTTTACTAGTCGATAACCCGTACGAAGCGGGTCCAAATTAAAAATATTAATTGAAACCGGAATAAAATCAAAAAAAATTAATAAATCTTTGAATTATGTTATTATTGATGAATCGAACATGGTAAAATCAAATAAATAAATCTTGTTTAATCATGTAGTTGTAGAAAATCGAACCTGAATTTTGTGATAACAAAATATAGTATTTTGGTACTTTTATAACCAAATTTGATACTTTTCAGCGTCATTTACACATTATTTTACTTATTAATAAAAAGTATAAATTTTTAAAAAAAATTACTCATTATACTCGTGTCCGATTTACTACAATTGATTTGTAGTTATTTTTTGTTTGTAACAGCTGAGAAAGTGCTCGAATCTAATTGAAACTTGTTACTTGTGCCCAGGGTCGGCGCTACTATATTAGGCTAAATAGGCAATCGCTTAAGACCCCCAATTTTTAGAGGCCTAGCTTAAAATTCGTGTGATTCACGAATTATTTTTAATAATTTTTATTTTTATTATTTATGTTTTAATATTTAATTAATTGCATTAGTTAAAAAAATAAGTATATGTGTTCAACCTTTTTAAATAATTAAAAGTATTAAAATAGATTTTAAAATAAATAAGTAACGGTTTGGAAAAGGAGGAATTTTAGCAAAAAAAATAGAAAAAGTAACATGTTTTAGTTGTAAAAGATAATTACCCGTAATTAGAAGTATTAAAATAGGTTTTAAAATAAATTAGTAAAGATTTGCCCGTGATATTTTTGGAAAATAAGGGATTTTACTAAGGAAAATAAACATGTTTTAGCTGAAAATAGTAATTATCCGTGATTTTTTAAGAAAAATAGGAGATTTTGATTGAAAAAAGTAAATAATTATAAATAATGTTATTATTTAATAGTACTTTTTTTAAAATAAGTAAGGGTAATTAAGTAAAATCACTTAAGTACCGATCGACCAAACTGTTAATGTTTCGTCTATTAGAATATAGTATATTAAAAATAAGTAAGGATAGTTAAGTAAAATCACTTAGGTACCGATCGATCAAACTTTCAATGTTTCGTATATTATAATATAGTATAGATAGCTTAAAACCCGTGCGGTGCACAGATTATTTTTAATAATTATTATTATATTATTTACGTTTTAATATTTTATTAATTGTATTCGTTAAAAAAAATAAGTAGATATGTTAAAATTAATATGTAAACTTTTATACTAATTAAAAGCACTAAAATAGGTTTAAAAAATAAGTAAAGGGTTTGTCCATGATATTTTTAGAAAAAGAAGGGATTTTAGTAAAAAAAATAGAAAAAATAAGTTGAAAAAGATAATTGCCCGTGATATTTTTGGAAAAGAATATGTTTTTTTAGAAAAAATCTATAATGTGTTTTAGCTAAAAATATAATTGGTTATAAACAAATAATGTTTTTTTTTTTTATTTTTTAAATAAATAAGTAAGAGTAATTAAGTAAAAATACGATGTATATAAAACTTATATCGGCCGATCAAACTTATTATGTTTAGTCTATTACATAAATGTTTTAAATTAAATAAGTAAAGAGTTTGCCCGTAATATTTTTAGAAAATGGAGGGATTTTAGTAAAAAAATTGAAAAAGTAAGTCAAAAAAAGTAATTGTCCTTGATATTTTTGGAAAAAAAGGATTTTGATAGATAAAATCTATAATGTGTTTTATTTTAAAAGATAATTGGTAATAAACAGGTAATGATACTATTTTATTTTTTTATAAATAGGTACAGGTAATTAAGTAAAAACACGATGTACCAAAAAACTGGTATTGACCAACCAGACTTTTAATATTTCGTCTATTACATAATAGTATAATATAGATAGATAGTATATACTATCTTAAAACTCGTGCGATGCATTAATTGTTTTTTACGGTTGTTATTTTATTATTTACGTTTTAATATTTTATTAATTGCATTTTTAAAAAAAATAAGTAGACATGCTAAAATAAGTAAAATTATTAAATAATTAAAAGCATTAAAATAGATTTTAAAATAAATAGGTAAGAGTTTTTTCGTGATATTTTTGGAAATGAGGGGTTTTACTAAGAAAAAATAGAAAAGGTAACATATTTTAGTTGAAAAAAGTAATTGTCCGTGATATTTTTGGAAAAAGGGGGATTTTGTTAGAAAAAATAGAAAAGTAATATGTTTTAGCTAAAAAAGTTAAATAATATTTAATGTGATTATTATTTTAAATAATTAAAAACATTAAAAGATGTTTTAGAATAAATAAATAAAGGTTTGCCCGTGATATTTTTGGGAAAAAAGGAATTTTAGTAATGAAAAATAGAAAATGTAACATTTTTTTGTTGAAAAAGATAATTGTCCATGTTATTTTTTTAAAAAGGAGGGGATTTTGTTAGAAAAAATAGAAAAGTAATGTGTTTTAGCCGTAAACGTAATTATTATTTAATGTTATTATTTAATATTTTTTTATAGATAAGAAAGATTAATTAAGTAAAATCACGAAATAAGCATTAAAAGAGGTTTTAAAATAAATAAGTAAGGGTTTGTCCGTGTCCATGATATTTTTGGGGAAAAAGGGATTTTAGTAAGAAAAAATTGAAAATGTAACATTTTTTTAGTTGAAAAAGGTAATTGTTCGTGTTTATTTTGGAAAAAGGAAGTGATTTTGTTAGAAAAAAAAATATAAAAGTAACAGTAAAAGTAATTACTATTTAATGTTATTATTTAATTATTTTTTTATAAATAAGTAAGGGTAATTAAGTAAAATCACGAAGTATCAAAAAACTGGTACCGTACCGACCAAACTTTTAATGTTTCGTCTTTAATAATACTAGCTTATAACCCGTGCGAAGCACGAGCTTCTTTTAATATATTATAATATTTCTTTTATAATAAAAATATAATATAATATTTTTATATATTTCTGTTATAATATAATATTTTTAGAAAAGGAGAGATTTTAGTAAGGACAAATAGAAAAGGTAATATATTTTAATTGAAAAAGGTAATTGTCCGTAATATTTTTGGAAAATGAGTGGATTTTGTTAAAGAAAAATAGAAAAATATGTTTTAATTATAAATATATAGGCATGTTAAAATGTGTAAGTTTTTTTAAATAATTAAAAACATTAAAATATGTTTTAAAATAAAGAAGTAAGGGTTCACCTGATATTTTGGGAAAATAGAGATTTTAGTAAGAACAGATATAAAAAGGTAAAAAGGTAATATGTTTTAATTAAAAAAGGTAATTGTCCGTGATATATTTTAAAAAGGAGTAGATTTTGTTAGAAAAAAATATGTTTTAATTATAAAACACAATTAGCTAGTTATTATTTTTATATTTTTATATTATTTTTTAATTAAGATAAATGATCGAAAACCGAAAATTAAAACTTTTAATGTTTCGGCTATTATAAGATACTAGCTTATATCCCGTGCGATGCACAGTTTTCTTTAATATTTTATAATTTTATTTAGATTTTTGTAATTATATCTTTTTTGATGAAATTTTAATATATATTTATATGTGTATATAATAAATTGGATTTATATATCTAACAATACAAGTATTTTAATTTAATAAATTGTTGACGTAATTTTTAGTAGTATTTTAAATATTAAAATAGAATGTTTTTTTAAATAATAGATCTAACGGTTCGTATTTATTTGCTCTTAAAAAATATAAGAGTGACTAAAGTGCATATAACAAAATATGTGCCCGTACCGAGTTTATTTTAACATATGCTATTACTTTTATTTTTTATTAATTATCTTATTTAAATTGAATATTATAAAAAATTATATTAAACATGGATTTTATAATTTAATATAATAATATTGTCATTATTTCTATATTTTGCCCGTGTTATTTTTAATTCGAATATGAGTTATTTCAATTAAAAAATATAAAACATACAATGTCTTAAAAAGGCAGTTAGTTACTTATTAATAATTATATAAAATTATATTACATTTATATATATATGTTGCCTGTGTTAGTTTTAGAAAATTAGTTGTTTAAATTAGAAAATAGAAAATTATATTACATTTCTATATATATGTTGCTCGTGTTACTTTTAGAAAAATTAGTTGTTTAAATTAGAAAAAATAAAAAAGGTTATATGTTTAGCTGAAAAGGATAAGTGATTATTTATTAATAATTATATATAACAATATTACTATTACATATTTATTTTTCATGTGTTATGTTTAGAAGATGAGTTGTTTTAGTTAGAAAATGTAAAACATATAATGTGTTTTAGTTGAAAAAAGTAATTAGTTATAAATATGTAATAATATTACCATTTAATATATATGTCACCTATTTTATTTTTAGAAGATGAGTTATTTTAGTAAGAAAAATATATAAAATAGGTAATGTATTTTAGTTGAAAAAAACAATTGATTATATATAGGCCCGAACTAAATTATAGATAGGTCCGGCCCAAATACCGACCGACCAAATTTTTTAATGTTTTGTCTTTAATAATACTAGCTTAAAACTCGTGTGATGCACGGATTGTTAATTGTTATTTTATTATTATTTTTTTAAATTTTATTAATTGTAATTGTGCAAAAAATAAGTAAGCATGTTAAAATAGGTAAACACTTTTAATTAATTAAAAACATTAAAACATATTTTAAAATAAATACGTATAGGTTTGCCCGTTATATTTTTTGAAAATAAGGGGTTTTATTAAGAAAAAATAAAAAATGTAACATATCTATACTATAATATTATAAGCAAACCACCCTTGTTAGTTTGGTCATTTGGTTTGGTCCTCTAAATAATAACCGTTAGATGTAAATATAGGTAAATGAGAACCGTTGGATGTAATATTAAAAGAATATTATTTTTTTGATATCTAAAATGCTATCACGGGTTCAAGGTTCGAATCATCTATTTGGTTGGTTGGTAGTTTGTTTCTCTAAATAATAATCGTTAGATATAAATATAGATAAATGAGAACCGTTTGATGTAATATTAAAAAAATATTATTTTCTTGGTATCTAAAATACTCCAACGGGTTCAAGATTCGAATCCCGTCAACAACATATTATTATTATTATTAAATATTTATATCATCTATTTTTCTAAGCTACATTCAAAAGTTCAAGATATTATTCCGTCGACAACATATTAAAAAATTTTAAGATCAAAATACAAATATATGATAATAAAATAAGATAAATAATAATAATAAATCATATAAAAATACTAAAATAATACATTAAAAATACTAAAATTCATTCGTGCATCGCACGGGTTATAGGCTTGTATTTAGTTTAAAAAGGTAAATGTCCGTGATATTTTTGGAAAATAAGGTTTTAAAATTTAATAATTAAAAGTATTTAAATATGTTTTAAAATAAACAAGTAAAGAGTTTTCTGTGATATTTTTGAAAATAGAATAGATTTTAGTGAGAAAAATAGAAAAATTAAATTGTAAAAGGCAATTTCCAGTGATATATTTAGAAAAGGTGATATTTTGTTAGAAAAACTATATAATGTGTTTTAACTGAAAAGGTAATTGATTATAAATAGGTATTTGATTATTTATATTTTAATATTTTTAGTATCATTTGTTAAAAAAAATAAGTAGACATGTTAAAATAGGTAAACTTTTAAAAATAATTATAAAATTAAAATATGTTTAAAAATAAATAACTAAATGTTTGTCCGTGATATTTTTAGAAAAGGAGAAGTTTTAGTAAGGAAAAATAGAAAAACTTACATGTTTTAGTTAAAAAAGGTAATTGCCCGTGATATATTTAGTTAAAAAAGGTAATTGGTTATAAATATGTAATATTATTTTTTAATAATATATTTCAATAAATAAGTAAGGTTAATTAAGTAAAAACATGAAGTACAGTTAATTAAGGGCAATTAAGTAAAATCACAATGTACTATACCGACAAACCAAAGTAAGGTTAATTAAGTAAAATCACAACGTACCATACCGACCAACCAAACTTTTAATGTTTCGTCTATTATATAATAGTATTGATAGTATAGATAGTAATAAAAATATTTTGTTAAAAATAATTAAATAAGACAATTACCCTACTAAAAAACAGGTAACAAAAAACATGTACATATTAAATAAGACAACATGTACCAAAAAAACATGTACCAAAACTTTTAATGTTTCGTATATTATAAGATAGTATAGATATATATTTGTTAATTATATAATTAAAAAAAAGAAAAAAAAATGTGTCGATATTTATATTTGAAAGCCCCAAAATAAAATTTTAGTTATTATTAAATTTTTATATCATTCTTTTAATAAAAAAAATAAAGAACTTATAAAAAATTTATAAATACAAATAATTTCAAATCATTGTTTCATAAGTTAATTTGAATTTACTATATGTTTGTACAATTTTTATGTTGCACTTAATTTATAATTTTTATGTTTGTACATTTTTTTATATAATGCAAAATGTTCCATCAAATATGATTTTATAATGGATAAATTTTATAATATAAAAACATTATTTAGGATGAATAATTACACATTCAATTAAAATTAGTAACATAAAAAACATTACAAATATCTAATAACTAGCTTAAAACCCGTGCGATGCACGAATTGTTAATTATTATTTTATTATTATTTTTTAAATTTTACTAATTGTAATTGTGCAAAAAATAAGTAGGCATGTTAAAATAGGTAAACACTTTTAATTAATTAAAAACATTAAAACATATTTTAAAATAAATACAGAGTTTTCTGTGATATTTTTGAAAAAAGAATGGATTTTAGTGAGAAAAATAAAAAAAATAAATTGTAAAAGGCAATTTCATGTGATATATTTAGAAAAAAAATGATATTTTGTTAGAAAAAATATATAATGTGTTTTAACTGAAAAGGTAATGGATTATAAATAGGTATTTGATTATTTATATTTTAATATTTTTAGTAATTGCATTTGTTAAGAAAAATAAGTAGACATGTTAAAATAGGTAAACTTTTAAAAATAATTATAATATTAAAATATGTTTAAAAATAAATAACTAAATGTTTGTCCGTGATATTTTTGGAAAATGAGAGGTTTTAGTAAGGAAAAATAGAAAAACTAACATTAGTTAAAAAAGGTAATTGCCCGTGATATATTTAGTTAAAAAGGTAATTGGTTATAAATAGGTAATATTATTTTTTAATAATATATTTCTATAAATAAGTAAGGTTAATTAAGTAAAAACATGAAGTACAGTTAATTAAGGGCAATTAAGTAAAATCACAACGTACTAACCAACCAAACTATAAATAAGTAAGGTTAATTAAGTAAAATCACAACGTACCGTATCGACCAACCAAACTTTTAATGTTTCGTCATTTATATAATAGTATTGATTAAATCACAAAATATAAAGTAAATTTTACTGAATTTTATTAATATTAAATACTTGCTTTTGGAATCAAGTGTCTCAAAATTTAATTTCGCTTTAGGCCTCCTAATGATTAGCACCGCCCAGCTCGTGCCAAGTGATTATTAAGCATTGCTATCAAAAAAAGTATACTAAATTTCCTACCTTTGGCAGTGGTTTTGTGAAGTTACACTATGCAATGATGCACAAAATTATTAAGGGCGAGAAAGAAGCCAGCGGCAGAGGTGTGGCCATTAAGGGAGGCAATGGTTGGCATAGGGAGTGACATGAGGTCAGTAATAAGGGACCTTACTTTCGACATCATGATGAAAAATCTCTGTTTGTTGTATTGAGCCCACGCTATGTCAAAGCCATTACAGAAAAACTTGCCTTCTCCCGTAGTGATAAGGGCAGCAGAAGTGGAAGGTGTGGCGGAAATTTCGCAGCGAATGCGATCAAGAGAAGCGGAGATGGTTGGAGTCTACAAGTGATGGATTGAGAAAGATGATCATCATTGCCGGTAAGTTTTAGGATGTAAACGCTTCCGCGCTTTTCTAAGCTGCACATTTTGCTGCCTCTTAAAATTATTTATTTTCTGTGATCATGATGCACAATTATGCTATAAATAATTGAAGGTGAATTTTTTTAATAGCTGTATGATAGTAGTCAGTTTGATCATTTCCCCACAATTCTGATTTTACACGATGCAACTACAGAGAGTGTTTGGAGAGAAAAATGATCGTCCTTTCCAAAATGAAAATAAGAAACACAGTGCATGTGAAATTAAAAAGTATGCAGAGTAAGCAGATATTTAAAAAGAAAAAGAGCAATCAAGTTCTTGATCGATCTTTATATCTACCTATAAATCAAAGTCATGACTCTGCTCCCTTGATTGTTTGATGAGAATGTTTTGGCATTAATCCTTGAGTTGGAACAATACTCACCTGATCATGCAACACAACATTACAAAGAAATTTTCTATTTTCTACGAAACCTTTCCCATTACAGTTTCTCTTCACCAATTGTTCCCCAAGCTCCACTGCGGCTGTCACAATCTCCTCCAATGCATCAAGGATCCCCTTCTCCATCGCGTTCTTGGCTGGCATCTTCTCTGCCTTCGTAACAATGTCAATCCAAACAGCCGGACTCGAAATTTTGGCCTTAAGTTTAGCCCTAAAGAAAAGTGTCTGAATTATTGTCTTGCTATCTAGCCCATCCATGTATAAAAATCCACTGTCCTTTTTCATAAAAACGTAATCGTGGCTGAGGGAAAGCATGAAACCAGTGCCAGTAGCTAGGCCATTAACGGCGGCAATGGTTGGCATAGGAAGAGATATGAGGTCAGCAAAAAGGGCTTTTATTTTGGACATCATGAGGAGGAGTCTATCTTTGTTGGACTCAACCAACGATATGTCGCTGCCATTGGAGAAAAAATTGCCTTCTCCGGTAGTAATAAGGGCAGCAGCAGTGGATGGTGAGGCAGTAGCTTCAGAGCGGATGCGATGAAGAGCAACAGAGATGGGTTGGGTTGAGACGGTGATCATCGTTGCCAGTAAGAGTTAAAATGTAAAGGCTTCCGCGTTTCTCCAAGGTGCACATTTCTTGCTGCCTCTTTTAATAATCTATCTTCTGCGATAGATAAGTTGAAGATATGCGTTAAAGGGGGCTGGTATTATACAGTGAGAATCTTAAATATACGTATAATGCACAATGTGATCTTTTTCAAAAGCGGTCGAATACTAGCCAATTTGATTTTCACACAATTCTGACTTTAGACGTGCGCTGCTGCCACTGAGAGTGTTAGGTTTTTGAAACAATGTTATATGCATTTGTATCATGTCATCGATATGATCAATAAAGCGATCATTGTCATCCACAAATTTCAAACCCCGCCTTCAAGCTCCTTCACATTTCTGGCCAGAAATGCAGAAATTGTACAGCAGGTTGAATTTTTCAAAAATAGTACACGGCGTGGTGACTTCGGGAAAATTTCACCACCTCATGTGGCGACCCCTTAATTTTTTTTTTCATTCTTCACTTTCCCTCCGGTTGTCGGTCAGTAAAAATGAGTTGTTAACTAATAAAATTTGGTTTTCAACAATCGATTTTGAAGGTTTAAGAAATGTACTTGCAAAATTTTATTTTTAAATATTAAGTGTAACTATGTAAAATTTTGGTCCAGAAATGAAAACTGTTATTACTAGACAATGAACCAAGATTGTAGAAGCGAAGTTGAATACAATCTTTAAAAATTCTTTAGTTCTTGACAGAAGAGATATGAAAGTAAATTCAAGAACAGAAAAACAAACACATAAAACTAGCACAAGAATTAAAAATTCAGGTGGATTGATTTGTCCACCTGAGGGATTTTATTTAGAAGAAATCTCTGTGATGTTTATGAATAAACACACAGCTGCATACACACTATTCTAGCTTCAACAATTTACAAAGGATATTGTTTTGAGCTCTCTAAATTGCCTAACTGATTTCTCTGGTTCTAGAATAATGCTACACTTGGTTATATATCCCAAGTTTACAAGATATTTCGAACAGATAATAATACAAAAAGTAAATATGTCCAAGATCCTTGTTTCTCCATTCTGAGTAGTGGTCCATGTGTTGGTAGCTTGCCCTTCTTGGCTGATTGTCTTTGATAGAAATGCTACTTTTGACTAGACAAAACCGAATGCTTCTTCTTCTCGTGAGTTTTCCAGAAATGCTGGTTTTCATGTTCTGTGAATTCTGTCAACCCTTGTGCTCTGTCTGAATTGTCCTTTTCACAAAGTACAGAGTGTATCTGTAGATGCTATTTGTGTTGTATCCGTTGAAGGTATCTTGATCACATCCGTAGACAGCTAGTACTGCTATCCATAGACAGTACTTTGTCCACATCCGTAGAATGCTAATGTTGCTTATCCGTAGACAGTCAATTTCACTTTTGTAAAATTACAAGGCATAGACTATTTATAATTAGCCTCCCTATTCTGCATATCCACTAATAGTCAACATGACTTATTCAGCCTAAAAACTAATACTTCAACTTCTACATCAGAATTACAAATCAAGATTACACATCATGACTGCACATCAGGATTGTACATCAGAATTGCATATCAGGATTGCATATCAAGATTACATATTAGGATTGCATATCAGGATTATTCATCAGGATTCCTTAAGCATGTTACATTGAGTCTTATCCGTAGATAAGCTACCCTTCTACGGATACTACAAAAGCATGTTATCCGTTGAAGGCTACATTTTTACTTATACAATTTTCACTAAGTTAATCTAGTTATCATCAAGAAACAACATAGTTCATAACAATCTCCCCCAATTTATGTCTGGTTGAGAATCAGATATAAATTAAGAGTCTTGATGATAACAAAACCACTTCTAATAAATAAACAGTAAGCAGTAAAAATTGTATTAAACTACATTATTGAAATACTGAAGAGTAGAGATAATTACATAGAGAGTGCTCATATAGACTGAGCAGGTTTAATTCCTTTTCTTCTCTCTTCGAGGCTGAATCTTTTGTCTCCCTTCCTTAACATAGTTTGCCTTGATTTGATCTTGAAGCTTGTTGTAGAATGCATCTTCTTCAGCAATTTTTGGATCCAGCTTGGCTTGCAACCATCTAAGGTACTTAGTGTTAGCCTTAGACAATTGATCTTCAATCCTGAAGAATCTTCTACAGCCCTTGTCATCCTTGAATTCCATCATCCAGTAAGGTTGGAGATGAATTCTTTGTCCATTGTAAGGGATCTTCAATTTTCTTGGCAAACTATCAGAAGAATTCCAGCTATTCCTAATTTCTTCAATCTTCTTCAAAACAGCACTTCTTGCAACCTCGGAAAATCCCCTTGTGTTCTTGAAGCCTGAGAAGACCTTCAACAAGGTGGAATATCCTTCATTAAACACTTGTTGCAAGGGTCATGCTCTCACCTTCCCTCCTTTGTAGATAAAGGTTAGTCTTTCAGGCATATCTCTGAATTTATCTGTTGGCGTGGCTACTACAATATTGAATAACTTGATTCTGCATTCTGGTGAGTTAGCCTCACTAGGGAATTATCGATCTATACGTTGAAGGCCCGATTCTATATTCCAATAAGTTATCCTTATTGGGGGATCATGGGTAATTAAGTTTGTCGATACGCTCTTAGGGTCTAATCCTATATTCTAGCAAGTTATCCTTGTTGGGGGATCATGATACGCCACGCGTGACATTAACTTTGGAGAGCTTGCTAGTCTGGTGGGTTATCCTCATCGGGGGTAAAGATCAGCTTGTGCATTTGGAGTAAGTCATGACTTTTCCCTGCAAATAATGACTGATGTGGTAGTTGGTAACGGTTGATGTTGGCTGCAGTACTTAGGGCTAATGTTGTATCCGTGAAGACACGGTCATGGTTGAGCCTTGAGGTAATCGACTAGGCTTCATAGGATGAGTTCTCCTTAGTGGGCTTTGCACTCGTCATGGGTTGGTACTTCGTACCACCAACTTAACTTTGTGGGTTTGGGCTTTGCAAACGCAACCATAGTCCATGAGGTTTTTTGTCCTCCAAAAATTATGTAGGCTTGATTCCCTATAAATAAGGATACGTAGGCACATTATAATGGGTTAGAAGAGAAGTGCTCATGATCGAGCCACCATCATAAAACCCTTGTAATCTCAGCCCCCAATTCAACACAACCATCACACTCCGGTGACTTTTCCGGAGAAGAACCACTAACACAGATCTTGATTACGGCTTGTAACCTCAAATTTTATATCACACATTCCTCCGTTAACATCAATGACATCAGAAAGAATTAAAGGTACTGGTAAGGAGAAGATCAATCTGAGGATCTACTTCTGCAATATCCTAAATAAAGAGGGAGAGAATCCTTAGGTTTAAGTACTATTTTGACGCTTACAGTATTAAGCAACGCCTGACCCTATGGGAGAGGCAGAGGCGACTGCTGATCACATACAATGGCGATTACACTAATACATTATTTGTAGAAAAAACAGGTTGGATAAAAAGATCAAAGTCGAGACTTAACTTCCTCGATTAGTATACGAGAATTCTTTAACATTTCATCAGTTTCAACAATTGTAAGCTCATGCAACACTTCGTTGAAAAGAATTTTTCTATTTTCTGCATATACTTGCCCATCCCAGTTTCTCTTCACCAACTGTTCCCCCAGCTCTACCGCTGCTGCCACCGTCTCCTATATAGTATCATAAGCCGCATCAATAATCCCCTTCTCCACTGTTTTCTCCGCTGTCATCTTCTCTGCTTTCAAAACCACGTCGCGCCAAACAGCTGGACTTGAAATTTTGGCTCTAAGCACAGCTCTAAAAAAAGTGCCAGTAAGTACTGCCCCGCTATCAAGCTCACTCATGTTAGAAAACCCACGGTCCTTTCTCATGAAGACGTAGTCATGGACGAGAGTGAGAATGTATCCAGTGGCGGATGCATGGCCATTGACCGCAACAATAGTTGGCATAGGGAGAGACATGAAGTCAACTAGGAGGGATCTTATTTTAGACATCATGAGGAATATTTTATCTTTGTTGGATTGAGCCCATGCTATATCGCCACCGTTGGTATAAAAAAACTTGCCTTCTCCTGTGATGATAAGAGCAGCAGAAGGTGAAGGTCTTGCGGTGGTTTCAGAGCGAATTTGATGGAGAGCGGCAGAGATAGAGTCTACTAGAGACGGGTTGAGCCGGTGATCATCATTCCCGGTGAGTGTTAGAATGTAAACATTGCCGAGTTTGTTTTAAGGTGCACATGTCTATGCTACCTCTTAAATTTCTTTATCTTCTCAGATTAGCCAATTGAGGGTATTTTATATCAGAAGATAATTTGTTTATTACTACTCACCCATCAACATGGCCAGCAGACAAACAGTCAGTTTGCAGCCAGCTAGCTTGATCTTATAATGTACAACTTCTAGCAATGTGATGTTCACATTCTATGTCTTATAATTATAAATTAGATACCATCGTACTGCCTAGATGTTTCCAACTCTCAAATTTTCAATATTTTTTCAATAACACGTTAAATTAGAAATGTTCACTTAATTTTTTGAACTGATTTTAACTTTGCTATAATTTCAAAGTATGCATTACCAGCAATTCTACTCAACTAACACATACTCCCTCCGTCCCAGTGAATTCTATACATATACACTGGGATTGGGCACGTGGACTAAGAAAAGATATAAAAAATGAGTAAAATTAGATGAAAAGTGAGTAAAGTGGTGGGACCTATCAATATTTAATAATAGATTTGAGATAGTGGAGGAAGTAGTGGGTGTAATAGTGATTTATATTGTTATAGAATAGAGATAGTGGAGAAAGTAGTGGGTGTAATAGTGTTTTATATTATTAAAAGTTACTATTTTTGGAATGTATAGAAATGAATGGGACGTACCAAAATGGAAAGTGTATAGAAATGGCTGGGACGGAGGGAGTAGTTGTTATGGTGGAGTGCAGACCATTCCACGATGTGAGATAAATTATGCAACTCTCTTGTGGTACCGAAATTAGATATAAGGGATCTGTTAATGCGATTTTACTAGGAAGCGGAGTGAAGTTTGCGACAGATCGTTCCCACCAACACAAGAATACACATTCAATTCATTGCAAGAATGAGACCGAACACGCTACCACACCGAGACTAAACATATTTTTTAATAATTTAATTTCGCAAAAATGTAAAAATAATACTATGTGATTTTCCAATATACAAGAACCAGTGCAATTGGCAACTAAAACTTTTAGACAAACTCATGATTTGCCAATGCCAGCTAAAAAGCAAATGATAAAAGAGAAAGATTAAAAAAAAGGTTTTATTTATTAAACCACACAATATTGTTTAATTTCACACACAGTTGCCGCCAATCAAACGCATACATTCCATCAATATATACATAAACATATATCCTATGATGGCGAGTTACAGTCCTGGAAGTTTCAGATTACAGCTCGGAAGCATCTCCAAGCTTCGATCATCGCCGCCGAAAACGCCGTCGGAGCCTCTCCGCCGCGCCGTCGCGGTTTCTCTTTCGCTCTCTCACTCCTCCGCCGTTGCCTCCGAAGCGTTGCGGATACTTAGGGTTAGAATTTGCTCAATTCTCCTGCTCAATTATCGTATTTTGTATGTAATTGTGGTTGTGTTGCTTGTTTCTCATTTTTGTTGTTGTGTTTAGTAATGCTAAAATGTGTTTCAAAAATTGCTTTTTCCGTATGCTACTGCTTAAATGATTTATGCTCGAAATGATAATCGGAGAAGTAAATGTACTCTATTATAATGTACTCTATGTGTTAAAGTGCAAAATTCATGTTTCTACGTTTTGTTAATTCCACTGCCAGCTAGATTCCAGCTAGTTCTCCACATTAGCAGTTTGTTATAACAGATTAAAAGTTAGTTACTAATGCTGTGAGATTGTACATTTAGTTAGTGCTGGAAATGTTAAAAGTTATGCTCTACTGGTTTTTATTACTGGTGTTCTCTTCTTTAGTGCCATTCCTTTAGATTTTAAAATCATTCATTTTGATTAAAAGATGTATATCGGAGAAGGGCTCGTATACTGGTTACACCACCAAACACTCATCTCCATTCTTTCTAATCACTTTACTTATTTAAAACGCCATTTCTCCTGCCGCGAGTGCATGCTTCAGGAGAAATTTGTGTTAACCTTGGGAGCGATCGACATTCAGACTTGCACCTTTGGGTTTTGCCTGAGTTGCTCGTTTCACATGCTAATTCTACACAACCAGTGTCTACCAAATTTAGTAGAAGTGGTTTCAATTACTGGAAATGAGCAATGATTTTGACTCTTTCTTCAAAGAATAAATTAAGATGCAATGATCTCATATGTTCTTGGCTTATATTCAATCTAGATGATGTAAAATCATGAATTATTTAGTTTGGCATAATTTCCTCACAATTGTATATTTCGTTTTCGTGACAACTATTCTGTCATGCTTCTCACTACCATCCAGGCAAGCTTTTTTTATTTTATTAAGATAAGTTTCTTAATGGCAGGATTATCTGGCAGCACATACAACAACTGACTTGGCTTACGGTGTGATCATAGAACATACACTTGCTGAGAGGGAGAGAAGGTAACTTGCGATAATATTTTCTTGTAGATTGATCCTGATATCCTTTCATGTAATACTGCGTCGTATGCCCCAATTTGTTTTGGTTCTTTTACGAACTTCTTCCATGCATGGAAATAGTTTAAAGTTGTGAACTCCTTTTTTGGCCTTGTATCTATTATAATTATTGACCAATTTTTAAACAAGGATTGATGGAAATGCTGAATTTATAGTACATTTAAAGTGAAAATTTTGTCAATTAAACGAAGACTAAAATGCTATTGTTGTATTCCCTATAATGCGAAGATGATGTCCATGCAGTACCAGCTTTTTCCTTTAATTAGAGTTGACCAATTATATATATTGTACGAATTTTTAAGCAAAAGTTTCATAAAATATGTTTGATGTATTATAGTTATAAAAAAAGAAAAAAAAAACCAATTAGACTTCTGGATAATTTAAGCATAATGTAGGAGATGGAACATGATAGAGGATAAACATGGTAGCAGTTCCTACAATTTTCTTGTTATTTCTTATTTTTCTTACTCTTGTACAATATAGCCCTTAAGTGAAGTAGTCTTTGTGTACTTTTGGCACTAATACTACTTCTGGTTGCATCAGCCCAGCTGTAGTAACAAGGTGTGTGGAGCTTCTGAAACGTTATCTTTTACGGTAAGTTCTGGTTACAAATCCCGTAGCTCCTCTTTGTTTATTCAGAATGTGGTTTTGTGGCTTTAAATTATACAAGAAAATGAGGCACATAATTCATCAATTTATGAGGTCCTTAGCTCGGTAATTTATATCCATTTTACCTGTTTGGTTACCTAGGAGCAAGTTCGGATAAAGGGACATTTACTCCCTGGATTTTTGAATCTTTGAAGTGTCAATGAATCTTTAGTATCTTAATTTCTCATATTTTAATAATGTGTCAAAGTCATATGTTGAATTTTCATTTTAAGATTTTTAATATTTAAGTATGCTAGTTTTACATAAATATGTAACATTGTTCCCCCATTCTTCTAGCTTCTTCACAGTATTAAGGTTTCCCTTTATGACTTTGTGATATAAACAAAGCTATGGATTGAAATGTATAGTACAAAGCTTAAACATGATTCCATGTTTGTTACAGATATAAACCAAGCCATTACTACAGATTGACAGTTTCTGTGCAAGCATAATTTGTGAGTGTGATATCAGTCCAAACAGTAACTTGTCTCCATGGTCAAGATCTTTAAGTCAATCTAGAGCATCTGGAACATCTTCGAAAATATCTATGTTCCCCGTGTCTAGTTTTGCATCAGGGGCACTTGTCAAATCTCTTAACTATGTTCGTTCTCTAGTTGCGCAACATGTACCAAAAAGATCATTTCAAGCTGCTGCTTTAACTGGCACACCTACAGCATCAAGACAATTTCCTCCATCATTGTCATCTCTTTTAAGAAAATCTTTCAATTCTCACCTGAATCCTACAAGTCTTAAAGAATCTTCAGAGCTCAAAGAAGCATCTACTGCTTCTGTTTCAAATTCAGTAAGTACTGAGACTGTTGATGGAATAGAATATTATGAGTTTATAGCCTCCGATATTTACAAATGGCGTTGGCATGGACATCAGCAATCATCATCGCTTTCACCTGGTAGGTAGACTGTGCATCTTCGGTGTGATTTTTTGCTTGGACTGATTATATTCTACAGCATAATATGTTCATTATCATTTGTTATGGTTGTTCCTTACAATCATGTTCACTAATTTGTCTTGCAGTGATTATCTCCTGAATACTCAAGGTGTAAATAAGCACAGTTTTCTTGAAGTAGGGGCGGCATCACTCCTTGTTGGAGACATGGAAGCCAAAATGAAGGGTCAACTTTGGAGAAATTTTGTGGCAGTTGATATGCCTTACTTTGATAAATTGCTCCAAACTTCATTGCTGACAACAGTCACAAACACTGCCTCTGCTTGTGCCCATATGAGAGCAATAACCGCATCTAAACACTCTAAAACAGGCCCCGGCCCTCCCCAAATATGGCATGTTCTTCTTACTCAAATCTACTCTATGATACTTTACTACTCTTTCATGTCACTATTAAATATACTAGTTTCCTCTTCATTCCACTTCATATGTACAGTCTCTGTACACTACCAACAAATATTCACTAAGAAAGTTACAAATATGGGTAGAGAATTTCTCTATGTTGAAGTTCTCTAGTAAGAATTTTTTAATATCCCAAATTCTGAAGTTCCTATTTATAACTAGAGATTGGAAGAAATATAGGAATATGATTAATTAATGCTAGGAAGAGAAGAAGTATGAAATTTAGGGGGGATGTATTGTGTCAAGATTTTGAAAGACTGTTGAAATCAAGATATATTTAGTTTAAAAATTTTAGAGAGAAAAAGAATTCTGGCAGAGAAGTGGGATATAAAGAGGTTTGTCCTGTGTTGGAACTTCCCTCGTATCATTAAATTTGGACAAACCTCCGGAATACATACTTGGAAATTCCTGTTATTGTCGTTCTCCTTTAACAGATAGAATATTTGACAAGCTTATAAAGATCCTAGCATTTATATGATTTCTCAAGGTTGTGTTAATCATCTAATTTTTTTAATAGGTTTGCACTATTGCATTTTGTTTAGGTTGTCAGAGAATCATCTTGTTTTTTTACTAATGAGAATCATCTTACCTGTTATTTGTTTCAGGGAAGATTCTCATGTGAGCACCTACCAACCGCGTCCTCGACCATTTTTCCACTACCGTCATTACAGGTATATTGATCTTCAAAAAAAAAAAATCTTAACAGTATTTTTATTTCTGTGACTCATTATTGTTGAAGTTATGATAGTGATTGCATTACTGGTTACACTGTATTGATGTCTATTGATAATTCTCTAATGGTAATCAGTTGGACTGCTTTATTTTATGGAAATATTTTCAGGAAATTGTACACCATGTAGCCATGGTATAGATCTGTACCACATCTGATTATTTCTGTTAATGTTTTTTGTATATATGTATATCAGTGAACAGCAACCATTACAACTAAGTTCGGCGGAGGTGTGCGAGGTCATTGCCGCCGTATGCTCAGAAGCACCTTCTCTAGCTACTAACATGATGAATGTGTCGTTTAAATTAAGTAACAGCAGTGGAAAGCCGTCGATGGATATTGCCATGAGCGTTCTTATAAAACTTGTTATTGACATGTATGTTTTACTTCATTCAATCGTTTCATCAACACATTACACATGTTATGTTATATTCCTACATACTTCATTTTCTTCTCTATCAAAACCCAATATATAGATTCTAAAAAGCAGCATAAGTTTGGAAAACTGATTTTTCTCAATTGGGATTTAACTGAGTGTACATTTAATAATTCTCTGCTTCATCTACATATGTTTATGATAGAAATCTAGGTTGAAAAAATGTTGCAAAAATTCCTATTTTTGCCTACTTAACCTCATAGTCTATACGCTTACTCATGTGCGTGGGTTAAAAATGTGCCCTCGAGAATGACATTCTTATATCGATCTGAGCTAAATTTATAATTTGTCATTTAATATTGTTCATCCCTTGAATTACTCCGTATGTCATTCAAGCTATGTTTTATGTTTAAGTCAGAGCCTAACATTTTTAATATATGTATCATTCAACCTTGATCTAGCTTTGTTCTCCAAAAGTCCACTTCCTATACAGGGATGCTTAAATCAGTAATGCACCGTTTGGTTGGGGAGAATGGAATGAGAAATTGTTAGCAAATAATGGAGAATAATTGGAGGCAGGAGTGGAAAATATTAGGGAGTGTGATTCTATATAATGAGATTCGTGAAAGAAACTGAGTAAAAATGGAGCATTCCTTCTCACATTAGAGGTTTGGGTTTTAGTTTATCCCCATAATGGAATGGAAGGGGGGAAGGAATGAAAATTAACAATGTTAACCCCATATGTTAGTACAAATTTCATTCCAGTTCATTCAATTTATTCATTCCAACCATATACAAAGTAAGAATTTCAGATTATCTGATTTGGTTCTGTCTATGGCGAATATATTTCTACTCATTTGATGTCATGATAATGAAGTACTATCAAATGATCGATCAGATCTAACGCATATATGTATGTCCTAAGTTGTCTAAAGTAGACGAAGACGATGATGGGTTCAGTTCGATAAATATAATTCATTCGAATGTTATATTGCATCTTGATCTGGTATATTTTTGCTTTTTCTTAATTAATTTCTTCATATTTATTGTACAATATTGTCCCACAAGTCCACAACATGGTTTTGTAGGTACGTAATGGATTTTGCCTCAGCAGCTCCGTTGGCTCTATCAATGCTTGAGGTTGTTAAACTTTCTCATTTTCATATTGTTATATACAAATCATTTTTAGAAATAACTGTTACATATATCTATATATGTGACATTAACATTAATGTATTATTATGTCTGTAATATGAATTTTATCTTCAGGAAATGCTTAGTACTTCTAGATTAGCCTCAAAAGCTCGTGCTTTTGATTTGCTTGTAAATCTTGGGATTCACGCCCAGTTGTTGGAGCCTTTGGTAGCAGACAATGATCCCACAAATGAAGATGAATTTTCCCAGCAACCATATCTTGACCAAGTTCCACAACTTGTCAATCATGGCACAGTAAATCCAGACTACTCTAAGAAGGGAAACTCCTCAGCTGTTGATGATTTTGAGTCTTGGATTTTGGGTATTTTATATGAGCTTCTACTTCATCTCGTTCAGGTATCAGATCTATGTCACTAGTTCTCAACATATCAAGAATCTGGAGCATTGTAACAGAACCTATTATGTAATTATGGTTTAAATTGTATATCACAAAAAAGAGAGACAAGACGTTTTATGTATAAAATATGGCAAAGAGTTCAAAAATGACTACCTAAACCAAGCAAGAAGCAGCACCCCTCGTCATTATTATTTTGATTGCTTCAGTGATCATTATTGCTAAGAAAAGCCTGTTAAACGAAATAATTTTTGCTTATACCGAAGGAGAGAATACAATAAGATTAAATCCAAGTTCAATCATTAATTATTTAATTGTATGTATCATATACAAGGCTATTTAGCATTCCTTAAATACTTCCTAAGGATGACATGTGATGCAAATTCTAGGAGATATGGGGGCAGTATATTCAAGAAAGAAGAAGGTCCCAGCTAATGTTCAAGTTCAGTGAATGTCCAGATTCTTTATTAAGTTAATTGTATGGAGTCCTAAAATTTATGAAAACAAGTCTAGGAGTTTCTTAGGAGTCTAAAGGTCCTTTGACTTCGAAGTCTTGAAAGTTATCCAACTAGAAGCTTACTATTAGACCTATAAATATTTGTAATCAGATTTGTTTGGAGGGGGAGTTGAATTAATTAAGTTTTATTGCTTCTTGGGTGTGAGGCCTAAGTACTCTAGGTGTGAGGCCTGGAATCTGCAATCTACAATCTAGGTGTGAGGCCTAGTTTATCCTTTTCTTTTCATAAATCAGTTTATCATTCTCTCTTTGTTCCATTCCTGAATTGTTCGATCTAAAGTATAAGCGCTGAATATAAAAAGATCCTGAATCAACATGCAAGTTTACCCATTCTGGCATTAAATGCAACTTTAGAACTTAAAAGTGAATATATATATATATATATATATATATATATATATATATATATATATATATATATCTTTAACAGTGGAGTATATACTATTTCACTTGAATGTCATGGCATCTGAACTGCAGTCGCCACGTCCTGATCTTTTAAACATTTATGACAGACTTTGTTCAGATATGTCTATTTTTAATCACACAACATATTGATAAGGTAACTGTATGTTGTGTCATGGTAATAAATCATACACTCATCAGCTCTGTTACCATGACTATAATTTTATCTCCATGCCCGTGTTGGGCACTCGACATAACATTTTAGGCCAGAAACATGCAAAAAGTTCAAAATAGTATGAAACCTGGACAGATATCTATGTTGGACACTTCCAGCTAGGTCATGAAAGGTTCCAACCTAGGGGGAAAGAAATTTTAAAGTTATTTATGACTTCTTCTCCAGTGGAGTCATACTAGCTTTAGTCTTAAACTTTTCATGATAGAACTGCTAGATAAGGTGCTGATCGCAATGACAAAATACTAATCATTTTGTTCTGAGGCATGTTACAACATTTCTTTGTCTGAACTCTGAAGTTCTTATCTCAGATGCAAGAAAAGGAAGAATCTATCTGGGCTTCTGCTCTTAGCTGCTTACTTTATTTTGTCTGCAATAGAGGCAAAATCTGCAGGAGCAGATTAGTGGGTCTTGACATAAGAGTAAGCCATCATTTTCATTGTTTTATTTACTATATTTCTGTTGAACTCCCTTGAATTCTTTTATATTTTATTTATTTTTGTTGCAGAAAAGAGTGTTTATATATTCACCCTTTTTTATGTACTCTTGCTCCTCTTCATAATGATTTTATTTCTTCTGCAAATACTTTACAAATTTGTTCGTTCTCAGCTTAATGCTTTTTGACTTTTTTTAAATCTAAGAATTAAAATTCAGAAGGATATCATTCACACAGGTATTCAATGCATCGCATGTTGCTAGATCACCCTAATGAGATACTTCATGTTGCATTGTTATGATCGTGTTTTGCACTTATTTCCGAATTCTGTTACCTAGTCTCTTCACTTTTTTCTGTACTCATACCCGTGTCGGATATGACATGACTACTGTGTGAGTGCAGGATCTGAATCCTATCTTTGGTGCTGCACCCAGATACTTCCCCCTTTAGCTGTCAAAACCAAAACAGAATCTAAGGCCTCTTTTATACTTACTTGTAAGGGGAAAACATACAAGAGAAATTGTTTATATGTTAACAATTTTAATTTGGTGCTGTGAATATTTAAGTATTTTGTGCAATTGATTTATTGGTAATCGTCACTTTCTTTGCAAATGAAGAATGTATAAAATCATAGTGATCGAATATTACTTACTTCTATTGCAGGTAATCAAGGTTCTTATACAGGTTAGCCGAAGGAACTCCTGGGCAGAAGTTGTCCATTGCAAGCTTATATGCATGTTAACAAATATGTTTTATTTAGTTACTGATGGACCTAGTCCTAGTTTCGCTAGTCCTAGATTTCTGGTTGAACATATCGATCTGATTGGAGGAATTGGGTTTGTTTACATAGAGGTATGGTGCTGATTTCTTCTTCTTTTTTTCTCTACAGGATATTCGTTTTCAAAATAAATATGATGCTTTAATATAGGTCTCCAATAGAAAAAAATTCAACTTGTATCATAGTTGACATTAGTAAATATCACAAATAATTAATTAGCAACAAAACAGTATGACAAATAGTTTACCAAATACTAGAGTAATAATTTACTGATTCAACTTTGGTGATTCTAGATAAAATGAACTGCGTATGTTTTAAGTAAAAGTCAAGGTGGTCAAAGAAAAATGAGATAGAGCCATAAAGGGGGTAAAGGTTGCAAAGTAACTTGTTATTCGTCATACATGAATATATCGAAAGGATTATAGAATAGATTACTGATTAGATATTTGGTCTTCCTATACTTTGGCCAAGAATAACTTTTGTGTACACATTTGAGCTTCTCCTTATTTAATCATTTGATAATTCAATTTCTAAAATAATCCTGAAACATAAACGTCGTTAGCATTTAAAATGGGAAGTCCCAAAACAAATGTGAAGTAGAACTTAAAGGTGTTTATTCTAATAAAGGAATATTCCTGCCATTGGATGCCTTGTCACGTTAGAGCTTCTGTTTCTATTTTTATCTCCGAAGAGATTACTAATATCTTTATGAACTTACATTATTAATTTAGTACCTTTTAGGATATGATTATAACATTTCAGACAGTTATATTAATTTTTTTGATATACATGATTGACATATGTTAATCTTCTCATGCAGTTTGTGCTTGCAAACCTGAGGGTTGATAGGAGAAATCTTTACATGGTGCTTTTTGACTATGTTTTGCATGAAATAAATGAGGCATGTTTGACTTCTGGAGTTTCTGAGTATAGCGATGATGAAAGTCAAGTTATTGCTACGCTACTCACTCTCACGGATGCACCCGAAGCATTGCATATTTCTGTTAGGCTTGGAGTGGAAGGTGTTGGGGACCTCTTGAAAATATCAGTTGCTGCTGCGTTGTCCAGATATGCGAACTGTGACAGACTAAATATGGTAATGTGGTCATGCATCCATTTTCTTTCAAGTCCTCAAAAAATATTACCTGTCAATTTTATGCACTTGTTAATTTGTTAACATAAAATATGTAACTTGTTAATTTGTTGTGTTTTGCTATGTTTTACTTGCAAAAAATATTTAATTTTAAAGATTTTAAATGAAAATAGTTATTTTCATAGAACATAATTTATAAAATTTTATATTTTGCTAAATTCAACTTGCAGAACGTATGTGGTCTCCAGGTCTCCACAAAAAATAAAACCTTAAGGTGTCAGAGTAAGGCCCCAAATGGATCTTATGCTATATTTCAACACTCCCCCTCACTCCCCATCTTTGGGGCATTAATTTGCCTTCGTGTCCCTCATAAATTGTGAGACTATTGGGGGTGGCAGGGAGTCGAACTCGTGACCCCCGCCAACCAGAGCTCTGATACCATGTTGAGTAACCAGCTCATCTAAAACCTTAAGGTGTTAGAGGAAGGCCCCAAATGGATCTTATGCTATATTTCAACATGTTGAAATTTATTAAAGACTAGAATGATAACTGCATAATAAACAAAGTAAAAACTGATATATATACAAAAACGAATACTCCTGGGACTACATTTTATTCTCTTCTAAATTTTTTTTTTTTTATAAACTGAACGTACATACAAATATATATAGACTAGTCACCAGAGGTGGTGCCTAAAAACATGCAACTATCTTCCTACTTAAACTCCACTACAACCACTTATTCACTACCTAAAAACCAGCAACTTACTTCCTATTTTATCTCCACTTCTACTAATTCAAATAAAACAAATATCTAAATAATAAGTTTAAGATTAATTTCCAACAATCACCCCCATAATCTTAAACTTACGAAGCACTTCTCTTCATCTGTGATGCACTTCTCACCACCATCAATTTTGATGCACATCTCATCAGTTAGCCATGCCGAAATAAACTAAGATGAAGATGGTTGTGGTCGTGTTGCTGGAGGTTCACATGGTGGTCATTAGGCTCCAGGGGTTATATTATAGAGAATACATAAACAATAGGTACTAGGCAGAAGTGTATCATGACAGTGAGCATGAAATTTTGGCACAAAATGGCCATAGAAGAAATTAATTTTAGCATCATTGTGGGTGAGAAGTGCACCATGGAGAGAAGTGCTCCAAATTTTTGATATTGGTGATAATGTGCATCAACAAAAATTCGTAGGTGACGAGAAGTGCTTCGTAAGTTTAGATTAAGGGGGAGATTGTTGGAAATTAATCTAAACTTGTTTTATTGTTTTATTGTTTTTAAATTAAACAACTAATAATTTTAAAACAATAAAACAATAAAACAAGTTTAGATTAATTTCCAACAATCTCCCCCTTAATCTAAACTTACGAAGCACTTCTCTTCATCTGTGATGCACTTCTCACCACCATCAATTTTGATGCACATCTCATCAAAAAAAACACTTTGGAGCACTTCTCCCCATGGTGCACATAATCACCCATAATTCTAAAGGAGGGGTTCTGCCTCGACCAATTGTGCCATGACTTCTTCATCAGTTTGGAATCTACAATTCTTTGCCAGATGCCCATACCTTTTGCATTTGAAGCATTGTGGCTTTCCTTTGTGCCAACAATCCTTTTCTTCATGACCAATCTTATGACAATGATTGCATTGAATTTTATTGCCTGTGCCTTTTGAGAATGAAGTTTTAGCTAATAAGAGTCCCTCATTTTTTCCTCCATTTTCTTCCTCCCTCATTGATCTCCTTTGGTCGACGGCATGGAGAGAATTGATTAATTCTGAGAAAGTTAATTTTGAGAGATCTTTAGTATCTTCAAGTGAAGAAATTTTAGTCTCATACCTTTCCGGAAGAGTTACCAAAAGCTTGTCCACGACTCTTTGACTTGAAAATTCTCCACCAAGTAATTTGATTTGATTGACAATGGACATCAACCTACTCCCATATTCTTTGACACCTTCGTTACTTTTCATCCCCATCATCTCAAACTCCCTTTTGAGGTTGAGAATTTGCATAAGTTTGGTTTGTTGGTTGCCTTCGAACTCCTCTTTGATTTTTTTCCATGCTTCTTTAAGAGACTCACAACCCATGATTGTTGTGAAAATCTCTTCAGACACCGCTGAATGGATACATGAAAGTGCCTTTGGCTTTCTTGCCATTTCTTCTTCATGTTTCTTGATTTGGGCTGATGTTGGATTTCCTGGAAGTGGAGTAGGCTCAGTGTCACTCTCAATAACGTCCCATAAACTAAGAGCTTTCATGTATGCTTTCATTTTGATGGCCCATGAATGATAGTTATCACCTTTGAACAATGGAATAGAGATGGAGAAATTGTTTGATGCCATTGAATATGAAAGATAAATACTTTATATATATAGGTGTATGTATAAAATATCAACTCACAAGCCCTAGATCATGCGAGCTCTGATACCAAGTGAAGGGTTTGAAATCGATATTTCCATCACTCGCATTACTGACAGTATATGTATAAAACTAAAAGAGAAAAGGAAACTGAATGTTCATTCTCATTACTACTAAAAACAATTACAAAAGCATATAAATAGAAACAAAGAAATACCAGAAAACAAATCAGTAGCTACAAATCAGCCACATACTCCTACACTGACTCTACTACTCCTAATATTACTCCAACTGCTGTTAGACTTATTCAAATACTCCCACGTACTGCAGCATCCACCATCAACGTTCACCAGAAACCATGCACACGTAGACGTACAAACATATTTATTTTCTTAGTTTTGATTAAGACTATAATTTACTAATTTTCCCAAAACAATATAAAGGTGTCAGGAGGGCGTAAAATATATATGATGCTTATTTCTTAAATACCCCTCCTCACTACGACAGTTTATTTTTGGCAGTACATTGACGACCAAATATCCCTCTTAAGTTTATTAAACACAGATATAATTTAATAAAAAGTTGTGGTACTTGGTCCGTGGATTCTACTAAGCTCCGTTTGGTTGGAGAGAATGGAATGGGATGAAAAATTGTGATCAAAAATCAAAGAGAAGAAATGGGGTAGGAGGGAAGAGTAAAAAAATGAGGAGTTGCATATTTTAAATGATTAGGATGGAGAACGGGGCTTTCATTCTCAAATTGGTGGGTTTTAGCTCCCGGGTTTTAGCTCTAGTTTAAATTGCTAGGAATGGAATTAAACATTCACCCACAGTATTGTTCAAATTCCATTCCATTCCCTCCCAAATATATGCATCCAACCAGACAACATTAGAGTTTTGATCAGTAGTAGTATAAGATGCACTGTTCTTATAATGATGTTTGTATGTCTGGTTTTTATTAAATTATTTCTCACATTCGTTTGGAACTTTTCTTTGCAGCTTCTAGAAAAGATTATTGAGAAGTTTGATACACTTCTTCGTTCATTTACTAATTTGGACACAGAGTTTTCCCACCTGAGACATATATCCAAATCTTACACTTATCTGGAAAGTATAGAGGATGAATATTTAAGAAATGATGTTTGCGTGAAAGCAAAACTTGCATGGGCCACTTTACATTCTCTCCTTCATTGTGAGAGGATCACATATCGCCACAATGGGTATCTATGGTTGGGTGATTTGCTTATGGCAGAAATTAATGATAAAAAGGATGCGATATGGTCAAATGTTAAAAACTTGCAACAAAAAGTTGCTCTTGCTGGCGTAAATGATTATTCAGCCGATTTAGATGTCCCCTTGTCGATTTGGCTCTTCTGTGGACTTTTAAAGTCAAAAAATAGCCTCATCAGATGGGGGTTTCTATGTGTTCTTGATAGGCTTCTAGTAAGATGCAAATTTTTGTTAGATGAGAGAAAAATCCAGCATTTGAACGATGAAGTGGTTGAAGAATCACAAGATAAAAGTCGTCTTGAGAGAGCCAATGCAGTGATAGATATTATGAGTACTGCGCTGTCCTTGGTTGCTCAGATAAATGAGACAGACCACCTAAATATTTTAAAGGTAATTCTTTTGAAGAACGTAGATTTATTTGTTACATTTGTCTGACGGTAATGTTAATGTGTGTCATCTTACTCAAACAACATTTATAACTTCTAAATTGGCTGAAACATACAAAAGCGAAAGGCTTAGAGTTGGAAAGCTTTTGCCTAACATATAAGATATATTAAACTGGTATTGTTATTCTCCTCGTTTCCTGCGTTTTTCCTCCTGTAGAGGAACGGAAAGATGTTAGAATGTTGTTGGGTATGTTCATTCAGTTTGATCTGCTGTAGTCAGCTTTTATTGGTGTTACTACTTGGTCTCAAGTTTATACAAGTGGGTGTACACTAAATTTATATATAACGTAATATTTTGTATTGCTGTGGAAAGTGTCTTTCGGTGTTGTCAGTCCTATCAACTCTCATACTTAGTTATATTTCTTCACTATCTGTCAACAGATGTGTTATATCCTATTTTCCCAACTGTGCCTGGTAATCCTACCTCTAGATTCAGTATCATGCGGTAGTGGTGATGCTAAATCAGGAATTTCATGTGGGGAGGATCCCATGGAAGAAGCAAAAGGCAAATTTGGTAGCAAATATGATACTTTAACAAGTGAAACGGCATCAATGGCTGCCTTACTACTCAGAGGACAGGCCGTTGTGCCCATGCAATTGGTAGCTCGAGTTCCTGCTGCTTTGTTTTACTGGCCTTTGCTTCAACTTGCTAGTGCAGCAACAGACAACATTGCATTAGGTGTTTCTGTTGGTAGTAAAGGTAGAGGAAACATTCCTGGTGCCACATCAGATATAAGAGCAACACTTCTCTTACTATTAGTTGGTAAATACACTGCTGAACCTACTGCTTTCAAAGAAGTTGGTGGTGACGATTTCTTTAGGTATCTTCGCAGGTCAGTGCTTTACAAAAAGGCTTATATGTAGCGTAAATATTTAATTTAACGTTTTACTGTGTTTGGTAGGGAGCTGTTGGATGATACAGACTCCAGGGTGGCATATTACACTTCAACTTTTCTGTTAAAGGCAAGATTATCTTATTTTTCCCAGCCTATTATTTTCAGTTGTCTGTTCTGTTTACTAGTTAGGGCGAACTGACACGAGAGATCTGATTTTTTGTAGAGAATGATGACAGAAGAACCGGAAAATTAGCAACGTATGCTTGCAACCCTTGTTTATAGAGCTCAGCAGGTAGGACCTATCTTCAATTTGATGTTGTGTATAACTTCTGGCAATGTTGGGGCATTTAGTTAGTAGTTTGTTGGATCTGTTAAGATGGATATGCTCATAATGTGCACTTCTCAACTGCTGCGGTTTATACAAGTTTGCAAGTTGCTAAATAGTATTCTATAATAGAAGGAATATTTTGCCGTCATACTAGCTCTGAGAAACTCAGAATAAGGTTCTCCTAATTTTTGCTGTCCTATCATGCATTATAATACTTTTTACTGCCTAGAAGCTTGACTGTAAAAGATAAGCAACTTTTCTAGGGAATGACACAGGCCTGAATGCGGGAACAGAGTATTCTAAGTGCATGTTAGTTGATTCCTGTTTTTGAAGTTATGTACATGTTAGTTGATTCCTCTTTTTGAAGTTATGTAATATCCATTCATTTTATCAGTTTTACTGTCAGTTATATCCCTGATAAAAAAGCTCATTCTTTCTGAGCATTGAAAAAATGTAGTTCTGCAACTTATAAATTACAGCTAAAGAAAAAGTAGCAACTGCCCTTTGCCTTTTTTTGATACTATCTGATCTGTTATCTGATCTGTTCTGCTCCTAGATAGCTTATTCAGTATGTAGAAGCGCACATCTGAGTATCTGACATTTGAGTGATTTCTCACTATGTGTGTGCAGAGCAATAATGAAAATCTGTTAGAGAATCCATATCTTCAGATGCGAGGGATACTTCAGTTATTAAATGAGTAAAATTTTGGATCTCTGGGTGGTAATGATTGTTTGCTCATCTTAGAAACTGCTTTTAAAACATATAACAGTGACTGCTGATGCTTGTTGCAGCAATTCTAATATAGATATCTGAAGTTGAGCATGCACAGTTTGGAATCTAGTTTGTGAAGTCTCTGAAGGAGCTCAAGGGAAGTACTAATACACTGAATAAGAGTACAAGTGGATTAAGGATGTGGACTCCATATCCTGGGAATCTTCATTTGGTTGTACTACAACCTGTTGCAGGGACATCGAAATCAGGATGAGTATATCTTTTCATTTCAAGTGCATTACAAAATTTGTGATTCGTATTTGATTTGAGTTCAGCTGTAAAAGTAGATTGAATATTCGATTATAATTAAATAAGAAATATAATAAATTTGAATGTAGTGCTATCTTATATGTCAAATAAATGTTCAATGTTTTTTCAAAAAATCATTACCTACATCTCTTTACATTTTCCAAAAGCTAAATTGGCTAATCCTTCCTAAATTAGAATCTCTTGGTAATATGCAGAATAACAGAGTTGATGGTTTTTCATCTTTCTGATTCTACCTCTTTGTCCTCGATCAAGGATAAGCACCTCCTCCTGCCTAAATTTGCTCTCCATGCCATGCATCAATCTTTCGAATACCACCATCAAAATCATACCCATAATTAAAGACAGCGGATAAAATTAAATTCGTAGCCTCTACAGCATTCTAACACCAGTACATATATTGCTTACAGCATTAGGATGCCCACTCCAACACATCACATTGGATGAAATTACTCTTTGGCAAAATAAAAATCATCGAGTCAATATAGGCTCTATTATTATCAGTAAAATGCTTCACAGAAAAATGGCAATCCTTGTTTTAACTATGTACAGCTATTACAACAATGATGGGGAAATCGAAATGCCAAATATTTGAAACTCTATTTATAACTTGTACGGGCCTTCAAATTTTCAAGTGTTTTTCTTTTTCCACAAAATTCACCTTCACCTTACATAAAGTCTTATTGCTCTCATTCTTTAAGCCGTTGAGCTGCAAAACAATATTCCTCTTCACCGCAGTAACACATACAGAGCATGCATTAGTGGTGTATAGGGAAACAATATTTATCCTCTAGAACAGACATCAGATAAAATTAATTAAACGTGGTTTTTGTTATCCTCCTCTGAATTCTGTAGATGCGCCAGCCCATCTCTATCTTCTTGATAGTCATTGTGAACATGCTGGTTAAATGCAGGTGCCATAACCTCGCGGCCCTTACCCTCTTTGTCAAGGGAGCTACCAGCTTTCCTCTTGCGATAGTTTGACTTTGTCAACTGATATGCCCTGCCTGTATCATCAGAAGTAGGTACTTCCCCTTCTTCAACATTGTCGGACACTTGTTTGGGTGGTGACTGCCATTTTTTTTCACGTTCATCATCTCCATGGTCATCCCGATTCCCTAAATGATGCTCATGTTCATTATTAGACCAGTTTTGCTTTCTTTCAGACCTGCTCCTCTCGCTCTCAGCAGCAAGTTCAATACCATCTTCTAATTCCCTCTCAATTAAATCATCCTCATCTATGAAGTCAGTCCTCCGAGTCGTAGCACCACGAGCCTTTTTTCGTTCGAGAGCTGCTTTTACCTTGTCTTTATCAATTTTCATCACTGCATCTCGCGGTGAGTAACCGAGTTTTCCATCTTTATGATCGTGATATCGACCATTCCATTTGTCTTTAGTGTCCATGATTTCCCGTGCGTCGCTTCTCCCACCAATCCCTTTTTGATCTATTCCGACGTGTCCCTCAGAATCAGACCTTGAAATTTCTGTGTTACCCTTGTAATGCAATGATTCCGAGTCAAAATGCTGAACATCATTAACCGGAATATCTTTCTTGTGATCTGGTTTACCATTTATATCTGTGCCTGCATGATCATATCCATTCTGTGTTGTCCTTGTATGAGCAGCATTATTATCAAGATACGGCTGATTAGGGACAGGACGAGATAACCCTGATTTCATAACCACGGGTTTTGAAGTAGCACCCCTACCGTAAGAACTGCTATTATTTTTAACATGCTCTTCTGATGTAGGAGCTTTTGTTGGGGCTCTTGGTGTGGGCCCACCAGCAGCGCTGCCTTTATCTTCACTAGTTTGAGTGGGTGGCACTTTATTTTGTTCATAAAGTTCCAACATTTGATTGCTGACCTCTGCAAAAAAAAAACAAAGAAGTACATTTAATAGGAACATAGAACTTCTCCATATTATAAGACTACTGCAGGACACAATCTCATGTCCCGTCCGCCAGATCCAGAAAACAGTGCAAAAGTTAGCTTCAAGAACCAAGGTTAAAATATGTCTTCGTGTTCTATGTGCAAGATGATGTGCAGTAAAGCAAAAAAGTCATGCTAATGTGCTCAAACCCTACATAATAGATCAACAGTGGTTGTCATAAAAACACAAACACCAACCCTCCAATTGGTGTGGATGGACATCAAACTCTTGCCTCCAAATTACGCCATCGGATGGGAGCTTCACTTTAAGAAACTTGCCTGCAAGGAATATGGCACCTGCTGCAATGTGGTGAGGCTTAAACTGCAAGCATAGAGATGTCCGCAGCCTGCATGCAGCTTTCCCAGTTCAAAACATGGAATAATATTGACCATGGATGGCTAAAAATATAAGTACATACTACATAAGCAACATATTACCCATCATTAACAAAATTCCATGCAACTTGAGCCAGCGCATTTTGTGCAACCTTAAATTTTTTTATAGCCTCTACAAGGGGCTTATATGGATGATGTACATTAAGATCAAATCCAAGAGTCGCAAGTACAACCCTTTCCCCCATTAATATCAGCTCTTTTTGCTGTTCATACACCTCCTGCATAATAGACATGGGAACATTAGACATCTTGCAAGAGAAATAAGGATGTGATTTTCTAAGATATAATCTTTGACATTTCTCAAGAGCAGATAACACATAATAACCTATCTACTTCATATATATTATAGTCAAGTAATGAGACCTTAACGAACAATGTAACCATATTATGGCTTTCTATTTATCTTTATACATGTAATTTAATAGCTCTTTTTACCATACAGGCAAGTATAAAATTTACATGTGAACTTAAAGAGGACTATTTACTTACTAAAGAAAAAGACCTTTGACTATTGTACCCTAAAAAAGCACTTTATAAACTTAAGAAAAAATTGAGCTAAACCAAACATGCCCAATCACATCATTGATCAGTTCATACAGTGCAGCACAAGTAATAAATAGACGAAACAGACCTTTTGTTTTATCCTCTGTGCAACATCAGGATCTTTCTTATGTATGATTTCATAAGAAACAAGAATAACATCTTTTAACGGACGAGGAGTTTCTTCCACCTTTCCAGCGAGAAACATGCATACTGTTGCAATTGTCTGCAAGACATGATAAGACATTTAGAAATACTAAATATTAGTCCTGCAGCGAGAATTGTAATAATAATTTTTTACAATTTAAAAAGGCATGTTGGAAAAGTATGTAGTATGTACAATCAATATCAACTTTGAATGGTTAACATTATACACAGTGTTGGTAAAGGCATGCCTAGGCTCTTGCCTAAAGAAGAGGCCCGTCAAGGCTCTTGTCAAGGAGGCCCTAGCCTCATGGTGTTGGGCGGAGAGGCAAGAAGCGCATCATAGGCACACCTCAGTGAACATTGGCCCAATTATGTTGTTTAAAGAAAGAATGTGAAGCCCGTTAATTGAGAACCCAAAAGATTTAACCGAGGGAATAATACGAAACACGAAGACGCGTACTGATTTAAACAAACTTTAATGGCTTCGTTCTTAAGCTCGTTGATTTCTTCTAATACCGCACAACACTCACAATATATAATCACCGTGATGCTTAAAAGGCTACATGTCACCCAATTAAAGCTTCAAAGAATGCAATCCCAAGTGGTGTGAGACCTGGTTGTCAACACTAAGTCTCTAACTTCTACAGTGTAGTAAATTCTTCCGAATCAATTAACTTTTAACATATGGGTATCTTCAAAGAAAACTGTACTATATAGTAGAGACAGAGCAAACTCGCCATTAATCATATCACAAAACATTTAGAAAAAGGCCAGTAATAAGTTTGCTCTTTCTGGCTAAGTTCCAAACTAGCTAGATATTGTTTTACATGGAACATAATTAGTGTGTTAATCATATCACAAAACATTTAGAAGAAGGCCAGTAATATGTTTCCTGTTTCTGGCTAAGTTCCAAACTAGCTAAATATTGCTTTACATGGAACATAATTAGTGTGTTTGTTTCTGTGATTGTTGCTAATCTCCAACTCTTTTACACCAAGAAAGATAGAACCCTCTTATACCATTTTGTTGTAAGTCACTCATCTCAGGTCCTCACGCCTTCATAAATCTAATATACAACTATACAAGACTCCCTTATTTGATCTTAGTATTTCAATATTTCACATCCAGAACTAAGATCCATCTCAGTCAATCCAGCTGCATCAACTAGAGTCAATTGAGTCTGAACATGTGTCTTGCAGTAATACAGTAATGCAATTTATGCTATTAATGCAAACAAAACCAGCCTTGATTGACCAATTAGCACTTCATATTCCACTTAAACGGTAAATTTTATTGCAATTCAATATAACATGGCGCATACATTTTCAAGATCCATTCAAATATGTAGCAATTAAGGTTTCTTCTAAGAAATTAAAGAAACCAATATTTAATTCAAACAACTGAGGACTTACCCTCCTGTCGTTCCTCACATGGGATTGACGGAGAAAGAAACGATGACAAAAAACTATTGCTGTAGCAATGGTTACCTGAGGCCTGTACTCATGATATTCACCACATATCAGTGATGAAAGAAACATTATGATATTATCATTATCCAGGAACAACAAATTAACAGGCCATATCTACAAAGATGAGCGCAAAACATTAACTAAAAACAATACCTAGGGATATTAAGAAGCTTTGTTAGCTTCAGCGCTAAAGCATCAATAAGAGTCAAGAGTCCAGAAAGGGCAACTCACATTATAATATCCATTCTTTATCAGAATTTTATATGAGAGACAAGTTCTTAACTACAATTTTATTACAAATTTTCGTCTCTTCTAATTAGGTCTGTCTAAACTACTTTAGGGGCCCTTTCTATACATAAACATCGTGCCCTAATTTCTATATGTGCATATTTTACACTCACCTTGTCATGAATTGTTATAATAACACGACGATTCACAGTATTTCCTAGAAGACCAATTGTTCATACTTAAGTAACACAAAAATTTTCAATTGTAGATTAGAAATAATATATTTGACCATTAAGAGTCCCGACAATTGAGAAGAGGAAGTACAAGTTCAGCAAAACAAACAGGAAATCAGAACTAAATACTATACCCCAATTAACAACAAAAAACATGTAAATTAAAATCTGCAGCGCAGAGAATAAAAACTTAAATGTAATAAAAAACATTTATATAGATATTTAATACGGAGAACATACACTTTAAGCCTCATTCCCAAATCTTGCAAGAAAGTGCAATAGGACTTGCGCAAGTAAGTCTCTTTCTTGAGATCAATCCCATCTTTTCTAGAAGCAGAATTCTCTTCGATTTCCTTTCTAGAATAGTACCACCGACCACCACCACCAGTTCCATCCTCTCCAGTGCCATGTTCTAACTGTCGATTATTGTGTAAAGCTCCTTCATCCGTCCCAATTTGCAAAGAATCAGCAGGCAATACTCCGTCCATCTAAGAAACTAATTACCACCGTAGTAACATCATCCTACACATATAACACAAAACAATCATCCGAAAGTACACACTAACCCTCAAAAACAATAAATTAGTCATAATTCATGAAGGACCATCAGACAACAATTCTGCCCTCTTCGTAACAAAATACAACCCAGTAACATCACCCTATATACACAATACAAGCATAAAAACCAAAAAATCAAACAAAATTTACACGCTAACCCGAAAACAATTTTGCTATGTATTCGATAAATTACAACCCTAATAACATCATTCTAACATAAAATACAAATATAAACCTAAACCCACAACAATAATCGAGTTAATTGTAAAGGGTCAGCAAGAAAAATCATTAAAGCATTCATATGATAAATTACAATGCAAAATAAACATTATAGCATGAAAAAAACAAAATAAAAACTACAATAAACTAGAAAGAAGATATAATTGAAGAAATTGTTTCTTACCAGTAAAAAAGAAGAGTTGAAGCAATGTAAACAGGCGAAAATTTGTGCTGGGGAAAAAGGGGCGTCTGCTTGCCCTAATTTGTGTTTTGGGGGCTTTTTTTGAGAAACTGTTTACTAGCTTTCGCTCGTTTTTGGAAGTCGGGTCAGGATATGAAAGTCATTTTTTAAGTCGGGTCAAGATATGAAAATAGGAAAGTTCACCGATTAAGAACTCGTTTGGCTCCGACTTTAAGCTTAAAGTCATTTTTGCTTTTAAACTGAAAAATATTTATTTATATAATAAGTCATAAGATGATTTAAAAATTAAAAATCAGTTTAAACCCAAAAGTTGATAATGTATCATTTATCAAATTTCTTTTATTTTTTATATTTTTAATACCTCATAAATTATTCATAATACAAAATTAATCAAATATATATAAATTTAAAATTTTCACTTTTAACTTATCTTTTTAAGCAACTTTAAGTTATAAGCAATAATTTTAAATTTACCCAAATGGACTCTAAGAAAGGATCCGGATTAAGTGCCCGTTTGGGGGAGTTTAAAATTATTTTTTATAACTTAAAGTTGCTTAAAGTTATAAGTGAAAAGTGAAAATTTAAGTTAATTTTTGTTTGGGTAATTTTACATAATAAGTAACTTATGAGTTATTTGATAAATAATACATTTAAATGATAATATTAACTTTTATCAAATAAAATTTTTTAAAAAAAATAAGTTGTTCAAAAAAGTACTTCCTGCCAATTTCTGGCTTTAAACTATTTTTTTAACTTTAAATCATTTTTTAACTTATTACACAAACGGATAATTTTTAACTTAAAATTTAAAATGACTTTAAACTCTTGGCTTAAAGCCATTAACAAACATGCTCTAAGATCAAATAAGTAAAGTAAACAATAATACCTCTAAAAAAATAAAAATTAAAAATTACAAGGGTCATGAATCCTGATTCATAACTGAGAACCCAACGATTAATTTTTTTAACAAAATTTATCGCTTCCTCTTATATTATTTTTAGCAAGAAAAATGTCAAAAATTATCCCAAATTTTTCCATCAATACTATTATGTTATCTTTAGGTTAAATATGTTAAATGAGAAATTTGGTGAAAACAAATTCGGGAAGGGGCGCTGGAATTGTGGTGGTGGTTGATGACGGTGAACGACGTAGGATGTGAGTAGACCTGGCAATGGACTGTGTCGTGTATTTACGTGTACTTGAATGTAAAACTCAAACACTAATTATCAGTGTCGTGTTCACGTGTCGTATACCAAATTGTCAGGTCTAGATGTGAGGGTTAGGGTTTATGATTTGGGGTAGACTGAGATTGTATGTGAGATTTTGTTCGTAATTAAGATCGAATATTGAATTCTCTCTTTCTCACAAGTTTGCATCGTACCATACAATGTGCCTACGTCCCTATTTATAGAGATCAAACTAAACGTAGTTCTTGGGGAATAAGTTACAGACATGGGCTAGATTTTCTTACTTTTAGGAAGGCCCATAAGACCACCGTCTTTCTGGATCCTTCCTAGGCTCATATTTTCATAACTGCTTCTTCTTTACGTGGTGGATAAGTCATAGATCCGATATCATCGGAATTAATACTTTCCTTCGACCACAAGATAAGGATGACAATTAAATGAAAACTGCTTAAAAGGTACCTTTAGGCGATGTTTTTTTTGTCTCCTTAAGAGGACGACGCTCTTTGACCCCTCTAAGAGGGCGACACTCTTGGTCTGGGTGGGGTCAAAACTCTTTCCATAACTATATTAAATGATATATGCAAAATGAATAAATTAAGGAAGGTCTTATTAGCTTCCACGTTTTGCCTAAGCATCTATAAGGGGAGACTCCAGGTATAGACGATGCTCAATACCAAGTCAAAGTCTTTAACAGATAACGAGGCTCTTTAGTGAACCAGAGTCTTTCACAATAGCAAGACTCTTTCCTGAGCTCGAGTCTTCTGAAATGACGAGACTCTTCGCTGAGCCAGAGTCTTCCAAAAAGGGTGAGACTCTCGACAGACAAAGGGTCATTACTCATAAATACAAAGTAATGCTGAACAACCCATTGGGCCAGACCCAACGATAAAAGACGAGACTAATGAAAGGGCGAGACTATATTTATTTTTACCTATAACAATTTTTTTTTTAATAATATGAAACACACATCATTTAAATGCTTTATATACCAAAAATAATCACCTATCATGCAATGCCATTTAATAACAATTTTAATTTATTTTTTTAATAACAGTTCTCGACTTTTCGCTTTTTTTATTTGAACAGCAAAATCCTTGCTTGTTAAATGCGAAACTGTACTTATTCTTTGTTGTGAGAATTTGTATGTGATCTTCATAGAATTTTATGTACATAATAATCAACGAATGACATTGTGTTCAGAATTGTATTGATTGGAAATTACATACGATATATAACAAATAATAATCAAGTTTATTTTTCAAATATATTCTAATAAATTAAATACATATTCATTACAATTTACAAATACTTAAAATACCTTTTCTAAAATTACTGTATATTTCAATAATGTATGCGAAAGATATATTCAACAATCGTAATTTAAGTAAAAAAATAAATCTTGAATTGATTTATAGTATGTGTTTTTTATAATTTAATCATTTTTACGAATATATACAAGAGTAAATTATATCTTCCAAAATATATATTTTTATTAATAAATAAAAATCTTTGATTATTTAATTTACATCTAACGGTGCGAACTGCGATGGATCTTAAATTAAAAAATTTAGAAAATAAGTACAAAGGATAGATAATAGCATTCGTCATTTGACGACGGCGAACGACCAGTAACAGGAGGCGGAGAAGATAAGAAGAAAAGGGGTTAACGATTTTAATCAAACAGACAAACCCTTCTTTTTAAACCTCCTAAATTCATCCGCAGGTACTTTATCTTTTCATTTTTTATTTCGTTTCTTTTGGGTTTTGCAATTTTAATTCACCCTGTTAATCATTTCAAGATTTTCTTTTCGCTTCATTTTGTTGAAATTGAGTATAATTTGTGTGACCCCAGATCAAATTCTTGGCTTTTAAGTGTGTGTTATCTTCAAACACGTAGATATGTGTGTGTGTGTGTAGGATTCTTGAATATAAATTAGGGAATAAAGTAATTGATGTATGGATGAAAAATTGATGTTTGGACAATGATGGTATAAGGTTTAATTGTATAATTGTTTGCTCGGTATTATTAATTCTTCGACAATCGTGTAAGTGTTGCGTTGCTACTACACGAGTATAAGATTGTTGGCCTTTTCATTGTTATATTAGAGATTGAATCTTTGAGAAATGGCAAGGTTAGATAGTGGTTTACTTGTTCAAGTTGTATTAGTAAATGAAAGTTTCATATCTTGTTTGAACTTTGAAAGAAGATATTTAATGAGAAGTTCTTGACTGGTTTGCATTAGTTTTTTGATGTTTGTGAAGAAAGCTTATGTTTTACCCAATTTTGGTTTATTCATTGCAGGATATTCCTATTCTTTGTTTAAAAACATAAGATGTTGAATATAGTTGTTTTGTGCTTAAAAATATGTTCAGAGCAGTAATTTGGTAAACTTAAAAAAAAGGTTACATTTTGCTTCATATACCGTTGTTTTTCTTTATACTAATCTACTGATTTTGAGTATTTTGTGCTATGAAAGTTATATTGCCATTTGTTAATTTCTGTTATTAAAGATTATGCCATGAGTACTGATGTGATCCAAACAATTTAATGTATTTAGGTGATTGGTGTCTTCGTACTTCCATATCAAGATGGCTTCGTGGAATGCAAATCCCGTTGCTAGTCCTGGTAGAATGCCACTAGGTATGTAAATGGATATCTATATTTTACAATATCCTGTTAAAGTACACTACACACAATTAGTTGTAGTCTTTTTTTTTTCAAATTCAAGTAACCTATCTTTTGTGGGGATTAGCTACCAACATAGTAATTGTTTTTATTATTGCCGACTTGGGAAAAAATAGCTATCAACTATTATTATGTTGCGGAAAAATAACAGTTGTGGAGATTAGCTATCAGCCTATCAACTATTGTTATGGAGGTTACGATATTTGGATATAAATAGATGTTAGGCAAGGTTGAGCGTAAAGTAGTTTATTCTAGAATGTTATAGCATATGTTAGATATACCATATTAGTCGCAACTTGCAAAGGTCTGAAGGTTTGGAACTATTTATATGTAGTTCGAGCCTTACTTTCCAACTTACAAGGGTCCATGATAGGGTTGTACTCTAAGTGTGCCTAGATGCCCTTGAATAGGAAAGTTTTGTGCGAACCGAGGTAAGTTTTTTATAATGTACATAATATTGTCATTAGATTTGGATATGGTGTAGAAGAGACCTGGAAAGCCAATGCAATCCTAGCTGAGATTTAGACAGATGCTGTGTGTGATTAAACAAGGACGTATGGTTGAGCTTGGCTCTATATCAGTTATTAGAACCATCTCCAGGGGGGCATGCAAAATTTGTTAGTTTCTTTTTTCTTAATTTTGAGAAATTCAAAATGAAAAATATTGATTCGGCTCGTCAATCGTCTTTGAAATGGATTAGGACTTTTGGTAGGTATACATATTTAATATCTGTATAAGAAAAGAATTTAAAGAAAGCTCAGGCGTATGACAATGAAGAGAAGAATTGAAGCTATGAGTATGTCACGGAAAAAACCAAAAACCAAATTTTTTTTTTTAGTTTGTGACCATAAGAGAATTAGACGGAAGTGAGAAGGAGATAAAAGATCTGAGTTTCCTTTGAGTGGTTTGACTTTGTCCTGCAGTCAGGTACTGATGGCAATCAGCATATTGTAGGCCAGGTTGGTAGGTGCACGAATATCTTTTTTTCATTGTTTTCCATTTGCTTTTCATTAGTCCTCTTCTGTGTATCAGAATATGTGTGCTATAGATGTATGTGGTTACCTTTCTATATCATTTACTCCCCCTGTCTCAAAGATATTGGCCATAATGCCAAAGAAGTAGCTAAGCAGGGAGTATTCACAATCTCTCATTGTTTTTTTTTGTTTTTTAATTTTATATCTTTCTCTATATCTCTACCTTTCTGCTTAGTTCAATTTTAAGCATAGCTTGACTAGGAATAATGTATTTTAGTATCCAAGGTAATGCAGATGAGACTTACATGTTGTGACCTGGGAGTCATTGATATTCTCTTTCATATAATTTAATTGGTATTTGGTGTATGTATTTTTGTGTCGCATAAGAATCTGTATATAGTGGAAATGATACTGCCACTTGAAGTCTTTTTTGTGCTCTGTTTAAATGAGCACTAAAGGTTTTGTAGAATAGCTTAATTATGCTGTCTGTAACTTCATCTTGCACGTTCTTGTGTGGATAATATCTTTGACGCTTTAATTTGTAACAGTTGAAGTAGTAATCTGGCTAAATTTTCTTATTGTGATGTTACACAGTTAGTGCAGTCGGTGGCCAAATCAAGCATATTGATTCGTTGAACTTCAGTCCGCGTTGTAAGCGGTCTCATCGTCTTGATAGAACACAAGCCATCTCCCTTTCTAACAAAAGGAAGTCCACTTCAGTAACATGCGCTGCTGCTCTTGTAAGTTTACTCTGCTATTAATTTGGGAGATTTCAAGAAAAACTTTTACATGTAAAAATCCTTATACATAATGTAAAATTTGAACTGCGTATAGGTAAAAATTTACTAGTTTGTGTCGTACAAATAATTGAGTATAAATATCAGGCAGTCAATTTTGAACGGCTGTCTAAATTGTTGCTAGTGCACGTCTGCAAGATGTAATTAGGAAATGATTCTGAAACTACGGCAGAATTTATAATGGGGATAGTCCTTTTATATTAGTTCCTTGTGTAGTGTTGAGTTAATTAAGTAAACAAAAACTAATTTTAATTTTAAAAAAAATACAAACATGTATATAACTATATAAGTAGCAGAGTAATAGGCAGCATTCAGCATATATAGTTTTTAATGGCAACTGAGAATGTAACATATTTTTTAATCAAGTTGCCCTAGCTCCTATTTCTGTTAACTGCAAAATCAAATTGATCTTCTAACAGGGAACGATTTGTGAGAGCATGCTTTTAAGAAATCATGACTAGAATTTAATGTCAAGGAAAACAATTATGCATCTCTCTCCTTGCCTTGCTGGCTCAACCCAGCTAGTCAAGGACTTGTTGGATTATTAAAAAAGAGGTTTAAAACAGAAGGCTTTGTAAGACTAGTCTACCTGGGACTGTTTACCGAGTTGGGTACTTCAAGAAAATTGTGTGTGAACTGGATCTTGATATCGGTTCTTTCTATATTGCAGAATGCAAGATGTTCTGCAGAGCAGACCCAAACAGTTACACGGCAGTCATCTACCATAACTGTTGCTCCAATACAAGGTAATTTGCCTCCTGTGTTAGTGTTATAGACATGTTAAACTGCATTTCTTATATAGTATATAAACTTATTGTACATTTGTTTTATATAGTGTCATTGGGATGTTTTAAAATATGGACATTTAGGCCTTTGGTTTCTCTGGCCACAAATTACTATATTAGTAATAAGAGCTCTAAAGCTCAGTTGTACTAACAAAATAAAAGGGCTATCATCAAGACAAATTTGGTTTAGGATTTTCATGCCTTGCTGATGGACCATTTCTATTATAGGTTATCTGAGATAGCTGAACTTTGAATTATTGCAGCACATGGTTTTGATAGTATGTGTATCTAAAATTGTTCGACTGTTTTAGGGAAGGAGAAGTCTCCGGATCTTGATGATGGCGGGGATGGGTTTCCTCCTCGTGATGATGGAGATGGCGGTGGTGGCGGAGGAGGTGGAGGTGGTTGGTCTGGTGGTTTTTTCTTTTTTGGATTTCTTGCTTTTCTAGGTCTTTTGAGGGATCAAGAAAGTGAGAGTCCTTACAAGGATTGATCAGTGAAGTATAAGCTAATATAGAACTATATATTTTCATAGAATTTTGCGAGGTTGGATATTTATGCATGTATCTTGTACTATCTTTTATTGTTGTATTCTTACTGTGTTACAACCTACAAGTTATACAATCGTACTACAGTGATTATGAATTATATAATGCAGTGTCTGCATTTTTCATTACTTTGCTTAAATGTACCACTGTAGCTGTGAGCTCCCTTTTTCACGCTCCTATTCATTATTGGCAGTTTTTTTTTGGTGTAGCTTCATTTTTCCCTCCATGAGAGTGGCATCAACTAAAAATATTCATATTACTCTGAGTTGTGAATATAAAAGAAAAACTGAGCTTCTTTTTCCTTTGTTTTTTAACACAAAAAATCAACCTACAGGTTGTGTAGATAATAAAAATTATAGTTCATGGTTTCGTAGATTACTAGCTTATATCCAGTGCGATGCACGGTTATTTAAATTTTATTTATAATTATTCTGTTTATAATTATATTTTTATTACGATGCAACACACGATTGTTTTTTTAATATTTATAATTATATTTATTTATGAATATTTTAATATTTAAAAGTTATTAGTTTACATGATTAAATTATTGTTAAAAAAGATTTAGTCAAAAAAAATATAGTTAAAAATTTGATATTTATTATATTTTACGCTCTCAATTTAATATTTGTTTATATTGAGTTATACAAGTTAGATTTGGCCAATTTTACGGTTCACATGAAATTCACAAAATAATCTTTAATTTAGTTGTGGTTTAATAGTTCTTTTTCAATTAAAAACTATTCTAAAACTAAAAAGAGAATAAAGTGACGAAATTTAATGTTGGGAATTCTATTCGATTTAGGAAATCTACTTAACTTATATGTAGTTTAGATTATTAGAATAACCTTTATTAACCCAATACAGGTTTAATGTTAAATTTAACGGTTTTCACCTATCTATTTAAGATTAAACGATTTTTATTATTTTGGTTATAAATGGGTTTCCTTATTTAATTACAACTATTTTTATGTTTTAACTTTTTGGAAAATCCAATCCTAATATAATATCTTTTAACTTATATCATTTTTAGATAATAATTTCTTTTTATATGATATAATCTTGATCATCTATTTTTAAAAGTATTGGATCTAACGGTTGAAAATGTTTTGACGGTATTTAAGACCAAATTATCATGATAACATCATTAATTTTTCTTAATATTTATAATTTTTTTAATTTATAATTTTTTTAAATATTTATTGCTAAAATATAATATACTCTTTTTTGTAATATGTTAATGATGCGGGAACTTTGAACTTTTGAGAAAATAAATTATCAATTAAAATATATATTTTTTGTAATAGTTCTTCTTTTAAAGTAGTACACCGTGACGATCAAAATTCTGTATAAAATTCATTTTTTTTATAGTATATCCCGTAAATATCTATGTTATTATATTAAAGACTAAATAATGAAAGATTTCTTATAAGTGTGGTCGCTTTGTTTGATCACTCAATCCATAATCGTTAGATCTTTCAAATTAAATTGCTGAGAAACGTTACATATAACAGTAAAATTATCATGTAGAATGATCTAAGATTTGAATCTACCAACAACATATTAAAATTTACAGGTTTTTTTTTTCATTTTTTTTTCATATTTTTTATTTCAGACATAGGTTATTTGATAATATTTTTTGTAATGTATGATTTTTCAGAAAAGTACTATACTAATTGATTAACAAACTTTTAAAGTTTCGAATTTAATAATTTACAATGTATATAGGTTAAAAAAGTTAGGTCTGTTCTGTAGCTGAGTCTACAATTTCAAAATATGGTTTTTTTTAATATGAATATAGTCCCGCTAACAATGAAATTAGGTCTCTATGAGTGCTTATAAAACAAAATCACCATTTGCGTATAATTTATTATTTAATAATAAATTATATTTGATTAGTTATGATCTATAACTTAATAAAATAGGATAAAAAATATGCACAATTTTATAAAAATTTATCCTCGTATTATTATATTCTTTGTTGATTTGAATTTTTCTTAGATTGATTTTAATTTTTGAACATAGATTTCTAAATTTAAAATAGTTAGAAAAAAGTAATTAAATTGGTGTTGATAGTAATTTTGTAGAGTTTCGTTCGCAGGGAAGGACTGATTTGAATATAAGTTCAAGTTGCTATTCCTTAAAATTTAGAAGTGAGAAGAATAATTGGGTGTTTGTTTACCAACTAAATTATAATAATGAGCAATTAAAAATTACGATTTAACGATGATTAAAAGCAATCCAGAAATCAGGGTTCTCCATTGGCATTAATGAATGTCAATCAATTTGTGATATTCAAGTCTCGTGCTCATGCTAAAAACATTCCTCTAATGTTTATATTATTCTCTCCCAAGATATAATATAATACCTACAACCATACCTTGAAGTCACTCCCATGATCAGTCAACATATAAATTGCAAGTGTTTAGCCCAAGGAATTTTAGTTTCGTAACTCGCTTATTAATCTCCCAATTAAATAAGTAAATTACGTCTGTCATATCATTAACTAGAATTATAACGCATCTCCCGATTTGTTACAATTTCTAAAGATACAATTAAGGGTTCGCGACTCCCTCAATTGTGTTAAGCACTCAACAACAAATTAACAAGGCCGAGAAATCACAATATAATCACACAATCATGTTTAACCAATGAATACTACCTAATTCCCGGATTAGGGAATTAGTTACCCATAATGAATGAAGAAATCAAACATATGTATATAACCAAAATCATGATTACAAGAGTATAGAGTTAAGAAAGATTCAACTTGCTGAAATCTCTCAAACTTGGAGTGAATCCCTTCAATCCTCGCTCAAGTTTTCTCGATACTTTTCTCTCTATTCTTCTCTCTCAATTATCTCTTTTTTTATGCTCGTCTTTGACAATATTTATATAAACCTAATATAAAAGAGTTTTTAATACTCTCTAGGAAAATACAAGTAATTTCCCAAAATAAATTGGATTCTGAATGTCAAATTCGTAATCTGTCTTTCAGGCCTGTTTCGGGTCTGCTCCAGTTGGAATCTTGATGCTGGACCACCTTTGGGTTGTAGATAATTCTGTTATCTTCGCATAGGCTGTAAGATCGTCCAATTCTGATGTCTGGAACTCCGGTTATGGGCCAAACAGTGATGTATACGCGTGCAGACCAGTAAATCCGAATTTTCTTGTAATTTAAGTCCAAATAACTCCAATTCCTTCCAAGTTTTGGAATTCTTTATTTCCTGTCATAAAACATTAAACTCTAATTAATAATAACCAATTATTAATAAAACACTATAAATATGAGAATAAAATCCTATAAAATATATATAAATATATACTCTATCAATTGGCGTTAAAATAATGATGACATAATAATCATTATTCGAATTTAAATACTCACTTTACTGATTTGGGCTTTATCTTGTGTTTTAAAAATCAGATTTTGACGATTTTACACCCCACGTGAAGATAATTAAATTATTTTTAATTAAAAGATGGTTTAACAACTTTTATCTAACTGGAATTGTCCATGAAAGAGAAAAGAAAGTCACGAATTTTTTACATGGAGAATTATATTCAATATAGAAAACTTATTTATATTGGGTTAATGATCAAGCGAGTCACTAAATTTGGCTTAATGTATCAAGTTGGTCACTGAACTGAAAACGGTATCAATAAGGTCATTAAAGTGGGTTACAGGTACATTTGCTTAATTCTGCTAAATTTTTGTTAACGGTAAATGATGATGTGTTTAGTATAATCTGACGAGTTTAGTATAATCTGATGTGGCACCCATCTGATAAAGTTTTCTTAATTCATGCATCAGATTATACTAAACACATCATCATTTACCGTTAACAAAAATTTAGCAGAATTAATCAAATGTACCCGTAACCCATTTTAATGACCTTCTTGATACTGTTTTCAGTTCAGTGACCAACTTGATACATTGAGCTCACTTTAGTGACTCACTTGATTATTAACCCTATTTATATTTGATATATTTGGTTTAAATCATCAAAATACACTTTTTAGAATTTAAATATAATCCTAATATAAATAAAATACATTTTTTTAATATTTGATCAAACGATTTTCATTTATGTAGTTAAGATCTAATCGTTCTTATTAATTTGGTTGTCACGATCAAAATTTTGGATAAATCCCTATTATGCTTATTATATTAAAGAGTTTGATATAATAAGGATATCAAGTACATACTGATGTAAATATCATACTAGCTGTTTTTAATTTTAATGTTTCGGTTTTATTTATAGTGTATATAAAACTTTAAAATACATTATTACTTTAAAATTATTAAACAGTATAAAAATTATGTTATGATTATATAAAATTTTATTCTCATATTATTATAGTCTTTATCGATTTGAATTTGTTCTTAATTTATTTTAATACTTTATCGAAAGAAAGATAAAATTTCTATATTTAAAAGAATTAGTGGAAAAATAAATAAATTGGTGCTACAATTATAAAAAAATATTTATTAAAATTTAGATACTCACTTTACTATTTGGGTTCTATCCTGAGTTTTAGAAATTGAATTTTGACGATTTTACAACCCATGTGAAACTAACGAAATTATCTTTAATTTAATGATGATTTAATAATTTTTATCTAACTTGACCAATGACCTACCCATAAACCGAAAAGATTAGATGGTTAAGTAATTATATTCAAAATTATTGTTTATGAATATTAAACCCTCAATATTTTAATAATATTTTGATATTATCCTTTTATGTTTGTTATATGTAAAATAATATAATTATAATTTAGATTAATCAAATTGTTATGTTCCTTCAGAAAAAAATGTTTAAATTTATTCATGTACAGGAGTTCTCCTAAGTCTCTTATAACGCAGGGTCCACATGTATCATTGTTATATGATATACATGAGCATTATATTGATAATTTTTAATATTGTAATCGATATGAATTGTTATCTGATATTTGGTTTAACAATTATTATCTAACTCGAACTATACATAAATTAAAGAGAAAAAATATTTAAGAATTTTTACATAGAAAAATTTTAAATTATCAAAATACACTTTTTAGTATTTAAATATAATTCTATTATTAATCAGATACACTTTTTAATATTAGATTTAACAATTCTCATCGATCTATTTAAGATCTAAATGTAATAATTAATTTGGTCGTATAGTGGTCGTACACGGACCAGATTGATTTTAATTTTTTCTTAAATTGATTTTAATATTTTATTGAAATAAACATAGAATATATAAATTTAAAAGAATTATGAAAAAAATTAAATTGGTGCTACAATAATAAAAAAAAAATATTAAAATTTAGATAATCACTTTACTGTTTGGGCTCTATCTTGAGTTTTAGACAACAGATTTTAACAATTTTACAGCCCACGCAAAGCTAACAAAATTATCTTTAATTTAATGATGGTTTAATAATTATTATCTAACCGGAACTATCCATAAACTAAAGAGAAAAGATAATTACGATTTTTTACATAAATATTTCTGTTCAATATAGAAAACCTATTTATAATTGGTTTAAATTAAAAAAAAATATATTAAAATTTAGATAATCACTTTACTGTTTGGGCTCTATCTTGAGTTTTAGACAACAGATTTTAACAATTTTACAGCCCACACGAAGCTAACAAAATTATCTTTAATTTAATGATGGTTTAATAATTATTATCTAACTGGAACTATCCATAAACTAAATAGAAAAAATAATTACGATTTTTTACATAAAGATTTCTATTCAATATAGAAAACCTATTTATAATTGGTTTAAATTATCAAAATACACCTTTTAGTATTTAAATACTATCCTATTATTAATCAAATACAATTTTTAATATTATATCTAACGGTCCTCATCTATTTAAATATTTATAGTTTTATAATCCAACAAATCATATACTTTTGGTAGTATAGTGACCGACCAAAGTTTTGGATATGATCTCCCTTACGCTTATTATATATAAGGAGTTAATAAAGACTATTATAATTCACACACAATGATTTTTTAAAAATAGTTGATAAATCGTCGATTTATCGTTTAAAAATATTTGACCGATTCGATTTTTGAAATCCGATATATCGCTATGAATTATTTTTAAATGGTTTATTATATTATATATAAGGCTAATATATTAAATATATTTAAAATATTACAATTTATCCGATTTTTGTTCCGATTTATCATTCCGATAAATCCCCAATTTGCCGATAAATTACTATACGGTACCTCAACCGATTTGTTCCGATTTCCGAAATCTACAATCATGTTCGCACAAGGTTTAACAATTGGTTAAAATAGACTTCAAATCAAATTTTAAATAACTTTTTATATTCAGTGAATGTGAATGATCTTTATGATTATTTGGATTTTTTAACCTGATTATATCAGTTCTGGTGTAATCACGTGACTCGCGTGGTTGTTGATGATCTTTTTTTTTTTTTTTATGATTTAGAGTTTTTATAGAGTGATAATATGAATGACTTTTATAATTACATGAGTTTTTTTTATTGTATGTAAATTCTTTATATATACAGTGACTTTTCAGGCTCAAACTAGAAATCATGAAAACTCACATTCCTGTATAAAAAAAAAAAATTCGTAAGATATAAGAGTGAACTAATGTTAGATAAAAAAGGAGGTTGTTGTGCTGAGGTATTTTTATACCCATTTATTCGTTAAGTATCTATATTAATGCTTTTTTATAATACTCAATAAAAGTAACCATCTCTTTCAAATTTATTATTTTTTAAAAAATTTAAACAAATTTTGTTGATTTTAACAAGTTTTCTTTTAATGTAGAATGAGGTTTTCTTAATTTTCTTTTAACAAAAGTTCACAATCATGTCCCATTCATATGAAATTTTGATGCCATGAAATCAAAATCGCAAAAAATTTCATATCAGCCGTTGGTTTTGCCTTAATCTCTGCCGAGCGGCACAGAGTATACAAATACTTAGCATGATCTGGCAAGAAGTTGGAGCAGATTTCACATCTTCCTACGAGGGACACGAAACATCAAATTGCATTTTACATCTCTCATCCAGATAAAACTCATTTTGACCTTGTCACAGTTACACGGGTGCTAACCAACTACCAAGATCTTATATTATACAATCTAAGTCTAACACTTTCACTTACTCGAAAGCCTAGTTTTGGTCGAAAAGTGGATCACATACACTCATCTTTGGACAGTAATTTGTCTTCGTGTCCATATTAGATAGTGTCCATATTAGATACTGACATATGAGTCGAACTTGAGACCTTTGCCAACATTGAGCTCTGATATCATGATACCATGGTGTCATGTTAAGTAACAAATCACTAGCAAACTAGGTGTTTTTCTCAGTGGACAAACTCTTTGTTTTGTGGCTTCTTTTTTCTGTCATTTGTGGATCACCATCTGCAAGTAAAGGGTGATAGATTAAAAATAGTCTTAATTATAACATAAATCTTGAAGTATGACTCTTTGTACACATAAAACCCTAAAAACAAATGTTGTATACATCAAACCTTTAAGTATCGATTATGTATATATAGACCCCTGCTCCAAAAAACACTACCGAGTAAGGTGGGATTTGAGTGGTATTCCATGCCACCATGTCTCCTCTTGCTTGAATAAGATGGGGTACAATGTCGATAATTATGTAGATGTTTATTTTTCAATCACAGAAAGGCTTTTTCAAGGATAATATTTCCCATGAATGGACATGAACTATGGTTATTCGGTAGTATGCTTTGGAGCAGGGGTCAATGTATACATAACCAATACTTGAAGGTTTGATGTGTACGACATTTTTCTTTAGGGTTTTATGTGTACAAAGAATCATATTTCAAGGTTTATGTTATAATTAAGTCTTAAAAATATGAGGATGATTAATCTCAGTATCTTTTTCATAACAAGCATTGTATACCATCATGGCAAGGGCACTTTTCACTTCCAAATTTGACCACCAGAATAAGGTCATAAGTCATAACAAGTGAACTGGTTTAGGAAAACATAATTTGTATAAAAAGGATTACTTGTTGCATTGTGAATGTCTGGCCTCGTTCTGTCGAGTATAGCCTTTCCTGATATCACAAGAAATCCAACAATTAATGTGGAACAATAAAGCAAAAAACATTAATTATCTATTATTGTTATCTAGATACATGTATTCATAATTTAGTACTTCCTCCATCTCTATTCAAATATCATTTTGGACAATGATGTGGTCAAATTATTTACTTCAAATTGTAGTATATTTTACAGATATGAAGTAATAGAATGATAAGAATACGAAACTATATCTCGTAAACTATCATCTTACAGTATTGTACAATGTCAAATTATAAAGTAATAGTTATAAGATTTAATTCAAATCTGGTAAATTTCACTCAAAAATTAGTCTAAAAAGGACATTTAATTAGGATTAGGAGAGGAAGAACCTATAGCATTAAAACCTGGTAGATATCCCTCGAAGAGGGTCTGAGTCTTGGTGAAGGGCTGAAGGCATATGTACGTGATTAGGAATGGAAGAAGTATGTATGTTGTTGATTTGGAATACCCTAACATAAGAATACATTATACTAGAGGTTAACTATGCACCATTTTTTTTGGTGGAAAATTATGAGCACTGGCAGATGCGAACACCAAGTTAAAGGGATTGTACTAGAAAACTAAGGAAATATGAACCAAATGTGGAACTAGTACCTTTCTTCAGTTTGATACCTTGACCAGAACTTTGAAGCTTTATCAATGTGGCCAATAGCACCAACCAGGTCGTTGCAAGCATTCCCGTGCATTGTTGAGGCAATATCAAATTTAAGGTTCTAGCTGTCATGCATTGTTTGCTGAACCTGCACATTTCTCTACTGTTAGTTTTCAGGTTCTAAGACTTAGGGTATAATATTCTAGTCCAGATTTGTTCGATGAGAGAATCAATTTCCTATTTCAATATATGTATTACTGAGATAACTAGAGAGTCATATCCTCAAAATGTTAGAAACAGAAGAATGACAATTGGCACAGCATGAGATCCTAAAGGACCTAAACTATGTTTCCGGCTGAATGAGGTTCTTTCTTATGAGAAGTAACAGCTATGGATAATCATATGCCAGTCATTTACACTGTGACACTGCTTCTATCAAGTATGCATAATGAATTTTATTGCGATAGTGATCCCTCCACAAAAAATGCATTACCTTAATAATTTGTCATGAATTTCAATCTCTGATGGCTTGTTTCACCCACTCGAAATGCCGTGCACAATGCCTTTATCCTCAAGCCAACTACATCCAGGAGTTTTTCTCATTCCTGTGTCCGTCATCTGTAATCTCGTGCTTCTTGCTTCGCCCCACCTCCCAGATTGTGCATAAATGGTTGACAATACAACATAGTGAGCTGGGTTTCCTGGTTCAAGTCTGACAAGATTTTTCAGTGCTAATTCTGCTAAATCAACATCATCATGCATTTTACACGCATCTAGAAAGGCCCCCCAAACTCCAGCATCAGGTTCCATAGGCATTGTCTTAATCAAACTCAAAGTTTCATCAAATAAACCGGCATGAGCTAACAGATCCACCATACACGCGTAGTGTTTCAAATTAGGCAAAATATGATGTTTTTCTCGCATGGAACAGAAAATTTTCCTGCCTTCCTCCACCAACCCTGCATGTCGACAAGCGGACAACGCACTGACAAAAGACACAGAATCAACTTTCACATGACTTTCTTCCATCACTGAAAAGAATTCAGTTGCATGAGCACCATGGCCATGCACTGCATAGCCAGCAAGCATAGCATTCCATGTAACTGTGTCTTTATTGTGCATCTCGATAAAAAACTTCTCGGCATGATCAAGACGCCCACATTTGGCATACATGTCTATGAGACTATTGCCAATGAGTGTATTAGAATGAAGGCCCGTTTGAACTATTAGGCAATGTAAAGCCATACCTTCTCTCAGTGCTGCTAAATATGCTATTGCAGGAAGGATGCTCACAATTGTGACTAGATTGGGAACAAAAGCCTCAATCTTCATTTGGTTGAAAACGGATATGGCTTTCTGGGCATGTCCATTCTGAATGTATCCTGATATCATCGTATTCCAAGAGACTTCATCTTTTACGAAATCAGTTTTATAAAATAGAAATTCTGCAGCTAAAAGGTTTCCACATTTGGCATACATGTCAATCAATGCATTCCTTACATGACAGTCTGATCCAAACCCAAGCTTAACAGTTGTCCCATGAATGCATCTCCCATATCTTAGATCTTCTAAGAGAGCACAAGCAGGGAGTACACCCACAACTGTTCCTGAATCTGGGTGTAACCCTGACAACTGTAATTGGTAATATAAATCCATTGCTTTGTAAGGTTCAACAATCTGAGCATATCCATTTATCAGTGCATTCCATGTCACAATTTCTTTATGTAGCATCCTGTTGAATACAGTTAAAGCTACAGAAAAGATGTCACATTTTGCATACATTGAGACTAGGGTTGTTCCAATTGAAACATCAGAATCTATATCGGCTTTGATAGAAAAGCAGTGTATGCTCTTTCCCATGTTAGCACAAAGCAATTCCCCACAAACAGGAAGAACGCTCAGTAAAGTTACTTTAGTTGGCTTCAACTTTTCACTTTGCATATCTCGAAATAGAGAAAATGCTTCTTCAGCTTCCCCACATTGTGCAGTAGAGGCTATAAGTGCTGACCAGGAGACCAAATCTCTTTCTTGAAGTCCTGCAAACAATTTCTTAGCCTTCTGCAGCTCTCCACACTTTGCATACATTGTTATAAGAGGAGTAACAACCCGAACATCAGAACCAATCCTCTGGTGCTTGATGCAATCATGAATCTCTATCCCTTTCTCCAAATCCCTCATCTCTGCAGCTGCCAATAAAGCACAAACAGCCGATACCTTATCCATTATCATATTCTCTCCTTTCATTTTATCATGTAACTCAATAACCTGATCATAAAGTTTATTATGCACATACCCTGCCATCATCGTGCCCCACGAAACATCATCCCTACCTCTCATCAAATAAAAAATATTTTCCCCACTTCCCACCCAACCACACTTACAATACATATCAATCAACCCATTCGACACTGCCACCGGGAACTCCCTCCTAAACACAAACCCATGTATACACCTACAAGCCTTAACATCCCCTAACTTACAAACAGCCGGAAACAAATTCAACAAACTAACAGAATTAGGCTCCAACAACCCCTCTACTTGCATTCTCTTAAAACACACCAACCCATCCTCAGGATTAAAACTCTGCGAAAACCCCGCAATCATAGCATTCCAAGTCACAACATCTCTCTCAGGCAATACATCAAACACTTTCTCAGCACTAACCAACTCACCCATTTTACAATACATATCAACAAGCCCAGTCCCAATAAAAACATCTCCTTCCAACCCTTTTTCAACAATCTTTTCATGTACCAAAACACCCTCTTTTAAGTCCAACAATCCAGTACAAGCTTTAACCACAAATGTAAAAGTAAACTTATCAGGCTCAATTTTATTTTCACACATAAAATGATACATTTCAAGACTTTCTTGAAACTGATTAGTCTTATTATAAGCTCTAATCATGTTATTATACAAAATTACATCTGGGTTTGGTGTAAAATCAAATAAAGATCGAGAAAGATCAGTTCTTTTGAAGGATGAGTATAGGTTTATGAGATGGGTGTTTGTGTTATTGTTTGGTTTGTAGCCTGAAATTATCAATTGGGCATGGATTTTAAGAAGAGATTTTAGGGTTTTGCATGTAGATAGAAGAGTAAGTAAGTGATGAGAATAATGAAATGATGGTTGTCTTGAGAGAGTGTGGATTGTTTTGTAGAAAATGTGTTTGATGTTCATTGAAAGAGAAGTAAAGAGAGTAGTTTGATTTGTTTTGGAGGTAAAAGAATAAAAGATTGAATTGATTTGAAATGTGGTTGTATATATTATATATAGTGTTAGTGCTGAGTTCTGGTCGAGAAGAAGTACATACACTTTTGTTTTGGTAAAGAATTCTTTAAAATAAAATATATTATCTATCTATTACTCCCTCTGTCCCAATGAATACTATGCATTGGGGGACGGGGGCGTGGCACGCATTTTAAGGCTCTTAACTATTATAATTACATGACTTATTTTTATAATTTTCTTTTTTTGTATAAAAATAGAACATTCCTATTTTTATACAAAAAAAGAAAATTTTAAAAATAAGTTATGGAACTATACTAGTTATGCACCTTAAAATGCGTGTCAGATACTTTAAAAGAAACGTATAGAATTGATTGGGACGGAGGGAGTATCTATCTATTATATTATACAAGTGCCTATAACCCGTGCATCGAATTTTAGTATTTTTAATTTATTATTTTAGTATTTTACATGATTTATTATTATTTTTTATCTTATTTTTATTATCATTTATTTGTATTTTGATCTTAAAAAATTTTAATATATTTTCGACGGAATAATATCTTGAACTTTTGAATGTAGCTTAGAAAAATGGATGATATAAATATTTAATAATAATAATATGTTGTTGACGGGATTCGAATCTTGAACCCGTGAGAGTATTTTAGATACCAAGAAAATAATATTCTTTTAATATTACATCAAACAGTTCTCATTTATCTATATTTATATCTAACGGTTATTATATAGAGAACCAAACTACCAACCACCAAATATATGGTAGTTTGCTTATAATAGTATTTTTTTATACGATTTTTTAGCATCGTTTTCTGAAATTATGGCTGCGTTGAAGCCACTTCAAAAGCCAATCTCTAGTTCACAAGTGCCACAAGTGCCGAGTAGACCCGGTGTCGTTTCGTGTCGTGTAATTTCGTGTTTCGTGTACTTTTTGGCTATACACGAAAACGACACGAATTCAAATCGTGTACCTGAAACTGTTACACGAACACGACACGAGTGATACACGACTTGACACGACACGACACGAGATACCTGAATTTTTTCGTGTACCATTCGTGTACATGAAACTAAACGAAACGAAATAGACACGAATAGCAACGAAAACACGAATGTTTACACGAAATTTCTTAAAGTTCACATTACTTTCGTGTAATATCAATTAATATTTATACTATATATATTATATATATATTTAATTATTTATATATTTATTTATGTTGTGTACTTCTTGTCGTGTCGTGTACTTGAAGGGTAAATCCAAAAACGACACTAAATCGGGGTCGTGTACTTTCGTGTTCGTGTATTTTCGTGTCGTGTACTTAAAATGCAAACACAAACACAAACACTAAATTTTCGTGTCGTGTAAGTCGTGTCGTGTATAAAATTGTCGGGTCTAGTGCCGAGACCGTCTTCATGAGCAAGCAGCAAGCAGGAGAAGGGGCAGCCATGATGTACTTAAATAAATGTCAACAAAGACAGAGGGGTAAAGAACAGAGCAAGCTGGAGATGACCCATTGGAATGCCTTGCAATTATAATGTTTTAATATGTTGTTGCCGGGATTCGAACATTGAACCCGTGGAAGCATTTTAGATATCAAAAAAAGAATATTCTTTTAATATTACATCCAACGGTTCTCATTTACCTATATTTACATCTAACTGTTATTATTTAGAGGACCAAACTAAATGACTAAACTACCAACCAAATAGAGGGTGGTTTGCTTATAATATTATAGTATAGATAGTATAGATATATAATAGAGCAACTAGGGGTTGCTTGAGACAAATAAATAAATGTGAAATTACTATATTACCCCTAATTATTATATAATAATAATAATTCTATAATTAATGCATATATTAAATACATCTAATTCATTAATCATCATTAATACATCTATATTTATTACTCCATTGTTATTAAATACAAGAATTTACAATTATATGTCTACTACTACTTAAATGATTAGATAATTAATATCTATTTAATTCCAGAAATGTTAAAAAATTATCAATCATGTCGGACTTTTAGTTTTCGAATGTATCGTCTCTCAAACTTTTAATATTACATTTATAACAAAAATGGGTTTAAAGTTGCACATAAACAGATAAAAACAAACATTTACTCGAATTATAACACTTCAACAAATTAACTGATGAGAACACATACATACTTTTGTCAACATTCGAATAAATCATTATCACCCTTTTAAGACGCAAAACAATAAAATTTTCAGAAAATCTAATAAAATTTGCAAATTTAGAGTATGTCCATGCTTTTGGTTACTGAAATTAACAAATTTTTTAATTAGCTAAATGAAGTTGAGGATCAAAGTGCAACTTTGATCAGTTGATGCTGAAAAGAGTATTATGTTATTGTGTGAAAAGAAAGAAAAAGACACTTCAGATCTCCGTTGTAGTGCATGTCGGATGACCTAAATAAATTAGGTATTCAAAAATTAAGTGAAAATGGAACAAAGTACAAACATTATATTCGGCATACCGTCTGAACTACATACCTACTTTAAGTAGGACAACTGTAGGCATGAAAAATGCTTAAATAACAACTTTCACTCTTTTTAAGAAGAAAGTTGAGCAATTTGTAGGTGTCCCAATTGAAATAATCATATTTTAAGTCGGTCAGGTCTTACTATTATATAGTTGCATTAACACTCAAGGGAAATAATATATTACACTCAATAATATTTTGAACATGATGATTAAACTAATAAACACATGTCCACACGTAAGAAAAAATCACCGAGGATATTACTCAAATAGTCAACAACATTGTACACAAGAATTATTCGAAGTATAAATTACCTCATACAATCAAGATGGACATGACATATACATTATAATGCACATAAACTCAACATCTACAGCGCCAATTCCTGCCCCCAATGATGAGGCAGATTCGAGAAAAAAAACAATAAATCGCTTGAAACGAAAAGTAACACGCAACCAATATAGTCAATGAACAACAATTACCAAACTAATCTCAAAAAGAAAATTTTAAGACATTGTCTAAATTAACAAGTTTCGTTCATCGTTTGTAACCATGATTATCGGATTAAGCGTGTGGTCCTGTGTTCATGCCCAACATCTATATACAATTGTCGTGTATATACTTTGATCCTTCGTTACACTTTATTTACGTCAAAACCAAAAAAAACATATGCTGAACAATGTAGCTGATTCTCACGCATTTGATGAAATTAATGAAAAAGACAGCTACTAGCGTGTATATTACAGACACAACATATAAAATTAAGGCAACTAATGCAAATCAACTCAATTTCTTCTTAATCCATTAACTATCTCTTCCAAAACAATGAACGTTCATAATTAATCACGACTACTACAAAATTCAAAAAATCAAAATTCTTCCATTTTACATTTTTTTTATGAACAAGGGCAGGTCCTATTACAAATCGAAAGCAAAAAAAAAAAGAAAAATTTAAAATGACAAATAATTCATTTTTTAAACGGGTAAAAAATCCAACAAAATATAAATTTAGATCATACTCGTGCCTCGCACGGGTTTTAAAGCTAGTTTATATAAATACAATATGTTAAATTAGAAAACAAGTATGAAGAAGAAGAAGATTCAAAAAATTTGGAAAATATAATATAAAAGAAAATAAATAATACCAAAAGGAAAATTTTGTAAACTTTATATTATATTATTAAATTTGGTACTTGAAATGTTGAATGTGATACTTGGATTTTGGTGTTTGAATCAGAATAAAAATATTAATGAATGTATTAGTTTTGTATTATACATATTTTTAACTATCGTAAATAAATTTGAGAAAAATGATCATGAGGGTGATCTTGGTAACTCCATGATATTATAACATTATCCTATATAATTTTAATGACATTTATCTAAATATTAAAAAACTATTTTGAATTTAGAAATCTATCCTTATATAAATATTAAATATTTATATGAGTAATTTAGGTAAAATCCCGAGGTCATCTCAAGTACATGATTCTCTATTAATTTTTATGGAATAAACTATTTTATAAATTTATTTTCAAGTTTAGTATATAAGTAATTCTATCAAATTGCATGTAGATATAATGTGCGTGTTTGGGTTATCATCAAAAAGTTGATTTATAGCTTAAAATGAGTAAGTGTCATATAAGTGATAAGTTAATGAATTCTTATAAGTTATACGGGTGTTTGGATAAATTTACTTATAAGTTAGTGAAGAATTTGCTAAATTAAATTTAAAAAAAAAAATTTTAAATACAATGATTTCAACACTTGTATTTTAAATTAAAAAATATATTTAAAAACACAAATGTAAAAATGTAAAATATTAGAAAAATAAAGAAATCAAAGAATAAGTTGATAAGTTAAGTAAAATGTTAATGATTTCTAACATTCAACTTATCAATTTATAAGTTATAAGTTATCAAATAAGCTGGGTACACAAACACCCCCCATAAGCTCTTATCAACTTATAATGTATAAGTTGTGTCAGCCAAACATGCCCAATATATCTTATCCAATAAATTAAAATATATAGCATTTATATGTGATGGAGGCTAGATTCTTTTGCATGAATAATTCTTAAAAAGCAATTTTTGACTCAGTAAATTTCTATTTTGGTTACAATTTTTAATGAAATAGGGGTGATAATTACACATAAGTAAAACCTATATAAATTAATAATCTCGATTAATTAATATTTTTTGTAGTCCCAGTTCGGGTCCTTTAATATAAATTAATAATTCACTAAATTTATACGATAATAGATTTTTATTAAAGCATATAAGTCACATATAATATATAAATTAATAATTACATATTACATCAAAATTATAAATATTTATTCTAGGCAGCACTTTTATAATAAGACTCAAATGTAACTTGATTTCTTTTGAAATTGATATCTCGTTGTATTTCATCTTGAATCATTCTTAATGCATTATGGAACTCTGGAGTTATATGTTCATATTGTAAAAGAAAATTACGTAATGTAATTGTTGTTTTAAGGACATCTTTTCGTGAAATTCGCTTCAACTCTGTGCTATCATCTTCTTTCTCATTTTCCAAACTATGTACTATCAACTATGAATTTTTTTTTGAGTATTTATAGATGATATCACAATAAATATAAATTTATAAAACCTATAATTCCGAGAACTATATATGTTATAAAATTTTAAAATGATATATCTCGATAAATTAATAAATTATAAATAAATCGATAATTTAATAAATTATTAATTTATCAATTAATTAATATTTTGATTAATTAATAATTTTTTCTAGTCTCAAGGGTATTAATTTATCAAGATTTTACTGTATATCTAAATTTGTGTTGGGACTCAAAATGTGTTTAGGAGAACTCGATCCAAAATTTAAATAACTGTTTTATTAAAATTTTAGTTCCTAGAAATATACAAACAATCAAAATTCAATCTTTTGACTTAAACTGATAATTTGTTTGATCCGAATTTATGCAATTCTTGAATCATGCTAAAGTTTCCTAATCTAAATTGTTATTCCCAAACAATGTTATCACGGGATTATAGAAGTGGGGGTTGAATACAATTCTTTGAAAATTCACCAATTCTTTTGCAAACACAAGACAGTAAGAACAAAATTAATAACAGAACACAACAATTAAAAATTCAGGTGTATTGACTTTTCCACCTGATAGATTTTATTTGAATAAATTTATGTGATGTTTAAGAACATAAACACACATATGCAATATAATGTTCTTGCTTTAGTAATTTACAAAGAGTTTATTGCTTAGACTTGAAAGATATCTATGATTTCTTGTCCTACAAAAATATTACTACACTTGGTTATATACTTCAAGTTTTACAAACATTCTAAACTACTTAGAATTACACAATAAACTAAATTCAGAAGTTTGCTTTTCCACTCTAAGTCCACTGGTTCTTTTAATGATTTGTTTTTTTTGGCTGATTGTCCTTCTTCAATCAGCTCTATTTGTTCCATCAACCCATGCGATCTGTCAGACCTGTCTCTATCACATTGTCAACTGCTAATTATTGACATTGTATCCTTTGAGGTTGATTTGGACTTCATCAGTTGATAGCTCATTTCACATCCATTGATAGTGTACTGACTGCATCCATTGATGGGTAAAGTGTTAGGATTTTTGGGTGATGGCTATGAGACAACTTAACTAGACATTTTACTTACTTGATTTTATTAAGTATGAACATACTGTCACGGCCAGAGTATGTCTTTGTAACCGTTTTTGTTTGTTTCAAATAAGATTCTAGTACATTTTGGTAGAAGTTCATTAGTTTGTTCAAGCCTCAAGAAGTACTCAAGATGAACAGCAAGAATAAAGATTACTGTCATAGCACTGACAGTAAGGTTACTTGAAGACAGCATGTTGCGAGTCACGACAGTACATTCACTCTGACAGAAACATTGGCGGGAGCCCTCTGACAACAACTTTACCTTAGCCTGACAGCAAGCTTGGAAATCCTGACAGCACCTTTAGCGGGGATTTCTTACTGTCACCAAAAGCACATTCCTGTGACAGCAAGCTTAGCCATCAGAATACTGTCATGAAGGGATAACATATGTATTGGTAAACAATCCAGTCAAACTCGTGACAGTTTGGATGTTCAAGAAATAGGCGTGTTGCAGCATCCCAACACTGTAACAGGTCTGCAAGACTACGACTGAAGCTTGAGAGATCACATGACAAAGCTCACCAATTCCAGAGTATGACAAATCTACATCTACTGAATTGTGTTAGCTTAAAATAGAATGTTTCTAGATTGCTTTGTAATGTATTGATAAGCTGTCTATATAGCAATTTAGGAAAGAATCACGGGCAGGCAAATTGTAAGAAGCTGCCACTTGAAAATGACAGCAGCTTCACAAAGACCCGTGATTGAAAGTGATAGGTTTAGCCTACTTAGTCTATCTCTCAATTCATTCTTTGTAATCAGTCGAGAAACTGAAGCTCAATAAAATATACACTTTTTCTTGAGGTTGTAGCAACCCATTGCAAAATAAATAAAACATTTATTTTGTGAGAATTACTTGAGTGTCTACTTGTGTTTGCAATTGTTAAACTGATAATCTTTAATCTTGGTTTTAGTTGTTGAAACGTAGATTGAGCTTTATCAGTATTGCATTCACCCCCCCTTCTACAATAGTAAAGGACCAACAACTGGTATCAGAGCAGACAGATTGTTCAACAAATCTGAGATCATGACAAGTTTGCAGAAGTCAAGTAGCATAAAGATTCCAGCTTTTGATAAGGAAAACTACAATGTATGGAAAAGAAAAATCATGTTGTTTATCAAAGCTGCGAATCCATTATACTTGGGAATCCTCCAGAATGGTCCCTTCGTGCCACGTAAAGAAATTGAAGCCTCAACTGTGGACGACGTTCTTATTCCAACCTACTGGGTCAACAAATTACCTTCGGAGTTTCTGGAGCCAGAAAAAGAAAAGGTGGCCTTGGATGATTAATTGCAACTCATCTTACTGGATGCTCTCACTTTGGACAAATCCATGTGTGGGAACGTCATTGGGTGCTCATCAGCCAAGGATATGTGGAATAAGATCGAGCTGCTGTGTGAAGGAAGTGAAGAAGTGAAAGACAACCAAAGACAAATCCTTATCTCACAGTATGAAGCCTTCATGGCAAAGTCAAGAGAAGACCTAACAACAATGTTTGAGAGGTTTAGTAAACTTATGACTGAGCTACAGATTCATGGCAAGTACTATGATAAAAAGGAATTAAATGTCAAATTCTTGCTCACACTTCCTGAGCATCTTGAGCACAAAGTCACTGCCATAAGAGAAGGAAGAAATCTGAACAATATCTCTCTTGAAACTCTATATGGTGTGCTTAAATCATATGAGCTTGAGTTTTTCCAGAAAAGAGCTATTCTAGCTGGATCCAGAGGAAAGATGGCTAATATGTCAGGTGCTTTAGTGGCTCATGTGCCAAGAATCACTCAACCTAGTGAAGAAGTTCAAATCACTCAACCTGCTTCAGCACCCTCTCTTAAGATCGAAGAGGTTATGGATGATGAGGAGAAAGTTGTACTGCAGATAACTGATGTTGAGGATGAAGATTTCTACTCCTTAGAAGAAATGGAAAAGATGGATAATCCAACCATGGCTTACATGGCTAATAAATTCAAGAACATAAGATTCAAGAGAAACAAGCCATATAAGTCTCAAGGTCAAACATCAAGGTTCAGCAAAGGGAACTTCTCCAAAGTTGAAAGTGGTGCCACAAGAGGTGGATACAAAACAGGGATGGTGGACAGATCCAAGTCCAGGTGTTACAACTGCAATGAGCTTGGTCATTTTGCTACTGAATGCATAAGGCCAAAGCAGAATCAGAGGATGGATAAAGGGTCAAGTGGACATTTCAAGAAAGGACAGGGAAAGGCCTATGTGGCTGAAGGAAAGTGCTGTGATGACTCTGATGATGAAGAGGAAGAGGAGTATGTGAACTTAGCACTTATGGCTAAATCTGAAGAGGCCTCCTCTAGCTCTCCAAGTCAGGTACCCTCACTAGTCTTACTTGATATGTCTAAAGATGAATACAAGCAAACTGTTGAGGAATTAAGTGTAGAGATGTTTCATGTTCATACTAGTTTAACTGCAGCTAATGAAGAAATTGCTAGGTTAACTAAATTGAATGAAGAACTCACTTCTGAAAATGATTTGCTTTCGTTAAAGACCAATCGATTAGAATCTTTAACACAGGAGAATGCTAAACTGAAAAATGAATTAGTCTGTGCTAAAGAAATTGAGGAGTTTCTAAGGAAAGAAATTAGTGAAAATGAATTCAAGATTAAAGCCTATAGAAACTCATCCAAATAACTTCAGGATTATCATGAGAAACACACAGAGGATCAAAAGGTAGGAATAGGTTTCGAATATGGCAAGAGACCTGGTAAAGAAATTGTTAGTCAGGATTGTTCAACTGATGCTACTGTCAAACCTCATGTCCTTAAGAAACTCAACAAACCAATTTTTAAACCTTCTGAACTTTAGTTTGATGAGGAAGCCATGCTCATCAAGCAACAACTTGATGATGAGGATGAAGGCAATGACAGTACAACAGTTGACCGAAAAGATGCTGTCAAAATCCCCAAGACAATAACTTTGCCAAACAATCTGACGGAATGTTCCAAAGATGCTGTCAATAATGGCAAGACAGTATCCTCTAAAGATACTGTCAAGAGGGCTTCAAAGACAGCAACTTCCAAACCTATTGTCAAGACAAAAGGTATGAAAGGTACTGTCAAGAAAAGCTCGACAACAACTTCAGAACATCCTGTTGACTCAATAACCTACAAGTCTAGAAACAGGAATGGTAAGTTAGGAAATGGCAATGCTAATGCTCCTAGGAAACTATGCAATAATTGTGGCTCTTCATATCACCTAACTCATGTTTGTAATAAACCAAAGGAGGTAAAAAACAATGTGACTATGCTAGATGGTAACTTACACAGAACCCCCATTATGCATAGACCTATGGTAGTATGTAATAACATTGATTGTATGCCATGCAAGATAACTGCCATGAGTACTTGTTTTAATTTGCCTATTTCATCTTCTGAACAATGTACCTACTTGCAAACTGTTGAGACTTCTGAGCCTACCGGAAACAGTAAGAAGGCCTCATCCACTAAGAAGAAGACCAAGTCTAATTCTAAAGATAAGTGGGTGAAGAAAGGAGTCCAACAGAAGATTCCTGATGTGATGGTTAAAGTTGAAAATGATGATTATGCTTGTGATACTGAAGTGACTGGACCCAACAAGGATTGGGTACCATATGCCTCTTAAATACAATTTGTCTTGCAGGGTAAGAATAAGGAGCAGATCACTTGGATCATTGACAGTGGCTGCTCTAGACACATGACTGGTGATAAAACCCTGTTGTCACAATTTGTAGAGAAAGCTGGCCCAATCATAACCTTTGGAGACAACATCAAGGGTTACACAGTGGGATATGGCTGTTTGGAAATTGGAAATGTTGTCATAAATGACATTGCACTTGTTGATGGATTGAAGCACAACCTGCTCAGTGTCAGCCAATTCAGTGACAGGGGATTCAAGGTTGATTTTGACATGATGGTGTGTAACATTTATCACAAGAAGGATGGAAGCCTTTCTTTGAAAGGAGTAAGAAAAGGAAGCTTGTTTGTTGCTGACTTAAGATCAACAAAGAAGGACAAGATTTACTGTTTTTATAGTAAAGCTATTATTGGTGACAGTATGCTTTGGCACAAGAAACTCTCACACCTCAACTTCAAAACAATGAATATGCTGATGAAGAAGGAACTAGTGAGAGGACTACCTCAACAGGAATTCTGTCAAGAAGGACTGTGTGAGGACTGTCAAATGGGAAAACTAAAGAAAGTTGTGCATAGATCAAAGCAAGTCAACACCAACACTGAACCACTCAAACTAATTCACATGGATCTCTTTGGACCAGTCAATGTACCATCATTAGCCAAGAAAAGATATGCATTAGTTATGGTGGATGACTATTCTAGGTATACTTGGGTGAAGTATCTAGAATCAAAAGATGAAGCAGCTCAAGTCTTCATTGATCACTTAAGAGTTCTTGAAAGAGCTCCAAATGCCAAAGTTCAAATAATAAGGAGTGACAATGGGACTGAGTTCAAAAATGAAACTCTGGGTAATTTCTGTAAAGATGAAGGAATTGTACAACAATTTTCTGCTGCAAGGACTCCTCAGCAGAATGGAGTTGTAGAAAGGAAGAATAGGACTCTCATTGAAGCTGCCAGAACTATGCTTCATGATGCAAAATTACCTACATACTTCTGGGCAGGAGCTATCAACACAGCCTGCTACACACAGAACAGAACCTTGATCAACAAGACTCATGGGAACACTCCTTACTATCTGTTAAATGAAAAGAAACCTACTGTCAAGTATTTTCATGTGTTTGGAAGCAAATGTTTCATGATGAAAGACAACCATGAAAAGAAAGGGAAATTTGACACCAAAGCTTTTGAAGGAATTTTCATGGGGTATGCTTTAGAAAGGACTGCCTACAGAGTTTATCTTTTGGAACACAGAATCATTGATGAAAGTGTGAATGTCACATTTGATGAAACCAAGTTTCCTGGACTGCATGAAGAAGGTCAAATGCAGATTCTTAGGTTTGAGAATCAAGGATACTTGGAGGAAGAAGAAGTTGTTGATGAAGAACCTACTTTCACTCAAACTGTTGAAACAGAAAAGAATGCTGTCATTGAAAAGAATGTCAATCAAACTCCAGCCCAGTCACAGACCATCACAAGAAATACTCAAATTGATGGTGACTCTGGAGACATTGAAGAAAATGGTGGAGACAATTGCCCTGGTGAAGATTCAGTTCCTCAATTTGAAGTTACTGTCTCAAATCAAACAAGGAGCTTACCCAAAACCATTAGGTGGAACATGGATCACTCAAATGATCTAATAATTGGAGATCCCTCTTCTGGGGTGAGGACCAGGAACAATGTTTCTGCTGACAGTATGTTTTCTTGTTTTCTTTCTCAAATGGAGCCTAAAGCAATTGATGAAGCATTGTTGGATTCTGATTGGGTGATTGCTATGCAAGAAGAACTCAACCAGTTTGAAAGAAACAATGTTTGGAAGTTGGTTCCAAGACCAAGAGGAAAGTCAGTTATAGAGTTAAGAAAGATTCAACTTGCTGAAATCTCTCAAACTTGGAGTGAATCCCTTCAATCCTCGCTCAAGTTTTCTCGATACTTTTCTCTCTATTCTTCTCTCTCAATTATCTCTTTCAAAAGCAGAGTTGCTCACCATCTGAATTAAGCTTGGATTGATGTTATATTGAGCTGCATCAATCTCCGGAGTTTTGTACATGCAGTTCGCAGGATTAGGAGTCTCATAATCCCGAATGGAAGTTTCATCGAGAACAACAACGTCACGATTCTCGGCATCCCCCATCTTAGATTTCTCTCTTCTTTGTTTTGCCTCTCGCCTTAAAGCTCGAAAAGTGCGTTCAATTTCTGGATCAAATTGTAAATTTCCAGCACTTGTAGAACGTCTCATGCAAGAGTTGCAACACCTGAAAAAGAGACACCAATGAGATAGAACTTGGAAACAATTTTTATAAGATCTAAACAATAAGAAACAATTAACCTAAACTTAATATTGCTGCCTTCCCCGGCAGCGGCGCCAATTTGTTGATAGTAATTTTGTAGAGTTTCGTTCGCAGGGAAGGACTGATTTGAATATAAGTTCAAGTTGCTATTCCTTAAAATTTAGAAGTGAGAAGAATAATTGGGTGTTTGTTTACCAACTAAATTATAATAATGAGCAATTAAAAATTACGATTTAACGATGATTAAAAGCAATCCAGAAATCAGGGTTCTCCATTGGCATTAATGAATGTCAATCAATTTGTGATATTCAAGTCTCGTGCTCATGCTAAAAACATTCCTCTAATGTTTATATTATTCTCTCCCAAGATATAATATAATACCTACAACCATACCTTGAAGTCACTCCCAAGCTATTAGGATTTTCCTAGCCTTTGCTGCTCACTGTAATTTCAAGGTGTTCCAAATGGATGTCAAAAGTGCTTTTCTAAATGGAGAGTTGGAGGAAGAAGTGTATGTTGAACATCCACATGGCTTTGAAGATGCTGAGATGTATAATTTTGTTTATAAGCTGTTCAAGGCACTTTATGGATTGAAACAAGCTCCAAGAGCATGGTATGATACCCTCTCTGCCTTTCTATTGGAAAACCAGTTTACAAGAGGTGTAGTAGATAAGACCTTATTCTACAAGCATCATGGCAAAGACATCATTTTGGTTCAAATTTATGTTGATGATATCATTTTCGGTTCATCAAATGAGAAGTTGTGTGAGAAGTTTTCATCTCTAACGAGAAATAAGTATGAGATGAGCATGATGGGAGAACTGTCATTCTTCCTGGGTTTACAGGTTCTTCAGAAAGATGATGGAATCTTCATTTGTCAAGCAAAATATGTCAAGGAACTTCTCAAGAAGTTCAACTTGGAAGATTCATCACCTACCAAGACTCCTATTTCTACCTCAACTAGTCTGGATCTAGATTCCAAAGGAAAGAAAGTGGACTCTAGTGCATATAGAGGCATGGTTGGATCCCTTCTTTATCTAACTGCTAGCAGACCTGACATAATGTTTGCTACATGTCTCTGTGCAAGGTTTCAAGCTGATCCAAAGGAGTCACACTTGGTAGCAATCAAGAGAATTTTTAGATACCTTAAGGGCTATCCTAATCTGGGCCTTTGGTATCCTAAAAACACTGGATTTGAGCTAGTGGGGTATTCTGATTCAGATTATGCTGGATGTAGGATTGACAGAAAAAGCACTACAGGAAGCTGTCAATTTCTTGGTGGAAGATTGGTATCCTGGTTCAGTAAAAAACAACACTCAGTTTCTACATCTACTGCAGAAGCTGAATACATTGCTGCTGGAAGTTGCTGTGCACAAATCTTGTGGATGAAGAATCAACTGTTGGATTATGGCTTAGTATTAAATAATATCCCTATCTACTGTGACAACACTAGTGCCATAGCCATCTCAGACAATCCTGTTCAACACTCTAGAACTAAGCACATTGATATCAGACATCATTTCATAAGAGAGCATGTTTAAAGAGGAACTGTGAAGTTGATCTATGTGCCCACAGAAAAGCAACTTGCAGACATTTTTACAAAACCACAGGATGAAGCAACCTTCAATAGGTTGGTAAGTGAATTGGGAATGCTAAATCTGGTATGTTAACTTACTAGTTTTTCATTCTATTATTCAAGTGAAGCTTGTGACAGTAACATCTTCAGAAGTTGTTGTCATGAGAAAAGTTACTGTCTACCTAAGTCTCTATCTGTTTTCGACAGCACATTTACTTTGACTTTGTTAAAATTGAACTTTGTGCTAGTCTTGTACTTGAAAGTTGATTTTTGTATGACACTAACTTGCATGTTTGTTAAAATTGAAATTGGTCAAGGATTCTCCTTAATTGGTCAGTTTTGCCTTGATTGTTGTATTAGTGGTAGACATCACTTAATTGCAATATGAGGTAGTTGTATGGGTATTCCAAACTGTTGACCGTTTACATCCCTCTTAACCTAGTATGCCTATAAAATGAATCTTAGGCCATATTAGTGAATCATTTGGATAAAGGGTAAAATGGAAAACAAAGTAGGAATTGAGTACAGGCCTAAGCCTTGTGGTAGTGAACCCTACAATGAAGAGGTAGAAGCACTGTTTGATGAGTTATGGGATATCCTCGATGAGGAAGAGGAAAAAGAACTTGCAGCCAAGGCCGCTGAGGAGGCTAAGGTGCAAGAAGATGAAAAGGAGTTTCAAGCACTCCTCAAGGAAGAAGGAACCTCAGAAGAGATAGTTAGGGCAGAAGTACTAGAATTGGTTAAGAAAGACGGTACTGATTAGTTTATCTCACCAATTGTAGGTTTTTCCTTTCTTCATTTAATTTAATCAATAAAACTTCTCTTTCTGCTGTTTCCATTTGCTTCCTGTGTGTATTGCTTAATTGCTTAACTGGTTGAATGTTATTATGAATGACTAATGAATCAGTAATAAACCATGTAAATGTTTAACTGGTGACTCCTCGGTTAAAGTTTTTAATCATAACAGTTTCAATCCAAAGTCCTGACAGTTGTTGTTTTCCCGCAAAGGTTGATGTCATCTAGAAAAGTTGCTGTCACAATTCTTTGACAGCTAACTTCTCGACAACAGTAAACAACCTTATGTCATGACTCGTAAAAGATACTGTCATATGAGAACTTAACGATGACAGTAAGTTTTGCGCGAAATGTTTCTGTCACACAAAACATGCTATCATCACACCAAAGTTACTGACACGGTTGTTTTGAGCGTACAGGTTACTGTCAAATTAGTGGACCGTTAAAATTGGACACACATCCTCCACGAGGAGAGAGAAATTAGTCAGTAACCCACGCGACTGCTAAGTGGGTTAAGACACGATTTCACTTTCCACTTTGTTAGTTAAACACTTGAACTTCCCTCTAAATTCATCAAACATTCAACTGTTCTCAAAAAGCAAACAGAATACTCACCTTTCTCTTATCTCCAAGCAATTCATCTCTTACCTTCTCTCTTCTTCTTCACTCAAGCAAAACAAATGGCCCCCAAACAATCAATTTCACAAACTAACTTTGCTGGCATCTACTCTCCAAGTGATGCTGGTGAGGGTTTCAAAGGGCTTGTTTATTTCATGAATAAGTCTTATCTTGGGTATGCAATTACCTCCACTCCTATTCTTGACCTAGACAGGGTTGAAAATTTCTGGGAGACAGCCATTGCTCAAGAAGATGGTGACATCTCCTCTATTCAGTTCAAAATCAAGGAGCACATCTACTCTCTCACTGTTCAGGGCATCAATGCAGCTCTGGGAATTGTGCTAGAACCAGGAAAGGATTATGTTGAGCTTGCTAGTGATGAGACCCTAAAGAAGCTCTTCTTGAATATTGGGTACTCTGGCCCTATTCTTGAAGAGGGAACAACAAAATGGTACCCTTCTGGTGAAATGGACAGGAAATATCTCCGCAAGGAGTGGAGTATGGTGTTTGATGCTATGGTGAAAGTGTTCTCTACCAAGACCACATGATGGAATGGAATTCCCACCTACATCAAGAAGCTCACTCACTCTCTTGTTCATGGGTACAAAGTGGATGTTGGAAAGTTGCTCATGGCACACTTCAAGGCCGTCATAGGTAAGAAAGTAAACATCTATCCTCGCTTTTTAATGTTGTGCATCAATTCTTTATGTGACTTTGATGAGAATGCCCCTCGTTTGGAGGTGTGCCCTGTACTAAAAAGAAACACTCACACAACTCTCACCTCACAGAGTTTGAATGCATATATTCCACTATGTTTCACCAAACACATGGTTGATCAAGTGACTAACCTTGATTTTCCATTACCGTCTGGTTTTGATACCTTCACTATTGAGAATGAGACTGCATTAGACCCCAATTCAGTCAACCCTCATTATGCCCCATACACTCAGCCTAGGTTCTCTAGACTTCCCAAAGTACAGAGGCTAGCCTTACAAGAAACCAGAAAAAGGCCCCTAGAGACTGGTGGTAGTGGTAGTGTTGAGAGTCAAGAGGGAGTTCCTGCACCTAGTGCAGCAAATAAGGAAGGTAGTCCAACAAAACCCATAGTGGTTCCTCCTGAGCCTAAGAAGAAGAGAGCTAAGAGGACCAAAACCACTGTCAGCCACCCTGCAGTCTCCCAAAAGACTGTAGAGGAAACAAGGGAAATAAACTCCTCCCTAGATGTGCCTTCTCAACAAGGGACATCTATTGAAATTGGCCTGTCTCCCAAGGCAACCTGTAAAGAGTCTGCACAACCTCATGTTCCAACTCATGAGGAGCCTCCACTTGCAGAAACACACATGGAGTCAGGACATTGTGAGGATTTCACTTCCCCTGTTGATACTTCTCAAGTTACATCTGAGAAGCAGCCACTATTCTTTTCTCCACTTTCACCTTCTTCCTTCCCTACACATTCATTTGTTTCTTCTCCACAACCTAGAGAGGGGGACAGTCCCAACCCTTCAGGTGTTGATCATCCATCTTCACTCATGGATGAGCCCCCATCAAGTGGTCCACAAGAACCCATTTCTCAAAGTGAGATGGACACCACTCATTCAAACACTGAGAAAGAGAAAAGTACAACTCTGCTAGAAAATGAAACAGCCAGTACTTTGTTCAATCTCCAAGGAGCATCTTACCTCAGGGAAGATGTTGTCACAACCCAAGTTGCTGTCAAAGACACTGTGGATGTTGCTGTCACAGGTGATTCTGCTGTCAAGGACTCAGTTAAAGTTGTTGTCACAATCAACCCTGTTGTCCACGTTGAAGTGGAACCTACTGTCAATATTCCAACTGACAGTAACATTCATGGCAAAGCTCATGTCACCTATACACAGCCTGACTTTGATGCTGTACTTCTTGAGGATGTCTCTGATGATGATGTGCCACTATCTCAGTTCTTAAAGGTACATTCTAAACCATCTATTTCATTGTATGACAGTACTGCTCATACCCATGCATCTAGGATGAGTGAGGGTGTGCAAAAGAAAAGAGAGATAAAACAAAAGAGAGGTGAGCATCAAAATGAGAGGGCAAAAGGTGAGGGACTTGAGCATGTCCAGAGTGAAATTGAGGGAGCCACACATGTCCAGGCCTTAGGCCATGAGAGTTTTGTTGTGAGGAGTGATGAGATCACTCAGAAAAACACTGAGAGTGTGAGAACCCCCACAACCTCCAAGCCCCATTCTTTTCCTTCACCCCCAAGAAGGTTAAGACCAGGTGGCCCGTCTACATCTTCCAGGTTGCATGCTCTAGAGAATAGATGTCTGTCCATGGAACTTAAAATTGACAGCCTGTCTACCATGGTGGCCTCTGGGCTTTCTACCATTCAGGAAGCCGTTCAAGCTCTATCTGCAAATCTTGGTGCTGCCAACTTACCTAAGGGGGGGACAAAGGTAAGATCAGAATCTCAAAAGGCAAAATCAGGAACAGAATGTATCCCCAAACAGGATGTTGCTCAGGGGGAGCCTGGCTCAAAGAAGGCTTCAAGGAGTGAGGGGGAGCCTGGAACTAAAGGAAGGTCAGTGCCTGCTAAGAGAAAAAGGGGAACTCAAGGAGATTCAGGAAGTAAGGGGGAGCAAATGCAAGAAGCTGAAAATCTCTTTGAATATGAGATAGCTGGAGAAAAAGTTCTAATGTCCAAGGAAACCCTGGAAGCTATGCAAAAGGTTGTTTCTTCCAAGAACCCAATACTTCCTCCTGTGACTATAAGAGAGCCAACTCCAACTCCAAAGGAGAGTGCTCTTGAAAGGCAATGGAGAGAAAAGGAGGAGCAAAACAAGTTGGGAAAAAGGAAAGACAAGATGCCTGAATACATCCTGTCTGGAAACACCTGGAGTGAAGGAACAGAGTTCAGCCAAGAAGATGCTAATGCTCTAATGGTTGACTACAGGGAAAGTACTCTGAAGAATCATGATGAAGAATTCTACAAGGTAGTTGATGAAGCTATGAAGGAGCCTAGCAGAAGATTGAGTAACTGCTCAACTTTGCTAAAGGAGAAAATCACCAGTGTATGTGTAAAGATCAATGAAGAAAGGAGGTGGGCTATTGATGTGTACTTAAACACTGGAATATCCATGTTCATTACTATGCAGCTGCTGTAGAGTCTTTCAGCAAGAGTGCTAACAGTAATGAAGAACAAAATCACAGCAAACCATACAGCTTTCAATGAGATCTTGCATCTGCAAATGTTGAGTTTAATTTCAGAAAAACTCCCAGAAGTCTACACCAATCCATTTTGTGTCTACTATGCAGGTACCACCAAAAGTGGTAGCAAGAGATGTGCATACATGAGTCTAGGAGGCACTTCAACAATGGAGTCAAAGTCAATCTTAAAGGTGTTAAACATGATTCTCAACTCCAAAGCTAACAAGGAAAGAGTTCTTGATGTCATAGCAATCTATGACTTGCTGGTGAAAAGGGACAAGGAACTGAGCTCTATTATGAAGAAGATGATCTCCAAAGCAATCTCCAACAGAGCTGAACAAGGAGAAAGCTGCTCCTATGAGGTTCCTCATGATGATGATGATGATGAGTTGGATGGTAGTGGAGGAACTGGAGAAGCAGGAAATGCAAGTGGAAGCACCTCTGGGAATGTTGGATCAAAGTCCTAGGAGGAAAATAAGGAAGAAGCTCCTGTACAAGAAAAGGAAGATACCGAAGCAACAGAAGAAAAGGAGTCAGTAATTTTTGAAGCTTTGGAGGCAAATATCTTAAGATGTGCTATTGATAGTATAAATGCTAAAAAAGATACTGTCACCAAAGAGACTGTCACAGAAGACACTGTCCTCAAGAAAGCTGTCAGCAAAGAAGTTGTCACAGAAGAAACTGTCAAGAAAGATACTGTCATGGAGGACACTGTCAACAAAGATGTTGTCAAAGAAGGAATCAAGCCTACTGTCAAGCCAAAGAGGACAAAAACCTTGGCAAAGGCCTGGTTCTCTAGACAGGAACCTGAACCTGAGGAGATTTCAAAAGCAATAAAAGGAAAACACAAGTACTCAGGAAAGGAGAAAGCCATTGGGCTTGGCAGAAACTTGAAGAAGCCTATCCAATCAAAACTCTACAGCTCTCTGGATCTTTTGGAAAAGGAAGCTGATCAAATCAAGAGCGTCGAGGTAAAGTTGGATAACAACAATGAAGCAACTGAATATATTCTTTGGTTTGATGCATCAAGACTTGTGAAGGTCAAAAAGGACTTTTCCATGGAAGTGTCATCATATACTGTATCAGCAACTCTTTCAATGGAAAGGAGAACAGAAACAAGGAGAGTTGAATATTTCTACTTGGTAAGGATGGTCAATCTAATGCAAGGTTATGACAACGTTCCTGAAAGTGTCATGAACCATGTGTTGGCATACAAAGCCCCGAGGGATGAAGAATTCTATCAGAAGTTTGGAGAATGGTCACTATATGATGATAATGACATTGCTCACTTACTTGAATATTCTGATGAAAAAATGGCTGAGTATGAAGATGATGTTCCCGAAGAAGTGGTGCAAACCCAACCAAGTCAAGAAGAATCCTCAGAGCCTACAGAAAGAGAAACCACTGAAGATACATAAGACACATTCTTGGATAAAAGCAGAGAAGCCAACAGGATGGAAAGTGAAGGACCCAATTACCAATCTTGTATGCTTGAGAATCCTCTGAGAATCAAGTTCATATGGGAAGAGATTCCAGTAAGAAGCTTTCACAAACTTAGAACCAGCGCACTGAAAGACTTACTTTTCTTGGTGATTGGATCAATTCATCCATTGGAACAACAATGCTCCTCTGAGATTGAGAGAATTATTCAAGCAAGAAAGGGTGAAGACTCAAAGCTGGATAGGTCAAGGAGAAAAACTCTGAATGCATACCCTGGAAGCAGATTCAAAGACTTTAATGGCACACTGAAGTTCAAAACTCGTGCTTTTGGCAAAGACTTATGGTTGGATCTTTAGGATGCTAGAGTATGTCTCTCCAAGACACTCCAGAAACACATTGATGAAATTGAAGATGAGGCTATCACTCCTGATGAAGTAGCACTGGTGGAAGGACTCAGAGAAGTTCTTAAGGAAGCTCTCAACAGAGAGGATCAAGGAAGACAGAAAAGGAAATATGAAGCTAAGTAAAAATCTTTTGACAGATTCTGATCTTGTTAGTTAAGTTGTCAGCTAGTATTAATTGTAAATTTGCTGTTATTATCCATAAAATCAAATTGGGGGAGATTGTTAGGATTTTTGGGTGATGGCTATGAGACAACTTAACTAGACATTTTACTTACTTGATTTTATTAAGTATGAACATACTGTCACAGCCAGAGTATGTCTTTGTAACCGTTTTTGTTTGCTGCAAATAAGAATCTAGTACATTTTGGTAGAAGTTCATTAGTTTGTTCAAGCCTCAAGAAGTACTCAAGATGAACAGCAAGAATAAAGATTACTGTCACAGCACTGACAGTAAGGTTACTTGAAGACAGCATGTTGCGAGTCACGACAGTACATTCACTCTGACAGCAACATTGGCGGGAGCCCTCTGACATCAACTTTACCTTAGCCTGACAGCAAGCTTGGAAATCCTGACAGCACCTTTAGCGGGGATTTCTTACTGTCACCAAAAGCGCATTCCTGTGATAGCAAACTTAGCCATCAGGATACTGTCATGAAGGGATAACATATGTATTGGTAAACAATCCAGTCAAACTCGTGACAGTTTGGATGTTCAAGAAACAGGCGTGTTGCAGCATCCCAACACTGTAACAGGTCTGCAAGACTACGACTGAAGCTTGAGAGATCACATGAAAAAGCTCACCAATTCCAGAGTATGACAAATCTACATCTACTGAATTGTGTTAGCTTAAAATAGAATGTTTCTAGATTGATTTGTAATGTATTGATAAGCTGTCTATATAGCAATTTAGGAAAGAATCACGGGCAGGCAAATTGTAAGAAGCTGCCACTTGAAAATGACAGCAGCTTCACAAAGACCCGTGATTGAAAGTGATAGGTTTAGCCTACTTAGTCTAACTCTCAATTCATTCTTTGTAATCACTCGAGAAACTGAAGCTCAAGAAAAGATACACTTTTTCTTGAGGTTGTAGCAACCCATTGCAAAATAAATAAAACATTTATTTTGTGAGAATTACTTAAGTCACTTGTGTTTGCAATTGTTAAACTGATAATCTTTAATCTTGGTTTTAGTTGTTAAAACGTAGATTGAGCTTTATCAGTATTGCATTCAACCCCCCCCCTTCTGCAATAGTCAAGGATCAACATAAAGTCACATCCGTTGAAGACTGAATTGTATCAGTTGATGACATCTTCACTTACACAAAATTACAAAGCATGGAGTATTTGCAATTTACCAACCTATTATGCATATTCATTGATAGTCAACATGAATTATTCAAACCTAACAACTATACTATCAACTGCTATCAGAAACAAAAATAAACATGTTACATAAGTCTTATCCATTGATAAGATACCTGTCAACGAATACTATATACACTTGCTATCCGTTGACAGCTACAATGACTTATACAAATTTGCTGAGTATTTTAGTTATCATCAACAATCAATATAATTCCTATCACAAATATACAAAAAGACTTTCAATTTGACTTTTTAAAAGTTAATTTATTTCTTAATCTTAACTTACTTTTTCCTCCAAAAGAGATTTGTAAGCAATTTTAACATTTCATGTTTCTTTAACCCTCCGTAATTTCTATTATGAACCTGTTTTTATAGGTAGTGAAAACACGTTTTGGCTTGAACATTTACTAGGAAAATGGAAATTTTATGAAGCATGATTTTTTGGGTGACACATGATAAGATATACAGAATTAGTTAAAATTTGATAGGAGGGAGCTAGTTAATTTCTAAGTTGGCCGGAATTCAATAATTTTGTTCAATGATTGCAAATCTTTTTTAAAAGTTTTTGTACATACATTGCTTTAATAATAATGAAATATTTAAATTAACGTAAGAAATTAGAAAAAACTAAATCTCAGATTTAACCATTATGAAGAAATTGTGAAAGTAGTCGGTCAAACGGTATATTAATTAGATTGTGAACGCAAATGTATTGATTAGATTAAACATTCAAAAGCCTTTATGTGTGTTAATATTTTAAATTATTTAAATATTTTTATAATATTTTTTAAGAAATTTAATAAATTCAATTCAATTTTAAATATAAATTATTTGTTGAATCCGATTTTCGTCAAAAAACAGAGATCATAAAAAGAAAAGATATGAATAATATAAAATTTTGAGTTTTTGGAACTATTTTTGAAAGTATGTTAAATTTATGATAATTTTCGAATGCTTATCAAGATGTTAATATTTTCAATTATTGAAAATATATTACATAATAGTTTGTTAAGAAACTCAGTAAATTAAATTCAATTTTAGAAATAGATAATGAACCAATTTCCGTCAAGAATAGAGATTGTAAGGGGAAAAAATGTATGAATAATAGGAACATAACTAAAGTTTATGCTTTAGAAAGTATGTTAATGATGATTGTCTATATGTCCCCTTATTTATAGGTATCAAGTACATATAGTTCTATTAAATTTTGGTTACGATTTGTAGGCGACAAGTTATTTGTGTTATGAAAGTTCTAAATCCTCCCAACATTATTGGATTTTAAAGTTATATGGGCCTGTTTGACAAATAAAAATTAAGATGGCTTATATCTTAAAAGTTCAGAAGAGTTTATGAGAGGTGTTTGTGTACTCAACTTATTAACTCAACTTATAACTTATATGATAATAAATTGAATGTTAGAAGCAACATACATTTTTCCTAACTTATTGACTTATTGTTTAATTTCTTTAATTTTTTATATTTTCACATTAATATTTTTAAATATTTTTTTAATTGAAAATGTATGTATTTAGATCATTGTATTAAATAATTATTAAAAAAATTAATTTAGCAAATATTTCACTAACTTATAATTTAATTTATCCAAACACTTAGATAACTTATATGACACTTATTCATTATAAGGTATAAGTTACATCATTTAAAATATCTCAAACACGCATATATTATTTGTTATCAAGTTACTAAGCTTATAATATTTTGATAATATTAAACCATTAAATCATCATGTTATCATTGACTAGTACCCGTAGGAAAAGACTTGTACCGAGTATACACTACACCATATTTGACCTATTGCAAACCCAAAAAATTGTATCGTTAGACCCCATATGTGTTATAATAGAATTTTATGTAACGCTTTAGCCAAAACTCGGTGTTGCATTTGCGGTCGTTGCCTACGAACCCATATAGTAACGCTTTGATGTACTTATTGCAACATTTGTCAAGTATTACAATAGCGTTTTATTGCAACACTTTGTCTGTTTTAGTAACACATTTAAGGTGTTACAATAGAATTATGCAACACATTCTTGCAACATTTATTGGCTTAGAATGTTACAAAATTGATTTATTTGCAACATTATGATACAACATTTTGATGGCTGTTGCAATGTTTTTGGTTTTTTTAGCAACATTTATCTGCAACATTTTTATCCCTGTTGTAATACTATATATCTTATTGGTAACACATATTTGCAACACTTTTTGTTAGTCTAGATTGCAATATAATGTTTGAAAATTTAATATTTCCATGCACAAAGGCATACCAAACCAGAAATCAAGTTCTTCATTTCCCAAATGACAAATCCAACAAAACAAGCCAACAAAGCCCAAACATATATATTGGCTCTTAACACAATATCATCCTGCTATAGTACTTAAATTTTAAGTCAAAGCACATGTAGACTTACACCACAATTCACTATATTAAAATCTTAAAGAAAATATCAAAATACCAATGTCTACCAAAAGTACGGACATAGAAAGTATAAGTACTGATCATCAATCATCAGTTTCGCCGTCCACCTGATCGTCATCCTCATGATTATCATCTTCAAGATCATCGACCTCCTGATCACTGTCCTCAGTGTCATCACCACCATCACACAACTCTTCAACGTCAAGGTGTTGGAATTCTGGATTGATTTCTCCCAATTTTTTTATTACCTTTGACATTTTCTCGCACACCTTTCTCTCTACCATCTCTCGCATTTCAGCCATGATTTCCTCCTTTAAAGTCTTTTTCAAGTCATCAATATTTGTAGTAGCAACAGTAGTACTGGAACTAAAAAGTTTTGGCTGCTGAGCTTTTGTCTTTCTGCACTTTCCCGATCTTCCGAGAAGCTAATTCGGTCCATGGCTTGGTTTTTTGACTTGCTCATCAGTGCCATCTTCAGCAACAATAGTCTACAAATAAACATGTTTAATAAAAATACAAAACATTAAAACTAAGAGACTACCTTTAAGGAAATTTTTTTACAGAATCTTGAAAATATTAAAAAGACTAAAATAATTAAATTATTACTCATTACCTTGTACACACATCCTGGTTTTCGTTTACGGGGTTTGGCATAAATATCATCTTGCGGGGCTAGTTTTTCAGGTTCGATTTTCTTTTCTGCTTTCTGTCAAAATAATTCCAGGAAATAGTCATAATATTAAATCTACATAATGCATGAAAATATAAAAGGGGCATTTCATAAACACATAGAAAATGAAAGAATCTTTGAAATGTTGGACATACTATCTCCTCGCCAATCTGGGCAAAACTTTTACGACCAGCAGTGTGCGTCTCTACAATCAACTTCCGATTTTGTGCATTTTTCTCAGCTCACTTCTGACCAACCATTCAATATAGTACAAAAAATATAAAAGCACTTACAAAAAAATTTCAAAACATTTGTGAAAAGGTTAAGTACCAGCTAAGGGATTAACATGTGATTAGATATACCTTAACTTCTCCATCCCCCCCCCCCGGTACTTGAGAAGTGCCTTAAATTCCTCGACTGAAACGATATTGGGGCAATTTTTTAGCATTTCCTCGTTATTGTGATATTTGAGATAATGATCCTTCTTAATCCGGCTCTTGTGTAGCCTCCACAAAGCACCAATTGTCCGCAATGTATAGGTTCTTCCTTCCTCAGAAATTTCATATTTTGTCTAATAAAATTTGTTAAAATTATTAGTGCCATTTAAATCTCAACTAGAGATCATAAAAAGGTTTTGTAATACATGGAGTTTATCTTAACAAAAATCCACAGCTCCTCCTTCTGTTGTTCAGGAAATTTATGCCAAGAGAGGAGATCAAGTGGGACAGACTGCCTACCCAATGTCCCACAAAAATCTTTAAATTCAGTCAAGTCCTTGGCATTGTCAGCCACGACTTATAACTCACAATTCAACTTGTTAGGATTTATGGGTGATAGCTATGAGACAACTTAACTAGATATTTTATGTACTTAATTCTATTAAGTATGAACATACTGTCACAACCAGAGTATGTCTATGTAACCGTTTTTGTTTGCTGCAAATAAGATTCTAGTACATCTTGGTAGAAGTTCATTTATTTGTTCAAGCCTCAAGAAGTGCTCAAGATGGACATCAAGAATAAAAATTATTGTCACAACATTGACAGCAAGGTTACTTGAAGATAGCATGTTGCAAGTCACGACAGTACATTCACTCTGATAACAACATTGGCGGAAGCCCTCGGACAACAACTTTACGTTAGCCTAACAGCAAGCTTGGAAATCCTGACAGCACCTTCTGCGGAGATTTCCTACTATCACCAAAAGCGCATTCCTGTGACAGCAAGCTTAGCCATCAGGATATTGTCATGAAGGGATAACATTTGTATTGGGGATCTACCCAGTCAAACTTGTGACAGTTTGGATGTTCAAGAAACAGGCGTGTTGCAGTATCCCAACACTGCAACAGGTCTGCAAGACTACGACCGAAGCTTGAAAGATCACATGACAAAGCTCACCAATTCCAGAGTATGACAAATCTACATCTACTGAATTGTGTTAGCTTAATATAATATGGTTCTAGATTGCTTTGTTCTGTATTGATAAGCTTGTAAGAAGCTGCCACTTGAAAATGACAGCAGCTTCACTAGACCCGTGTTGATAGTGATAGGATTAGTCGACTAAGACTATCTCTCAATCCATTCTTTGTAACGATCACTCGAGAAACTGAAGCTCAAGAAAACGAACATTTTCTTGAGGTTGTAGCAACCCATTTCAAAATAAATAAAACATTTATTTTGTGAGAAATACTCGTGTGTCTACTTGTGTTTGCATTCGATAAACTGATAAACGTTAATCGTAGTTTTTGTTGTTGAAACGTAGATTGAGATTTATCAGTATTCCATTCAACCCCCCCCCCCTTCTGTAATAGTCAAGGACCAACACAACTTAATAATCTTCTTTTCATCGGGCCTTCTTGTGTACACTTTACTCATTCGCGTAGGTCCTCTACCCTTTCTCCTCTTCTTTGCAGCTAAAATTTATACAAAATACTTAAAATACTAAATCAACACAATATCTGATTGAAGCCATAACAAGAAAACCTAAAATTACCTGATGATTCAAGTGTCTCATCATTAGGTTGTAAATCAGATGTCTGACCACCATCTTCAACTTGTTTTTTTCCCTTGTCAAGGGTCTGTTGATGTTGTTCTTTCATCAAAATGTAAGCTTGTATTGAATCAATTCCCTGATTGTTATATTTTTTTTACGGGCGCCACTTTCAATGCCAAGCTTTTTGACTCTTCTGTGACAGGGGGTGAATTTTGAGTTACCAGGGGTGCACTTTCTGCCGGAATAGACTGTGTGGTAGTCTCAATCTGTCATGCAATCATAAGTTAGTATCAATTGCTGAACTACTAAAAAGTTATAAAGACATAAAAATTTAAATACTTGAACCTGTATAGACAAAGGAGCTGTGGTCCTAGAACATGTTACCGACCTTGAGACATGATTATTGGTCACCTTGTTGACCTTTTTTCCCTTAACTTTCATCATTTTTTTCTTTCGAGCAACTTGTTTCTCCGCCAACTCTTCGTCCTCTCCTTCAGCCTCGGACAAACTATCCCGCCCAGGAACATACTTTTTATCAAATTCAAGTTCATCATCTGCTTGAACTTTTTCTTGGGCATTTTTCCCACTAAACTCATCAGCAAGTTTGTTAATTCCCAACTCTTTTATCTTCCTTTTATTTTCTACAACCTGCAACATCCTTTTCTTTTCATACTCTGTTATCTGAAATTTATAAAGGACAAGCATAGAAATATTAAACTACACAAAAGAATTTTTTTGAGTAATAATAGGAGATATCAATTTATTTAGCCTTGGGAAGAACTTGTTCTGAGTTCCCCTGTTCAGTTTCAGCTCCAGGTTGATCAGTAGCTGACTTTTCAAGAGTGAATCGACGAGTTGTTCTTTGTTTCTTCAGCCCCTCTAATGTCACAAACTTACGCTTTCCTTGTAAAGATGTTGGTGCAATGTGGATGTGGAAACATATTAATATCACTATTACATGTCAATTAAGTAATAACAAAAAATAATTAAAGTATCTCAAGACAGCTGTATTGCCTTCAAAATATCTTGTTCTTGGTCGAACAAATACATGCGGCTACATCTATGGTTTTGGCAAATAATTTTTGTCAATTATATGATCAACATAAAAATCCAACCTTTCTCCCGTAACTGTTTTTGCAAAGTCTTGTAAATCACGATCACTGTCAATAAGCTTCCAGACACTCGGTTCACTCGGTTCTTTCACATAAACACCACCAATTTCTTTGCATTTCAGCTCATCCTTCACACACTCCATTACAACCGTGTATGAGAATCTATCAGAATCTACGTACTCAGGAATCTCAATACACACGTCTATATATTGAGATTTTGAAAGATGTCCCTTATGAAAGAACCTAAGAATATAATCAACATCTGCCATCCTGAAAACAAACAAATAAGAAAATAGTTAGCAATAGAAATATATACAACAATTCTAAATGAGAAATATGCAGTTTATTCAACAAAAATTAAAAAAACATTAATAATAGAGCAAATGTGCAGTTACTAATACAAGAAATATGCAGTTTTTTAGAAAATAAAGAAAGCACGAACAATAAACTAAATAGAAAAAACTAGAAACTAGCACTAATATTAATTCATTTCAAGTACCGATAACATAAAATAATGACGAACCACAATTAACAAAATACAACAAAAAATAGGAAACTAACACAACTAAGAAAAACACATAAGTCATATATCTGATTCTGGACAGGGACCATTGCATACGAGATGCTCATTTATAGCCTTCGCTTCACTCCAGAAACGATTACTACATAGTTTATAGGGGCACGCCAACTCATTTCCTAGGGCATATTTGGAGAATGCATTGCTAACGAAATCTGAAACCCCCTTCCGATATCTATCAGTATACTTTGGTAATTCTACCCATTTCTCTTCTTCAACATCCATTTACTACATAAATATTTTTCAAAAAAGATCAAAACACCAATGTAATCCTAAGCAGCAACAACATATAAAATCCATTCAATTCCACTAAATTAACACAAGAACAGAACATATAAAACATGGCACTGTAGAGACAAGAACAGACTAACTACTTGGACTTTAAAATTATCAGAAAATATAAAACTAACACAAAATTAAAACAAAATATATAATCCTACTAACACAAAATTCTAAAATTAACACTCAATTCCACTAATTAACACAAAATTACGACAACATTAGCCAACACAACATATATAATCCTACTAACACAAAATTCTAAAATACAATAAAATTTAAAACAAAAGTCCTACTAACACAAAACATGAATATAATCCAATAAAATCGAACAAGAAAGTTAAAAATTCATACAAACATACATATTTAACCCAACACTTAATACAGGCATATATTCGAAAAAATCCACATGCATGCACATTTAATCCAACATAATTAAGAAAAGTTGGGTAATTTACCTCTAATTGAAGCTTTAATTGAGTCCAACTTTGCTCCAATTAGTTTGGGGGATTTTTTGGATTTTTAGGTTTTCGATTTTGGGTTTTTGGATTTGAGAGAGGTGTGAGAGATATGTGAGAGAGATGAGCGAGAGATGAGCGAGAGAGAGAGGATAAGGTTAGAGGGTTGGGAGAGGTGTGAGAGATATGTGAGAGATTTCGTTTAATTAAAATTTTGGTACCAAAATATTTGGTACTAAAATATGTCCGCCCCTTGAAAAATTAAACTCTCGCCCCCCAAATTTCGGTCAATTTGACCAAAAGCGTAACAAAAACTAACGAGTATTGTAACACTTTTCAAGGTATTGCAATAGTTCAAATCTTTTCAAAATAATCCTTAATATTGCAACACTTTTCCATTTTATACAACACATTTCAAAAGTATTACAATAAACCATCAAGTTTCTTATCTTTAACAACACTTCATGCAACACATCCATTATATTGGGCTTGAAATAGGTCAAATATGGTGTAGTGATACTTGAATTCAAATTATGTCACAATTTTGTAATCGTTGACGAGAATTATCGAAAGACAAAATATTTATAAGTTGCTGACGATGCAGGATAAAAATGTACAAATCACATATAATATCAACATTACCTACAAACAAGACAAGAGAAATTGTGTTTTTAAAATAAAACTGTACTAGAAAGAAAAAGATTATATATAATAATAAATGATTAAAAATGTGTAGTCAAACAAAAATCACTTTATTTGACCCATCGAAAATTTATCCATCCATCTACTTAAATTTTTACCATTTTCAAAAATATATAAACAGATGAAAATCGAATTTATTAGTAATTCTGAATAGGTGAAAAAATTGAAATTCAAAAATTTGAGGATATTGGTCGTTCATGATACAATTTTAAAAATTATTCCCTCAAATAATACAATTTGAAAATATGACTCTTAATAGCACAGAAAAACACAATTGCCTGTATGGGTTTCTTATTTTTCAGAAAACAAGACTGAAAACGTTATATGATTTGGCGTTATGATCACTGTAAATATTATATTAACACGCGTATATTCAAATTAAACGTTACATGAAGTAGCGTTTACACTAATCAATTTAAATTTTTTTGGCTGCAACTGCACATGAGTGTATTCGTTTTACCTCAGAAAGATCAAATCGCAAGGAAACTGACAATGGGGTTCACCACGAGACTCTTTCTTCATTGGATTTTCCCGGAACCAAAAATAATGTTTGTGTGAAAACACAAAGACGCGAGATAAAATTTATTTTTGTGTGCTATTAAGGATTATTATTATTATTATTATTATTATATTATATTATATTTTTTATTTTTTTGTTGTTAAGAAATACATTTTCGTACATGAATTGTATCAATATACAATGTTGAAGTAAACTAGAATAATGAATTTAGTTTATTTTATTCAAGAAAGTTTATTGGCTAACGGAAAGACATGCATAGATCATAGATGTCTCTGAAAATTTAGATCAATAAAACTTTAATATCCGAAAAAAGAATCCCAAATTTACAAAACGTACCTGAAAACACAAAAATACAAAAAAAAATGAGTCTCAAAATATTTTTAATTGTGATGTTTCAGATCATTTATCCTTAATTTGTGATGTTTGGGTCTTTTCACGAAATTGGATGAGTCTCAAAATATTTTTAATTGTGATATTTCAGATCATTTATTCTTATTTTGTGATGTTCGGGCCTTTTCACAAAATTGGCAACCCTTCTTTCACAAACAAATATAGTCATACTTTAGTGTTACAAAAAAAGATATAGTCATAATTTCTGTGATCTATCCTCATTCATACTTCCGATATTTGTATATTTTGATACAGAAATACTAGTCATAATTTATTAATAAAAAAAATATTATATTTATAAAAAATACTACGTTCTCAAGATCATTTGAGAATGTTTAGTTGGCTTGATTTAACCGGATGCAATTGAATATATGTTTTGAAAATGAGAAGGGCTCCTGCGTATGCAATCCCTACCATTGTTCATATTAAAATGTGTGATAGGCTATGTATAGCCCAGGCTTATCTCTGAGCCAGGTGTTACCTGGAACCCGGATAACCATTCGAGCCATGGCTCACTTCCTAGTCCGGACTCGTCTTGGAGTCATGACCTATATACCAGTCCAGACTCATAGCCAGGCTATGTCTCAGCTATAAGTCTGACTCTCCTGGCGACAAAGGCAATATCTTGCGTGAGAAGAACTATCCCTCATTACGTGACGTGCCTAGGTCATCACTGACGGCCACACCTAATAACGACACGTAAGAATACCTAATGATTGGGACAGTTATGTCCTATTCAAGCCACACGCCAGCAGGAGCCTGGCACACGACACCACAATCCATGACCTGGACACGTGCAATCCATCAACATCACCCAGGTGTCCTACCTACCTAGGATTCAACGCTCATGATTGCAGGTACAACCCGTAAACCCTAATTCTTGGCCTATAAATAGACCAGGGAAAAGAGGTCTAGGGGTTACATTCTCTTTTACACACTCAACCCATACACACACCCTCCATATTTAGATATCTCTATAGTCCTGTCTTCCTTTCCAAAACCATTACTTATTCTCACGCCGGAGGCGCCGCCAGGGTCCAAACCCCCCTCCGGTGTTGTTTTGCAGGGTCCCAACCGCAGCGACACCGCTTCCAGGCGTGGGATCGGCCGGGAAGGACTAGATCGGGATTTGGAGTTATCATTGGCGCTAGAAGGAGGGGCCGAACCCTGTCTTGTGGTCACGGTGCCATAAGACTCACCAGCATCAACAAGCTCCTTCATTTTTGAAGGAGTCCTAGTTAAATCCAGTAAGATCTGAACAAACCTTCTCCTTTTTAACCATTAAGATGAACTCTTTAACCCATTTTTACGATGTATGCATGATTTTTAGCCTCATTTAGCCCAGATCTTGTTAGCCCTGCTTGCATATTTTAGTCCTCTCTTAGATCTACATTACTTGTGTTTAGATCTATTCAAAAAACCAAGATTTCGTGTTTATTGAGATTGACAACCCAGAAATACGTGCATACATTGTCGCCCAACCCAACTGAAACCTAGTAGCAAAACCCAGGCTCTTTCGTAGTTAAAGTTGCTTCAATTTTTTGTCATAAAAAAAAACCATATACATCTGTTTGTGTGAATCATGGCTCGTGGTAGCAAGAGCACAAATAGACATACCCCAAGTAACCCCACCCCGGACACCAATATCCCGAACCCTGGTCAGGCTGGCAACCAGTTGCCTCCAGTCATGACTCTGGCTTCTCAAGTGATCCGCCCTGGGGATGCCCGGGTTAACATAGAAGTAAACAAGTACAAATACACTGACCTTGCCATTGAGCCCGGGCAGATGGAGAACTTGACTGGCGAACAGGTTGCTGAAGAAATCCGGTTATACAACCAAACTGGACTCCTCTCAACCGGGCTCGAGCTGATATTTTGAAAGAAGTACGAGACAAGCCTTTCTACTATCCTCCCAAACCCATGGCGACCGGACCAGAAAATTGGTCTGTCCATAAACACTGCGACTATCATGAAACACATGGACACACAACCGAGAATTGTTTGTCTCTAAAATTTTTTGTGGAAGAACAGATCAAGAAAGGTAACATGGGACAATACATAGCCCGGAAAACTGATGACAGGGGAACAGGATCCAGGAAGGGTAAAAATGTCGTGAATGTCGTATTGGGTGGGTCTAACTCGCCACCCCCAAGTCCGGACTCGGGAGATGAGATAATGATGGTTCAAACCTGTCCAGAACAAATAATCAGTTTCAACAAAGATGATTTTGAAGGACTCGACCCAAATCATAATGAAGCTCTAGTTGTTAGTCTAGACATAACTGACAATGAAGTTAAAAGAATACTGATTGACAACGGTTCTTCTGTCAATATCATATTCAAACATACTGTGGATCGAATGCAGCTGGGGAGCGTGAAGATGAACGATTGCAGAGAAGATCCTCTCTACGGTTTTGGGAACAACTTGGTCCCAATTCAAGGAACCTTGTACCTACCAGTACTATTTGGGACTTATCCGAACCAAGTCACCAACATTGTTAAATTCTATGTCATCAACACTCCTTCTTACAATGTGATCCTGGGAAGACCAGCCCTGACTAAGCTCCAAGCTATAACCTCAACCCCACACCTAAAGTTCAAGTTTCCCACACCCTCTGGTATTGGAGAAGTCCGGGGAGATTATGAAATGGCTAGTAGATGCTATGGGCAAGGGTTAGTCATGGCTGAAACAGACCCGAAAAACAAAAGGAAAGCCAATCCTTACCAGAAAAATATGAGCCAAAACAAACATAAATTCAACCCAAGGAAAGAGCCCGGCCAAAAAGTTGGTGAGTAGAAGATTTCAAAACCCGGGCCAGAAATAAAGATCAATTTGTATTGAAGAATAGAAAATTTGTACTCGTGACCAATTTATGAATAAAAATAGGGCACGATGTTATTTCTCACAAAATTGTATTTCACATTATCTGTATTTCATTTTTCTTGTATCAACCCTGGCTCAGAGCCATAGGCATGCAGAGGAGCCAGGGTCCCCAGCAACATGCAGATCAAGAGTCCGGCTCAGAATCAAGCCATAAGACCGGACTCACGAGAAATATGCCACTCTATAACCCTGGCTCAAAGCCATAGGCATGCAGAGGAGCCAGGGTCCCCAGTAATATGCAGATCAAGAGTCCGGCTCAGAATCAATCCATGAGACCGGACTCACGAGCAATATGCAACTCTACAACCCTGGCTCAGAGCCATAGGCATACAGAGGAGCCAGGGTCCCCATCAATATGCAGATCAAGAGTCCGGCTCAGAATCAAGCCATGAGACCGGACTCACGAGCAATATGCAACTCTACAACCCTGGCTCAGAGCCATAGGCATATAGAGGAGCCAGGGTCCCCATCAATATGCAGATCAAGAGTCCGGCTCAGAATCAAGCCATGAGACCGGACTCACGAGCAATATGCCACTCTACAACCCTGGCTCAGAGCCATAGGCATGCAGAGGAGCCAGGGTTCCCATCAATATGCAGATCAAGAGTCCGGCTCAGAACCAAGCTATGAGACCGGACTCACGAGCAATATGCAATAAAACCAAATACTTAGATTTTATTCTAAGTACGAAAGAAAAGAATCCGGCTCAGAACCAAGCTATGAGACCGGACTCACGAGCAATATGCAATAAAACTAAATACTTAGATTTTATTCTAAGTACGAAAGAAAAGAGTCCGGTTCATAACCAAGCTATGAGACCGGACTCACGAGCAATATGCAATCAAATCGAAATCTTAGATTCTATTCTAAGTACAAAAGAAAGAGTCCGGTTCAGGATCAAGCCATGAGACCGGACTCACGAGCAATATGCAACTCTATAACCCTGGCTCAGAGCCATAGGCATGCAGAGGAGCCAGGGTCCCCAACAATATGCAGACCAAGAGTCCGGCTCAGAACCAAGCTATGTTATGCCTTTTGGATTAAGGAATGCTGGATCTACTTACCAAAGGGCAATGGTGGAAATCTTCAAGAGTCAACTGGGGAGAAATCTGGAATCATATGTCGATGACATGATAGCAAAGTCAACAACTGTCCAGACCCACATTTCTGATCTGAAAGAATGTTTTGAAAACTTAAGGAAGCAAGAGATGAAACTGAATCCGGACAAATGCACTTTCGGGGTTGGAGCGGGAAAATTCTTAGGTTTCATGATTAGCCAGAGGGGAATTGAAGCCAACCCAGAAAAAATCAAAGCGATTACTGAGATGCAAGCACCCCGGACTCAGAGAGACATACAGAAACTTGCAGGATCGTTAGCAGCATTGCGAAGGTTTATTCCTAAGCTCGTAGATCATTGCTTGCCTTTCTTCAACTTGCTGAAGGGAGCTCAGAAGAAGAAAGATATTGTCTGGGGCCCGGATTGCCAACAAGCTTTCGACTCACTCAAAGAATACCTAGCCGCACCGCCAATCTTAACCAAACCCGAGCCCGGGGAGCCTTTAAGCATTTACTTGTCTGCAGGTACCCTGGCTGTGGGAGCAGCACTAATCCGGGATCATGACGGTGAGCAGAAACCAGTTTATTATGTGAGCCAAGTGCTCAAAGATGCTGAAACCCGTTACCCAAACCTCGAAAAGTTTGCTTTCGCTCTCGTCACTGCATCCCGGAAGCTGAGGCATTATTTCCAAGGGAGGGAAATCAAAGTCATAACTGATCAACCACTCAGGAAAATTATTCACAAACCTGATATCTCGGGGAGATTGGTTAACTGGGCTGTTGAGCTAAGCCAATTCTCCCTCACTTTTGTCCCAAGAACATCTATCAAATCCCAAGCTCTAGCCGATTTCATTATGGAATGTTCTTTCCCCGAACCTGTTCACATTTCAATGGAGACAGAACCCGGGGAGGAGTCCACACTTGATCATGAAACCTGGATGTTGCATGTAGATGGCTCATCAACCAATGAGAGATCTGGAGCCGGGCTCATACTCAAGAGTCCGGATGGATTCAAGATAAAGCAAGCGATTGGATTTCAGTTCCAAGCAACGAACAATCAAGCAGAATACGAAGCTCTTCTAGCCGGACTCCGTCTAGCCCGAAGTTTAAGGGTGAAAAAGCTAAGGATTTTCAGCGATTCTCAAATAGTGGTCAAGCAAATGACCGGAGAGTATGTGGCAAAGGACCCAACACTGGGAAGGTATCAAGCCCTGGTTCAAGGTTTCCTAGCTATGATACCCAAATTTGAAATTTTTTAAGTAAATCGAGAAGATAACACAGAAGCTGACATCCTATCTAAACTAGTCCAGAACTCGACTGATTTGGATAGCTCAGTTTACTTTGAGGAACTGAATAAACCAACAATGGATCAAGAGGAAGTCATGGAAATTGATGATCAACCCAGCTGGATGACACCCATAATTTTGTACTTGGAGAAGGGAGAACTGCCTTCTGAGAAGAGTCAAGCTCAAAGACTCAAGAATAAAGCAGCAAAATTCTTTCTGGAAGAAGGGATACTCTATCGTCGGACTTACTCGGCACCAATTTTAAAGTGCGTGGGACCGGTTGAAGCTACCTATTGTCTGCAAGAAGTTCATGAGGGAATTTGTGGAGACCACCTATCTGCAAAGGCCCTGGCTCACAAGATTATAAGGCAGGGTTATTACTGGCCTACAATTCATAATGATGCTGTGGAGTTCGTGAAGAAGTGCAAGAACTGCCAACTTTTCAGCAATGTCCCACGATAGAGCCCGGTCTTACCCTCCTCGGTCCTGTCTCCTATCCCATTCACTGTTTGGGGCATTGATATCATGGGCCCTTTTCCCAGGGCAAAAGGAGATTTGAGATACTTATTGGTTGCAATCGATTATATGACTAAGTGGGCAGAGGCTAAGGCAATGAGAACAATAAATCAGCAGGATTGCATTCGGTTTATGGACAATATACTAATGTGGTTCGGGCTACCAAGGGTTCTAGTTTCTGATAACGGGCCATAATTTGTGGGGTCCGAGTTCGAAGGCTACCTGAAAGAAAGAGGAATCAAGCATAAAAAGTCATCTGTTGCATACCCAAGAGGAAACGGCCAAGTTGAAGTTACAAACCGGATTTTACTTAGAGGAATTGAGAAGAGGTTACAAGAAAGTAAGAATAAGTGGCCGGAAGAACTACCAAACGTGTTATGGGCATACAGGACTAGTCCCCGGACTAGCACTGGTGAAACCCCATTCAAACTCGCCTATGGCACTGAAGCTTTACTACCAATCGAGGTTGGAAATCCCTCCCATAGAGCGATAAATTTTGAAGAAGTGGCTAATGAAGAAGGGCTCCAGACTAATTTGGTTTTAGTGGATGAGGTTCGAGACCAAGCAATTGAAAGAATGAGGAAGTACAAAGAGAATACTTCGGGAAGAAGGCCAGGGTTAAAAACTTTCAAGTGGGAGACCTGGTCCTTCGAGATACTGAGGCTTCCGACCCTACCAATACTGGCAAGCTCATGCCAAAATGGGAAGGACCTTACAAGATAATGGAGGTACTCCGGCCTGGAACATACAAGTTGGTTCATATGGATGATTCTGAGGTCCCCAATACTTGGCATGGCCTTAGACTCAGAAAATTCTACCAATAAGAAGATTGCAGTGACCGGATAAAAAACAAGGAGCTCCCGAAAGCCCAAATTAGAATAAGAACTTTGTATTCTTGACTTTTCTATAAATAAATCCGGTCTCATTGTTTTGTTTTCCTTTCATATTATCATGTATTTTTTAATTTCCAGTAAATTTCAATTTCTTGTAATAACCCGGGCTCAAAGTTATAGGCATAACATGTAGTCCGGGTCCCCAGCAATACGCAAAACTAATAGCCCGGGCTCAGAGCTATAAGCATAACATGTAGTCCGGGTAACCAGCAATACGCAAACTAGTAACCCTGGCTCGGAGCCATAGGCAAATATTGTAGTCAGGGTCCCCAGCAATACGCACCAAAACAAACAAATAGTCCGGTTCAGAACCAAGCTATGAGACCGGACTAACGAGCAATATGCATCAAATGAAAATCTTAGATTCTATTCTAAGTACAAAATAAAGAGTCCGGCTCAAAACCAAGATATGAGACCGGACTCACGAGCAATATGCATCAAATGAAAATCTTAGATTCTATTCTAAGTACAAAATAAAGAGTCCGGCTCAGAACCAAGCTATGAGACCGGACTCACGAGCAATAGGGATCAAATGAAAATCTTAGATTATATTCTAAGTACAAAATAAAGAGTCCGGCTCAGAACCAAGATATGAGACCGGACTCACGAGCAATATGCATCAAATGAAAATCTTAGATTCTATTCTAAGTACAAAATAAAGAGTCCGGCTCAGAACCAAGCTATGAGACCGGACTCACGAGCAATATGCATCAAATGAAAATCTTAGATTCTATTCTAAGTACGAAATAAAGAGTCCAGTTCAGAACCAAGCTACAAGACCGGACTCACGAGCAATATAACTTTAGTAGAACAGAAAAATGCAAAGATATGAAAAATATCAAGAGCTGGATTGTAAACGATTATACAAAACAGTTAAGGAAAATACAGGGACCCGGGGTGTCCATACAACCCAGAAACATCCCTAAAGTTGAGAGCAAAAATAAAACAAAGTTCACGGTTACAGAGTTCAGTCACCAAATGTTCAAAAGATAAAACAAGGTATTAGACACCATGATCATCTGGAGAAGGCACAACCGGGTAAGAACAAGCTGGAAGGAAGCTCGGAGCAGGACCATCGTAAGGCTGGGGCTCCCCCTTTCCTTGCTCAAGTGCAAGCTTTGCAGCCAGGAACTCGCCAACAAAAGAATCCCAATTGGCATTCAGATCGGTCTTGACATGGCGTTCGGAAACAAGCCAAGCTCGGAGAATCTCGGGAGCAGCAGCATCTACAACATCTTGGTCATACTCCGGACCTCCTTTGAAATCGGATATAACAGCTTCACGAGACTTGGCATTTTCCAAAACAAGTTGCTTGTTGAACTCATCCAGGTCATTGGCTCTTTTCTCAACCTTTAAAAATTCAGTTTGAAGCCCGGATAGTTTGGAAGCGAACTCGGACTCCTTTTCAGCATTCTGGGTTTTCAAGGAAGCAATTTCAAGTTCCAAATCTCGAAGCCGGGCATCCTTTTGATTGCCGAACTCCTGTGCAGATTTCCTTTCGGTAATAATAATACTGGCAAGTGCGCTGATTAAACTACCAGTCTACAAAAAAATAATCAAAAATCAACGAATGAAAAGACAGAATTACAAAACATAAAGATAACCTTCAGCAAGAATCAACATACATGTGCCCAGTGGCCAACAAGACGCTTCAGGCAAGCATTGCTACCAGAGTCTTCCATCTCCTCGAAATCGGAATCTGTAGGAATATCAGCACACATACCAGCAAGTTGCTCCAGAGTAAAGTTCCCAATTCGGATAGGTTCTTTATCCGGACCCTTCCCATCATCATCAGCAACAATTTTCTCGACAGTGACTTTCGCCTTGGCAGGCGGCTTCCTTCCCACATGAATTTTCCTCTTCTTCAAAGAACGCTGCTCCAGGTCTTCTGCAATTTCTACGTTAGCAGCATCAACCACAGGTTCGGGTTGAGAAGGATTCGGGGCAACAAACTCTGCACCACCCTCCTTTAGCGCACTTGACCCGGACCCCCCAACGTCCCCCAGACTCTTTGTGCTGTGGACACCACCGAGCTTCTTAGAAGAGGCAGCAAGAGCATTGGAAGACATGATTGCGTACAATTCGGGTTTGAAATAAGGCAAACCTGCAGAAAGAAAAAGCACATCAGTAAATCAAAAGAATTAGTCCGGGTTACAAAAAGAAGAAAAACACAACTTACATCTAAGCTCAAACAACAAATCATGTTTCATAAAGCTATCCCGGGTCATTTGGAAACCAAGGCATTCACAGAACCGGTGAATTTGAACCAAGGCTTCCCCCTCGAGTGTGAACACATCAAACACTTCAGCCTCCACATTAGAAACAATATGGGGCATGAACTCCAAATCCAGGCCTTTCAAGAAAATAACTTCACCATTCCAGAACTTTAAAGTTGACTGTTGAATAACCGGTTTGGCGGAGCCTGACGGATAACCACATTCTTCCGCACGAAACCGGATCTCATACAGAGGCTCTTTGTTAGACTGGACTAGCTTAAACAGCTGATGAAAAAGCCGCAATGTAGGCTGATACCCCATCTTGTTACAAGCAGCCAAAAACCAAGTTATCCACTTGACTCCGTTGGGAGTAATTTGCATTATTGAAATTTTGTAAACATATTTACAGAGGTGCTTTACAAACTGATGGCATCTGGGATTCCATCCGGACCGCAGAGTTTCCAGCCATACACCAACATAACCATCTTTTGGCCTATGGTAAATCCTCTCCCCGGATTGAGGACATCTCCAACTAATTTCGGGCCCCAAGTGGAATGCAGCCCGGACCAATTTGTCCATCTGAACATCCGGGAGGCTCATAAATTTTTCCTTCAGAGGATAAGGGGCTTCGCTAATTCCCATTTTGGAAAAAGAGGCGTCAAATTCGGATTCACTGTACGGTCCGGGTCGGCCAAATTCCTGGTGATTCCTATAACAGGCACTAAGATCTCTATAATAAAATTGTAGTTCTATAACCGGATCTTTCCTCACAAAAAAATAGCTGGTATCCGACCAATATCCATCCGGAGTACTGAGTACACCACCACGGGGAGGCTCATGAACAAAAAGTTGGGTTACTAAGGGACCAGACTATTTCTTCTTCTTATCCATTCTACACCAAAATAGTTCTATAATATCCGGATTGCTAGAAATTGGGGAGTCGTTACAACTAGAAGAAGGGTCGGAAAGAGGTATAAGTACGCGGCGAGCACGAGCCTTAATCCGAACCATAAACCTAAAAAGATCAATTCGAAGTAAGTTTTATTATTTCAGCCCGGATTACATATTTTCAGTTATTTATACTTCTGTTACCTAGCAGTTATCATTCAACTCCTATCCCCTACCGTTACCGAATCAAGTACTAGCCATGTTGTAACCAAGTATTTTATCAACATCCTAAATCATTAGACCAAGACCACCCGGATTGTAAAACAATCCGGATTACTTGAAAACACACAGGAATACAAACAGCCAGAAACACTTAAACACAAAAAAAATACTACAAAAACAAGATCAAAGCATACACAACAGATACATACAACCCTACATAGTTCAAGAACATCAAGAACAACCATCAAACCCAGAAATGAAAAAACACAAATCCAACACATGCAAGGATATTTACAATTCGAAAAGCAAACACAGAGACATCATAGTCAAAAACCAACATCTTTATCAAACAAAACCAAAAATCTCTCAAAACCCCCAAACTCGAAATAGGAACAGTCGGACAAATGTCGAAATTGCAAATCAGAAAAAGAGAAAACAGATTAAGAGGAGAAACATAAGAAGAAGGAAAGAAAGAAACTTACAAGTAGCAGGAGATGTTAACGGCTTCACGGAACTCTTGCCGGAAATTCACTCGCACCGCCGGAAAAGAAAGATAGAAGGGGGGAAGGGTTTTCGAAAGAGAAGTAAAAAGAAGGATGATGTTGTTGAAAGGTTTTTATAGAGAGAAGTGAGAAGGACACCCGAAAGGACAGATGGCAGAATTGTATTGGCTGCCAAGAAAATAAAGTACAGAAAAGAAAAAAGAAAAATCAACGAAAAGACAGTAGTAATAATTGCGACAGCGGTTTGGATCAATTTCCAAGGTTAAAGAGAGCAGTGTCTTTTCAAAAGAAAAGGGGGGAAAATGAAATCGTTTCATATTCCAGAGCTACAAAAATTCCACATAATCCGGACTCATTTCCTATTAAAACCATGACTTACCCTTAACACCGGATTGCCATCCTTGATAACAATACGGGTTGGGGGGCAACAATCAAGCCAATAGTTTTTTTTTTCTAAGTTACCCAAGGCCTACAACTTTGGACTTGAGAAAGAACCATGACTTACTCTCAACACCGGATTGCCTTTCTTGATAACAATCCGGGTTGGGGGCAACAATTAAGCCAATAATTTTTTCTAAGTTAACCAAAGCGTAACAGCTTTGGACTTGAGAAAGAACCATGACTTACTCTTAACCCCGGATTGCCATTCTTGATAAGAATCCGGGTTGGGGGCAACAATCAAGCCAAGAATTTTTTCTAAGTAAACCAAAGCATAACAGCTTTGGACTTGAGAAAGAACCATGACTTGCTCTCAACACCGGATTGCCTTTCTTGATAACAATTCGGGTTGGGGGGCAACAATCAAGCCAAGAATTTTTTCTAAGTTAACCAAAGCGTAACAGCTTTGGACTTGAGAAAGAACGATGACTTACTCTTAACCCCGGATTGCCATTCTTGATAACAATCCGGGTTGGGGGGCAACAATCAAGCCAAGAATTTTTCTAAGTTAACCAAAGCGTAACAACTTTGGATTTGAGAAAGAACCATGACTTACTCTTAACCCCGGATTGCCATTCTTGATAACAATCCGGGTTGGGGGCAACAATCAAGCCAAGAATTTTTTCTAAGTTAACCAAAGCGTAACAGCTTTGGACTTGAGAAAGAACCATGACTTACTCTCAACACCGGATTGCCTTTCTTGATAACAATCCGGGTTGGGGGGCAACAATCAAGCCAAGAATTTTTTCTAAGTTAACCAAAGCGTAACAGCTTTGGACTTGAGAAAGAACCATGACTTACTCTTAACCCCGGATTGCCATTCTTGATAACAATCCGGGTTAGGGGGCAACAATCAAGCCAAGAATTTTTTCTAAGTTACATATTCAGAAGTTTCTACTCCCCCATCCAGAAAATCTGAATAAGGGAGTGGGGGCAAATGATAGGCTATGTATAGCCCAGGCTTATCTCTGAGCCAGGTGTTACCTGGAACCCGGATTACCATTCGAGCCATGGCTCACTTCCTAGTCCGGACTCGTCTTGGAGTCATGACCTATATACCAGTCCGGACTCATAGCCAGGCTATGTCTCAGCTATAAGTCTGACTCTCCTGGCGACAAAGGCAATATCTTGCGTGAGAAGAACTATCCCTCATTACGTGACGTGCCTAGGTCATCACTGACGGCCACACCTAATAACGACACGTAAGAATACCTAATGATTGGGACAATTATGTCCTATTCAAGCCACACGCCAGTAGGAGCCTGACACACGACACCACAATCCAGGACCTGGACACGTGCAATCCATCAACATCACCCAGGTGTCCTACCTACCTAGGATTCAACGCTCATGATTGCAGGTACAACCCGTAAACCCTAATTCTTGGCCTATAAATAGACCAAGGAAAAGAGGTCTAGGGGTTACATTCTCTTTTACACACTCAACCCATACACACACCCTCCATATTTAGATATCTCTATAGTCCTGTCTTCCTTTCCAAAACCATTACTTATTCTCACGCCGGAGGCGCCGCCAGGGTCCAAACCCCCCTCCGGTGTTGTTTTGCAGGGTCCCAACCGCAGCGACACCGCTTCCAGGCGTGGGATCGGCTGGGAAGGACTAGATCGGGATTTGGAGTTATAAATGTGCATGCTTTTTTGTAGGCTGAATGGCTGCCAATTGTAAACTGCAATACAGGTTACTTCTGACAGGCTCCTTGCCTCCAGTTTTTACCATTTTACAGATTCCTTTAACACGAGAGAACTGTCTTGCAGGTTTCCTTCAACAGTCTCCTTCAGCTTTCAGGAATCCACTATTATCGACACAATCATTCTCAACTAGAGTTGACAATTTGATACACGACACGTGAACACGGTACGAACACGACACAGATAATTAGTGTTTGAGTGCAAAAATTTGGTACACGAACACGAAAAAACACGAATATAATCAGTGTCGGGTTTGTGTTTTCACAATAGGTACACAACGCGAAACGAAAATACACGAATTAATGAAGTAAATAAATAATTTTAAAATATATATATTATTTATAGTATTGCATATTTAGAAAATATATAAGCAATCACATATGAACAATAAATAAAAATTTCACGACTAATTAACAGTAAGTTATACATTTATATATCTATACTATTATATTAAAGACGAAACATTGAAAGTTTTGTAGTCTGGTCACTCCATTCATAGCCGTTAGATATTTTTGATCAAATCATTGAGAACCGTTAGATAAAATATTAAAATTAGTATATAGAATATCTTTTATATTTTTCCTAACTAAAACATCTCATTTTCCAAAAATATCACAGACAGTTTCATTTAATAAAATAACATAATAAGGTTATAATTGCTAATAAATAACTCATTACCATTTTTAGCCAAAGTGTATATTCTTTTTTATATTTTCTAACTAAAATTTCTACTTTTCTATTTTTTCTAAATAAAACCTCTAATTTTCCAAAAATATCACGAATAGTTCTATTTAATAAAATAAAATAATAATATTATAATTATTAATGACTAACCGATTAGCTTTTTTTTCCAAAACATATTTTTTTATATATACTATTATATTAAAGACGAAACATTGAAAGTTTTGTAGTCTGGTCATGAAAGTTTTTGTAGTCTGGTCACTCCATTCATAGTCGTTACATATTTTTGATCAAATCATTTAGAACCGTTAGATAAAATATTAAAATTAGTATATAGAATATCTTTTATATTTTTCCTAACTAAAACATCTCATTTTCCAAAAATATCACAGACAGTTTCATTTAATAAAATAACATAATAAGGTTATAATTGCTAATAAATAACTCATTACCATTTTTAGCCAAAGTGTATATTCCTTTTTATATTTTCTAACTAAAATTTCTACTTTTCTATTTTTTCTAAATAAAACCTCTAATTTTCCAAAAATATCACGAATAATTCTATTTAATAAAATAAAATAATAATATTATAATTATTAATGACTAACCGATTAGTTTTTTTTTCCAAAACATATATTTTTTTATATATATTATTATATTAAAGACGAAACATTGAAAGTTTTGTAGTCTGGTCATGAAAGTTTTTGTAGTCTGGTCACTCCATTCATAGTCGTTACATATTTTTGATCAAATCATTTAGAACCGTTAGATAAAATATTAAAATTAGTATATAGAATATCTTTTATATTTTTCCTAACTAAAACATCTCATTTTCCAAAAATATCACAGACAACTTCATTTAATAAAATAACATAATAAGGTTATAATTGCTAATAAATAACTCATTATCATTTTTAGCCAAAGTGTATATTCTTTTTTATATTTTCTAACTAAAATTTCTACTTTTCTATTTTTTCTAAATAAAACCTCTAATTTTCCAAAAATATCACGAATAGTTCTATTTAATAAAATAAAATAATAATATTATAATTATTAAAGACTAACCGATTAGCTTTTTTTCCAAAACATATATTTTTTTAATATTTTCTAACTAATATTTCTCTTAACTAAAACCTCAAAAATATCACGGGTTATTTCATTTAGTAGCATAAAATACTAATATTATGAATATATCTCTCTATCTATATACTATATTATCAAAGATGAAACATTGAAAGTTTTTGGTACCTGTTTTTTTGTACCTATTTTTTGATACGATATTTGCCTTATTTAATTGTTTATTTAATTATTATAATCAGTTACTCTTTCAATTAAATTATATTACCATATTTTTCTTAAAAAATCAGGGGCAATTTCTTTTTCAGCTAAAACATGTTATTTTTTCTATTTCATTTGCTAAAATCCTTCATTTTTCAAATATATCACGAGAAAACCCTTACATATTTACTTTAAAATCTATTTTAATACTTTTATTTGACAATTACATTTTTCAACTAAAACATGTCACATTTTCTATTTTTCTTACTAAACCCCCTCTTTTTTCAAAAATATCACAGACAAATCATTACTTTTATATTTTAAAATTCAACGAAAACACGTTAATTTCTATTTTTATTACTAAAACCACTCTTTTTCCAAAATATCACGGACAACCCGTTACTTATTTATTTTAAAATTCATTTTAATACTTTTAATTATTTTAAAATGTTTAACACGCCTACTAATTTTTTTTTTACTAAATGCAATTAATAAAATATAAAATATAAATAATAAAATTAACAATTATTAAAAACAACCCGTGCATCGTACGGGGTTTAAGCTATATTATTAAAGACGAAACATTAAAAGTTTGGTAGTCGGATATGGTCAATACTTAATGATTTTACTTAATTACCCTTACTTATTTTTTGTTTTAAAACTATCACTAAATAATAACATTATTTATAATCAATTACCTTTTCAGCTAAAATACATTACCTTTTATTATTATTTTTTCTTACAAAATCCTCTCTTTTCTAAAAAAAACACGAGCGGTTATCTTTTTTAACAAAAACATGTTACTCTTTCTATTTTTTCTTACTAAAATCCCTAATTTTCCAAAAATATCACGGACAAATCCTTACTTATTTATTTTAAAATCTATTTTAATACTTTTAATTATGTTACTTATGGAAAGTCATCTATCTTTTTCAGTTCAAATGTAGTGCCATCTGATAAAATGGAGCTATGCGGACGTTTGCAAATGCTAGAAGCGAACAAAAGATCAACATACTTGGGGCTTCCAACAATACTGGGTCGAAATAAATCTGCGTTGCTGGGATATTTGAAGGAGAGAATTGATAGTAGAATAAGAAGTTGGGAAGAGGGGTTTATTTCTAGGTCAGGGAAGGAAGTTTTAATCAAGAATGTGGCACAGGCACTACCAAGCTATGCAATGAGTGTATTTCTTTTGCCACAAGGGATTACAAAAGATATGGAAAGGATGTTAGCCAGATATTGGTGGAGGTCGAAACCAAAGCAAGATACAGGTATTAACTGGATGAGTTGGTCAGGTCTAAGCAAGCATAAATCAGCAGGAGGAATGGGTTTTCGAGACTTGTATGATTTCAATTTATCGATGTTGGCAAAGCAAGGATGGAGGTTCCTTACTAAACCAGATAGTTTGGTGAGTAAGTTATTCAAAGCTCGGTATTTCCCAGATCAGGATTTCTTGACAGCAAGTTTAGGCCACAATCCTAGTTATGTATGGAGGAGCATTTGGGAGTCGATTCCATTATTGAGGAGTGGGAGTCGCTGGATGGTGGGCACAGGAGATAAAATAAGCATTAAACAACAACCATGGTTGAATACAGATGATCCTTATGTCTCGTCGGAATCTCCGAGTTTCGAACACAATAAAGTTTCTTCGTTGATGAGGACAGATAGTAGGCAATGGGACACAGAAATTATTGCTGATTTATTTAACGAAAGAGATCAACGGTGTATCTTCAACACCAAAATTAACTCGAGAGTCACAGCAGATCAGATATACTGGAAAGAAGAGGTGTCTGGAGATTATTCGGTTCGTAGTGCCTATAGACTTTTGCAAGCTCAGAAAGCAAGGTGGACAGTGGATGATAATGGCAGTTTATGGAGGAAGATTTGGCAGGTGAAAGCTCCTCCTAAGGTTTTGAATCTTATTTGGCGAGCTCTTTCTTATTGTTTACCTACTATGGTCATGTTGGCTCAAAAATATGTTCCAGTGTTGAAAGTTTGTCCAGTGTGCAATATGGAGGAAGAAACGATCTTTCATGCTCTGGTAACTTGTCCGTTTGCAAATCAGTGTTGGCAAAGGGTTATACCCGATGTACAGCAGGAGTTTGGGAGAGGTTTTGAAGGATGGCTTGAGAAAGTTATGAATAGCATAAACAAGGATAGAAGAGCAGTTGTGTTTACGGTGGGTTGGGCAATTTGGAAGGCGAGGAATGAAAAACACTGGAATAAGAAGCAAGTTTCGTTAAATGATTTGTTAGCACCGGCAAAGATTTACCTTAATCAATGGCAGGAAGCCCAAGGGCGTACAACTGAGGCTCTTATTCAGCTTGGTAATCCAGGTGATGGAGCTAATTCTTGGGTAGCACCACAGATGGTAACAATAAAGGTAAATGTCGACGCTGCAATATTTCAGGATCCTTCAGCTTTTGGGGTTGGTTTGATAGCTAGAGATTCGAGAGGAGAGTTGATGTATGCTTCTTCGACTTACTATAGAGACGATGTCAGTCCAGAATTGGCAGAAGTAATGGCAATAAAGGAAGCTCTTAGTTGGATAATGGAGCAAACATGGGAAGAAATTCAGTTGGAATCAGATTGCCTTGTAGCAGTACAGGCAATAAGAAGCAATGTGACTATGAGCTCACCGTTTGGAGTTGTAGTCGAGGAGTGTAGGAGGTTGATTAGAAATTCAAACAAAGTTAATTTGTCATTTGTAAGACGGTCTGCAAACATGGCTGCTCACTTCTTAGCTAAGGAGTCATGTTCATATCCAGGTCGAGTGATTAGTAGGAGTGATATTCCTATTGATCTTCATAATGTATTGATGCATGATTTAGCTTAATAAAAATCATTTTTCCGTCAAAAAAAAAAATTATGTTACTTTTTCTATTTTTTCATTTTCTAAAAAACTTATTATTAAATAATAACATTTTTATAACCTACTACCTTTTTAGCTAAAATACATTATATTTTCTAACAAAATATTCTCTTTTTCTAAAAAAATCATGGGCATTTACCTTTTTCAACTAAAACGTGTTACTCTTTTAGATTTTTCTTTACTAAACCCCTCATTTTCCAAAAATATTATGGACAAATCTTTACTTATTTATTGTGAAGCCTATTTAAATACTTTTAATTACGGACACTTAGCTTTTCAGCTAAAACATGTTACTTTTTCTATTTTCCTTACTAAAACCCCTACTTTTCCAAAAATATCACGGGCAAACAGTTATTAATTTATTTTAAAATCTATTTTAATACTTTTAATTATTTAAAAAAGTTTAACACGCCTACTTATTTTTTTTTAGCAAATGCAGATTAATAGAATATTAAAACATAAATAATAAAAATAATAATTATTAATAATAATCCGTGCATCGCACGGGTTTTAAGCTAGTAATAAGTATACATATATATATATATAAGTTATATTTACAAATTTTTGTAAAATTGTATGTAAGGGTAGAGTTCAGGAGAGAACTCATATTTAAAAGAGAACGAGAGAACCAATCCTGGCTCTTCATTTCTTCTACAGTCAAGATGATTAACCTATGGTTAAAAACCGGGGTTAAAACATGTTGTCTTTTTACTGATGATCTATCAGTTATCTGATGATACGAATTTCTCGTATTAATCATTCTGTCTATTCCTATTAGGGTTTCTAATAAGATTATAGCCGAGAATTCTTCTAAGAGAAGATATCTCTGTTTCTATCTGTAAGGAGAACTTACGATAAAACCGAACTTGTTCAGTTTCAAATTCTTCTAAATCCCAGATAAGGATTTGAATTGCTCTATTGTCTTTGTTAGAGACAACTTTCCTAGATACCTGTAAAAGATGCTCTAGATATTGATGGTTATCCATATAAATCATGGCATTACCTTCTATATTGACAAACCACGGCTGTGTATTAGTCATAATTTTTAGTTCTTAGAGAACTTGGATGATAACAGTCAATCATTATAAATGATGAATTAAAATAATTCAGAATAAATTTATAGATAGAAATTGTAAGTGATCTTACCGGGCATTCTTCTGAATGAACCTCATTAGTAGCATTGATTGTATCGTAGAATAAAACCTTAGTTAGAATTCTTCTTCTCATGCTAATCTGCCATGTGGTCGCTCAATCCATGGTCGGCGATTTCCCTAAACGGCCACCTGCCTAAAGCGGTACTTTCCTTATGACCCAAGCGGACTCCAGAGTCTAAGACCAGACACTAAGCATGAAACAGATTTTGAATTCGAACTAAACTGTTTTATTTAATACAATATATTACAATGATTCATTATGAATCCCTAAGTCACACTTACAATCCCTAATGGGACTACTCACTCTTCATTCTTTATCACTCTGTGTACAAAGTTGCACGACTGAATTAATTTTCGAATGCCTAAAACTGAAAATAACTCATCCTTTTATAGAAGAAGGACTGAGGTTCTATTACAAGAATAACGTAAGTGCTTACGTATTTTCTTCAATTATTTGACAGCCAAAAGATTCCTGTCAAAAAGTAGTGCTCTACTTCCAAAAGTAGATTCTCCCTATCTCAATTATGAGCTTCTCTTATTGCTTGGACAGCTCCTTGACACTGACATACCATCATGGTGGGGTGTGTCTTTGTCGTGATACGTCGAATATCTCTGCAAATTTCAAAGATGTGATACCCAAACGTCTTTTTTGTGTCGGCAACTGTTTGAATACAGCTGTTTAACACTTCCTGATCTACACTGCTGGTTGAGGTAGATGTCACAAAATATAATTGAGAGGCATAATTGATTCTCAATTTATCTGTATTTTTTATGCTCAATATTTTCTCTAATATTTGGGCATATTTATGGACCGCCATCTCTCTGAGATCCTTCTTTTCCAGCTTAACCTCCATCTCTTGACTTGGACTGTAGGTCATTTTGCTGACAATTCCCAATTGAATGAAATGAAATGGTTTGATCAAATCATCTTCAATCCAGAACGGGGTTGATGATTGTACTTTGATAAATATAGCTTTACCTTTAGCACAATTCTTCTTGAATGTCTTTACGGCTTCCCTGAATCCTTTTGGAAAGCTTTTTAATTCAAGAATGTTTTCTGAGGGGTAGATTAAACTTACTAATCCATTGCAGAATGTCTCGTAGATTAATTCATGATTGGCATTCGGATAGAAGTTGAATGTACTCAGATTCTTTTTGTCCGTGGTATAGAACTTGTGTTCCACGAACTTTTCTTCAGTAGCTCTTCTCCCAAACTCGTAGAGATAATAAAAGCTGTCGAAGATTGTTTCCCCGGAATCTTCATCAAGAGAAATGATAAGATTATCCGTTTTTACTGCTCCTAAATTTGTCATTTTTGGAGTAGTTTTCTTCAAAGCCTCTTTGTAGATAGGCTTAAGTGCTGCACTGCTGATGATTTCTAGCGGTGCCATCATCATTTCTTTGGAATAAAGATCCGCCGAAACTCATGCTTCTTGAAGTGTTTTGAACTTTTTGTAAGAAACACCTTTAATTCCAGAAACTGCCTGTGAGACAATTCCCCAGTTGTTGTAAATGCCTTTTCCTGGACCATTATAAACAACATAATAATTTTTGGATTTTTGAAAATCCTGATAACCGTGAGGTTGTGCTGATATTTGACTATCAGTCTTATGTGGGATTGGAATTCCCCCGTTAGGCTCCAGTACTAAATCTGAAGTTTCTGCTAACGTTGTCGAGGTTTGAACCTCAGTTGTAGTTGTTGGCGAACTACCAGCCTTCAACGGGTTTGTTGAGTCTTTACCGGCAACCGTTTGCACCGGACTAGTTCCAATTTGTTTCATTTCTGAACAAGGTGATGGAATGACCTTTTGTTGAGTGTCCTCTGGATAAATCCTGAGAAACTCCATTTCAGCACGAACTATTTGAAGCTCATCCTGGATATTCTGTAGTTTTTTCAACAGAATAGTTTCTTTAAGGGACAATTTCTCCATTTTATAAGAAAAATGGGGTCTCAAAGAAAGAGATTGATATTAGGCAAGCGAAGCCTTTTGATCTTTTGAGAGATCTATAATAGTAGAGAGGTATTTGTGAAGGTGTGATCTTCATAGTTAACAATCCTGCTCTATTTATAGGACTCTTGGAATGATCCTCTGAATGCCTGTCCATCATAAAATTCAAAAGTAGAAATTTTATTGGTTAGTATTAAATTCTCTAGTTAGGAAATCTGCTAGACAATTTTTTGTTCCTTCAATGTGTTCTACATCAAAAGAATATCTGGAAAGCCACTGTTGCCATCGCACTAGTCGACCTTGTTTGTTATCTCCTGCAAGCTTAATTCGCAAGAAATAAGTAAAGTTTTTATTATCAGTTCTTACTAAAAATTTAATAGGAGTAAGATAGATAGAAAACTTATTGATAACCCTAATTACTGCAAGGTACTCTTTCTCATTAGAGTGGTAATTCCTTTCAGCATTTTTGAAGCTACCTGAAGTGTATCTGCATATCAATTCTTGATTAGAATTAATTGCCTTGAGAACTCCTCCCCAGTATTCTCCTGAAGCGTCTGTCTCAATGATAAGCTTATCTTCTGGTTGCGGGTGATAGAGTTTTGGGAAACTCTTTAGATTCTTCTTGACTTTGCTGATATAGCTGGAGTCTGAATCTTCCCATTTCCATGGTATATCCTTTTTTAGCTTAGCCTGCAAAGGTGCACGTAAAGCTGCAAGTTTTGGAATGTAATCAGATGCATAGGTTAATATTCCTAAAAACCTCTGTAACTGTTTTTTGTCTTCAAGTTTATCTGGGAACTTATGAATATGTTCTAAGATATGTGGTTGAGGACAATGCGTTCCTTGATCAATTTCTAATCCTAAGAAATTAATCTTTGTTTTGAAGAGTTGAGCTTTCTTCTTGGATAATATGATTCCAAGTTGTTGGCATTTCTTCAAAGTTGTTGCTAGATGTCTGAGATGATCCTGCTCATTATCACTAAAGATAAGAATATCATCTACATAAACACAACAAAATTTTTCAAAGGACCTGAATGCATTTTGCATATGTCTTTGAAATATGGAGGGTGCTTGCTTCAAACCGAAGGGAACAACGATCCATTGATAATGTCCTTGGGGACATGTGAATGCAGTCAATAGCTGTGATTCTTTATCTAACAGTACCTGCCAGAATCCAGATTTGCAGTCTAATGAACTAAACATTTTCTTACCTCGAATAAGGGTGAGAAGTTCATCCTTGTTGGGTAAATTATGGCTGTCACCTATTGTCGCATCATTAATGGACTTGTAGTTGACTACCATTCTTTTCTTCCCACGTCTTCGTTCTGCTTCATTTTCTACTAAAAATGCCGGAGACATGTGTGGTGATTTGCTGGGTATGATGATCTTCATATCCAGAAGCTCTTGAATCTGTTTACCAAATTCTTCTCTGTCCTGAGGGCTGTATTTCATAGGTTTTACCTTAATCACAGTTCTGGGATCTTTGAGCTTGATTGTTGCTTTCATCCATTTCTTAGTCTTTTCAGGGTCTAAGGGATTTTCTGAGCAAACTGAATCTAATAATTTTTCAATTATAGATTTCTTTTCTATCTCAAGAACTAAATTTTGTATAATAAAATTCGATTCTTTATATTTTTTAATACTATCCTTCCCCCGTTCTAAAAAGTGAATTTTATTAGAACTAATATTGATAGCATCGGGTTTTTGAATCTTTGATTTCTTTTTCATAGATTCAAGGAAACCTTTAACTCCAACTCTATAAGCTGTAGTTACCTTACTGATATATACTTCTTTTCCTGAAAGGGTTAGTATAATCATTTTCGTAAACTGAGTAAATGGTTCATATAGCTGACAAAAATTGTTACCTAATATGAAGTCAATATCAGATTCTTGTTGATAGACAGTTGGAATATGGAATATTTCTCCTGCTATCAAAACGTTAAGGTTTTTACATACCTTATTAATTGAAATGGTGCTTCCATTTGCAATTTTTACCTGTATAGGTCTTTCTGCGTTAACCCAATGTTCTTCTGGGATAACGTACTTGCTTGCCACACATAAGCTTGCGCCTGTATCAACGTAGCAATGCAATTCTATTTGTTTATATCCTGCAAATTTCAATTTTCCAGATATGTAAATAGAATTAGGGTTAGTAATATTTGACATTACTAATTCTCCAATTTCTTCAATCTGAAGAAGATGATTCATCGGATTCCGATTCTTCAGTCTCGGTTTCAATTTCTTCAATTGTATAGATTTTTCGTTCTTCTTCATACGGGTCTTCAATAGGATCATAACCCAAATAAAGAATTTGTTCAAGCATCTTGACTTTGTCATCATGCTTCTTTCTATTAGGGCATTCATTTGCATAATGTCCTTCTTCGTTGCAGATCCAGCACCTGCAGTTTTTCTTGCCTTTTGGGCAAAACTTTTGTTTATCGTTGGACGATTTAAAAGATTTTTTCTTTACATATTTACCTGGCCTAAAGGGTTTCTTTTTCCTGGTAAACTTGTATTTTGAAGATATATCTTTCTTAGAATATTTCTTCTTCTTCTTATGCTTTTTGTTGTACATAGGATTACAACCAAAATTATAAGATTCTTCTGAAAGCTTAGCACAACAAATTTTGCTAAATTTTTTAAGCTTTTTCTGTGTCCGACTGAAATCACAATAACTAAGGATTTCATTCTTGACTATTCGTTGAGCAAAGGCTAAACTATGTTGTGTCAGGACTGTTTTTTCCTGCAAAAACTTAGTCATGGCTTTTTCTCCTACCAAAGGTATCTTACGTATGTATTCTTCGACATATACATGATACTGATTTTGGTCTCCTGTGTTTATCATATGCATTTCATATATACAAAAGAATTTATCTATGAGGCATATATCACACAATTGCATTTTACTAAGGGCTAACTTAGCATTTTGCTTGATTTTATCTTTTTCTTGTTCCTTAGCATTGATGTAATCAACACCTAAAAACATGGTATAGATAGAATCTACTATAGTATTAAAGGCTTGTATTGGTTCGAACATGTCGAGATTCCAATTTACGTCTTTAACAAATCTATTAACAACTCCTGCTGTTTTATGATCAACTAATAACAAAACTGTACTAGCATCATCATAGGATATGGGGTTAGTTTGAATTATTAAACTAATTTCCTTTTCCCAACTATCGATTAGTGTTTTTCGTCCTGATTCACAATCGATATTAAGTACATTAGAACCGAATAGACTTTGACTCGTTCTAAATTCAGTAGTAGGGGGGTAAAAGTTACCTTTTCTCCTGTTTACTGGTCTTTTTGTTCCTGAAGTTGATGCTGCGAATGGATTTTCATCCTGATTCTGATTAACATCTTCTTCTTGTTTATTCACCCTGAATGTTTGTTGAGCAAACTCTTCTTCTGATGAATATTCTTCTTGAGAATTTGACTCTTGAGGATTATCTTCAGGTGAGCTAAATTCGTCAATAACATTTAGATAATTAGTAGAATTAAAACCAAATAAGGATTGTAATTCTGAATTATCTGATACTTTTTGATTAGCAAGCTCGTTGTCTTCCAATCCTAAAAGTTCCAATGCTTTCGCAAATTGTTTTTCTTGTTGGTCGTCCTGAATTTCTGACTCAAGTACTTTCCAAAAGAATTTTTCTATGTCTTGCATATAGTTCATGCCTTCTTTAACGATGGTGAACCGAATGGCCAAGTCATACTGTTCGGATTCTTTCCAGTTCCGAGTTCTTCGTTACCTACATCATGGTTAGGATAACTGTATCGATAACGGTTTTTACCTTTATCTTTGCTTCCTTGTTCTGTGGATGAAACAAGTTGTTTGTTCTCGATAGCCTTTGATTGTTTGTTGATGGCTTCAAGAATTTCTTTATTGCAGTGACAATCCTGAATTGTTGCTTTCAATTCTGTAATTATCTTTGCAGCTGCGGCTTCAATAACATTGTTAGCACGCTGTTCTTTAAGCAACTTAAGAATTTCTTCTATCTGAGGCTTAATAATATCTTGGAATTCTTTAAGACTCATCCTAAGATTCTCTTAAGGTATTCTTCGATTTCATTTAACTTAGAAGTGAAGTCTAAAATTTCATTTCTATCGATAGGGATTTTTTCAAGATGGTTAATCTTTTCTTCTATTCTATCGATTTTTTCAATTAAAAGAGTTTTCAGGTCTTCTAATTTCTGGCTATCTCTCCCTCTTAAAAGAGTGGAGAATTTGTCATAAACATTTTTTGTTTTAGACAATTCTTCACTGGGATCTTTACTGAGTCCAAAATAACTCAATAGTTTATAACATCCTAGTAAAATTCTACCTGTAATCTGGTTAAGATTATTAGTAGAAGAAATAAGAGTTGTTAGACTCTGATTTCCAGTATATCCACTAAAGATATACTTTCTTTGCTGACTATTTGATCCTTCATTCAATTTCTTGATATTAAGGATTTTTCCTTTCTTACAGATGTATGGCTGTATCATAAAAGGGGTAGTCATAACTATTGTAAAAGTTCTAATCTTTGACATAGATTATCAACTTTTCTAGAGACACTTTTTAGCAAGTTGCTATCAGATGTCTCTCCAATTTCTAGACTGTTTCTTCTGAAACTCATTCTAGGTTGTTGTCCTAACAAAGGTTTATCTTTAGCAATATCAATTGCCCAAGAATTATCTAAGGGTCTGATATCAGAAAATTGTTTTTCTTCAACCGATCCTATTTCTGAGAAAACATCTTCTAATTCTATGTTTTCCTCTTTCCTATAGTCGATACTATGATGACTATTGGTTAATGCATAAGCTACCAGATAGGTTATGCTAAAGACTTTATCTCCTGGATTCATCAAATTTTCTCTTTCGAATTGATGTACAAAAGATAAGACTTGATCTATGTTCTTGGTGTCTTTACTAAATGCATATTTAGGATAAACTGTGAACATAAATTTTTGGTAAGCTAAGTTTCCTCTAGCTGCTCCCAAAATACAATCATTACGGTCATTGATTCTGTTGTCTATTAAGGCCATCTTAATAGGTGAATCTATACCTTCTTTGAATTCTGCTTTTAACAGAATTTTTATAGCTCCTAAATGAACTACGTTAATGGTGGCTCTAATCTTAGAGTCGATTTTCTGAAGGTTTCTATTGATCTCGTCCTTAGTGATAAGGGGTAGGAACACTGAACCTTTAGTATCTTTAATGTCTATATGCATTTCTTTTGTTTTAACAAAATAGAATATAGAATTTTTTCTTTTTAAGAAATTTAACATCGGGATGTTAAATATTTTCTCTTTTTTCAAATCAAGTTTTGTTTTCCTGATTTTAGAAAGAATGTCTTGCTTTACTAAAAAGCTACCTTGAAAACCTTTTTCATTTTCAGAAAATTCGATTTCAAAATTATTCTGAGTTTCCTCAGAGTTTTCCTCAATTTCAGACATATTTAAGCATAAATATTTCCTGTAATTGTAGATTTTACCATCTTAATATGGTTTTCAAGATTTCTAACCTGAGTTTGTAGATTAGTAATCTCAATCCAAGCGTTGATGATTTCCAAAGCTGTGTGGTCGTTGACCCATTGTGCTTCTAGATCTTCATCGTATTGGATCATGAAGAAATGATCTAATTGTTCCTTTAAAGGAATTAGTTCACTTTCTTTTCTTTTTATGTACCTGAATTTCTCATAAAACCAAGTCATAATTATTCAAAGTATAAGTCCAAAAATACAATTAAGTACATGGCTCTGATACCAAGTTGGGGTTCGTCCAAAATAATATTAAAGTATGATTAAATACTAGAATAATTATAGGATTTTGCGGAAAAAGAATTAGATAAAAATCTAATTTTTTCAATTTGTTATGAATTTTACAAATCAAAATAGATAAGTAAAAAGATGAATGGTTTGGATTAGAATCAATCGGACGGTTCAGATTGGTTCTTTGGTGTACTCCAAAATTATGGTTCTCTTTGGAACCTTTGCCTTGTATGTAATACATATTTAATACACATTTCATAAAAAATTACATAATTAAAATAGTTTTATAATATATAAATTTTAATTAAATTAAATTTATATTTTTTTAATGTACACGAATACGACACGTAAAGTACACAACACGTTTTGAATTAGATATTTATTTCAAATTTAGTACACGAATCCAAAATGGGTCGGATATGAGTTTTACAAGTACACGCCACTGTCCGTTGCCGGGTCTATTCTCAGGTCAATTCTCAACTGTATTTTCTAAGTCATCACAGTTATGGCCAAATTAAGGATACAAAATTATCAAACCATGAAAGGGAAATGTACTGTTGTAATACAAAAACATATGCTGAGCTTAAATGAGAACATTTAGGGTTTAAAACTTGAATTTCCATAATCTTCAACAAATAAAAGGTTCCATAAATACGAATATTAACCTAAACACCTACCAAGTTCCACAACACATATATAGACATGCAACACAACTGAAAGGAACAGAACAGTAACTCCTGCTACAAGAATTGATAGCTTAGGCAGCTCGGCTTTTGATTACATCCATGTCCATTTCAGTTGGATCGGTGGCTTGCAACTCTACCTGAATACCATCAAGCTCTCTCTTGAACCTCTCCTTGGAGCTTGCATAAATCATCTTGCTTCTAACCTTTGCTGTATCGGGAGACCTTTAACCAACACCGAAACAGACAACACAAGATATAAATAAGGAAACATACATTAACTAAGATGAAGTATTGAATGTGGATGAAGACTAATACCAAGCAATAAAGAAAATCCTGCTCTTCTGGCAGTTTTCCTGGGTCACAAAATCATAATCATAAACAGCATATCGGCACTCATTGGCAGGGAGGCTCGCAGCGAAGTCCTCGTAGCTTTCAGTTGGATCCCCAACTTTTTCTACAGTAACCTGCTTTTGTATCTCTTCAATTTTGAAAATTATGGACCTGTAAGTTCTCTTGGCCTTCAGTTCTAAAAACTTTAACTTGCAGTCATCGTGGACAGCTATACCAGAAGCTGCATTCGCCTATACATTTCACAGTAATCACTTGTCAAAAACAGACCATATGCAAAAAATTACCTCAAACAACAATGTTTGCAATAAATAATGAACCAGCAAAGAAAATCAAGGACAAAGTGATTCTTCGGTTATAGTTATATACCAATATAACAGATTCATCATTTTACTACTATCCTTTAAAAAAAGGGTCGGAGTTGGTTGACAAATAATATTACTTGGTCAATTCCAATTTCCAACATCATTGTACAATTGCCCTCTCTGCTAATGCAAAACTAGAGATCCTTTTCATATCCATGAGACATCCGGTATCTTACAGCAACACTATTCAATTGTAACAAGTGTCAAAAATACTACGTTGAAGCTAAAAATGTCTTTCAATTATTAAGAAAAGCATCTCCAATTTTGGTATCAATGGGAACCTTTTTTACCAGTAATAAATTCAAAAGTTTGAAAACATAAATATATATTTTAAGCAAAGCAAGATGTAAAATGCATTTTTATAGCTAAAAGGTTTCATTTTATAATCTATATATATATATATAAATATACATTTATATCACAGTTCCATATTACTAAACAAGGTTGGGGAAGGAATAATTTTTTTTTTTATAAAACAGACAAACATAAATAAAAATTAAAAACATCTCATCACTTCTCCAAGCTAACAAGATACACAAATCCCAATCATTGACATCCATATCGGCAAGCAACTCTCAGCGAGTCTTGATCACAACCACTGAGCTATGCAGCCCATAGCTTTTTTGTCAGGATCTGCACTATATTAGTATTCACTGTGTTAGTAGTAGTGTTGCTGTGTTAGTATTACTGTTAGTACAGTAATTAGTGGAAGGGTAGTTCTGTCTTTTCATTTGAGTTAGTTACATATGTCAAGGTGTCTATAAATACTTGTGAGTGTTCTGTATTTCGGATATGATTGGAAATAATAACAGAAAATGGAAACCAGTTTCCACCAGCTCTTTCTCTCTCTAGTTTTCTGATCTTTCTCTCTCTATAACTGAATTCTACCTCTCTCTAGGGTTATTCTCTCTCTAAATTCTATCATTTCTTCTCTGATCCTCTGCAAATCTAGCCTTAATCTCTTGTTATCTTACTTGTTTTACTGTTCTTCACTATCAAAAACACATAAAAACACAAAAACATTGAAAAACTAGAAAAGTACTTTGTCATGGCATGACAAATTGGTATCAGAGCTACAAAATGAGATCAACTACTGCTTCGATTGCGTTGTATACCCTATTCCGAGTGGTGCGAGCCTAGAATCTCTGTAATCGCAGCTCAAAGTTCAGAACTTTAGAAATCTCACTTCAGGTGTTCTGTTCTTCATTTTACTTACAGATCTGTTGATTCACTGTTGAGTTGAGTTGAGTTGAGTTGAGATTAGTGTTGTTATTGCTTGTTCAGTTGTTTTTAGGCCTAATTAGCATTAGTAGTTGTTGCTATTGAGAAAACTACAAAAATATTAGGTTAACTCTGTTCTTAGAAGCTTTACAAGTTGAAACTGTTTTGTTTGGTGTGATTTTGGAGAATTGTTGTATATGAGAAGTAGATGAGATTGTGATTGTGAAGAGCTGTGTGTATTTGTGTTGGGCATAGTGGAATAAGATCTGTGGTGTGGTGTGATAGAAGTGACGAATTGGTGAATTACTGTGAATTAGTAGTTGTGCACTCCAGGTGTTTGCATATTGTTGTGATAGAAGAGTGAATGTGAAGTCATTAAGTCTGTGAATTGGTGTGTTACTGAAGGAGTGCTGGTGATTAATTGATTAGTTGAAGTGTTGGCAACACTGAAGAAGTTGTGCATAATAGGTGTTTGATGAATTGATTGTGAGAATAAATTGTTGTGAATCTGTTGATTTCTGGTCAGTTTTATGTGAACTGTAGATTGAGGTGTTATCTGCGCAAGGATAGTATAGTAATGGATTCAAAGGAAGGAGAAGGAGATGGATCCTTCAATGAGGCAGTACTTGAGGTGCAGCAACAAATTTTTGATTTCAAGGAAAGAACTAGCCATAAACTCCAGAAGCTAGAGGATACAATAGAGTTGGCTAGGCAAAAGATGCAGGAAACTCTAGGCATAAAGGCACAAAGGCCTGATAAAGGCTTAGTAAATGCTTATGGTGTAAAGACTAATTTTACATCAGGAGCAGAGGTCTTTGAATCCTTACATGATTGTGAGCCACTGTTGGCTGTTCAAACTATCTATGATGATGAACCTGTCTATGATGAAGAACCTGGGGAGGGCCAGGAGTGTTGGCCTGAGAATGAATTTATCTTAGCAGCCCTAAGAGGAGATAACTCAGATTCATCTAAACCCTTACAATCTGAAATCTGCACAAGTGAAAGATTAGAGGAGCTGGCAGAATTTTTGTACGTACAAGACTTTCAACAGGGGCAGGGCAAGAACATTCTAAAAAATGAGAGGATACCAATCCAGTTGAAAGAAGTATCTTCACTGATTCCCATCAGTACAGAAACTGAAACTGTTGAGTCTTTCTTTAACAAAAGAATTGTCAAAGATTTTCTAACAATTGAAATTCCTTACTATTTTGAGATGAGATCTGGAAATTTTGGAAATATGCTTATTTTTGATCCTGGTGGTCAAGTGCAAAACAAGATGTCAAAAGATGTTAACAGCAAGTTCAAAGATATGATCAAAAGTGAGGTGAAAGTGGAAGAAGCTGTAATGAAAATCTCTGTTCGTAGTCAACTTAAGCATTGGCAGGATATTAGTTTGAATTTCCTGGCTATGGAGAAGCCATTGAAGGAATCTCTTCAGAGGAAGGTGTTTATCAATGAGCTTGGGAATTCAGCTAGATATCAGGGCCAAAATCTTCAGCAAGGTAGTGATGAGTTTGATAAAATTGTTAGTGAGAATAATCAACAATATGTTGATCCTGTGAGAGTTGGGCAAAATGTGATATTCTATTGGTACAACTATATAGTGTTCAGCCAATGTATTCCTGAAATAAACAAGGTAATGAGGATCAAGTACCACAAAGCCTCGAGAAAAGGGGTTGTAATAACCATTTTTGATCCGGGAGGAATTTTAAATTTTCCATGTGGTTCGACTTGGCGGAGGTTCTGGGATTCTAACTATTCAGCAATTGTGTTGCAAGTTGTTTTCAGTGGAAAAGAGTTTTTTGTTCCTGAAAGGAAAAGCATAGCAGTAAAGGCATTACTAGAGATGTATGTGATTCAGGTGAAAAGAAGTTTGGAAGTGCTTGATCCACCATGAGGACATGGTGGTTTTTAAGGGGGAAGGATTGTCAGGATCTGCACTATATTAGTATTCACTGTGTTAGTAGTAGTGTTGCTGTGTTAGTATTACTGTTAGTAGTAATTAGTGGAAGGGTAGTTCTGTCTTTTCATTTGAGTTAGTTACATATGTCAAGGTGTCTATAAATACTTGTGAGTGTTCTGTATTTCGGATATGATTGGAAATAATAACAGAAAATGGAAACCAGTTTCCACCAGCTCTTTCTCTCTCTAGTTTTCTGATCTTTCTCTCTCTATAACTGAATTCTACCTCTCTCTAGGGTTATTCTCTCTCTAAATTCTATCATTTCTTCTCTGATCCTCTGCAAATCTAGCCTTAATCTCTTGTTATCTTACTTGTTTTACTGTTCTTCACTATCAAAAACACATAAAAACACAAAAACATTGAAAAACTAGAAAAGTACTTTGTCATGGCATGACATTTTTATTTCATCAGGCATTGATAAAAAAACGCAATGTCATAGCAAAATATAAACAGTTTAACAAAATTACTGATGCAAATATTATTCCTCCACAAAAGAACCAACATACCAGCTGATCAACTTCACTATTTTCAATCGTAATCGTCTCTCTCTCTCCAGTACACAAAAAATAATGACATGGATAGAGAAAAATGCTGGAGGTACCAAATTAGGTCCAAAAATATTGACCAAATGGCACGTGTCATATTTTGATTGGTTATAAGTCAATTAAATGTAATAGACTCGTGTGCATTCACACCGATATCAACCAATAAAAACAGTCCATAATACCACACACCACGTCATTTTGTAACAATTTTTGGTACCAAATTTGGTACTTCTAGCTTTATACAACTACCGTGTACATCTATACAATCACAATGTATCGGAATTAGTATCGAAAGAACTGAATTACAGATTAAACACTCTTATTAGACATAACCTGTCAAAATCATATACTCTACACTCTTTTTCGAAAAAAAAGGGTGCGGAAACAGTCAGCTAAACAGAAAACAGTTGCACCCCAACAAACAAACAAACAGTCAAGTAACAGCAAATTAACAATAACCGATAATAACAAAATCAAAAATCAAATCGAGAAACACGTCGTTATTAGAATAATCTAAAAATAAAACAGAATAATATTTAATCAAATACAATTAACATTAACAAACGTAGCTGAATAGAATCTAGAACCAAAAAAAACAGAAACCACAAAAACATACACACAAGAATAAGAATATAGATACAGAAAGCATAAAAAGTATGAGATTTTACTGACCATGAATTAGGGGGAAAAAGGGATGGATCAGATTGAAGGAGAAAATCTAGGGCTGGTCAATTCAGAGTTTTGTTTGTTTTTTGTCAAACTACTATGATGACAATAAATAGTCTTTTTATAAATAAAAAATGGATTTAGCAGCAACTTCGATGAGAGCTTGATGGGCCTTGGATTTCGTGGGCCTGACCGCCTGAGATGGAGGTTTATGCTACTGGGCTGACTCGATCTTTATCCCTTCTTTTTAAATGTTGTATATTTTTTAATTATAGTAATGTTTATATCTTTTTATTTTAGTAATATCTTAAAAACTAATTACTATTGTTCATTATTTACCAAATTTGGAACGAGCATGGATCAAATTCGAAACCTAACACGATAAAAGATAAACATAAACGTGACGTGTTATTTGTATTTGAATTTGCGGAGATAATTAAAAATAATTTAAATTACGAAAAATAAAATACTGAATTTATTGTTACAAGTTTTCAAGGGACAGAACTGAAATTATTTATTGACTTAGAATTGAATAACAATACCATATGTAAGCAAAAAGATAAATTAGAAAAAAAATGAATAATAGAAAATTGGTAGCACAAAAGCACGCAGCAGTAGAATAAAGAAAAGTAAAGGAGGAGGGCATTATAATTTTAGTAGTAGTTGAAGGATGAACTTCAACCCTTCCCATCTATCTGGACATCTCTTTCTAGGGTTCTCTTAAACCTCCCTCTCTCTCTCTCTCTCTCTCTCTCTCTCTCTCTCTCTCTCTCTCTCTCAGGTACTATCACTTGTTTTTTATTCTACATCTTTAATAATTATTTTTATATGCTTATGCTCTGCTTTTTGTATGATTTATAGATCTGATTCATTCAGCAACACATACACAAATACATAGTCGCTGTTGTATTCAGTTTCTGATTAGTTTTTTAAATATGTTTAGATTTAGTCTAAATCAAGTCTGCTTGTAGTCAACTCTTGTAGTTTTGCTATTTTAATACTTGATTCTATTGTGTTGTTATTTACAGATGTTATTAGCTTGCTTTTTCATAGTTGATTTTTTAGAATGTTTTCGCACTTTTGATTTTGTTAGTGTAGTGATCAGGTAATAAGTTGATGTTTTCGATACTTTAATTACTTGGTAGTTTGTTTGTAATTGGAGTGTTTGTTTATATTTTGGTGTTGAATATGCAGGATTTGATTATATTTAGGTAAAGAGTTTCGGGGAGTTCCTTTTTTGATTTTTGAGTTTTGGGTTTCGTATTGATGGCGTGGTTTAGAGCTGGATCTAGTGTAGCAAAGCTTGCTATTAGGAGAAGTTTGTCGCAGACTGGGGCGTATGCTGCCAGGACTCGTGTTGTTCCGTCTAATACTCGCTTGTTTCATTCCACGCTTTTTAAATCCAAAGCACAGGCTGCCCCTGTTCCTCGTCCTGTTCCACTGTCTAGGTTGACTGACAGTTTCTTAGATGGGACGAGTAGTGTTTATCTAGAGGAGCTTCAGAGGGCTTGGGAGGCGGATCCTAATAGTGTTGATGAATCGTGGGATAATTTTTTTAGGAATTTTGTTGGCCAGGCAGCTACGTCACCTGGAATTTCGGGACAGACCATTCAAGAGAGCATGAGATTGTTGTTGTTTGTGAGAGCTTACCAGGTTAATGGTCACATGAAGGCTAAATTGGACCCATTGGGATTGGAAGAGAGAGTGATTCCCGATGATTTAGATCCAGCACTTTATGGGTTTAGTGAAGCTGATCTTGATCGGGAATTTTTTCTTGGTGTGTGGAAAATGGCAGGGTTTTTGTCAGAAAATCGTCCAGTGCAGACCCTTAGGGCAATATTGACACGGCTTGAACAGGCTTACTGTGGGAGTATCGGGTATGAGTACATGCATATTGCTGATCGTGAAAAATGTAACTGGTTGAGAGATAAAATTGAGACTCCCACCCCGATGCAATACAATAGGCAGCGCCGTGAGGTCATCCTTGATAGGTTGATATGGAGTACTCAGTTTGAAAACTTCTTGGCTACCAAGTGGACTGCTGCCAAACGTTTTGGTCTTGAAGGTGGAGAGACCTTGATTCCTGGCATGAAGGAGATGTTTGACCGTTCTGCAGATCTTGGTGTAGAGAGCATTGTCATTGGGATGTCTCATAGGGGAAGATTAAATGTTTTGGGTAATGTTGTCCGGAAGCCACTGCGCCAGATCTTTAATGAGTTTAGCAGTGGTACAAAGCCTGTGGATGAAGTTGGGCTTTATACCGGAACTGGGGATGTTAAATACCATCTGGGAACATCTTATGATCGGCCAACTAGGGGCGGGAAGAGAATACATTTGTCACTGGTTGCAAATCCAAGTCACTTGGAAGCTGTAGATCCACTTGTGGTTGGAAAAACTAGAGCTAAACAGTATTACTCCAATGATGTGGATAGGACAAAGAACATGGGTATTTTGATTCATGGGGATGGCAGCTTTGCTGGACAAGGTGTAGTGTATGAGACACTTCATCTTAGTGCACTTCCAAATTACACTACTGGCGGAACCATACATATTGTGGTGAATAATCAGGTAGCCTTTACTACTGATCCGAAGGCCGGGCGATCTTCTCAATATTGTACTGATGTTGCCAAAGCCTTGGATGCTCCCATTTTTCATGTCAATGGTGATGACATGGAGGCAGTTGTTCATGTCTGTGAGCTTGCAGCAGAGTGGCGTCAGAAATTCCATTCAGATGTTGTGGTTGATATAGTATGTTACCGTAGATTTGGGCATAATGAAATTGATGAACCATCTTTTACCCAGCCCCAAATGTACAAGGTTTGCTATTTTCTTTTACATGTTTTTCAGAGAGCTATGTCTTATATATGTATTTGAACATCATATGTTGTGATGCTCAGTATGGTATTACATCAAATACTTTCTTAAATATAACCAAATGTATATTTTGATTTGGTGTGGTGTAGGTTATCCGCAACCATCCCTCGGCACTTACAATTTATCAAAACAAACTGTTGGAGTCTGGTCAAGTAACAAAAGAAGACATTGACAAGATACAAAACAAGGTCAATACAATCCTTAATGAAGAATTTATTGCCAGTAAAGATTATGTAACGTTGAGAAGGGACTGGCTGTCTGCCTATTGGACTGGTTTCAAGTCTCCAGAACAAGTTTCTCGTATTCGGAACACTGGGTAATATATTTTAACATCAGTTTGCACTTCTTAATTTGTAAGGTCTACATATTTCCTAAATTCTGTGTTGTTTTGCAGAGTCAAACCAGAGATACTTAAGACTATTGGCAAAGCTATCACAACCCTTCCAGAGAATTTTAAGCCTCACAGAGCAGTGAAGAAGATTTTTGGAGATCGTTCTAAGATGATAGAAACAGGAGAGGGTATTGACTGGGCAGTCGGTGAAGCACTTGCTTTTGCAACATTACTTGTAGAAGGAAATCACGTCAGACTGAGTGGCCAGGATGTGGAGAGAGGTACCTTTAGTCATCGACATTCTGTGCTTCATGATCAGGAAACGGGTGAGAAATATTGTCCTTTGGACCACGTCATCTCAAACCAAAATGAGGAAATGTTCACCGTAAGCAATAGGTAATTTTTTTTTTCCAGTTAAGTAAGATGGTTAGCTTTTTCCCCATCTTTTTTTAAAATGCACTGATGTATTTCTTTCAGTAACCTTTCTTTTAGTTCAAAATTCTACTAAAAGGTATCGGGAGCACATAATAATCCAATGGAGGTGTCGAAACGGGTGCCAACCCAAGTACAAACTTAGTAAAAATGTGCAGGGATCTTAGAAACACATATTGTAGAAATGTACTCCTGTGCCCCTCAAGAAAATCCCTGCTTTCCTTATAAAAAAAGCCATCAGTATCTAAACACTATTCTAACCTACTTCACCAAAATGCCTGCCTTCCTTATGAATAGCATGTTGACTTAGCTTACATCTCTAGCACCATTTTTTATTGGGTGCTGATATATGCACACCCTAAATTTATTCATGCACACTCTAATTATTTTCTGGATTAAAACATCCTTGTATTATTTTTTGTTAACGTTGATCATATCATGTTTCCTGTGATTTCACATTGAACTATAACATTGATTGAGAATTGATACATTTTGATGAGTTTGTTCTGGAAATCTAAAATGGTAACTTTTAATTTTGTTTTGGAGTTATTTTATACTTATATTGTCCTTGTCCATTGCTATTTATTTTATAAAAAATTGGTTTGTTAAAACAAAAATTTGTGAGGGAAATAACTTGGGTTCTTAATTTTATGTGATTTTTTTGGTTGTATTCTTCATTTGATCAATTTGTTTGACTTGTTTATATTTAATTTTTTTATCAATAAAAAATTCATGCATGAGTTTTGCATTTTCAGATGAGTTATCAATAATATTTACAAAACTTAACAAAGCACCAACTGTCCAAAAAATAATTCATCAAGTCGAGGGTATTTTAATCCAAACAATATACAGGGTGTGCATTAATAAGTTTAGGGTGTGCATATATCACCACCTTTTTTTTTTGGTAGCGCTTGCAACATATTTTTATTAGGTCTTGGTAGCTTGTTAAACTGTCAGTGGATCAGATAATATATTATGAGAAATATATAGACAATGTATTGAGTTTGTAAGAGTTATCCCTTTGCAGTTTCTCTTTTGCCATTCTAATACGTAGTCAGTCTTAACATTGATTGAAGCAGCTCTTGTAGAGAAGGCACCAGTTATAGTTTTTCCGTTGCCAACTAGAGGCAAGTCTGTGGTTTATCTGTAGGTGTTCAAATTTTCAGATGTTGGGAGCAGATATTACTATAATTACATGATACCTTTGTGTTGTCTCTGCCAATATTAGAGTAGCAATTACTTTGCAGTTTATGGCCTATGTCTCTGCGGTGTACATTTAGTCTGTTCATAATCGTAAGTATAGAGTAATGTTATTATAAAATAATTTTAGTTAAAATTCTTATTGTTATTCAAAGATTTTGTTATTCCTGCCAGTCAAGAAATTTCTCCTTTAAGGTAGCATACCACGGCTTGCTAGAAGTACTTTTTTTTTTCCTTGTAAAACTGACGTCTTTTATTCACTTTATCCAGCTCCCTTTCGGAATTTGGTGTTCTGGGGTTTGAATTGGGCTATTCAATGGAAAATCCCAATTCCTTGGTATTGTGGGAAGCTCAATTTGGTGACTTCTCAAATGGAGCTCAGGTCATGTTTGACCAATTTTTGAGCAGTGGTGAAGCGAAGTGGTTGCGCCAAACAGGCTTAGTTGTGGTCCTCCCTCATGGTTATGATGGTCAGGGACCTGAACATTCCAGTGCACGCTTGGAGCGTTTCCTTCAGGTAAAATGATCTGTAGTTCTGTTTTTATGAATTGTTTAGTTATATTAGTCTCTTTGAGGCTCTCTTCTTTGTGCGTGAATGTGTTTTTGGTTTTTTTGTATATAGCACCGAATGAATGAAATGTAATATTTATTGCTATTTAATACCTGAAGTCCGTCGAGGGAACTGTGCAACGTTTTATAAGGTGGAACCTTTGCTTCTTATCTGTTTGCATCAGCAGGAAATTAAAGTATGATTACAGTTTGTTACTTGATTTCATGTGTAATCTTGGTCTTTATTATGAGACTTGGTTCCATTTGGGGTTTATGAAACTCAATGCTGGATGGAAGTTTGAATAATAAATCCTCCCCTTCCATTTTAGAAGAAAATTCAGTCAAAGTATCATATGTAAGTACTTTGAGGGGGGAAGTGAAGCTGCATTTATGCTGGCGGACAGCGCATTAAGTCCGAGACTTTTCAGATTTTTCGAAGGCTGTCCAACTCTATTGTGCATATTAATTCTATGATCTTAAGTATCGGATTAGGTGCTGATTACTGTAACACTGTTTTAGAAACTTGATTTTCTCTAGATGAATATACATATTCAAACTTGTATGCTCGCCTAAATGTACCTCTATTTTCAAGGTAATTTATAATTTTATAACACATGTATTTCCACAGAAGTGGTGTCCTATAAACTTGTATTGTTGACTCATCCACTAAAAAACTGATCGCAGATGAGCGATGATTACCCCTATGCTATTCCGGAGATGGATCCTACACTTCGAAAGCAGATCCAGGAATGCAATTGGCAGGTTGTAAATGTCACAACACCTGCAAACTATTTCCATGTCTTGAGACGTCAAGTGAGTGCATTGTACTTTATGTTTTTCTTACCATTTTCAAACTTTCTCTGTACAACTTTTTATTTTTATGTGTCTTTGTCTACAGATTCACAGGGAGTTCCGTAAACCTCTTATTGTGATGGCTCCAAAGAACTTGCTTCGTCACAAGGAGTGCAAGTCAAATCTATCAGAGTTTGATGATGTTCAAGGCCATCCAGGTTTCGACAAACAAGGAACCCGTTTTAAACGTCTCATTAAGGACCAAAGTGACCATGCAGATCTTGAGGAGGGTATCAGACGTTTGGTTCTTTGCTCTGGAAAGGTACCTTGGTGATCTAATAATGTTGTTTTGTAGGAAATCTCTAATTACCGTAGAGAATTTTCAGTTTTTTGTAGATTCAAATAATAGTGTCGTGCCATTCTGCAGGTGTATTATGAACTTGACGAAGAGAGGAGGAAATCCAGTGGCAAGGACATTGCAATATGTCGTGTGGAACAACTTTGTCCGTTCCCATACGATCTCATACAGCGTGAACTAAGGCGTTATCCAAGTAAGAATACACATGGCAGTTTTATTCTGTGCACAAAGTTATGTGGTTAAAGTCCAAGTATAGTGAAGTCTATCTCTTTTGCACCTACCTGGTTAAGGTCTTCATTCTCAGCGTATACCGCAACACCTTAATTATTTATGCAAATGTATAAGTTCTATGAACCAATACCTTAACAGATATTACACATAAGAAGTAATAGAATGCTCTCCAGAGGAACAATATTAATTAAAAAAAAATTCACATTTTCTAATGTGTAATAACATCTAAAGTTTATGTAGTTTTACACAAGCAACATGCCATGCCTTCGCATTAAGAGAATTTTGATGTTTATTCGTAAAAGATAATTATGTCTAAAGCTGGAAGTTCTATTCAGCCTAAGTTTATTCGTAGACATGATATTACATACATACTGCATAGTGTATTTCATGGTTAATGATCACCATTTTCTCCTTGCTTCCTATAACTTTCAGATGCAGAGATTGTCTGGTGCCAGGAAGAACCGATGAACATGGGTGCTTACAGTTACATTGCACCCCGACTTTCTACTGCCATGAAAGCACTGGACAGAGGTACAGTTGATGATATCAAATATGTAGGCCGTGCTCCATCTGCTGCAACAGCAACTGGTTTCTATACAGTTCATGTTAGAGAGCAAAGTGAACTTGTTCAAAAAGCCCTACAGTCTGAAGAGATTAATGTTAATGCAGTAACGGTCTGAAGATTTAAAGCATCTTCAGCCTTGGAAAACACTTGAATAAATATCTGCCAAAATGGCTTTTTCACAAAAACTTTGTATTCACATAAATTTATAGTTTTGGTGGTCTCAGATGCATGTAAAAAGAGTGTTGATGTGGAATTCACATGCCGATGTTTTTCCACAGTCGCTTTATATATTTGACAAGGCAATACTGGAAGACTAGAAAATTATTTCAACATTGGAAGTTTTTCCTTATGGTTACTTTTTTGGTTATCCTATACTGTTGTAAGATGTTCAATGTACTTCCCTACTTGTCATATAACTGTCCTTGTTTTGCAACAACCGACAAGCAATTCTTTAAAGATTAAAATTTGTTGTTGATTTTTTGGTAGCTGATAATGTGAATGCATATCATACTCTTTCTCCAATAGGATGTCCATGTTTTTTCCTACCATCTTTTTCCTGAACTTGAGCCAGTCTTGGTATGTGAGAGTTGCCTACCATCATAACTCATAAGTTTAAGTTGAGACGTTTTTTTTTCTTTTATGTGCCAATTTTGTTCTATGTATTCATCCATATGGCATAACATATCAAGTTCGCTCAAGGTCTGTGTTAATTTCTTTGTGGCTAGATACGGTTCATTGTAAAAAATGAGGCTTGCTAAAAGTATTATGTTTAATGTAACTTTCACCAAGTTATAGAAGAAAAGATGACGAATCAAACTGTTTCCGGAAAAAAAAAAGCACCATAAAACTAGTTCATTTATCAGTACTAGATATTTAAAGTACTGCAGATATATCTAAAATCTCCGGCAACAGCGTGTCATATGCCTAGTTTGCAGCGTATCCACTTGGAAATCCAAATCCACCCGACTGATTGTATGCAGGAGGCTGGGGCATGCCATATCCACTTGACTGATAGAATGGCAGAGGCTGTGGCATGCCATATACGTGGCCTGCAGCGTATCCACCTGACTGATTGTATGCAGGTGTCATGCCGTACGCCTGGCTAGCAGCATCTGCACTTGACTGGTGGTATGCAGGAGGATGTGGTACGACATACGCCTGGTTAGCAGCATATCCACTTGAAGGCTGGTATGCAGGAGGAGGAGGATGTGGTTTGACATACGCCTGGCTTGCACCATATCCACCCAAGTAGTTGTATGGTGGCGGTGGCATGTACGCGTGACTTGCAACAAATCCACTTGGCTGCTGGTATGCAGGCTGAGGCATGTTGTACGCCTGGCTTGCTGCATATTCAATTGACTGATTATATGAAGGATGTTCTGGTAAACTGGGGGCTGGTGGTTGTGGTTGCACTACAGCTGGACCTGGAGCTGCAGGAATTGAAGTAGGAACGGGTACAGGGGCTGAATGCTTCGGAGGTAAAGGAACACGACGCCTCTTATTAGAACGAAAACGCTTCCTAAAAGGCTTAAAGGGAGGTTGTTTATACTCTAAATCATCATGAGATTCGCCTGGTTCCTGTTCCTGATCATCATTAAAACCATCAGAATCATCCTCATCTTTATATAGTAACGCAATTCCTCCGGCCTCATCCAAATTTACAACAGCCTTGATCAATTTCTCGGCTTTGTCTACGTTTTCCAAACATCCTATCACTCTAACAGGCCTAAACCTCGCTTCAGGATCCTCATCCAGAGCTTTCGTTAACTGAATCATCGCACCGGACGCTAGTTGGAGGTCCATAACAATATCCCCACCAGTAAAAGCTTTAATATTCTCTTCTGGTACTTGAACATAACGGGTTACAATTTCTTCTTTAGACGTATTTTTATTTTCTTCAATGCCATCAATCTTGACCCAGTCATCAGCTACGTCTTTCATCAAATCTACTTGAGGCTGTGCCATCAGAATCTGGACTAGAGAGAGATTTTACGTTAGGGTTTTGAGAAAAGTGTTTGTGTTCCGAATCAAGTGTTTATGTCTCGTACTCGTATTTTATAGGCAGGGAGAAGTTTTGATTTGTTTTCGATGTCGGTTTGGTTAATTTTAAAAGTAAATTCCTAATCAGTTTGTACTCGGGGAAATTACGAATCAATTAAAGTTATAAAATTAAGTGCCTGTCAAAAAAAAAACTTAAGTGGTTTTTAGATAATTCTATAGTTATGTATAATTTATTTGTTATTAAAAAATATTAAAATAAAAATAAATTTAAACATATAAATAATGATACTGAATTTTATTAAATTATATAAAAAAAAAATTCAAAAAATGCCTTTCACCAACTATCGAGTGTTATCTGTTTCAAAATTTTGATATAAATATTTTAATTTATTACACAAATACATATTTTTAATTTAAAATTATTTTAAGGGTCTGTTTAGCATTGCTATTGTTGCAAGTTTATTTTTTTTCTTTCAAAACTGTTTGGTAAATTATAGTTTTTCTTAAAAAAAAACTCTTTTCGCCTGAATGGTGGTTTTAGAGAAAGCAGGCTTTCGGATAATTTGGTCATGTTTAAAAGTTAGAAATTTGAGAAAAAAATAAAGATTTGAGTCAAATTAGAGTTTGGACTATTTGAAACCTGTAATTTTAGTGTTTGATAGCTAGCCGATTAAAATAATTTTTTGGAATCAAAAAACTAATTTTCAAAAAATTAGTTAGAGGAACTTTTTCAGTTAGATGATTGTGTAATATATAAAAAATGAACTCAAACCAGCTATTTATCAAACAATTTCACATAAAAGAATTAATTCAATTCGCTACTCAAAATAGCTAAATCAATCATTAGTTTTTGAGGAACAACTGATCTTACCATCAAAATTCAGTGAAATCATTAGTATTTTTTGTAATATTTTATATCAAAATATGCACAGACAGTAGTCTTATTTTTAAAATAACACTTCTTTTAATAGCAAAATTTATTTTTAAGAGTAACCCAAACTAGTCTAAATCCTGTAATTTAAGGTTCAAACAAAACGGTCTAAGATTTCCAACAAAACACCAAATAGTTAGTGTCTTTTAGGGGTTAAAAATAATCCGAATGTTGGTGGTCCAACTAGGACTGGGCCGAACGGTTTTCTTTGGCCGAACACCAATTGGACCGAATGGTCAAAGCCCATTCTTTCGGATCGGACCGTTGGGCCTAACCGTTGCTATGACTGAGTCGCCCGCTTATTTAGGCATGATGGCAGGACCACGGGTGGCGGTTGCTTCCGAAGAATCCGGGTGAGTCGGTAACAGAGTGCCTATAAAAGCATGTGACAGGTTTACGTCCAGGCATATACTCATTTCATACTCACAAATACTTGCACGTTCATTTAACCCTAATTGGAACCTCTAATTTATTCTCACACCGGAGGTGAATCGGGGGCCCAATCCCTCGCATTCTTCTCTTTTGACAGGTCGACCCGGAGAGCTTCCTGGAATCCTACCCGACAGAAAACTGGTTCCAACATTTGGCGCCGTCTGTGGGAACGTGTAAGCCAATTTGTGACGTTATCTGAGAACGATGGCAATTGACAATTCTGAAGATAGGGTACTCGGGTTCACTGAAACTCATCGCCAGGGTCCCTCCACGACTACACCCCCCATTAATCGGGTTCTCAATTTTGATGATGATTTGGAGGAGGGACCGATGCCTACGCCCGAAGAACAAAAGGCCATGATTCTTAAATGGCGTGAAGAAACTGCTGCCAAAGGAGGAAGGCAGAAGGAAAAGGAAAGGCTGGAGGCCGAAGTCCAAGCTAAGGTAAAGAAGAGAGAGGAGGATCTCGCTAAGCTAGAAGCGATTAAAAGGCGAAGGGCTGAGCTGGATGCCGAGGAAAAGGCTCTCCAAGGTGCTGTGGAGACCGGAGAGCAACTATTGGTACAGACCAGCCATAGGAGAGAGAAAAGGGCGCATGATGATGAAGATGGATCTTCGGATTCTGAATCACATCCCCGAAGGATCCGTTCAAAGGTGGTCGTACGATCGGATACTGACGAGGAAGGAGATCCTCGCATGAAAGACAGGCTGAGCCGAATGGAGAAGGCGATGTTCGGCGATCGTAGAGTTAGTCACGAGCCGGTAGTGTCGGAGGAAATTGAGCAGTACAGACCTCCCCCCGGAAGACAATTCCCGAAGATGAACGAATTCAATGGGAAAGGCGACCCTGAAGATCATTGCGAGAAGTATGAGTCCCTTATGACTGGCATGGGGCACTGTGATGTCATGCTTTGCAAAATGTTTAAGACATATCTGAAGGGTCCAGCTACCATGTGGTACAGATCAATGAAACCAAGGTCGATATGTTCTTACGACCAGCTAAAAAGAAAATTCTTGAGGCACTATTCGCATCTGTGCCGAAGAGAGAAGGATACCGAAGCTTTAATACACTATAGACAAAGGCCGAATGAAGAGTTGGGAGATTATTTGGCTAGGTTTAAGGAAGAGGCTGGAATGGTAACAAATTTGGATAAAGTAAAGGCTGCTGGATTCTTGTCGGCAGGACTGGACCCCATTAAAGGTAAAAAACTCCGGTCTTCTCTTTACGATATTCCCCCTAAATCCCTAAATGATATATACTTGAGGGGAGAGAGCATCCGAAGGAAGATGGAATCCATCGGAGGGTACAAAGAGACCAGGAGAGAAGACAGGGGAAAGAAAGGGCAGGACAGGTATGATTCAGGGCGAAGATTCGATGATAGGCGTGATGAGGCGAAGGGCCGCGATAAAGCTGCCGAACGAAGGAGAGATAGGGATGGTACAACATTTACCCCTCTGAATGCACCAATCTCGAAGATCCTCCACGAGATAAAAGGAAAACCTAGCTTCGTTCGCCCAGCACGAATGAAGATGCCCGATTATAAGAAAAATGGTAACAAGTATTGCGATTATCATCAGGACAAAGGCCACAACACTGACGAGTGTTACCATCTAAAAAAGCTGATAGAAAAGATGATCAAGGACGGAGAACTGAACAAATTTGTCAAAGACCTGAGGGACAAGCTAGCCCCGAAGGAAGACAAACGAAAAGAGCCCGAAGAGGTCGAAAGGTACCGAGGCGAAGTAAAAACCATATTCGGAGGAAGCACCCTGGGACGAGATAGCAAGACGGCCAAGAAAAGGTACGCAAAACAGGTTTATAATTTGTACCAGTTTCAATCTGCCAAACAGGCGATGCCGATCATGTTTACCGAGGATGACTATGAGGATGTGATTTGGCCTCATGAAGACCCTTTGCTCATCAATCCGGTAATCGGGCAAAACAAGATATGGAAAGCTCTGATAGACGGAGGGAGCTCGGTGAACATTCTGTATCATCGAACGTATAGTAAAATGAACCTTGGAGGCGAACAGCTGGAACCCTGCCATGAGGCTCCCCTGTACGGCTTCGGGAACCAGCCAGTCCCTATTGAAGGTACTATCACTCTATCTGTCCTTTTGGGTAAAGCTCCATATACAGTGGAAAAACAGGTCAAGTTCTATGTGGTTCGGGTTGAAAGCCCCTACAATGCAATTCTCGGAAGGCCAGCTCTTACTTCTTTTCAAGCGGTAGCATCAATACCTCATCTTAAATTGAAATTTCCGACTGAGCATGGAATCGGGGAAATGAGGGGCGATCAAAAAACTGCTCGAATCATCATGTTGGATGATCTGGACAAGGATCAAGATTTTGAGATGACCGAAGGAGGCAAGAGGAAAAGGGCCGAAGGCGAAAGCAGCGGAAGTCGCCAAACCCTAAATATTGAGTTAGAGAAATTTGGTGCGGATTTATCCAACCCAATTGCCGAACCAGCAGCAGAAACCGAAGAGGTAGAGCTATATGCGGGTTGTTCGGGAAAAATGGTGCGAATCGGGAAAAATATGGAACCCGACCTCAAGAGGAAAGTGATCGAAGTTGTCAGACAATACCACGACGTCTTCGCCTGGGGGCCGGAGGACATGCCTGGCTTGGATCCAAAGACGGCGAAGCATTGCCTTAATGTTAAGCCCGAGGCAAAGCCAGTGAAACAACGAAAGAGAACATTCGCCATGGAACGACAGAAGATCATTGAAGCCGAAGTGGAAAAACTTTTGGAAGCAAAATTTATTGAGGAAATCGATTACCCAGACTGGTTAGCCAATGTAGTGGTGGTTAAAAAAGCCAACAATAAATGGCGAATGTGCGTGGACTACACCGACTTAAACAAAGCCTGCCCGAAGGACCATTACCCGCTTCCCAGCATCGACCAATTGACAGACGCCACCGCCGGATATCAGGTACTTAGTTTTTTGGATGCTTTTTCAGGATACCATCAGATTGCAATGAATGCCGAGGATATTCCAAAGACAGCATTCATCACCCCGAAAGGAACATATGCCTACATCAAAATGCCTTTCGGCCTGAAAAACGCAGGAGCCACGTTCCAAAGAGTGGTCAACCGGATTTTCCACAAACAAATCGGGAGAAACATGGAGTGCTACGTGGATGATATGATTGTTAAATCCAAATTCGAAGATCACATGGAAGACCTCAAGGAGTGCTTCGAAACATTAAGGAGGCACGACATGAAGATTAATCCAAACAAGTGCACTTTCGGAGTCTCCGGCGGGAAGTTCTTGGGGTATATGGTCAGTGCCCGAGGGATCGAAGCGAACCCAGAAAAAATACAAGCAGTAATCGACATGGAGCAGCCGAAGACAGTTCGGGATGTTCAGAAATTGACCGGTCGAATGGCCGCCCTACGAAGATTTATTTCCAGATCAGCAGAAAAGGCCCTACCTTTCTTTGAAGCACTCCGAGGATCAAAAAATTTCGAGTGGGGGCCAAAGTGCCAGAAAGCATTTGAAGATGTGAAGGAATATCTCACCAAGGCGCCTCTCCTAATGAGGCCCGACCCGAAGGAAACATTACAGTTGTACTTAGCGGTAGGCGACCGAACCCTCGGAGCAGTACTAGTGAAGGAGCATAACAGCCCTCAACACCCGGTGTTTTATGTATCCCACATGTTGAAAGATGCAGAAACCAGATATCCGAACGCCGAAAAGTTCGCATACGGCCTTGTAATGGCGACCCGAAAGCTACGCCATTATTTCCAGGGGTGAACAGTGCAGGTTATAACTGATCAACCCCTTAAGAAAATTTTGACAAGACCTGAGGCGTCCGGAAGGGTGGTGGCCTGGTCCGTCGAGTTGGGAGAATACGATTTGGAATACATCCCCAGGACGTCTATCAAAGCTCAAGCATTGGCAGACTTCATGGTCGAATGCTACTTTTCAGGACCAAAAAACCTAGCTCCCGAAGAGCAGTTAGTTCGGTCGCCAGGCAAATGGAAGTTATTCGTAGACGGGTCGGTAGCCGGATCAAAGTGTGGGGCAGGATTAATCCTTTCAAGTCCAGACGGGTTCGAAATCTGCCAAGCAATAAGATTCACTTTCCCATTAACCAACAACGAGGCCGAGTACGAAGCGTTGTTAGCCGGTTTAAACCTGGCCAAAAACCTTGAGGTCAGAAATTTGCGAGCGTTCAGTGATTCCATGTTAGTGGTAAAGCACTTTTCAGGAGAATACGAACAAAGAGAGCCCCGACTCAAATCTTATGCAGCGAAGGTAAAGGACTCATCGGTCTCATTCGAATCCTTCGAATTGAGTCAAGTAGGAAGAGAAGATAACAGTCGAGCCGACGCTCTGTCAAGGTTGGCTTCGGCCGAAACACACAACCTCACAGGATCCATCTACCTGACTGAAGTGAAAATCCCTTCGATCGACAAGCAACAATGCATGGAAATCCACCAAGGCGTTACCTGGATGACCCCGATCAGGGCCTATCTAGAAAAAGATACCTTGCCCCTAGACCGGAAGGAAGCCCAAAAAGTGAAGTACAGGGCAGCAAGCTACACCATCATCGGTAACAGGTTGTACAGAAGGTCGGCGACAGAACCTCTTCTCCGATGCCTGGATCCCGAAGAACAAATACTGGCTTTGGAAACAGTTCACGAAGGGATTTGTGGAGAACATCTTGCCGGTCGGTCACTAGCCTTCAAAATCCTCAGACAGGGGTTTTATTGGCCGACTTTGCGAGCAGATGCAGCCGATTACGCAAAGAAGTGTCGACAATGCCAGCTATTCAGCACCATCCCGAAGCAGCCACCAGAAGAAATGGCATCAGTCCTAAGCCCCATTCCTTTCGCCATGTGGGCTGTAGATATCGTAGGAATTCTACCCAAGAGCACAAAACAGGCCAAGTACTGCATAGTGGCGATCGACTACATGACCAAGTGGGTCGAAGCAAGGCCTCTGGCGACCATAACCGAAGAAGCAGCTAAAAAGTTCATGTTAGAGCAGGTCATACTCAGGTTCGGGATCCCGAAGGTCTGTGTATCCGACAATGGGACCCAATTCATCGGGAACAAATTCCGGAAGTTCTTGACGCACTTCGGAATACAACAGAAATTTAGCTCGGTCGGTCATCCTCAAGGAAATGGAGCAATCGAAGCTGCAAACAAAATCATCTTCGATGGAATAAAAAAGCGACTAGGAGATGCCAAGGGGCTTTGGGCAGAAGAGTTAAACTGGGTGTTGTGGGCATATCGAACGACCCCACGATCATCAACCGGAGAAACACCTTTCAAGTTGGCGTTCGGGACTGACGCCCTGGTTCCTGTTGAGGTCGGACTGGACTCCTACCGCACGGAGGTTTTTAACGTCGAGGCAAACGAATTCGGCCTTCGGGCCAATGTGGACTTGTTGGAAGAAGAGAGAGAGGCAGCTCATCTAAGGAATTTGAAATATCAACTCCAGGCAGCCCAATACTACGACGCCGGAGTTAAGAAAAGGACATTCATGGTGGGAGATTTAGTGTTACGAGAATTGGCGACCTCTATGCCAACTAAACAGGGAAAAGTAATGCCAAACTGGGAAGGCCCGTATAAAGTAACTGAGGTGATTCGACCTGGTACCTACAAGCTAACCACCATGGCCGGGGACCCGATCAAGAATACATGGCACGCCTCCAGGTTACGAAGATATTACCAATAGCCGAACAAAAGGTGCTCGCCACTCAAGTTTTACTTTCACTTTTTGCCAAGTTTTCTTTTTCAAAAGCATGTAAAGTTGAATAAATTTATCAATAAAATACATGTTTCATTGTTCTACTTGGTATATCAATTATGAATTATAATGTTATTAGTCGGACATTTATCTGGGGACGACCAAAAATATAAATGCCACAAGACTTCCCGAATAATGTTTCATAAATTTGGCGATTGGGCAACCAAACAACCAAACTTTGGGGGAATCCAAATCGTGTTAGGCAAGGATAAAAGCCGAAGATACGTATAATTGCTAAATTATGTCCATGTTAGGCGAAAAAGAAAGCCGAAGATACATATAATTGTTAAATTCTCGTTTAAATTATGTTAGGCGAAAAAGAAAGCCGAAGATACATCTAATCGTTAAATTTCGATTCAATTATGTTAAGGCGAAAAAAGAAAGCCGAAGAAACATATGATCGATTAACTTTTGCTTAAATTATGTTAAGGCAAGATGAAAGCCGAAGATACATAAAATTAATTCAGGTGTGTTAAGGCGGATAGAAGCCGAAGAAACATATGATCGTTAAATTTTGATTCAATTATGTTAAGGCGAAAAAAGAAAGCCGAAGAAACATATGATCGTTTAACTTTTGCTTAAATTATGTGAAGGCAAGATGAAAGCCGAAGAAACACATGATGGTTAAATTTTTCGCTTTAATTATGTTAAGGCGAAGTAACAGCCGAAGAGACATAGAATTAACTTAATCACGTTAAGGCGAAGACAAAGGCCGAAGATATATGTAATTGTTAAACTATGTTTCAGTTATGTACAAGGCAAAATTAAAGCAAAAATATAGGCCGAAGAAATGCAATTAGATGAAAAATTCATTTGATAAAAGCCCAAGGGCTACGAAAGATTAATAAGTACAAGCTACAAAAGGGAAATACAAATGCCCGAAGGCTTAATCTGACAGGTCCTCGTCTTCGCCTGAGGAAACCACTGGAAGCTCATCCTCATCAGGGCGACCGACGGGATCGCTGAAGCCAGGCTCGATTAGGGGCTGATGCTCCAAGCCCATGGCAGCCGCCCTCCTCACGACCTCGTCGTGGCCCATTTGGTAGCACCGCTCTTCGGCAATCAGCCGCAGCTTGGTCTCTTTACGAGCCTGCTTCCTCGAAGCCTTGAGGGACAGGTTCCGACGGGTCAACCTAGCCCGAGCCGAGTCCAGCTCCTTCTGCATAGCCTCCCGGTCAGCCCTTAGCGCCGCAGATTGGCCTTCCAGCCTTTCCACGTCGGCAACAGCTTGGCGGAGAGCAGCCTCCTATCGGACCGACTGAGCTTCTAGCTCCCGAAGCTGGCCGAATCTACCCTGCATATCCTTCACCTTATCGGTGATAACAGCAGCCATCGGCGTCGCCTGAAATAAGGAAAAAGGCCGCAGTTAGAAAAATGTGAGGGCAGAAATTAAAAGAAAAAGAAACGGCAAAAATCTTACCAGAGAAAGGAAGGCCATCATATCGGCACAGGCGTCGGCGATATCCAACCGATCGTAGTTAGGGCGATCGGCTGGGAGCACCAAAGCCCGGCATAAGTCAGGAGCTATCTCCTTGATCGCCTTTGGATCGGCCGAGGTGACGGCATCGGTCTCCAAGATCGCCCACTGGGGGATGTAGGTCTTCAGAACGTCCCCCCGCCGAACCCTCTTTCTAACCAAAGGGATCTCGGTCGCATGCTCTTGCTCAGCATCAGTCGCCTTCTCCGATGGATCAGGCGTCTTCTTATTGCCCTCCTGGCGATCAGGGTTGGCGGCAGCACTTCCCCCGGCCGCCTCGGCAGCCTCCGCTGCTTCGGCCGCCCTAGCCGCCAGAGCAGCTTGCTCGGCCTCGAACTTCGCCCTTTTTCGTTCAACGATAGCTTGGCGAGAAGACACTGCAAAACAAAAGAGAAGAAAAGGGTTAAAACGGTAAATTCAAAAATATCAGCAGGTGACCGGATACACAATAGTAAAAGAAAACAAAAACTAAATGCAAGGGGTAAAACATGTTACCATTACCCCAGAGGGCGAAAAGCCATTGCTTATCCCGAAGATCCTCTAAAGGGATTCGGCCCATGTCAAAATTACAAAGGCGTTGATAATCGTCCAACTCTGCCTTTGATAGTGCGGGTTTAACCACCCGAACCGTGGGATCAACCACACGCCATTGAGACAAAGCGGCTATCTTCGGGCCCGAGATGTAACACCACTTATCGTGGCTGCCCTTGTTGTTAGAATTGGTCTCCACCCACTCGACTCTGTTGTTACGACGGGCGATGGAATAATAACCCTTACTCTTACCGTTCTTGCGGAAGTCATGGTGGTGCCAGAATAGGGCGGGGTTCGGATCGACGTTGGCCGCAAGGCATCGGCATTGGAAGCCGTTCATATGCAAAAACCCGTTCGGGTCCATCTGGCCTAACGCTATTCCCATTTGGGCGAACAGTTGCTTCACCAGCGGGAGCATCGGGACCCGAAAACCACATTTTAGAGCGGCCTCAGAGATCCCGGTAGCAACATTCCCGTATCCCTTCGGGACGGGAGGGTTAAACCATATCCGGTCGGCCGCTCTCGGCATATACGTGTGCCAGGCACCGGCCGGGATATCAAACTCCTTCGGTATCTTAGCCACCCTGTCCTCAGATAGCCGAGTAGGGTGGTTCGCCGCAGGGAACTCATCGACATCATAAAAAGGTTATCTCTCAGGGGATATGGATCTGGGAGACTGTCCCGAGGTAGAAGCCGACCGATCCATAATTCCTGCATTAATATGAAGAAATTAGCCTTGTACTCGGATGTGAGCAAGAAAGAGAAGAATGGAAAAAAAAGGTCGCCGAGTACAAGGGGCTTGGATCGGTCGGAGAATCACTAGCGTCTAAACCAATGAAAAAGGGGGAATATCAAGGCACTACACAGCCCGAAGACTGTTTCTAAAGGTTTAAATCATCTCGAAGGTTGTTCTCAGGATAAACTCATCCCGAAGAACGTTCTAGGGACAAATTTATCCCGAAGATCGTTCTAGGGACAAGTTGGCATCAGAAATTGCTCTTAGGATAAATCTATCTATTGGTCTGACTACCGACCTAATTGCGATTGCAATCTCAACAGCAAATATAATCCGAAACAAAAATACTATAAGGCATAAATTATAGTAAACATATTTGGGAAAGTTCAACATGAAAGAAGAAATTGCACAATGGAGTGTTAAAAAACTTACTGGTAATGAGAATGTGAGGAGGATTCGAACTGGGAGAATAAAGTCGTTGATCTCTGCAAATGAAAGTGCTGGAGAGAAACCGGCAAAGTAAGGATGCTTTTGAATATATCAGTAATGATGTTTGGGGGGAACTTCCTTTATTTATATAGAAGGATGTGACGTTTGGACAGTGAAACCCGGACGCTCGATCTTGATCGTACGATCAAAACCCTTTGGGATTCGACGGTGATGATCCAACGCTGATCTCGAGAAGTTACGGCTGTCATTATTAATTACGGCACGATTCTCGAGGGGACGTGTCCCAACGGATAGACACGAATCTGTTGGACTCCTTCCCGAAGAGAGGAATAAAGTCGGGACTCCGAACGCATTAACAAATCCGACCGAAGTCCAGGGACATGTTGGTGGCCCAACTAGGACTGGGCCGAACGGTTTTCTTTGGCCGAACACCAATTGGGCCGAATGGTCAAAGCCTATTCTTTCGGATCGGACCGTTGGGCCTAACCGTTGCTATGACTGAGTCGCCCGCTTATTTAGGCATGATGGCAGGACCACGGGTGGCGGTTGCTTCCGAAGAATCCGGGTGAGTCGGTAACAGAGTGCCTATAAAAGCATGTGACAGGTTTACGTCCAGGCATATACTCATTTCATACTCACAAATACTTGCACGTTCATTTAACCCTAATTGGAACCTCTAATTTATTCTCACACCGGAGGTGAATCGGGGGCCCAATCCCTCGCATTCTTCTCTTTTGACAGGTCGACCCGGAGAGCTTCCTGGAATCCTACCCGACAGAAAACTGGTTCCAACACCGAATATTGACTTAAATGTATAATTATAGTTTCATTTAATTTACCATTTCAACCTTATGAGTGTACAGAGCTTTGTCATGCACAACTTGTACTAATCATACAAGCATTGTAGACCCTGTGATTCGGCCATGTTGGGACTGGCTTGTTTTGGTTTTCCCAGATTAGTTCAGGTTCACCAAAAATCTGAGAGCTCCAAACTCTCATATTTGGTCAGTTTTCACCATTTTCCTCTGTTGTTCCAGAAAAGACTCGAGCGGGTGATCCCACTAAAACAAATATGGACAATACTGAAAGCAAGTCCGTGGAGACGGGGAAAAGCCCCCTTTTAAGTAGAGATAAAGATGAAGCCATTCACTAGGATAAATTCCGCGGTTTAGAATGAGATCGATGCAGGATCAGATAATACACTAGATGTATGTTAGTGTATTTTGAGTAATTTATTAAGCACAGAGAAGGGGGAATGCGCAATGCTTTGTCACTCTAAACTGTTTCAATCACTGAATGCTTGATGATTTGACACAGGTACTAACAGTTTTAAGGAGATTAAATTATTTTCAATTACAAGTCAGATAAGAAATCCATCACACTGTTTGTAAACAATGTAATGCTTTGATAAAAATCTGTTCTTCAACACACTGAAATGCATGTAAAACCTCTGCAACTCTGAAATGCATCTAGAATTTGTAAGAATTAACCATCCATCGCTGCTTCCAATGTGAGGGGGTGCGCGATGCTTTGCTACTACAAACTACTTAAAAGATTGGATGCTTAATTATTTGACTCATATATGATGGGAAAAAACGAAAGAAGCACAACACTTGTTGCAGCTGTTCGATTCAAATGAGCGCTTCTAGTACTAAGATTATGCGCTAATTTCTCAATCACAAGTCAAGGGAAACAGCATAGGCCAACCCGATTCAATGTATTAATTTACATGGCAAAAGCTACTTTCAATCTTTCAAGAAGATAGAATTCATGTGCTCAAGATCAAAGCAGTTCATGTACTTCAATTAAAACTACAGCACAAAAGAGAAGAAATCATGGTTTCTGGGAAAAAAACCCCAGAGGACGAAATACTTTTATTTGAACTAGTTTTTTGAAACACTGAATTATATCTAAAATCTCCATAATAGTAACGTCTATCTAATAATAAGAAGCTACTCAAAATTAAAACTGATAAGCCACACATGTCCGTCTTCCAGCATAATATCCTCTGACAATCCGGGTCAAATCCCGAGCCTTTTTCGAAAATCGGGTCAAGTCTCGATTCCGAGTCCGAATAAGCCGAAGCCTACTGGCCCAAACACAGCCAACTTGGGTAACGACAAGCCCACCATAAGCCCCCAAAATATCATGATTTTGTTGGTGCTAATTAGTAGTAGTGCTTTGCCTTATAAACTGAACAGAAATCCCAAATTTCCTCGATATGGGACTGGGGTGTTACAAACTCCCCCACTTAAACTCTTGACGTCCTCGTCAAGCCTGAACGGATAGCCCATAGGTTCCAAGATCGTTCCTCTCTACCCATTGTGGGATAATACCGGCTGGCTTCGTGTCCCCACCTCCGGACCTCTGTCCATTGTGGAATAATACCACCAGCCTTCGTGTCCCCACCTCCGGCAACTTGCCTCGACAAGCTTTCGAGAGTCGGCTCTGATACCATATGTGACAACCCGGGTTAAATCCCGAGCATTTTTCGAAAATCGGGTCAAGTCCCGATTCCGAATCCGAATAAGTCGAAGTCTACTGACCCAAACGCAGCCAACTTGGGTAACGACAAGTCCACCACAGACCCCCAAAATATCATGATTTTGTTGGTGCTAATTAGTAGTAGTGCTTTGCCTTATAAACTAAACAGAAGTCCCAAATTTCCTCGATGTGGAGTTTGTAACACCCCAGTCCCACATCGAGTAGATTGGGACATTCTGTTCAGTTTATAAGGCAAAGTACTACTACTAATTAGCACCAACAAAATCATGATATTTTGGGGGTCTGTGGTGGGCTAGTTGTTACCCAAGTTGGCTGCATTTGGGTCAGTAGGCTTCGACTTATTCGGATTCGGAATCGGGACTTGACCCGATTTTCGAAAAAGGCTCGGGATTTGACTCGGGTTGTCACATAACGAGAATGAGAAGAAGAGCAAGAACTTGAAAGAGAACGATAAGGCCTCTTAGGAGAAGGAGAAGGAGAAGGCCAACGCCTATAACTCTTAGGAGAAAGAGGAGGAGAAGGAGAGCGATCACTATCATACTCACTGCTATCACTATCACTACTACTGTCATCACTACAAGAACTAGAATATCTGACATAAGGCCCTGGAGATCGAGAACGCCTCTCACCTTGTCGAAAAGTATCGTACCTCGTGTCATAACAATCATTATCGTCATTATCTTTAAACAACAAACAAGATCCTCCAACATCAACAAAAGCTATAAGAGCCTTGATGAGTTTTTCAGCCTTATCGACATTTTCCGCCATTCCTATCACTCTAACCTGCCTGTACTCCGCCTCAGCATCCATATCCATATTCAAATCCAAATTTATTTGAGTTTTTTTAAAAAATATTTAGACTTGTTTTACAAATTAATATTTGTTTAAATATCTGACAAATTTTAAATAAACAAAAATCAAATTCAAAAGACAATAGATGAATAATTAACAATTGAGCTCATTTGATGGGCCTAAGCATTCTTAATTTCGGCCTATGCATTTTTAATTTGAAGAGACGGCTTAGGTATCCTAATCCTATGTATATAAAATGTATTGTAATGGTATTAATCAAATTAACCAAGGGGGCGGCGGTCCACGGGTGTAAGAGCATCTCCAACGGGTTGACTAAAATGGTTGACTAAAATATTATAAAATAGTGATTAGTTAAAATTTGCCGAACCTGTAACGTACTCCCAATGATATTGACTATAAATATTAAATTTATATGTACAACTTTGTTACAGTTTTTAATAGGTTCGACAAATTTAGCCAATATCAAATATAATTTAGCAAACTGGCTATAATTTACCTAAGACTTTTGCATGATTGGAACTTCATATTTTATACAAATTATATATAAATTATGCCATGTAAAGGGTTGTCCCATTGGAGATGCTCTAATGGTATAGATTGTAACAAGAACAGAAGATATATTTGATTACAGCAACAAAGTAGTACGTACACATGACATTAATTCTGTAGGGATTGGTTACACATCTTTTAGTAGTACATGCTAAATCGATCAAGTGCCAAAAGGCCTCTGGTTGTAGCAGTCTAAGTTCTCCCCGGGGCTAACTCCAAGAATGGAGCAGTATCTCTTATAGAAGCCAATCCGGCCCTCACCACCTAAGTTGGACCCTTTACCGCACTCAATACCACCGTTGATGATGTTTGTTACCACTCCATATCCAGGAACCCTCCCAGCAGCTGAGTCAGCTGCTGATGGTTTCCATACTCCAGTAATAGCATCGTGGCTCGACGGCTTGGGAGATTGTGGTGTCATCCAGAACCATAGTGCAGTCTTGAATGAAATGGTAGGGTCTTTTGCCACCAAATTCGGACTTCTTAGCAGATCAGACCCTATAGCTTTTCCGGCTGGTCCATAGTTAAAGTTGCTGAAATGCATGTTCAATATAAAATAAATAAGCTCAGATAACAAAAATTTTGTAAATATAATTTAATGTATTCAATAGTCTTCTGCAGAAATAAATGGCCTTGTAACAAACTGAAAAAAAACAGATATTTGAGAACTACTAATTTCTAGAACATGGAGCTTTCCTAAAATGAACACTAAAAATATCGATTGTCAGTTACTATTGAGCCATTTTCTGCCAAGTAGAGATCACTGTTACATTCCAGCTTGTTCAATTAGTAAAAGTTGGGTAATCCAAATACTAATAAATAGTGAAGGTACAAATGAAAGGAGAAGACATGAGTTTAGCAATGTGAGACTGAAAAATAGTTGAGAATGTTACATACTAAGAGATTTGAATAGGACCACGGCCGTGATAGTTCTTATTTGGAACACAGGGCCAATCTGGATCTGCAACGCAGTATTCTGTCGGGTTTTGTTCCTCTTTGAAGCAGTATCCCCATGCATATGGTCCATCAGGTAAACTTGGCCCTCCACCTTGTGTACAAAAACATGTGAGAAAGATTACAAATTTGCAGACCATTTTGTGATTCTCCACTAAAATTCTACTCTATTTTGTTTAGCTTGAGATTCTACATGTTTGTTAGTAATGAACCTGTCTATATAAGCGTGCTAATAATTACCAGTGGTTTCGTGGGAGGTCTGAGCAAAGAAGGCGGCAATCTCTCTTTTCCGAGTGTGAGGATTACCGGAGGTTCCAAATGCACCAAAGGACTTGGCAGCATGAATAAAAGCTTCGTAAGTATAGAAGCCTTTGGCCGGACAAAGATCATCATTCCGGTGCTTTAACAAATCTTCAAACATAGACTTGCTGATCATAGAACTTACATCTTTTCCCCCAACGCCCAATGTCCACAACAGTATAACAAACAATCCCCATAACCAACCCATATTGCTCGCCATTGCTTCTGTATATAGTTTCAGGATTGGTTTTTAAGCTTTATATGGGCTGAACAAGTACAGTGCACATCTCTTTTTGTCAACTTCAATAAAAAAAATGCAAACTACAAATGATACCGTGGGAATTACGTTCAAGTCTCCACTGAAGTCTCACTGTCTCAACTCTGAACGCATAAGTATGCGCAGAAAAGACTTGAATAACTTGACTAACTTTTTAGTTGTTTTGATGAAAACAAATTATATTAGACTATACGTTATATTTAATTATACAGTTATGTAAATAACGGTCAATATGAGTTGAGCAAATCCGATTCCTCTGCAGCAATATAAACTTTTTTCGTGTGAAATATCGTAGCAAACAAAATGTTCTTGTACCGAAATTTGAACAGTCCAAAACGTAATAATCTGAGGGGAACCTCTCATGTTCTGTATGAATAGGTTAAAAAACAGACATAGAAATTTCAGGGGTTCCAAAACAGAGGTTGGCTTAACAAAATTAGATATTTTCGCCACTGTGCCCAGTTTCCATATAACCAAGTCCCTCAATATCAGTTAGGGACATCAATCAACTTTTACTAACACTGGAATTTCATGAAATATAAGTCCCTTCTACAGTTCTACTTTTCGTTTAGGAATTTAGAACTACAAAATCCTCAAGGTTTTAAAAAAACAAGCTAGGTTTGGATTTATTAGCACTTTCACTTTCACTTGCATTGTTTTTGTTTTCACTTTCAGCACCTGCAAGGATATTTTCTTACCTTATGAGGTTCCTATACAACCTCTGTAGCATTCTTGCCATTTTTAGCTGCAGTTCAGGTAGCATGTGGAGTGTGGAAACTTCTGAGGATATGAAGAAATGTGACCTGCCATTGTCACCAGAGTCTTTCAGGAAGTTGCCGCACCCTAGGGTAGAGTGTGACAGCTCTTTGTTTTAGTTGCAGTACTAGTTTCACCATAAATGACCGAAAAGAAACTCCCACAAAAAGCGCAGGCTTAAGAGTTATAACCATTAACGTGGAGATGCTATTTGTAGAACATTAGAATTTTTAGATTGCTTATTCCCACTACAGAACCGCATAAAGGCTCCCTTTCACTGTTAAAGTCATAATAGTCATCCACGGTTAAACCTATTGATTTGAAATTTTCTCAACCCGCGACCCTTTCGTCTTTCTCTAATTAGGTCCTCTCTAGGCTCAAGGCTAACCTGAGAGCCATTTTCAGAAATTGAGTCGACTCATCATCATTCTCCCCATAATAATGTGGAGTAATCCATATATAAGTCCCGGGGAAGATTATTTCTGAGCACATAGCGGCCTAACTATAATATCCTAAAATTTCTCAGTTACCATTTATCAACATATTTAAGTGCACAACCTCAAAGAAATTTAAAAGCCATTCATAACATTGCATGGTATGTAGGAGCTGACAAAATACAAAAAGCATGCCTTCTGCATAACGTGACAGCTACGAGATTTCGTGTTCTACATCGATAATATCAAGTGATCAGTGGTGAATCATGAGTACTTGGTTAGTCATAAATTTATGTTCATGTATACCGAGGCGTCTTTTGATTCATTGTGTAAGGTCTGTAATGAAAATAATGAGGCTGGTCACTTTTGTTTCAGAGATTCAATGTGCCAATGACTGAAATGATTCTGTAATAGTGTTTTCCAAGTTTTTTACTGAATCAAATATTGGTTCTGTAATAAATGAAAATTTAGTATTCATAGTACTCCCCCATGTATAGCAGAAAAATATAAATCAAACTACTTCTGAAAAAGAAGATATATCATGGTAATACTTTTATTTCCTGAAGCACATATGGAATTGATCCAGTAGGGATCGCTTGCACTTATTTCCTGAAGCACGTATTTTAGTAGTGTATGCTAAATAAATCAGGCACCAAAACGCCTCTGGTTGTAGCAGTCTAAGTTTTCCCCAGGGCTAACTCCAAGCATGGAGCAGTATCTCTTAAAGAAGCCGATCCGGTCCTCACCACGGGAGTTGGACCCCGTGCCGCATTCAATACCGTTGATGATATTTGTTACCACTCCATACCCAGGAACCCTCCCAGCTGCAGAGTCTGCTGCTGATGGATTCCACACTCCAGTAATAACATCGTGGCTCGACGGTTTGAGGGACTGAGGTGTCATCCAGAACCATAGTGCAGTCTTGAATGAAATTGTAGGGTCGCTTGCCACCAAATCCGGGTTGCTTAGCAAATCAGACATGATAGCTTTTCCGGCTGGTCCATAGTTATAGTTGCTGCAGTGCTCAGTATAAGACAGATAGGCTCAGACAACAATCTTTTCTTAAAAAAATATACTACCAACTAAAAAAACAGAGGTTTAGAAACTACTAATTTTCAGAACTTGGATCTTCGTTTAATCGAACAGTTTCAATTAAAAGCAAACATATGACTTTAGTAATGAAACAGAGAATGTTACGTACTAGGAGATTTGAATAGGACCACGGCCGTGATAGTTCTTATTTGGCACGCATGGCCATTCTGCATCTGCAACACAGTAATCTGTTGGGGTCTGCTCCTCTTTAAAGCAGTATCCCCATGCATATGGTCCATCAGGTAAACTTGGCCCTCCACCTGTGTACAAAAAACATGTGAGAAAGATTTCGTTCGAGCAACAAAATTGTTCAAAATTTGAAAAAATATTCTGTAATTCAACTCTGCAATTTCTGCCTACATAACTGTTGTAGAAATTACTACCAGTGGTCTCATGTGAGGTTTGAGCAAAGAAGGCTGCGATTTCCCTCTTCTGAGTGTCAGGGTCACCGGAGGTTCCAAAAGCACCAAAGGACCTGGCAGCATCTATAAAAGCTTCGTAAGTATAGAAGCCTTTGGCCGGACAAATATCATCATTCCGATGCTTTAGCATTTCTTCAAACATAGACTTGCTGATCAAAGAACTTACATCTTGTCCCCTAACACCCAATGTCCACAAAACTAAAACAACCAATCCCCATAACCACCCCATACTTCTTACCATTGCTAATGTATATATATTTTCTTTATTGTCTTGGGAAGTTTTAGGCTGGGATTGGTAACCTATATATAGGCTGCTGACCAGGTACATTTTTTATTTTATTTTGTTAAAGTACATAACAAAAATGCACATAAGTGAGACCGTGAGAATTACGCTCAAGTCTACGCCAGGAAAGACTTAAATGACTTGACTAACTCTTTAGTTGGCTGATATTACAATCGTTCCTTTTACGGGACGTTGAGAATTCAAATCTCGTCAAAAATGAGATAGGTGTATGAGTGTGTTAATATAAAAATATGTATGTGTATATATATTTGACCATATGTCACGATTATGTAAATAACGGTCAATATAAGTTGAGAGCAAAACCGATTGCTTTACAGCTATGTTAACTTCTCTTCTCTGGTGTGAAATATTAGACAAAACAATGTGTTTTTTGTACCGAAATTTGAAGGTCCAAAACGTAAAAATCTGAGGCGGCCTCTCATGTTCTGTTTGAATAGTTCAAACATGCATAGAATCATAGAAACGTATAGTAGCTTGTATATTTTTATTTTAAATGATTTTAATTGACAAAAATTATAGAAAATGACATCAATTTATTTGTATAACTCATTTCAAAAACTTATAATCCTTGAATGCAACTACAAACACATTTCGATCCTTATGGTGTTTAACTCACGATAAAATGGTAAAAAGTTCGTCTCTCTCAGCGTTTATTTGCTAAACAAGCTAGTAAAAAAGTTCGTCTCTCTCGTCTCACAAGCGGGCGTTTATTTTTTAAGAGCATCTCCAACGGTGTTCTGTAAAATGGTTGACTAAATATTGATTATGTATTTTACTCCAATGAAAGTACAATAAACTATTTTAATATGATAACAATTGACTTGTAATTTTGCTACAGGTCCCTAGAAATTCAGCATATATAGCCAATATGACGAGGTTATCTAAATTTTTCACCAACATTAATGTACCATTGGAGTGACAAAATTTTTACACATTCTCTAAAATTTCTATTTAAGGTATACCATATGAATTTTTAACTAAAAATTCATAATGATTGGAGATGCTCTAAACATAGCTTTTCGAGTCATTTGAGTAGGGGTGAAGCTGTGTGTATCCTACCCGCCTCATTCTTTAGTTTTCGAGCGAGACGCAATTGAATACGTCCCCTTTTTAATTCAACGACTTTAGTTCTTCCTTTTTTATTTTTTTAAAGTATTTTTAGAATTTTCTACCATGCTATATTGGATAATTTGTGGTAAAATTATGAATGATGAGCTTTTGGTAATTTCTACTATGTTATCAGATTGATTTGTATAATTATAATCAGAGATTACGGCGGTAATTAGCTTGAAATTCTAAACATATTATTCGAACGATTAGACAGTAATGGTTAGTATAATATGTTCAAAACAACAATGAGGATATAAACTGCAGGACTGGGCCAACAAAACTAATCGGTACCGGCCAAGAACCTACGAAGACCTTTGCAGCATGCACACGTTGGGACATAGAAACGTCCATTTAAAAGGCACCAAGACCATTTCTGGAAGGGGGCAACTAGCAAAGAGTGGCCAAAAACCCTATAAGATGAGCAGGATGGGAGAACAGACCCTTCAAAATCACTAAGCATGCAGACCCAAACTTAAGAAGACCTTTCAGAATTAATATGCAGATCGACACACACCCTGATAAATTTCAAGGGTTCCAAGACAGAGGCTGGCTTAACAAAATTAGTAGGTTTCGCCACTGTGCACCACATACCTGAGTCCCTCAACAAGAGTTCAGGACATCAATCAATTTTAGTAAACACTAGTATTTCATGAGATACTAGTTCATTCTACTTTTCGTTTAGGAATTTAGACCTACAAAATCCTCCAGATTTGAGAAACAGTTTAAAGAACCCAGATTTCCACACAACTTAAAAGTCTGTTCCTTTACAAATTTAGAACCCATAAAGTAGCCAATGATACTCATATTATAATTTTAAAAGACTCTCTTAAAAGTTCCTTGGATGGTATAAAGGAAGCAGAGCCATCAACAAGCATAGTTACAACCAGATCAAAAGACATAGTTACGAAGTTTTTGTTTTCACTTGCAACACCAGCAAATATATTTGTCTTTACCTTTTGAGGTTCCTATACAACCTCTGTAGCATCCTTGCCATTTTAGCTGCATTGAGGTAGCATGTGGAGGGTGAAAGCTTCTGAGGATATGAAGAAGTGTGACCTGCCTTTGTTGCCAGAGTATTTCTGGAAGTTTCTGCACCCTAGAATAGAGTGTGGCAGCTCTTTGTTTTAGTCTTCAAGTACTAGTTTCACCATAAACTGGCAGCAATTGAGTTGACTCATCATCATTTTCCCCATAATTATATGGGTTAATGCTAATCCATATATAAGTACCGGGGAAGACTATTTATGAGCATGCATAGTGGTCTAACTATAAATTTCCCAAACTCCTCTCAATCACTATTTATTAAAATAAATTTGAAGGCCATTCAGAACATTGCATGGTATGCAGGAGGTGACAGCCAGCTACGAGATTTCTTGGTTTTTAGTTTTATTTTTTTTCAATTTCATTTGATCAATATATAATTGAGATGATAAAGATACCCACAAGGAATTGTGTTTACTATACATAAAATTTATTTCCTTATCTGATCCAACAGACTTACAAATTGAACCTCACATCATTATCAGTCTTGCAACACAAATTCCTACAGCGTCAACATAGAAACCTACTCTGTCTTATCATGTTCTATATCCAGAACTCCAAGTGATCAGTAAATCATGACTACTACTTGGCTACTCATAAATTCATGTTCATTGGCTACTCATAAATTCATGTTCATGTATAATTTGGGGATTTTTGTAATTTTCTTTTACCAATATCCATTGAATGCATTCATAATATCGCAAAACAACCTGCTTTTCCAGAAAAAATTACCAAAGGTTCATGTGCTGAATTCAAAAGATATTAATGTTCCTCATGGCTTATAAGTGCTGTACATTTTAAGTATAATTGAAAACAAGTAGTCTAAGTAATGCATAGTACTTTCACCCATGTATAGCAGAAAAAGAGAGAATGAATCAAATTGTTTCTGAACAAGAGAATATATCATGGAAATACTTTTAGCAAAAGTAGTTATTTAAACACTGAATAAGTAAAATCTCCAGGCAATATTAAGATGCAAGTCTAATTAATAATATTAAGAACATACTCAAAATATATCGAAACGAGCACGTTATGTCCAGCTATCAGCACATCCACCTGATCACTGACTTGAAGAGATTGCAGTAACTGTGGTGGTATAGTAAGGCTCTCATCCTTAACATCTTCCATGACTCCGCTTATGAGAAAATTTACGATCAAACTGAAAAGGTCCCCATGACTCTGGCTTCTGCGAAAAATAGTGAGATTGGTAGGCTTCCTGTTTTTTATAATTCCCATACTTAGTGCCATAATCATAAGTATCAGAATCATTTTTCCGCAGCAAAACAGTCCCTCCCGCATCAGCCAAAGCCACAACAGCCTTGATCAATTTCTCCGCCTTTTCCACATTCTCCAAATTTCCTATCAATCTAACAGGCCGGTACTTGGCATCCACGTCATAAGCTTTCGTAAGCTGAATCATTGCACTCGACGCTATCTGGAGGTCCATAACAACATCTTTACCAGCAAAAAATTTAACCAGGTCTTCCGGAACATCAACATAACGTGTCAGGACTTTCGGTCCAGATGTATCTTCATTCGGTTCAGTTTTTTTAATCTCCGTGACCGCGAGTGATGTGAAATGATCATGTGGTTCAGTTTTTGATTTAGCCTGATCTGATGTAACATGATCATGTAACTCATTAGTATTCGATCTAGCCATATCTTCGAATTCCTCATCATCGTCCATCTTGTCATCGAGATCGATCCAGTCGTCAGCGATAACAACCCATTCGGGACTATCTTTCGAATCTTGGTTCTGCTTGTTGTCCAGGACCATAGAGTTTTTTTGTGGCTGCGCCATTAATTTGAGATTTTTCAGATTAGGGTTTTCAACTACGTAGTTTTGCAATAGCCCTACAAAGTTTTGATCGATTTTAACGAGCCGAGCCCTTTATGTAATTAATCGTTTATCTGCTTCCCACGTAATATAAATAAGTCCACAAAAAAATAAAATAAGTCGGTAGTCTATATTTATGTATAATAATTTTTTATGTGCATATTTAATCAAAAAATTATTAATGTAAACACAAGTGGGAGACTGGGAGGGGTGGCCAAGCAATGAAGAGGACGGGGACAGTTTTTATATGTCGAAATCAATTTATTTATTAATTATTATTAAGATTGTATTTTGTAGGTTTCAAAAAAAAAAAAGATTGTATTTTGTAATATTTAAGTGGTATCGGATTAATTTTTAATACTAGCTTATAATCCGTGCAATGCACAGATCTCTTTTTAATATTTATAATTATATTAATTCACATTTTTTATAATTTTTTAATTTTAACAATATAAATATTTTAATTTGATATGTTGTTGATAATATTTTCAGCTTTATCTACTTTAACATTTAACGATTTTTATCGATTTTCATCGATAGAATTTCATATATACATTCATATCTCATACCCGTACCCAATACTAACTACATGATCATTGATAATATCTCAGAACTTGATTCTAAAAGGAATGGAAATTAATTGTGAATAATCTCGAGCTCAACGTATGCATTGAATATCAAGAAAAGTCACACATGTTGAACACAATATAACAATTTATAAAAAGACAGTATAAATATTAATTTATAAATTTGTATGTGTGACCGATTTTTTAATTAATTTGAAACATTTTTAACTTTTCTTAGACTCCAAATATAGATATTATTTTAATGCGTCATCTTCGAGAATCGAACTCTTAACCTTTGACAGTACTTACATATTTTCTCTCTTATTTTATTGAACAATTTCACAACTCAACTCACGTGAAACTAACAAAGTATTTTTTTTATTTTAGTGATGGTTTAAGATTTTTTTTTCAATTAAAACTATCCTGAAACTAAATAGAGAAAAAAGTGATGAAATTTATGTTAAGAATTCTATTCGATTTAGGAAATATATTTATATTTTGTTTAAATTATCAAAAGACCTATTTCTTACTACCGCAAATATACTTTTAAATATTAGATATAACAGTTCTCATCTATCTATTTTAAGATTTAACAATTGTTATTATTTTGGTATTAAAAATAAATTGAACATAATCAATATACTTATATAAAGAAGAAGAGGAGAGCGGTGAGGTGACGCCTCTCAAATCGATTCGATCTATTTTTCTAACTCTTTATGACGTTATGATTATTTTTTAGTCTAGATTTTTGAAAAATTCAATTCTTACTGCACCTCTTTGAGCTTGTATCATTTTTAGATAATAAATTCTTTTTTATATGCTATAATTTTAATCGTCTATTTTATAAATTTTAGATATAATCGTTGAAATTGTTTTGACGGTACTGAGGATCAAACTACTAATTTTTTGGATAAAATCTCTCTTACGCTTATTATATATATATATATATATATATATATATATATATATTATATATAAGGATATAATAGTTTATAAAATCAAGTTACGAATTTTTACATTGAGAATTCTATTCAAATTAGAAACCTACTCATATTTGATTTATATTATTAAAATACAATTTTTAGTATTTGAATATAATTATACGAATTCTTAAAAGTTAAACTACTCTAAACTGAACAAAAGAATGTAACGAATTTTTACATTGATAATTCTATTCAACTTTGAATATCTACTCATATTTGGTTTATATTATTAAATATACTTTTTAGTATTTAAATATAATTATAATGACAATCAAATACACTTTTTAATCTTAGATTAAGATCAACGGTTCTTATCGATTTGGCGGTACATGAACCAAAATTTTGGATAAGATCCCTCTTACTTTTTAATTTTGTGTATAATATTTTTATTAATTGGATATTAAATGAATTTGTTAAAAAACTAAGTAGGTCTCTAAATATATTTTTATTGAAACTTATAATTTTAATGATAAGACATGTTAAAAATAATAAATAACCTTTCAAAATAAACAGAACTATTTAAATAAGTTTTTCAAATAATTAGGCCTACTTATAAAATAATTAGAGTAATTTGTGATAATAAATTATAATTTATTATACTAATTAAAAATTAAATAATTTATTAGTATATTATTTTAATTGATGTGTAATAATTATTCTTAAATAAATATCTTTAAAGATGTACTAAAATATTTTTAAATAAATAAGCCCGTAAATTGGTCCAAGTATAGTGACTTATAAAGTATAAGCTCATCACACGACCCAAATAAATAGGTTTAAGAGATGTGTTCTAATTAGCATAGTTAATTTTCATATATATAAATATGTTTACTATTGAAGGAACAAATGAAAGAACGAATAACCAAATTACTAATAAAACTTTCTTTTGTAAGTGTTACTTTGAAATATTTTCTTACTTAATTTTCAATTTTTTAATTTTAGTTTTTGTTAGTTATATATAGGATATAATTGATCTATTATATAATAAAGAAAAAAAAAGTATAATATTACATATTTGACGAAATTTAATTTTTATTTTTAAAATTAATATTATAAATAATAATTTTAATATGTTGTCTTGTTTGATTTTATATTTTGATGATTAATTTATGCATTCATTTGCTATTTTAAATTGTTAAAAAAATTATAATGAATATTTATTTGACTCGACATGAATTAATAATTTATAAGATTGTCCTTGTCTAATTTTCACCTTTTAGTGTCACATTCGAGGTAACGGGTAGTTATATATATGCTGTCTGTGATAATTTTAGAAAAGGAGAAATTTTAGCTAGAAAATATAAAAAAAATAATATATTATTTGGCTAATAAAGGTAATCGGTTAATTATTAGTATTTATAATATTAGTATTTTATGCTACTAAATAGAAAAACCAATGATATTTTTGAGGTTTTAGTTAGGAGATATATTTGTTAGAAAATATAAAAAGAATATACACTTTGGCAAAAAAAAGCTAATCGGTTAGTTATTAGTAATTATAGTATTATTATTTTATTTTATTAAATAGAACTGCCCGTGATATTTTTAGAAAATAAGAGGTTTTATTTATGAAAAATAAAAAAGTAGAAATTTTAGTTATAAAAAAAAATATATGTTTTGGCTAATAAAGGTAATTGATTAATTATTAGTATTTTATGTTACTAAATGAAATTGCCCCTGATATCTTTGAGGTTTTAGTTAGGAAAAATTTTAGTTAGAAAATATAAAAAATAATATACGTTTTGGAAAAAAAAGCTAATCGCATTCGAGGTAACTGATAATTATATATATGTCATTTGTGATAATTATAGAAAATGAGAAATTTTAGTAAAAAAATATTTAAAAAAATATACAATTTAGCTAATAAAGGTAATCGGTTAATTATTAGCATTTATAATTTTAATATTTTATGCTACTAAATGAAGAGCCCGTGTATATTTTTTGAAGTTTAGTTAGGAGACATATTAGTTAGAAAATATTAAAAGAATATACACTTCTTGTCAAAAAAAAGAATATACAATTTGGAAAAAAAAGCTAATCGGTTAGTTATTAGTAATTATAATATTATTATTTTATTTTATTAAATAGAACTGCCCGTTATATTTTTAGAGAATAAGAGGTTTAGTTAGAAAAAATAAAAAAGTAGAAAGTTTAGTTATAAAAAAGAATATATGTTTTGGCTAATAAAGATAACAAGCCTTTTAAAAAGAATTAAAAGTACTACTTTAATACTTTAAATCTAAAAAAAAATTAGATTTTATAATAGTTTATTAGCTTAGTAAGCATGTCAGTAAAGATAACCGTCAAAATTATCAATATATATCAATTATCAAAACTTTTAATGTTTTGACTATTATATAATAGTACAGATAGATAGATTAAATAGAATAAATTACCGAAAATTGAAATCAAAACTTCTAATGTTTCGGCTATTATATAATATAGTATATTATATCGTCTATGATAATTTTAGAAAATGAGAAATTTTAGTTAAAAAATATAAAAAAGAATATACGCTTTGGCTAACAAAGGTAATCGGTTAATTATTAGTATTTATAATATTATTATTTTATGTTACTAAATGAAATTACATGTGATATTTTTGAAAAATGTGAGATTTTACTTGGGAAAAAATTTAGTTAGAAAATATAAAAAACAATATACGCTTTGGGAAAAAAAACAAATCAGTTAGTTATTAGTAATTATAAATATTATTATTTTATTTCATTAAAAAGAATTGCCCGTGATATTTTTGGAAAATGAGATGTTTTAGTTAGAAAAAAAAATAGAAAAGTAAAAATTTTAGTTAGAAAATATAAAAAAGAATATACAATTTGGCTAAAATAGGTAATTGGTTAGTTATTAACAATTATTATTTTATTTTAATAAATGAAACTGTCTGTGATATTTTTGGAAAATGAGAGGTTTTAGTAAGTAAAAATAAAAAGCTTATATGTTTTAGTTAAAAAAGATAATTGCCCGTGATATTTTTGAAAAAGTAAGAGAATTTTTCAAAAAAATAAAAAAAGTAATATATTTTAGGTGTAAAAGGTAATTGGTTATAAATAGGTAATATTATTATTTAATAATATTTTTTATGAATAAGTAAGGGTAATTAAGTAAAAACACGAAGTACAATTAAGTAAGGGCAATTAAGTAAAATCACAACATACCAAAAAACATTTAGTATTATATCCCGTGGCTCTCATTAATTTAATTTTAAAATATCTAATTTGGAGGACCAGACTACAAACCGACTACAAAAACTTTTAATGTTTCGTCTTTAATATAATAATATAGATTAATTACATTCATTAAAAAAATATAAGTAGACATGTTAAAATATGTATATTTTTTAAATATTTAAAAGCGTTAAAATAGATTTTAAAATAAATAGGTAAGGGTTTGTTTTTGATATTTTTGGAAAATGAGGGGTTTTAGTAAGAAAAACTAGAAAAAGTAACATATTTTAGTTGAAAAAAGTAATTACCCGTGATATTTTTTTGGGAAAAGGAGGATATTTTGTTAGGAAAAATAAAAAGGTAATGTGTTTTAGCTGCAAAAGGTAATTAATATCTAATGTAATTATTATTTTGAATAATTAAAAGCATCAGAAGAGGTTTTAAAATATATAAATAAATAAGGATTTACCCGTCATATTTTTGGAAAAGAAGGAGTTTTAGTAAGAAAAATAGAAAATGTAACATTTTTTAGTTGGAAAAGGTAGTTGTCGTGATATTCTTGGAAAATGAGAGGATTTTATTAGAAAAAAATAGAAAAATAATGTGTTTTAGCATAAAAAGGTAATTATTATTTAATATCTTTTTATAGATAAGTAAAGATAATTAAGGAAAAACACAAAATACCAAAAAATAGTTAACAAAAAACAGGTACCACACCGACCAAATTTTTAATGTTTCGTCTTTAACCCGTACTATGCACGGATTATTAATTGTTGTTTCATTACTTACTTTTTAATATTTTATTAATTATATTTGTTAAAAAAATAAGTAGGCATGTTAAAATAGCTAAAAGCTTTTAAATAATTAAAAACATTTAAATAGATTTTAAATTAACAGAATTTTAATGTTTCGTCTATTATATTATTTTTAATAATTATTATTTTATTATTCATGTTTTATTAATTGTATTTGTCAAAACAAATAAGTTGGCATGTTAAAATAGGTAAACATTTTTAAATAATTAAAAATATTAAAATATGATTTAAATAAATAAGTAAGACTTTTAACGTGATATTTTTGGAAAATGAGGGGTTTTAGTAAGAACAAAATAGAAAAGATAACATGTTTTAATTGAAAAAGGTACGGTTTTGACCGTGATATTTTTTGGAAAAAGGATTGCAAAAGGCAAGGCTTTGACCGTGATACTATTTGGAAAAAGGAGGGGTTTTAGTAAGAAAAAATTGAAAATGTTTCATCTTTTAATTGAAAAGGGTAATTGTCCGTGATATTTTTGAAAAAGTAAAAATATTTTGTTAGAAAAAATAATGTATTTTAGTTAAAAAAGATAATTGGTTATAAAATAGATTATATTATTATTTAATATATTTTTATTGATAAGTAAGGGTAATTAAATAAAATCACGATGTACCAAAAAACAGGTACCAAAAACCTGGTAGCGTACCAACCAAACTTTTAATGTTTCGTTTTAATAATATAGTATAGATAATATAGATAGATAGATAGATTTATAATATTAGTATTTTATGCTACTAAATGGAATAGCCCGTGATATTTTTGAGGTTTTATTTAGGAGAAATATTAGTTATAAAATATAAAAAAGAATATACGTTTTGGAAAAAAAGCTAATCGGTTAGTCATTAATAATTATAATATTATTATTTTATTTTATTAAATAGAACTGTTCGTGATATTTTTGGAAAATAAGAGATTTTATTTAGAAAAAATAAAAAAGTAGAAATTTTAGTTAGAATATATAAAAAATAATATACACTTTGGCTAAAAATGGTAATTGATTAGTTATTAGCAATTATAACCTTATTATGTTGTTTTATTAAATGAAACTGTCTGTGATATTTTTAGAAAATGAGATGTTTTAGTTAGGAAAAATAGAAAATATATTCTATATAATAATTTTTAATAGTTTATCTAACGGTTCTCATCGATTTGATCATAAATATCTAACGGTTATGAATGGAGTGACCAGACTACAAAAACTTTGATGACCAGACTACAAAACTTTCAATATTTCGTCTTTAATATAATAGTATAGATTGGTTAATTATTACTATTTTATGTTATTAAATGAAATTACCCCTAATAGTTTTGAGGTTTTAGTTAGGAGAAATTTTAGTTAGAAAATATAAAAAAGAAATATACGTTTTGGAAAAAAAAAAGCTAATCGATTAGTTATTAGTAATTATAATATTATTATTTTATTAAATAGAACTGTCCGTGATATTTTTGGAAAATGAGAGGTTTTAGTTAGGAAAAATAGAAAAGTAGAAATTTTAGTTATAAAATATAAAAAATAATTTATACACATGGGATAAAAAAGGTAATGGATTAGTTATTAGCAATTATAACTTTATTATGTTATTTTATTAAATGAAACTGCATGCAATATTTTTGAAAAATTAGATGTTTAGTTGGGAAAAATAGAAAAGATATTTTATATAATAATTTTAATATTTTATCTAACGGTTCATCGACATGGGTGCTAACCAAAATTGACAATATTGCCAAATCATCAAAGTATTAATATATTACTTTATTTTTCTTTAATAGTACTTTTTTACTAAACTACAAAGTTTCGTCTTTAATATAATAATATAGATAAGGATTTAATTAAGTTCAATCTTAAAAATAAATAAATTTTCACTATGCCTTAAATTAATGGAGTAAAGAGCATATACAAGGTGCTAACAAAAATTGACAATATTGCCAAATCATCACAGTATTAATCTATTACTTTATTTTTCTTTAATAGTACTTTTTTACCAAAATGTACTCGTAGAAATTATTAATGTCTTTAGTAGGGTAGGGTATAATGTTTTTTTTAATAGGGCTAGGTACTCTAAAAAATTTTATGTAAGCACGTGGGATTCTATCATATTAGTAAAAAAAATTATCAATTATACAAGTATTTGATAATAAATTTGGGGTATGTTTTGGGGCCTCCAGCAATTTACTTTTTTTTTTGGAAGTGTCAAAAATTTGGAACTTTGGATAGCACCCCTCCATTCTAATGAAGAGTTAAAATGGAGAGCTAAGAAAAGTGTCATTTCACATCATATCACATGATACTTTGATGACACTCTTTTTGACAGCTCATTGGAGTACTTAGTTCAATTCAATGCCAAACTTGGCTTAATTGCTATAATTTGGCATCAAATGCAAAAAATATTAATTCAAAATGAGTTTCATATTTGGATACAAATATGCATAAATGTCTACTTGGTGCCAAATTTGCATCCAATGATGCATATATGCATCTAGCCAAATCATCAATCAACCATAAATGTAGTACAAGTTGGTTTACTTTAAATGAAATTTAGACGAGTTGAACAAAAAGTTAGTTAAATATAGAAATATGTGATTGCAAAATGCAACTTGCAACTTGCAGAGTATATATTATTTTTTAGTTATAACAATGATCATAGTCATTTTACATATAGCATTGGACTTGCGAGAACCAATAGCAGTCAGCTAGGATGTGTTGTGAGAGAAATTTGGTACAACACAATCGAGAGAATCTCGCTGGAATATTCGTAAAAAGCGTCCTTGGTTGTCGGACAATGCCACAGGTTCACAGTACGAAGCCTGAAGCTGATTAATTAGAACAGAATGGTTGAAGTATGATTTCCGGGGGCTGAGTTGACAAAACCACCGACCGAAATAAGGAGTGTAAATCCTACACCACCAGTAAATTCGCCGGAATGTGTATCACTAAGGGTACGCGAGCCTTATGCGTGTTAATAGTGAAAATCCGAATCCTTTAGTCAAGTGCCTACATATCCTATTTATAGGAATCAAGCCCCATTAGTTCTATTAGGTTTATACTTCTTAATCCTTGCGAATTCGACCACTCTAAGATAATCCATCCTAGAGTTTTAGTCGAATAAGGTAGCTCTTGCCGAGCTTCCTAGTCTCCTAATCCACATCAAACTCCAAGTCCTTTAAATCCTCGAGGAAGTAGTGCTTATCCGAATAACTAATATGAGTCCCATATTAATTACGTTTGTTCCATCCATCCTGTTTAATCAGGTTTAGAAGTCCTTTTCCAAGAGTAATTCCGTGCTCCTAAAGTATAGGTAATTGAGTCCTTGTCCTACTAATATTCCGCCTTCCTGAGGTCCTGGTCGCTCATCAGCTGGTAACAATCTCGAGGTTTAGACCACCTGAACCTCAACACCTTTCTCCTGCACCTCAGTATCTTCCCTGAATCTTAGTACCTTGAACCTTAGTACCTTGAACCTGCTCCCGAGTACCTGTTGTGGCACTTCGAACCTATCAGGATACCTTGAACCTATACCACAGCATCATGGGCTTGTTCCTTGGTACTCACCATCCTAGCCCAATACCCTGCTACTGGACTTATAACAGATATGGGCCTTTAATTGAGCCCACGTGAGATTTTGGGCACAACAACTACCCCCCGGTTCCTTGCAGTATTGAATACAAAAGGAACCAAAACCTATTTTATTCTCACACCATCGACTCTTGACCTCATAACCAGCTGCAGACCCTTAGCTGCTCACCCGGTATCTAACTTAGACCTTCGGCGTATATTCCTCCATTCTTTTCTTAGCAAATTAAATCTGTACCTCAGTTGGCTTTCACAAAACATTTATTTATCCACACATTATCCTTTGTTTTCTGAAAAGAATTTGAATTTCACAATCTACAACAAACCTCTCATATTCCTCCTAGAAAATTGAACCATGCATTAATCCTTCACGTCTTTCATTAAACCTACCTGGGCATGCCACCTGGCACAGCTGCCCTTTTTCCATGTGTATTTAAACACACATTCACCCCCCGTTCTCTCTCTTTTTATCTCACTTTTCACACAAACTGTTCATTCTCTCCACCTTCCCTCCGGCGAAAGGTTTCCAGACGGCTCAGGGTTCCGACAATACTTCAATCCTCCATCATTCCCCGACCTACGCTACTCCGTAAGGTATGAATCCGTCTTTATCTGTCACTTTTATTTCCGATTTGTCATTGCATGTCGCTATTGAATGTACCCCTCTTATCTGTTCACACACACATATATATGCTACCATGTATGCCTACACACATATCTGTATTATCATGTTAATCATACCGGAAACCCAGAATACCACACACACTCACTCCTTGTGAATCATGGTTGCTTGATAGTGTCTGTCCAACTTCCATGTAAAGTCAAGACCTTAAAACCCCTTTAAACTCATATCTTCTTTGTGGTCTTATTTTGCATATTCGCACCGTGTCTTTTCGTCTTCTTGATTGTTCTTGCTTGCATGTGTAATTGATTAATGTATGTTACATAAACTTTTAGAACATTAACCATGGATATGCCATCCTGTAAAAGTATTTAGGACGAAAACCGAAAACCCTTCTAATTGCCTTAGGTTTTGAATTTCTGTATATTGGGACCTCTCTTGAGGTGTAGACCTTTATGAACTTTCATCTTCGTTTTAGATATAAAAGCAACCCTGTACTTTGTGATCCCCATACCTTCGGAATCATCATGACCACCACCTGTTCGACCAAGACCCTAAGCCGTAATTCTCCGAAAAGATCCTAATCGGAATCCTTCATGAACTTTTCGGTTTTGTTGTCTTCTTGTTTGCCTAACTAAGAAAAACCCTAGTGGCCGTTATCTCACCCTGCTCCATCCTTTGCAGATGTCAGGGGACTCGACTGCGGCAAGTTCGCATCAATCATCTGCTCACGAGGTTCAGGTTCCCAGTGACTCTGATCCTTCATCTATCAGAACCTTTCCATCAAAACCACTTAAACCAGTTAGTACCAGAACTCGCTCCAAGGTTAAGGTACTGGTTCCCGAACAAGCTATCGTATCTGTCCGTAGCAATCTCTTTCCTCACGGAGCCAAAGATCTTCAGGCCATAGCGATTCACCAAACATCGTCCAGCAATTATCCGCTTCCTGATTCCGAGGTCGAGGTCGAGGTTTCCTCAGGGGCTGATAATCCCAATGAATCGCAGGGAGTAATCACTGCCTGTGAGGAACTAGACACCTCGATGAATGCTAACCGAGTAAAACTTCTTCTCCAGAAACATCGTCCCAAGTGCCGCCTGGTGGTGCCTTCCCCTGGGGAAAGGTGTCACCGTTTTGACAACTTTGAACCTGATCAACAGATACCCTGTGCTGTGTTTTCCGCCACGTTTTTTAGAATGGGTTTGTCCATTCCTCTACATCCCTTCATTCATGATATCATCACCTATTATGACATCGCTCCTCTCCAAATGACCCCAAATGCCTATCGGATGGCCATGTGCATGTATGTCCTTTATGACCAATTGTTTGAAAAGAAGATGTCTGCTCGTGAGCTAGGTTTCTTTTATCAGCTCAAGCAAACGGGAAAAAATTCTGGTTTCTTTTACTTGTCCGCTTGGAATGTCCATGATGGTCAGTGCATTAAGGGAAATAAAAAAGGAATGTCTGATTGGCTACCCCAGTTCCTCTACTGTTATGATTGTCCCACATACAGAACTGAATTTAATAGAAACCCTCGTAAGTACCGCTTCCATTTCTTCTTTACTCCTTCCTAACCGATTTAGATATTACAATCTAATTCATGCTTAAACCATTACATAGAAATTCCGAGTAAGACAGCACTTAAGGGCCATTCTCTGGAAAGAGCTCTTGAGGCCTTGAAGCTGTCAGCGGAGCTAGGAGATGGTGCTAGTCTGCTGACAGATCAAAACCTTAGAAGATGTGGTTTCTTGCCAAATAAGAAATCTTTGAACCTGGTTTCAACGGAGGACTCTGAAGCTGAAACCTCAAGTAAAACAAATTTCCTATTATGTCTCTGTGCTTTACTTTATCATTTGTGCATTCTCAACACGTTATTATCCTTGTTTTCATGTTTTATTATTCAGGTACTGACTTTTGATCCTCTTCTTGTAGATATGGCTTCTGGTGTGCCATCATTTGTCAATAAATCCGCAAGTTATGACGATCTCTTTGGAGATGAAGGAAAAGACCTCGTTCCCATCGATGCTACCCCTATCTCCAGGATGAAATCAACCCTTGCTTCCCAGGACAAGTCTGCTACTCCTTCCAAAAGGAAATTACCCGTACCTGCTGCCATTGACTCGGCTAAGGGCCCGGGATCCCGTTTCAAGAAGTCCAAGCCATCACCCCCCGGCACCCCAAGTGAAGGTTCCAATCCTCTGATCCGCAAGTTTTCTGCCATGGTGGGGAATCAGATTCCGGAGGAGGTTATTGCTGAATGGGATAAGATGAGCTCGTCTGAAGCTGTAAAGGCCACCACCTGGTGCGAAGCTCAGAGTTTCTTTCACATTTTAAAACGGAATGAAGAAATGATGGTTGTAGCCCGTGGTGATCAGAAATTATCCGATGAAGTCAAGTATTTGAAATCCCTCCTTAAAACAAGTGAAGATGAAAAGAAGAAGTTAGCTGATGCCAGCAAGAAGCTCAAGGCTTCCGAGGCTAAGCTATTAAAAGAGCGTGAACAGCTGAACACCTCCATAGTGAACCTTGATACTGAGAAGGACGCCCTCCAAGCTTCTTATACTAGGAAAGTCGGCGAGTTTAAGAAGAAACTGGATTCTCTCAATACCACCATTGCCTTGGAGAGGTCCGCCCGTGAGGTTGCCAAACGTGAAAAGTTTGAGGCCGGATACAGCCGCGGGGTAAATGATTATATTGAGTCCACCTATGACCATTTCCCCACTCTAGATTGGACCCTGCTTGGAGAGGATGCCGTGAAGCTAGTGGAAGAAATCAAGAAGAAGGAGGCTGCTGCAGCTGTGGAGCAGGGGAAGATGGTTCCATCTGAACCTGAGGCTGAGGCGCAGGTCATGGGTGAGAGCTCCAACCCAGATGCTCAAATAGAAGGTGTGGAGGTGGCCGACCCTGTTGTTGACCAGGATGCTCCTGGGGCGTCTCCCGGCAACCTTGCTCTATGAGTTCCGTTTTTTTTTTATTTTAAGTGTTTCTGTCTTTGAAAACATTCATCCCCCTTGGTGGGGTTAACTTTATGGTTTTTGGTTTCGATAACATTCCCGGCGTACGCGCCATAAATTTTTAACATTCGGATGAGGGTGCGGGTACCTCGGAATACCTCGCAAGATGTAACCTTTAAATCTGGTTTTCATCTTTTTTAAATTTATCGTACTTTTGCTTTCCTTATGCCCGAAATCCATGTCTAGATTTTCCATGCTATTTCTTCTGTATGATTACCACGTTGATATATTGAGTTCACATACAGGTAGCTGTGGTTCCGTGAGATTCCGAGTGCACCAAACCAACTTGTCCTGCTACGTTAGATAACCAGGATCCTTAAGCCAGTGAATAAGTATGTGTCCGTCCGGGTATATCCATGATTTACACCATGAAAGTAGCCAATAGAATCCATATTGTAAGATCACATTTTGTATATAAAGCTCACCCATACGCGTATTTGCGTTATAGTAACCATAAACCTGAAGCTCACCCGAGCTTCTTCGCACCTCTTGACCGGAGATACAAACCGTATATGATAAAGGTCATTTACGACCACATTACTCCAATAATCTGATGTATAAATAATCCATTCTTGCACCTAATTTCCTTAGGTGCATATTCTATTTTCCATAGCTTAGATCATCCATAAGCCATTTTATCCACTGCATTCGAGAAAACCCGACCATGCATATACATCCTTGCCTAGGGCAATGTGCCCTTAAATTCCATGTACTTCACAATCCTGTATGAAGTTTAATCCGTGCCACAGCTTCAGGGATCATTAGCCTTGAGCCTCCCAACTGTGATGTCAATCCGTCCAGTGTTCCAGCTTGCATTCGTGCAAGGAAGTTTGAACCAGAGTATGGCCTATGAATGGTTCCCACACTTTACCATGATACTCATGCCTAGTGTCCCTGGGGCTTATATGAGTTGATACATTTGAATATTTATCCATGAATATTAACCTTTACCTCATAACCCATGAGTATTAACCTTTACCTCATAATCCATGAGTATTAATCCTTTACCTCATAATCCATGAGTATTAACCTTCGATCCAATCCAATTCCGTTAAATTTAATCCAAATAACATTAAATCCAATCCAATTCCGTTAAATTTAATCCAAATAACATTAAATCCAATCCAATAATATTAAATTCAATCCAATAACATTAAATCCAATCCAATAATATTAAATCCAATCCAATTCCGTTAAATTTAATCCAAATAACATTAAATCCAATCCAATAATATTAAATTCAATCCAATAACATTAAATCCAATCCAATAATATTGGATCCAATCCAATAATATTAAATTCAATCCAATAATATTAAATCCAATCCAATAATATTACGAAATTTAACCATTTGAACCTGCATAGAGTATGTCCACTACCCCCCAGTTCTTTATCATATAATCGTTTATGGTGAAGAACTAAACAGAGGCAATCATACATCCAACTTTTAATCCATATGTAATCCTCACAGCAAGAACATAAAGAGTGATAAAGCATTTAAACGAGAAAAGCCACATGAACCAAAAATAGAGGTTTCATTAATATTGTAAAATTTATCGAAAGACATCCCATAGGTAGGGTGTGCATACACTACCCCCCGAGTGCTCAAAGAACAAATGAAAATGTCTTCCTACGAACTTGAAACAAAATGCTTCGAAGCTGAGTCAAACAGCTATGAAGCTGAGGCTCGCAACTATGAAGCTATACCTAAGCATGGCAGTTACAACTAATAAACTGCTTTTATTATTCCTATGCCTGAAAGAGGCCTACAGAAATAGTACCTGATGATTTACTGGTAGTATTTCTTGAGGTGCTCACCATTCCATGCCCTTGGAATGAGCTTTCCATCCAAATCCGTGAGATGGTAGGTACCTTCCCATAAGACAGCCTTTATGAGGTACGGACCTTCCCAATTTGCTCCAAACACACCATGCCCATGAACCTTCATGTTGGGCATCATTCTCCTTAGGACCAAATCGCCAACCTTCAGTGGACGAGCACGGACCTTGCTGTCAAAGTACTTCCGAGTACGTTGTTGATAGGCAGCTAGCTTCAGCTGTGCAGTAGTTCGAACCTCTTCCACGAGATCTAAGTACAGTCGATGATTCACCTCGTTGTTTTCAGGATCGTAGTTATCCCTTCTGAATGATCCAGCCCCAATTTCCACGGGCACCATAGCTTCACAGCCATAGGTTAAGGTGAAAGGTGATTCTCCTGTGGTGGTTCGTGGTGTGGTGTTATATGACCATAAAACCATAGGGAGTTCCTCAGGCCAGCATCCCTTGCTTTCTTCCAGTTTGGTCTTCAAAGTGTGTTTAATGATCTTGTTGACAGCTTCAGTTTGACCATTACTTTGAGGGTGGTAAACTGCCGTGAAGCCTTTCTGAATCCCGAGATCATCACACAGCTTTCGCAACTCTTTGCTATCGAATTGCTTTCCATTATCTGAAATTAACTTGTAAGGGACTCCGAACCTGCACACAATTGCCCTGAACACAAATTCCTTTATTTTTGCAGCTGTTATTGTAGCCAGAGGTTCAGCTTCAGCCCACTTGGTAAAGTAATCTACAGCCACCACGGCGTATTTCACTCCCCCTTTACCTTTAGGCAGCTCTCCGATCAAGTCAATTCCCCACACAGCGAAAGGCCATGGGCTGGTGAGAGGCTTCAAAGGGACAGCTGGAGTGCTATTGAAATTTGCAAACCTTTGGCAACGATCGCAGGCCTGTACGAACCTATGAGCATCCTTCTGAATCGTGGGCCAATAATACCCTTGACGGAGTATCTTATGTGCCAAGGAGGTTCCACCCGAATGATTACCACAAATTCCTTCATGGACCTCTCGCATAGTGTACTCGCACTCGTCACCTGATATGCACCTCAGAAGCGGCTTATTGAATCCTCTTTTGTATAAAGAACCATCGTAGATAACATACCTTGTAGCCTGGTATCTTATTCTCCTGGCTTCCTCTTTTCCTTCTGGAACAATCCCCTTTGTGATGTAATTCATAATAGGTGTTGTCCATAATGTCTCAGTCGCAGGTTCCAAATTCATGACCTCGAGTCTGGGAATGCTAGGTTGAAGCTGAATCTCCAAAGGTATAACCCCTAGCATAGTAGCCTCCCTTTGTGAACCCAACTTCGCAAGTGCATCTGCATCTGTGTTTTGCGTCCTAGGGATTTGCTCAAGGTTCACCTCCTTGAACCTGCCAATCAGCTCTTGAGAGTACCTCATGTAAAGATCAGTACGAGGACCTCTAGCTTGGAATCCCCCTCGAATATGCCACACAACTAACATAGAATCACTAAAAACAGTCAGGTTTTCCACCCTCATTTCCAACGCAAGCTTCAAACCAGCAATCAGTGCTTCATATTCCGCATCATTGTTGGTTGCGTTAAAAGCGAAGTGAATGGAGCTTTGAAGCTTGTGACCTTCCGGGCTAATAAGAACAATGCCAGCTCCTGCCCCATTTCCATTCACTGCTCCATCTACGTAGAGTGTCCACCATGGGGAGCAGTTTTCAGCCATCTGTTCGGGGGCTGTAGGTTCAGCTACGCATTCATCGCCCTTAACCTCAAATGTTGGAGGAAATTCCAGCAAAAAGTCTGCCAACACCTGCCCTTTTATGGCCGTTCGGGGCTTGAAGTCGATATCGAATTGTCCCAATTCCACAGCCCATTTCATAAGCCTTCCCGAAGCTTCAGGTTTGTGCAAAACCTGCCTTAGAGGGAATGAAGTACGTACCTCAATTCGGTGTGCTTGAAAGTAAGGCCGAAGCTTCCTTGAAGCCAAGATTAAGGCATAAGACAACTTTTCCATGTTAGAATACCGTGTCTCGGCGTCCAGTAATCTTTTACTTACGTAATAAACCGGGTGTTGAACCTGCAGCTCCTCCCGGACAAGCACAGCACTGATTGAGTATTCCGAAACTGCCAAGTACAATATGAGGACCTCCCCATCAAGAGGTTTAGACAGTAATGGGGGGCTGCCGAGCTGTTCCTTTATTTTTGTGAAAGCAGCTTCACATTCTGGACTCCATTCAAAGTTCTTCCCTTTCTTGATTGCTGCAAAGAATTCTCTACATTTATCCGAAGATTTAGATACGAACCTGTTTAGAGCTGCAATCCTACCAGTGAGACTCTGAACCTCCTTTACGTTTCGAGGAGATCGCATCTCGACTAGTGCCTTGATCTTGGCGGGGTTTGCTTCAATTCCCCGATGATTGACAATGAAACCTAGGAACTTTCCTGACTCCACACCAAAGACACACTTCTGAGGGTTGAGCTTCATTCTAAACCTCCGTAATATGTTAAACATCTCTGATAGGTGCGAGACATGATCAGTAGCAGCTTTTGACTTGACCAACATATCATCAACATAGACTTCCATAGTCTTCCCGATCTGATCTTTGAACATTCTGTTAACCAGCCTTTGGTAAGTAGCTCCAGCGTTCAATAATCCAAAAGGCATGCCGATGTAGCAGTATAAACCTCTATCTGTGATGAAGGATGTATGCTCCTGATCAGGTTCATACATGGGAATTTGATTATATCCCGAGTAAGCGTCCATGAAGCTTAAAAGAGCATGCCCAGCTGTAGCGTCGACCAATTGGTCAATCCGTGGGAGTGGAAAGCTGTCTTTAGGACATGCCTTGTTCAAATCTGTAAAATCCACGCATGTTCGCCATTTTCCATTAGGTTTCTTGACAAGCACTGGGTTTGCTAACCAGTCCGGGTAGAATGATTCTCTCACCAGTCTAGCTTCTAGTAACCTGTCAACCTCTTCTTTGAGGGCTAAAGCTCTCTCACCACTTATCGCCCTTCGTTTTTGTCTTACAGCTATTCTCTCTGGATCGACGTTAAGATGATGGGACATCACCCTAGGATCAATCCCTACCATATCAGAATGGCACCAAGCGAAAACATCTAGATTGCTTTTTAAGAAGCGAGTCAAGGCCTCCCTAGTTTCAGGTTCCAACTGCTTTCCTATCTTCAGCTCCTTAGAGGAATCTGTCGCATCCACTTGGATTGACAAGGTGTCACCAGCCGCGCCTGTTGTTTCCCTAGTTTCAGGCATTCGTGGATCTAGGTCAATCTTCACCTGAACCTCTGCATCAGCTCTTCCAGATTGTGAAAAAACCTTCAGAGAGTTTTCCTCTTGGGTACCCTCAAAGTCACTATCATTTACATCTTCAACAATACCTTCGACAAAAGGTTCATTGTCTTCTACCAGTTTTGGTGGGGGTGCCTCCAGCATTCGTACCTCATTCTGGGTATCTACCCCCGAAGAAAAGACAATATCTGTGGAGCTCTCTTCACCTGGATGTTGGATAATCATAATTACATTGCACGAATTACGTACCTGTTGTGAAGGTTCGCTCTTCGTCGGTGCCTCCAGATACTTGTAGCAATTATCCGTGGTACCTCCGTCAACTAACAACAAATGCTTTGAAGCTTGCTCAGCGGTGCGTAAAGCTTTACTATAACATTCCCTTGAATCTACTTGACAGCCCTTTAGACATCCAATCCCGTTAGGAGTAGGGAACTTCATAGAGAGATGGTAGATAGAGGTTACTACTCTCATTTCCTTCAAGAGGGGTCTGCCTATAATGCAATTGTACGATATGTCCTCATTTACAACCATGAATTCTGCCACCTGCGTAGCTCTCATAGGTTCAGCTCCCAACACAACAGGAAGCTTTACCCTACCCACAACTTGCACTGGTCCGCCAGTAAATCCGTATAAGTCATTGTAAGCAGGGGACATTTCCTTGTCCGCGAGTCCCATCTTTTGATAAGTGTCATAAGCTAATATGTTGCAAGAACTTCCATTATCCACCAAGACACGATGCACATTGAGTCCTCCAATTGTGATAGTTACCACCAATGCATCGTTGTGGGGGTGATGAACATGCCTTGCATCGTCTTCAGTGAAGGTGATGTCCGCAGCTTCACCTCTAAACAGTTTTGGGGGTCTGTCTGCCAAATGATAAACATTTGTGAGAGGGTTTCCTCTAGCCTCACGTGCATAATTCTTCATTGCATTCCTGCTGAAACCTCCAATGTACGGTCCGCCTATGATTGTGTGAATACTACCAGCCCTGGTAGCTCGATCAGGTGCGGACTTTTCTTCATCTCTCTTGGATCTGTCATCCTTGTACTTCTTCGCCTCCTGGGCCACAAATTCTGTGAGGAAACCTTTCCTGATTAGGTCCTCAATATGATCTTTGAGGTGTCGGCAGTCGGCTGTTTCGTGCCCATTAGCATCATGGAAAGCACAATATCTAGCCAAATCCTTTCTTCCGGGAGGTCCCGACCTGGTGGGCTTCCTAAACATCCCCGATTTGTCACCAACTTCGAATATATGTTCCACAGGTGCAGCCAAAGGGGTGTACTCTGAATACCTCCTACTACCCTTAGAAGATGGATATTTGTACTCTACTGTTCTCTTTGAACCTGTGGCGTTCACTGATAGAGGTGCAGTCTTCGCCTCCTTGCTTACATCCCGACCATCACCTGAAGCTGTATTATAGGTTGCCCGCTTGCTATAACTCCTTTCCTTCGGGCTGTACGACCTATTCCTCTTATTCCTATTCCAGTCTCGCGAAGCATTATCCTTTTTCAAATTCTCCAAGGACTGTTCCACGACTTTATGCCTTTCTGCCTTGGCGTAGAAGTCAGCTAGGGTAGTAGGTTCCCTACTCTGCAGCTCTTTCCAGAATTCGGTCCCAGGCTTAACCCCAGCTATCAGAAAATTTTTATAAGTCTCGTCTGTGGTTTTCCTCACCCTCGGAACTTCAGCATTGAACCTCTTGAAGTAGTCGTTAAGTGATTCGTTGTCACGTTGTTTAATATTTGCTAGGGTATTGGCCGGAGGTGCAAACGTGACTGAAGCTCTGAACTGAGTTACAAACATCTCACCCATCTGTCTCCATGACTTAATAGAATTGGAGGGGAGCCTCTTGAACCACTGATGAGCACTATCCCTTAGAGTTGCAGCCAGCAACCGACATTTTGTGCGATCCTTGATTTGATAGACTTCCATCTCCGTGTTGAAACGACTGAGGAACTCTACGGGGTCTGTGGTCCCGTTGAATTTCAAGTCTCCCACCCCCCTGTAGCTACGGGGTAAGGGCGAATCCCGCACCTTCTTAGTGAAAGGTGATCCCACCGTCAATCCTGATTGGGGACCCCTTTCTGCCATAATCTTCTCGAGGACTTTCCTGAGGTCTTCCTCCTTGTATTTTCCACCCCCTTCAGCTGACCTAGAGGTGTCATCAGTGTCACTCCCACCATTTGAGCTCTCATCAGAGCTGTCATCAGCTTTATAGGACGAGCCTGAGCTATGCTCATCTTCCGGTTTAGAGTGGGACTTATCCTTATGACTCCCTGACGCCTTAGACAGTGATTTCTCACTTTGTACCTTCTTGGGACCCTTCTGTTTCGCCTCCAATAGCTTAAGCCTCAAATCCTTACTTGTTAGCTTCTTTCCCATTCGGTCAAATACAGTGACACTCCTTGTAACCGAAGGTTCAGGATCCTCCTTATCCTTGGGCTCAGCTTCAGAGTTCCAGTCGGGATTACTCTGATTAGTTTCAACATCAGAAAAAGTCTTCTTAGTTCTCTCCTTCTCAGGTCCTTCCTCCTCACTGCCAAAATCCAGCCGAGTAGGCGTAACCTTCGGAGCCTTAGGCCTTTTTTGCTTCTTTCGCCATCTTTTCATCTTTTCAGATTTTTTCTCCAAAGAATCCACCCTTTCACCAATTTTCTTGAGGTGATCGAAAATATCCTTGTTCGTAACCTCGCCATGAGGACCTGTTCCACGGCCTTCTTCATTGTTAGTTGGTGTTTGCGTTTTTCCGGAATCATCCGACATCTTTTCTCTCTTAAGATTTCTGATGGAGTCCCCCTCCTTCTAGCGCCACTTATGTTGTGAGAGAAATTTGGTACAACACAATCGAGAGAATCTCGCTGGAATATTCGTAAAAAGCGTCCTTGGTTGTCGGACAATGCCACAGGTTCACAGTACGAAGCCTGAAGCTGATTAATTAGAACAGAATGGTTGAAGTATGATTTCCGGGGGCTGAGTTGACAAAACCACCGACCGAAATAAGGAGTGTAAATCCTACACCACCAGTAAATTCGCCGGAATGTGTATCACTAAGGGTACGCGAGCCTTATGCGTGTTAATAGTGAAAATCCGAATCCTTTAGTCAAGTGCCTACATATCCTATTTATAGGAATCAAGCCCCATGTAGTTCTATTAGGTTTATACTTCTTAATCCTTGCGAATTCGACCACTCTAAGATAATCCATCCTAGAGTTTTAGTCGAATAAGGTAGCTCTTGCCGAGCTTCCTAGTCTCCTAATCCACATCAAACTCCAAGTCCTTTAAATCCTCGAGGAAGTAGTGCTTATCCGAATAACTAATATGAGTCCCATATTAATTACGTTTGTTCCATCCATCCTGTTTAATCAGGTTTAGAAGTCCTTTTCCAAGAGTAATTCCGTGCTCCTAAAGTATAGGTAATTGAGTCCTTGTCCTACTAATATTCCGCCTTCCTGAGGTCCTGGTCGCTCATCAGCTGGTAACAATCTCGAGGTTTAGACCACCTGAACCTCAACACCTTTCTCCTGCACCTCAGTATCTTCCCTGAATCTTAGTACCTTGAACCTTAGTACCTTGAACCTGCTCCCGAGTACCTGTTGTGGCACTTCGAACCTATCAGGATACCTTGAACCTATACCACAGCATCATGGGCTTGTTCCTTGGTACTCACCATCCTAGCCCAATACCCTGCTACTGGACTTATAACAGATATGGGCCTTTAATTGAGCCCACGTGAGATTTTGGGCACAACAGGATGCATTGCCAAATCTCCGTTTATTCATCGATGTATAATGTACTCATATACACTATTTAGTCAAACATACGTGATTTTATTTGCTTACAGACTTACAGTGGTCACACATGCAGTAGTACATGTGAAATTTATTCTGGACATTATTAAGCATATTTTTAAGTAAATATGTTACATATCAATGAATCAGGCAAAAGGCATCTGGTTGTAACAGTCTAAGTTGTCACCAGGGCTAACTCCAAGAATGGTGCAGTATCTCTTAAAGAACCCAATCCTGTCCTCAACCTGTGGGTTCGATCCTTTACCGCATTCAATTCCACCGTTAATGATGTTTGTTACAACTCCATACCCAGGAACTCTCCCTGCAGCAGAGTCTGCTGCTGATGGTTTCCACACTCCAGTGATAGCATCGTGGCTCGACGGTTTGGGAGACTGTGGTGTCATCCAGAACCATAGTGCAGTCTTGAATGAAATAGCAGGGTCACTTGCTACCAAATCCGGGTTGCCTAGCAGATCAGATCCTATAGCTTTTCCTGCTGGTCCATAGTTGTAGTTGCTGCAATACTCAATAATATAAGCTCGATCACATTAAGAAATCTTCTCCGAGAATAGAGAGAAAAATAGATGAGAAAGGTCACATACTAGGAGATCTGAATAGGACCACGGCCGTAATATTTCTTATTTGGAGCACAAGGCCATTCCTGACTTGGGGAGCAGTAATCTGATGGAGGGTTTTGTTCCTCTTTGAAACAGTATCCCCATGCATATGGTCCATCAGGTGCACTCGCCCATCCACCTTTGTGTATATGCAAATAAAAAGTTAAGCTTAAAAAGAAGTACTAAAATTATGGCATTACTTATTCTGACAAGGCAACATTAATTACTCGAGAAAAATAGAAAACCTGTACACAAAAATGTCTGTGATCACCTGTGGTCTCATGCGAGGTTTGAGCAAGGAAGGCAGCAATCTCTCTCTTTCGAGTATCAGGGTCACCGGTGGTTCCGAAAGCACCAAAGGCCTTCGTAGCATCAATAAAAGCTTCATAAGTATAGAAGCCTTTGGCCGGACAATTAGCATCATTTCGATGCTTCAACATATCTTCAAACACTGCTTTGCTGATTAGGGAACCAACATCTTGTCCCCTAATACCGACTATCCCCAAGAAAATAACTAATCCCCATAACAACCTCATAGTACTGCTTACCATTGCTTCTGGAGTATATGAAATATCTTTTTTTTTTTCTTGATTGCTTTGTTTGTGAAGTTAAGGTAAGGATTGTGAAGCTATTTATAGGCTGAGCTAGTAGAGCAAGGTGAAGAATTTTATTCCTTAGTTTGACAATAAAAGTAGTGGAAGTTCCGTGAGGGTAAAGGAAACGTCGAAAAAATACGTAATAGGGCCTAGAATCTAGTTTGTTATGATAATTTTATTAACATGCCTTACTAATCTTTTCTACCTTATTTTTTTCAGGTTTTTTTTTTCTCAAATCAGAACTTCATAACGAGATTGTTAACGGAAGAATTTGTAATAACAAAATTTGAGATTTTCTCGCCGAAATCAAGATCTACGATAGTGGTTTAATGATGTAAAAGTCACCGGAATATGGTGATGATTGTGTTTATAAAAAGCTGAAATCAAAGGGATGGTTGTGGTATCTCTGAGCTCTTCACGCTCGATCCCTTTAATGTGCCTACGTTCGCTTGTATTTATAGGGATCAAGCCTCACATAGTTTTTGGGGAACAAGTAATCTAGATCTATTAGAAGTAGGTTTCCTTGTTTGTAGAGGTCGGTCCATAAGCTTCCATCTGGGTCGGGCTACAACCCTAGTCCATGATGTGCAAAATATACAAATCCAAGCCCACTTAGGACGCCCGCACGATGAAACCTAGCTCAATAACCCCAGGGCTTAACTATGATTGTGCCTTCACGGATAAAACATTAGCCCTAACCATTGGAGCTAACGTCAACCACTACTAACTACCACATCAGTCGTTTAGTTGCAGGGACAAGTCATGGCTTACTTCAAATGCACAAGCGGATCCTTACCTCCCGATGAGGCTAACCCACCGGACTACAGGGCAAGTTCTCCAAAGTTATTGTCACACTGGGCATATCTCAATCCCCCAACAAGGGTAACTTAATATAGGATTGAACCCTTGTAATGTATTGACAGGCTTATCTATACCTTGATCCCCCAATAAGGACAACTTACTGGAATACAGAATCAGGCCTTCACTTATACTTTATCTTCATCTTGTAATCTTCTATAAATCTTCAATATGTGCTAGCTGTTAAACGAAACATTATCTCTTTTTCATGGTACCTCCAAGTTGGCGCCCCAACTTGGCTCTCCTCCTCATGTTGGCGCGCCAACATATGACTTAATTGTCCAAGGTTAGCGTCCCAACCTTAGCCTTGTCCATATTTGGCACTCCAACTCGTGCATGTTCGTATTTTGGATCTCCAAATTCATCTCCTACTACTTTCAACAGTCATTCATGTCTATATACCCTATAATCATGTCAATCCAGTAGTTGACTACCCCTCAAATAGTCTTTCTTTTCTTGTATAAATTTTGGGTGTAACAGCTACCCGCAAGCCTCTATTGTATTTAAAAAATATAAAGAGACTTTCATAAAATAAACTTAAAATTTATGAAGTTATTCTTCAATGTTGGCGCTCCAAATTATCCTAAATGCCTTCAATATATTTTAAGTACGCGGTGACTTATATTAGGGCTAAAAGTTACAAGTTAAAATATCAGAATTTGATAGATACACGATAATAAATATTAAGGGCTTAAATGGTCAATAAGCCTAACATAAAACAGGAGCCGAGGTGTACCTTGAAAAAGACTTTCGAGAATGACTTGACTATCTTCTGGATATAGCAGCTTGACTATCTTCTGAGTTCCGAACACAGACAAGATACAATGTAATCTTTCATCTTTTCTACACAAGTTAAGCGATTTCCCAACGAGAATTTCTAGTCACTGGTTGTATTTTTCTTACGTTGTTATCAACAAGGTGGCTAAGTGAAACAAATTAAATTAACCACATGTAATGTTTAGCTAACACATGCATGTAATCTTAAGATACGTTAGGCAGACCCGATTCTTCTGCACGTCTGGCTAGACTTTTTTTTGTGTTTGAAATTTCAATACAAAACAATGAACATAACGTGGAATACTAAAACAAAAGTTTCCAAAATGTACAATTTTGAGTGAGACCAATTATCAATACTATTATTAACTCCTTATTACCTCCTTATCAATACTATTATATAATAGACGAAACATTAAAAGTTTAGTTGGTCGTTACATTAAAAGTTTGGTTGGTCGGTATAGTACGTTGTGATTTTACTTAATTGCCCTTAATTAACTTTAACCGTACTTCGTGTTTTTACTTAATTAACATTACTTATTTATAGAAATATATTATTAAATAATACTATTACCTATTTATAACCAATTCTCTTTTTCACCTAAAATACATTATTTTTTCTAACAAATTCCCCTACTTTTTAAAATATATCACGAGTAATTACATTTTTTAACTAAAACATGTTAGTTTTTCTATTTTTCGTTACTAAAACCCCTCTTTTTCCAAAAATATCATGGACACACCTTTAGTTATTTATTTTTAAACCTATTTTAATATTATAATTATTTTTTAAAGTTTACCTATTTTAACATGTCTACTTATTTTTTTTAACAAATGCAATTTCTAAAAATATTAAAATATAAATAATCAAATATCTATTTATAACCAATTAACTTTTTAGCTAAAACATATTATATATTTTTTCTAGCAAAGTCCCTCATTTTCTAAATATATCACCGAAAATTGCCTTTTACAATTTATTTTTTCTATTTTTCTCACTAAAATCCATTCTTTTTTCAAAAATATCACAAGAAACCCTTTACTTATTTATTTTCAAACATATTTAGATAATTTTAATTATTAAATTTTAAAACCTCATTTTACAAAAATATCACGGGCATTTACCTTTTAAAACTAAATAAATGTTATATTTTTTATTTTTCCTTACTAAAACCTCTTCTTTTCCAAAAATATAACGGATAAACATTTACTTATTTATTTTAAAATATTTTTTAATATTTTTAATTAATTAATTTTTTTAGTTATTTTAACATGCCTGCTTATTTTTTTAACAAATACAATTAAAAAATAATAATAATATAACAATTAACAATCCGTGCATCGCACGGGTTTTAAGCTAGTATATATAAATAAGCGTAAGAGAGATCTTATCCAAAACTTTGGTCGGGTCACTGTACTACCAAAAGTATACGATCCGTTGGATTATAAAATTATAAATATTCAAATAGACTAGGACTGTTAGATATAATATTAAAAATTGTATTTGATTAATAATAGGATAGTATTTAAATACTAAATGGTGTATTTTGATAATTTAAACCAATTATAAATGGGTTTTCTATATTGAATAGAAATATTTATGTAAAAATTCGGAATTATCTTTTATCTTTAGTTTATGGATTGTTCCAGTTAGGTAATAATTATTAAACCATCATTAAATTAAAGATAATTTTGTTAGCTTCGTGTGGGCTGTAAAATCGTTAAAATAGGTTGTCTAAAACTCAAGATAGAGCCCAAACAGTAAAGTGATTATCTAAATTTTAATAAATATTTTTTTTATTATTGTACTACCAATTTAATTTTTTTTCCTAATTCTTTTAAATTTATAAATTCTATGTTTATTTCAATAAAATATTAAAACCAATTTAAGAAAAAATTAAAATTGATCTGGTCCGTGTACGATCACTATACGACCAAATTAATAATTATAGTTAGATCTTAAATAGATCGATGAGAATTGTTAGATCTAATATTAAAAAGCATATCTTATTAATAATATAATTATATTTAAATACTAAAAATTGTATTTTGATAATTTAAAATTTTTCTATGTAAAAATTCTTAAATATCTTTTCTCTTAAATTTATGTACAATTCCAATTAGATAATAATTGTTAAACCAAATATCAAGATAACAATTCATATGGATTACAATATTAAAAATTATCAATCTCATGTATATCATACTAATAATGATACACGTGAACCCTACCAAGAGACTTAGGAGAACGGTACATGAATAAATTTAAACACTTTTTTTTCTGAAGTAACATAACAATTTGATTAATCCAAATTATAATTATATTATTTTACATATAACAAACATAAAAGAATAGTATCAAAATATTATTAAAATATTGAGGGTTTCATATTCATAAACGATAATTTTGAATATAATACTTATATTAAAATGTGTATTTGATTAAAGGTAGAATTATATTTAAATACTAAGAAGTGTGTTTTGATAATTTAAACCAATTATAAATTGGTTTTCTATATTGAATTGAATTCTTTATGTAAAATTTCTTAACCATATTTTCTTTTCGGTTTATGGGTAGGTCAACTGGTCAAGTTAGATAATAATTATTAAACCATTATTAAATTAAAGATAATTTCGTTAGTTTCGCATGAGGTGTAAAATCGTCAAAATTCAATTTTTAAAACTCAGGATAGAACCCAAATAGTAAAGTGAGTATCTAAATTTTAATAATTTTTTTTTTTTATTATTGTAGCACCAATTTATTTATTTTTCCACTAATTCTTTTAAATATAGAAATTTTATGTTTCTTTCAATAAAGTATTAAAATTAATTAAGAACAAATTCAAATCGATAAATAATATAATAATATGAGAATAAAATTTTATATATTCATAACATAATTTTTATTCTATTTAATAATTTTTAAGTAATAATGTATTTTAAAATTTTATATACATTGGAAATAAAACGAAACATTAAAAGTAAAAGCAGTTAGTAAGATACTTATATCAGTATATACTTGATATCCTTATTATATTAAATCCTTATATATAATAAGCATAATAGGGTTCTTATCCAAAATTTTGGTCTGTAACAACCAAATTAATAAGGACCATTAGATCTTCACTAGATAAATGAAAATTGTTAAATCAAATATTAAAAAAGTGTATTTTATTAATAATATGATTATATTTAAATTCTAAAAAGTGTATTTTGATAATTTAAACCAAATATACCATTATAAATAAGTTTTCTATATTGAATAAAATTCTCCATGTAAAAAATTCGTGACTTTCTTTTCTCTTTCATGGACAATTCCAGTTAGATAAAAATTGTTAATGAAAGTGTTTGTCCTAAATCCAATAATGTATGATGAGTTAGGAAGAACTTTCTTGTATTCTTATTTGATTTCATTAATGTTAATAAAAGACTTGTTTTGTTTTTATTACGGGCTTTATCTATTTAAAGTGTTTTAAATAAAATGTTCCTAGTTTAGAGTAAAGCTTCTAAAATTATAATGAGATTATAATAGTGAGATCTAGAAGATTATAACTCTAGACTTAAACAGTTCCTGATCATAGGATAACTAATCGGAAGTTGGTGAATCCGCAAAGATTGGTACATACTATGCTTGCTCCCGTCAGGAGGATGTCTGTTCTCATAGGCATTTGTGTGGTGACACTATAGCTAGTATGTAGGTGCTTGTTAGGGAATAAGTTCACTGAACATGACTCGATAAGTTGAATAGCTAATGGAGTTTACTCACGTGTCAATAGTTATTCACTGAGTGATAGTTGTACAAGTGTCCTTAGACTTGAGATCGTTAGAGTTATCTTGTATATAATGAACTATGCTTTGGATTAGTCTTTAGTCTCAAGGACATCCATTAGGTCTATTCTGGGCATAGGGATTTGTGTATGGAGATAGTTAACGTCAATAGAGGATCTACCCCTTCCAGTATAGGAAGAGAATATCATATGTTATTCTTAGTATGCGAGTTCTGGAATCTCTGACCAGAGTGTATGAAATTAGAAAGGAGTTTCTAATTTGCATTAATATGAACTTAGCATTATGAATAAGAAATCATATGATTAAATTTGATAAGGCCTGACACGAGATCCATGCCTTATATTTAATCGGGATATTGTAGGGTAGAAGGAATTGATTGTACTGAAACTAGTCACTGACAGGTTCTTGGCTTAATATTGAACCTACAGGGTCACACCATAAAAGAATATTTTCTTTGATGAAAAGATTTAAATTATGAGAGAGGAAGAATTATTTTCTACATAGTTTAGAAAAAGAAATAATGATTAAAATAGTTTTAATCATTATTAAAGCATTTTAGAAATGTGGGGTTAATATATATATATAGATATATTATTAAAAACCCTAAAAGAGCCCTATTTAATAGAATGAGAGTTCATTCTAAGGCTCATCCTATTTTGTGAAAAAACCTAAAAAGGAGCTAGCCTCCATCTCTCTCTCTTTTCTCTCTAAAAGGTGTTAGAGATTTTTGAAGAAATCATCGAAGAAAAATTCTTGGTGGATACTGGTAGAGTGCTTCACACTCTGAGCAGCAACTGCTTGCAACCATCGTTTTAAAACTTCGATTCTCAAGGTATGGTTACGATTCCCCTCGATCTAGATTTTATATGTTTTTCTATATGTGCGATACATGGTTTTTACGGAATAAATGTTATATCACACTTCCGCTCATCCGTAAATTCCTTCAATGACATCAGAGCTAGGTTTTGCATATAGAGATTCATATAAAAAAAATTCAGATTTTTTATGCATGTATGGATTTATTATGATTTTTGCAAGTATATTTAGATTTAATTATATATTAATTCGAAATATTATTTGCACGAGATTTCGACCATTGATCTGGGTTCTACAAGTGTTGTGGATCATCTAGGTATTTTTTTCATAATTTTGTGATGTATAGATTATCTGTTATGAATTTTTTAAAATTGTTTTAATTAAAATTCATAAAATAATTATGCATGTTGAAATATATGAATTAAAAAAACCGTATTTTGAAATTTTAGACTCAGTTACAGAAGAGACCAAACTTTTTTAACCTATATACATTGTAAATTATTAAATTCGAAACTTTAAAAGTTTGTTAATCAATTAGTATACTTCTTTTCTGAAAAATCGTACTTTACAAAAAATATTATCAAATAACCTATGTCTACAAGAAAAAAAATGAAAAAAAATCTTATTTTTCAAAAAAAACCTGTAAATTTTAATATGTTGTTGGTAGATTCAAACCTTAGATCATTCTACATGATAATTTTACTGTTATATCTAACGTTTCCGAATAATTTAATTTGAAAGATCCAACGATTATGGATTGAGTGATCAAACAAAACGACCACACTTATAAGGAAGCTTTCATTATTTAGTCTTTAATATAATAACATAGATATTTATGGGATATACTATAAAAAAATGAATTTTATACAGAATTTTGATCGTCACGGTGTACTACTTTAAAAGAAGAACTATTACAATAAAAATTATATTTTAATTGATAATTTATTTTTTCAAAAGTTCAAAGTTTCCGCATCATTAACATATTACAAAAAAGAGTATATTATATTTTAACAATAAATATTTAAAAAAATTAAAAATTAAAAAAAATATAAATATTAAGAAAAATTAATGATATTATCCTGGTAGTTTGGTCCTAAATACCGCCAAAAAATTCTCAACCGTTAGATCCAATACTTTTAAAAATAGATGATCAATATAATATCATATAAAAAAAGTTATTATCTAAAAATGATATAAGTTAAAAGATATTATATTAGGATTGGATTTTCTAAAAAGTCAAAACATAAAAATAGTTGTAATTAAATAAGGAAACTCATTTAATAACAAAATAATAAAAATCGTTTAATCTTAAATAGATAGATGAAAACCGTTAGATATAAAATTAAAAACTGTATTTGGTTAATAAAGGGTATTCTAATAATCCAAACTATATATAAGTAGATTTCCTAAATCGAATAGAATTCTCAACATTAAATTTTGTCACTTTATTCTCTTTTTAGTTTTAGAATAGTTTTTAATTGAAAAAGAACTATTAAACCACAACTAAATTAAAGATTATTTTGTGAATTTCATGTGGACTATAAAATTGGCCAAATCTAACTTTTATAATTCAATATAAACAAATATTAAATTAAGCGTGTAAAATATAATAAATATCAAATTTTTAACTACAATTTTTTTGTCTAAATCTTTTTTAACAATAATTTAATCATGTAAACTAATAACTTTTAAATATTAAAATATTCATAAATAAATATAATTATAAATATTAAAAAAACAATCGTGTGTTGCATGATTAATAAAAATATAATTATAAATAAAGTTTAAGTAACCGTGCATCGCACGGGCTATAAGCTAGTATATAATAAGAGCGTAAGGGAGATCTTATCCAAAACTTTGGTCGGTCACTTACTACCAAGAGTATATGATCCGTTGGATTATAAAACTATAAATATTCAAATAGACGAGGACCGTTAGATATAATATTAAAAATTGTATTTGATTAATAATAAGATAGTATTTAAATACTAAAAGGTGTATTTTGATAATTTAAACCAATTATAAATAGGTTTTCTATATTGAATAAAAATCTGTTGGGATTTATGGGTGATAGCATAGAAACAACTTAACTTTGTATATACTTAATTCTTGATTAAGTAGAACATACTGTCACAGCCAAAGTATGTTCTTGTAATCAGTATGCAATGTTATTTTAATTGTATAATTTGGAAGAAGTTCACTTGTTGTGTTCAAGCCTCAAAGAATGCATATTAGATGGCAGCATGAATAAAGGTTACTGTCATAAGCATTGATAGTAAGATTACAAGAAGACAGAATGTTGCAAGTCACGACAGCATATTTACTCTGACAGCAACATTGGCGGAAGACTACGCGACAGCAACTTTAGCCCTCGACAGCAAGTTTGGAAACCTCGACAACACTCTATGCGGGGAACTCATACTGTCACCAATAGAACATTCCTATGACAGCAAGCTTTGCGGCAAAAGTAACTATCTCGAGAAAGATCCTTGTTCTAGGTATCTTCTCAGTCAAATCCCGTGACAGTTTCAATGTTCAAGAAACAGGCGTGTTGCAGTATCCCTAAGCTGCACCAAGTCTGCAAGACTACGACAGAAGCTTCAAGCACTACAAAACAAAAGCGAATCAATTCAAAGAGCAAGGTCAAGTCTCTATTTGCTGAATTGTTTTAGCTGGAAATAGAATGAATCTAGGTTGCTTTCTTGTAATGTATATCTGTCATGTTAGCAATTTAGGAATGTCACATGGGTAGGCAATCTGTAAGAAGCTGCCACTTGATAATGACAGCAGCTTCACAAACCCGTGTTGATAGTGATAGGATTAGTTTATACTTAGACTATCAATTCATTCTAGAAATGTAACGAAGACAAGTAAGTGTCTTGAAGAAAAACCGAAGCTCCAGAATTCTCTCTTGAGGTTGTAGCAACACTTTGCAAAATAAATAAAACATTTATTTTGTGAATCATGTCTTTCGATTATACTGTTTGTGAATGCATACATATTATTGATAACATTAAATCTTAGTTTTGGTTGTTGAAATTGAGATTGAATTTTATCAGTATTGCATTCATCCCCCCCTTCTGCAATACACGAGGACCAACAACTGGTATCAGAGCAAACAGATTAACATACATATCTGAGATCACGACGACAATGCAGAAATCAAACAGTATCAAGATCCCAGCTTTTGATAAAGAGAACTACAGCATTTGGAAAAGAAAGATCTTGTTGTTTATCAAAGCTGCGAATCCACTATACCCAGGTATTCTCGAGAATGGTCCTTTCGTTCCAAGAAAGGAAATTGAAGCCACAACAGTAAATGGTGAAGTCATTCCTGCACATTGGGTTCCCAAAGATCCCTCAGAAATTTTGGAACCTGAGAAGGAGAAAATGGTGCTAGATGATCACTTGCAACTCATCTTGCTCGATTCTCTCACGTTGGATAAAGCCATGTGTGGAAGTGTGATAAGCTGCACATCTGCCAAGGAGATGTGGATCAGGTTAGCGTTACTATGTGAAGGAAGTGAAGAAGTTAAGGGCAATCAAAGGCAAATACTGATATCACAATATGAGGCATTCATGGCCAAGCCTGGTGAAGACTTAACTTCCATGTTTGAAAGGTTCAGTAAGCTCTTAACAGAACTACAGATACATGGCAAGTACTATGACAGAAAAGAATTGAATGTCAAGTTCCTGCTTACACTGCCTGATCACCTTGAACACAAGACAACAACCATACGAGAAGGAAGAGATCTCAACAATATAACCTTTGAGACACTTTATGGCATTCTGAAATCTTATGAACTTGAACTCTTTCAAAAGAGAGCCATACAAAGTGGAACAAGGAACAAGATGGCTAATATGTCAAGTGCCCTAGTAGCACATGTGCCAAGGATCACACAACCAAGTGAAGTACTACAAATCACACAACCAACCCCTGCACAATCCTTGAAGATAGAAGAGGTTGTTGAAGATGATGAGAAAGTAGTACTACAACTCAAGGATGTGGAAGATGAAGACTTCTACACAATGGAGGAACTGGAAAGCATGGACAATCCTACTATGGCTTACATGGCCAAAAAGTTCAAGAACTTTAGGTTCGAGAAGGATAGGTCATTCAGGCCCCAAGGTCAAGCATCCAAGTTCAACAAAGGAAGTTCATCAAAGGCTGCTGTGGGAAATTCAACCAAGGGAGGATACAAGACTGGATTTGTGGATAGGTCAAAGTTCAAGTGTTACAACTGTGGTGAACCTAGTCATTTTGCTACTGAATGTAAAAGACCCAAACAGGTTCAAAGGTTTGAGAAAGGAACTGGTGGATACTTTAAGAAGAATCAAGGTAGAGCTTATGTAGCTGAAGGAAAGTGTTGGGATGAGTCTGATGATGAAGAAGAAGAAGAATATGTCAACCTAGCTCTCATGGCTAGCACTGATGAAGTAACATCAACATCTTCAAGTCAGGTACCTTCACTTGTCCTACTTGATATGTCCATTGATGAGTATAAGAAAACCATTAAAGACTTAAGTACTGAAATGTTCAATGTATATACTAGCTTATCTGCTGCTAATGAGGAAATCACTAGGCTGAGTAAGCTAAATGAAACACTGAAGTCTGAAAATGATTCTCTTGTTCCCAAAACCAGTTCACTAGACTCTTTAGCTCATGAGAATGCTAGATTTAAAAATGAATTAAAATGTGCTAAAGAAGTTGAGGAATTCCTGAGGAATGAGATTGCTGAAAATGAATTCAAGATTAAGGCTTATAAAAACTCATCCAAGATAGTTCAGGATTACAATGATAAGCATACAGAAAATCAGACAGTTGGTATAGGTTTTTCATATGGTAGAAGACCTGGAAAGGAAACTGTGATTCAAGATTGTTCTGGAAATGCTGCTGTCAAACCCACCATTCTCAAGAAGGTTAAAACTCCTATTTTCAAAGCTGCAAAAATTGAGTTGATGAAGAAGCCATGCTCATCAAACAAGAAATTCTTGATGAGGATGAAGGTGTTGACAGCACATCTAAGGATGGAAAGGATACTGTCACATTCCCCAAGACAGTAAACTTACCAAGAAATCAGACAGTAAGTTCAAAAGATGCTGTCACAATTGGCAAGACAGTATCTTCCAAAGATGTTGTCAAGAATGTTTCCAAGACAGTAACTTCCAAACCTTCTGTCAAGACAGTTGGAATAAAAGGTAATGTCAAGGAAAGTTCGACAGCAACTTCTGAACACACTGTCAATCCAGTAACTCCCAAGTCTAAGAATAGGAATGGAAAGGTAGGTGTCAATAAAGGAAATGGATACACTAATGTTGGAGGTGCTTCTAGGAAACTATGCAATAATTGTGGATCTTCACATCATTTAACACATGTTTGTAATAAACCAATTGAGGATAAGATCAATGCTATTGAACTCAATGGTAACTTACACAGAACCCCCCTTTTGCATAGAACTATGAGTGTCTGTAATAACATTGAATGTATGCCATGCAAGATCACTGCCATGAGTACATGCTTTAACTTACCTATTCTCACTACTGAAAAATGTTCATACATGCACACTGTTGAGACTTCTGAGCCTGCTAGCAACAGCAAAAAGGCTTCATCCACTAAGAAAAGGACCAAGTCCAATTCTAAACCTAAGTGGGTGAAAAGAGAAGTCAAACATGAGGTTTTTAATGATGCTTATGATTTTATGACTGGAAGAAACTCAGGAGACACTAAAGCTGCAGGACCCAACAAGGATTGGGTACCATATGCAACCTAAACACATTCTGTTTTGCAGGGCAAGAAGAAAGATCAAGTCATGTGGATCATTGACAGTGGTTGCTCAAGACACATGACAGGTGATAAAGCCCTGCTATCACACTATGTAGAGAAAGCTGGCCCAATCATAACCTTTGGAGACAACAGCAAGGGTTACACAGTGGGATATGGCTGTTTGGAAATTGGAAATGTTGTCATTGAAGACATTGCTCTTGTGGATGGATTGAAGCACAATCTACTCAGTGTCAGCCAATTCAGTGACAGGGGATTCAAGGTTGATTTTGATATGATGCTGTGTAACATCTATCACAAGAAGGATGGAAGCCTCTCTCTAAAAGGGGTTAGAAAAGGAAGCTTGTTTGTTGCTGACTTAAACTCAACAAAGAGGGATAAAGTTTACTGTTTCTACAGTAAAGCAACTGTTGGTGACAGTATGCTTTGGCATAGGAAGCTCTCACATCTCAACTTCAAGACAATGAATATTTTGATGAAGAAGGAGTTAGTGAGAGGTTTGCCCCAACAGGAATTCTGTCAAGAAGGACTGTGTGAAGATTGTCAAATGGGCAAACTAAGGAAAGCTGTGCACAAGTCCAAGCAAATGAACACCAACATATAAGCACTCAAGTTGATTCACATGTATCTTTTTGGACCAGTCAATATACCATCAATGGCCAAAAAGAGGTATGCCTTAGTAATGGTGGATGATTACTCAAGGTACACTTGGGTGAAGTTTCTTGAATCCAAAGATGAAGCTGCTCAAGTGATTATTGATCAAGTCAGAGTTCTTGATAGAACTCCAAACTCAAAAGTACAAATCTTGAGGAATGACAATGGTACAGAATTCAGAAATGCCACACTTGGAAATTTCTGTAAAGATGAAGGAATTGTACAACAATTCTCTACTGCAAGGACTCCACAGCAGAATGGAGTTGTAGAAAGAAAGAACAGGACTCTCATTGAAGAAGCTAGAACTATGTTGCATGATGCCAAACTGCCAACATATTTCTGGGCTGAAGCTATCAACACAGCTTGTTATACTCAAAACAGAACCATGATTAACAAAAGTCATGCAAGTACACCTTACTGTCTGCTAACTGGGAAGAAACCTACTGTCAAATATTTTCATGTGTTTGGGAGCAAATGCTTTATGATGAAGGATAACCATGAGAAGAAAGGAAAATTTGACACTAAGGCATTTGAAGGACTATTCATGGGTTACAGCACAGAAAGGACTACCTACAGAGTTTATGTTATGGAACACAGGATTATTGAAGAGAGTGTAAATGTCACATTTGATGAAACCAAGTTTCCAGGACTGCATGAAGAAGGAAAGATGCAGACATTCAGATTTGAGAATCAAGGATACTTGGAAGCTGAGGAAATTATTGATGAAGAACCTAGCTTCACTCAAATTGTTGAAGTTGACAAAGACACTGTCAATACCATTACTGTCAACCAAACTCCAGCTCAGTCACAGACCATAACTTCTAACATTCATAACAATGATGACTCTGGAGACAATGAAGAACATGGTGAAGACAATGGAATTGGTAAGCATTCAACTCAACAAACTGAAGCAACTGTTCCTGTACAATCAAGTAGCTTGCCCAGAATCACCAAGTGGAACAAGGATCAAACAAATGACCTTATCATTGGTGACCCTACTTCTGGAGTGAGGACAAGGAACAAAGTCTTTGCTGACAGCATGTTTTCATGCTTCCTGTCTCAAATGGAACCCAAGACAACTGATGAAGCATTGTTGGATTCTGACTGGGTGATAGCCATGCAAGAAGAGCTAAATCAGTTTGAAAGAAACAATGTATGGAAGTTGGTTCCAAGACCTAAGGGAAAGTCAGTCATTGAGACCAAATGGGTTTTCAGAAACAAGCTTGATGAAAATGGATCAGTGACAAGAAACAAAGCAAGGCTAGTGGCTAAAGGTTACTGTCAACAGGAAAGAATAGATTATGATGAGACATTTGCACCTGTTGCAAGACTTGAAACTATAAGAATCTTTCTAGCCTATGTTGCACACTGCAACTTCAAAGTATTTCAGATGGATGTCAAAATTGCCTTCCTAAATGGAGAGTTGGAAGAAGAAGTGTATGTTGAACAGCCACCAGGGTTTGAGGATGCTGAAATGTATGACTTTGTATACAAACTCTTCAAGGCTTTTTATGGTCTAAAGCAAGCACCCAGGGCATGGTATGACACACTTTCCACTTTTCTTTTGGAAAATCAGTTTACTAGAGGAGTTGTGGACAAGACACTTTTCTACAAACACCATGGCAAGGACATCATTCTGGTACAAATCTATGTGGATGACATCATTTTTGGTTCTACAAATGAGAAGCTGTGTGAGAAGTTTTCCTCTCTCATGAGTAGCAAATATGAGATGAGTATGATGGGAGAATTGTCATTCTTTCTGGGATTACAAATTCTTCAACAACCTGATGGAATCTTCATTTGTCAAGCTAAATACATCAAGGAACTTCTCAAAAAGTTTAACTTGGAAGATTCATCACCTGCAAAGACACCAATGTCCACATCAACTAGTCTGGATCTTGACCCTAAAGGAAAGAAAGTTGACTCAAGCACCTATAGAGGCATGGTAGGATCTCTCCTATATCTAACTGCTAGCAGACCTGACATCATGTTTGCTGCATGTCTCTGTGCAAGGTTTCAAAGTGATCCAAAGGAGTCACACTTAGTAGCCATCAAGAGAATCTTTAAATACTTAAAAGGCACTCCTAACCTAGGCCTTTGGTATCCTAAGAATACTGGATTTGATCTAATTGGTTACTCAGACTCAGACTATGCTGGATGCAAGATTGACAGAAAGAGTACTACTGGTAGTTGTCAATTTCTTGGTGGAAGATTGGTCTCATGGTTTAGCAAGAAGCAGCATTCAGTTTCTACTTCAACTGCAGAAGCTGAATATGTTGCTGCAAGCAGTTGCTGTGCACAAATTCTATGGATGAAGAATCAACTTCTGGATTATGGTCTAGTGTTAAGAGACATTCCCATTTACTGTGACAACACTTGTTATTCCCAAATGACCTAACAGAATTGTAGAAGGGGGGGTTGAATACAATTCTTGATATTTTCTTGAAACTAAAACACTTTATAAAATAAAACTGAACTGAATAAATAAAAACACAAGATATAAATAATTCAGTTGGATTGTTTGATGATCCAACTGAAGTGTTTTTATTGCGGAAGTAATCTGTGATACAAAAGTACACAGCTGCTCAGTTACAAGGTTGTAGAGAAGAATTGCTCTCAAAATAGCTAATACAATCTATTTGTGTTTCTTCTCTCACACTTTTTAAAGTAACTGCTACACTTGGTTATATATCCCAAGTTTACAATTCTACGTTTGGTTAAACTAAAGAATAATAGTAGTAACCATCAGTAGCTTGCTTTTCATTCCTTTTGTCCAATGGTCCTTGGAGATCTTAGCTTTTGTCTTCATGCTCATTATAATCATTCCCAAGAGCCTTATTGGAAATTGGAATGTTTCCTTATTTCCAGTATCCACTTTGATGGCTTCCAATGCACAGTACACTTCCATATCTCCTTTTAGATCTGTTCAGTAAACTGTCACTATCACTTTGTCAACTGTTCAAAAAGCAACATTGATTCGTTGATAGCAAGGAGATGTGTTTCGTTGATAGCTTCATTCTTCATTTCGTTGATGGTGTTTCCCTCGTTTCGTTGATGGGTAAACTCCATACCGTTGACAGAGTAATCTTCATACCGTTGACATGTCTTCACTTAGGCAGAATTACAAGGCATTACATATTTACAATTAACCAACCTATTTTGCCTATCTAGTACATAGTCAACATGACTTAGAAAACCTATCTAAAACATATAATAGAATGCCTATCATACTGTGAAGTATTGTACAATGCAATTGCTACAACACTCATTTCGTTGATGAGCTTCCTGTCAACGAAACACTGCTAAGCATGCTATTTCGTTGACAGCTACAAAATTGACTTTACACAAATTCTACTAAGTGTTTTATGTTTATCATCAAGAACAACATATTCCTAACAACACTAGTGCCATAGCCATTTCAGATAATCCAGTTCAACACTCTAGGACAAAGCACATTGATATAAGACATCACTTTATCAGAGAGCATGTTGAACAAGGAACTGTGAAGCTGATCTATGTCCCAACTGACAAGCAACTTGCTGACATCTTCACTAAGCCATTGGATGAAGCAACCTTCAACAGGTTGGTAAGTGAATTGGGAATGCTGAATCTGGTATGTTAATTTACCAAGTTTTTTTCTGCACTTTCAAATTTTTATTGAAGCTCGTGACAGCAACTTCAAACCTGCTGTCAAGAGAAGTTACTGTCTACTTGGTCTATGTCTGTTATGTGACAGCATGTGTTGATTTGACTTTACATGTCTGTATTTTGTGCCAGTCTCATACTTTTAGACCCTGTATGACATTAATGTGGTTATTTGCTAAGTTTGAGAGATAAATATCTGTTCCATTGGACTTTCACACCTTTTTGCATAAATCCATAGGTTTAAAGGAGGACACGACCATTAATTACTTATGTGGTAGTTGTATGGGTACTCTAACTGTTGACCATTAGACTTTAATCCTTAGACGGTTTTGCCTATAAATTAACCTTAGGCTTCACCAGTCTCCTCTCAGTTTTAAAGTAAATCATGGAAAACAAAGTAGGTATTGAGTGCAAGCCTAAAACTTGGTGTGAACCCTCCATTCGCGATGAAGTGGACGCCCTCTTTGACACTCTTGAGGACGAACTTGATAAGGAATATGAAGAGGCTGAAGCCCTTCAAGCCAAGGAAGAAGAGAAATGTGCAAAACAGGAAGAAGAATTTCAGGCACTTCTCAAGGAAGAAGGTCGCACTGAAGAGGAGATTAAGGAAGAACTTTTAGAACTAGTTGATAAAATCATAAAATGATGTACTCAATGCTTTATTTAAATGATTTTATTAATAAAAATAAAAGTTTCTTGTTTTTGTGGATTATTGAGTTTTTGTTTTGTCTGTGTTAACTGCATAGTATCTGTGTTCAAAACATTACATTGCTAAATCCATAATCTGTTAATTTTAGGTTAAGCTTATGAATACAGCATTCTAGAAAGTTCATGACAGAAACTATTTCCCATCTAAGTTACTGTCATTAAGAAGGATACTGTCTTGTGTTTCTTGATAGCAACCTTCTTGACAACAGGGAAAAACTTTCTGTCAAGACTTTTAATAGATACTGTCATTCAAACGCTTAACGGTGACAGCATGTTTTTGCGCAATAGTTTCTGTCGCGCATAACCTACTGTCACCACCCCTTATTACTGACAGATTGTTTCTAGCGCACAGGTTACTGTCAACAATAGTGGACCGTTGGAATTGGATATTCACCCCACGTTTGACAGTGAATAACGGGCAGTAACTCACGTGTTATAAGAGTGGGTTAAGACACGTTCTTTAATTCCACTTTTTGTGCACAACGTTTGAGATACCCCTATTTATTCCCCAGTTACTCAGACATATCACTCTCATCGAATTCAAGGCAAAATACTTTTCTTCCAGCAAAAAGCTACTTTCTTACTTTCTTCTTTTCTTGAATCTCCATGGCACCCAAACAGACTCTCTCTCAAACAAACTTTGCTGGCATCTTTTCCCCAAATGATGCTGGTGAAGGTTTCAAAGGACTAGTGTTTTTCATGAACAAGTCCTATCTCGGTTCTGCCATTATCTCAACCCCCATTCTCGACTTAGACAGAATTGAGGCATTTTGGCAAACTGCTGTTGCTCAAACGGAGGGTGAGAACCCATCTATTCAATTCACAATCAATGGGCAACACTACATTCTTACAGCTGAGGTCATCAACACTGCTCTTGGAATTACACTTCAAGAAGGCAGAAATTTTGCTGAACTTGCTAATGATGACTCTATCAAGAAGATCTTCTTGAAGATTGGGTATGCAGGCCCTATTCTTGAAGAGGGAACAACCAAATGGTATCCGTCTGGTGAAATGGATAGGAAGCATCTGCGAAAGGAGTGGAGTATGATTTTTGATGTCATGGTCAAGGTGTTCTCTACCAAGTCCACAGGCTGGAATGGAATACCCTCCTACATCAAGAAACTGACACATTCTCTTGTCCATGGATACAAGGTGAATGTTGGAGCTCTCCTCATGGCACACCTCAGGGCTGCCATAGGTAAGAAGGTATCAATCTACCCTCGCTTTCTTATGATGTGCATTAACTCATTCTGTGATTTTAATAATGATGCCCCTCGTTTAGAGGCTTGATCTGTTTTGAAAAAGAACACACACACACACTGTTATCTTCACAGAATCTCAATGCACATATTCCACTTTGTTTCACTCAGCACATGGTTGATCAAGTGTCCAACCTTGATTTTCCATTACCCTCTGGTTATGACTCTTTTACTCTTGAGAATGAAACTGAATTAGACCCAAATTCAGTTAACCCACATTCAACACCATACACTCAGCCTAGGCCCTCTAGACTTCCCAAAGCCCAAAGAGAAGCCTTGCAAGAATCCAGAAAACGGCCCTTAGAAGCTGATGTTGGTGGTAGCTCTGTTAGTCAAGAGGGCGACACTGCACCTAGTGCAGCAAATAAGGAAGGTAGTCAAACAGAACTCCTAGTGGTTCCCCCTGAGCCTAAGAAGAAGAGAGCTAGGAGGACCAAAACCACTGTTAGCCATTTTCAGTTTCTCAACAAACTGTGGTTACTGAAAGGGACTCAAACACCTCCCTAGATGTGCCTTCTCAACAAGGTGCATCTATTGAAATTGGCCTGTCTCCCAAGGCACCCTGTACAGAGTCTGCACAAACTCATGGTTCACAACCTGAGGAACCCCCACTTGAAGAAACACACAGTGAGTTAGGGCACAGTGAGGATTTCTCTATTCCTTTTGATGATTCACATGTTTCTCCTGTGAATCAGCAACCACTCTCTGCTACACTTTCACCTTCTTCCTTCCCTACACATTCTTTTGTTTCTTCTCCACAACCTAGAGAAGGGGACAGTCCCAACCCTTCAGGTTTTGATCATCCATCTCCAATCATGGATGAGCCCCCATCTAGTGGTCCACAAGAACCCATTTCTCAAAGTGAAATGGACACCACTGTTAGGCTCAAGACATGTCTGAATACCACTATTAACAAGCCTACACTATGTGACTATGTCACATTACATGACCTAGTGAGTTCTATCACTGGGATATAGTATAGGTCTCTATATGTACTTGTCTTGTTCTCATGAACATTAGCTTGATCATGTATGCTCAAAGTTATAATGAGCTTAGCAAAGTTTCTTGCATCTAGATTGTATATAGGCCATTGAATAATTGTCCTGGTAGAAGTTCAGAAGTGTTCATGCAGCAGGATAGAAATGAATAAGGCCATGAAGAAATAAGTTGCAGAAATTTGTCTAAGGCATTATATAGAAAAGTCAGAAGAAAGCTATGTCGTGAAGTCACCAATATCTATGTCGTGAAGTGCTACATCGCATAGTCCATTTTGTACTATGTCGAGAAGTCCTCAAGACACATGTCGTGAAGTGTTGAAGTCAGCAAAGTCAAAGAAGCCTAGATCGTGAAGTCCTCAGAAGCCTTATGTCGCATAGTCATCAAATGACCTATGTCGCATAGTCGTCAAATGACCTATGTCGCATAGTCGTCAAATGACTTATGTCGCATAGTCGTCAAATGACCTATGTCGCATAGTCGTCAAATGACCCATGTCGCATAGTCATCTTATGGCCTATGTCGCAAAGTCTTCAAAGGCTATATCGTGTAGTCCTCACAAGGGAGATCGCGAAGTCAGGAATGAAGTAGAGTTCACGATATCAACACTTAGCCGTTTATAACAAGACAAATCAAGGTACAGAACCAAGAATCAAAAGAGACAAATACTGAAGCATTTGTTCTGGCAAGGTGGTCCAAAGAACAGATGGCAAATCTACAGCTAAACTTGGAGAGAAAGATAAGAGACAAGCAGCTACAGAAACGGGAAAGATTCCGAAAAGCAGGTGGTCCTTCCTGACACAGTGAACTTCTTATGGCAGGACAAGTTGGACTTTCAAAAGGGGTAGCTGTGTAATATTGTGTGTACCTAGTTTGTATAGGTAAATATATATATTGTGCACACACCACTGTAAGTTGTAAGAGAGACATACATAGTTTTTATCTCAAGCTCTTTTCTCTGTAAGCAAGCAAGTACAAACTGTTCTTGTTAAGAAGCCAGAAATTCGATTGTGAATTTCTTGGAAAGCTGTAGTATTTAATTTTCTTATACAAAGTAGATTAAAGTGATTGTGCGTGTTGTTTACTTTCTGCATATTACACAGCATAATCATATACAGTTTACATTCAGTTTCAAGAAAGCAAAAATTCATCAAACTATCCATTCACCCCCCCCCCCTCAGTCTAGTTTCTAGGTGATATTCATTCCTAACAAGTGGTATCAGAGCGAAGGTTGTTAACGTACAAACAGGAAAAGATCAAGAATGAGTTCACAGAAACTGAGCAGTATCAAGATTCCTCCCTTTAACAAGGAGCACTACAGTTTATGGAAAAAAAAGATGTTGCTTTTCATCAAAGCTTCTAACCCCATGTATTTAGATATTCTAAAGCATGGTCCCTTTATTCCAATGATCGAGATTGGTGAAACAACCAATGGCACTGAGATAGTACCAGCAAAACATGTGCCCAAAGACCCCTCAAAATACACTGATCCTGAAAAGGAGAAAGTAGCACTGGATGGACATCTTCAACTCATCATTTGTGAATCTATGGACTTCAACATGTATGGCACTGTTGCTCACTGTACTAGTGCCAAGAAGATGTGGGATCTTATAGAAGTGCTCTGTGAAGGAACTACTGAAGTAAGGAAGAACAAGAAGCAGATTCTTGTCTCACAATATGAAGCCTTCATGGCTCAGCCAATAGAGGGAATCACAGAAGTGTTTGAGAGATTCAATAAGCTGATAAACGAGCTCAAACTCTATGACAAACACTATGAGACAGAAGAGCTCAATATGAAGTTCTTACTAACTCTTCCTGATCACTTGGAACCAAGAATCTCTTCCCTTAAAGAAAGAGATCTAACAAAGATTGGTTTTGATGTGTTGTATGATGTTTTGAAAACATATGAGTTAGAGCTGTTTCAAAAGAGATCTATTCAAGCAAAGCAAGGATTAGTGGCCAATACCTCTTGTGCCCTTATTACTGACAATCTAGGTCAAAGAATGGATTCTCTAAAAATCAGTCAAGTCAAGATTGAGGAACTGGAAAGTGATGACACTGGTGATGAAACTCAGGTTGTGTATGATTTACCTGAAGAGGATGAGTTCTACAGCATAGATGAACTGGACAAGATGGAAAACAAATCTTTTGCTTATATGGCTAGGAGATACCCTAACATCAGGTTTAAGAGGAAGCAGCCATTCAAATCTAGATTCAAAAATGGAAATGCTGGTGGTTCAGGTAGCTCAAACTCTTTCAACAAAGGAAAAGGGATTGTTGGTGCAGTTAAAGGAGGATACAAATCTGGGAGTGTGGATAGGTCCAAAATAAGATGCTATAACTGCAATGAACTTGGGCATTTTGCCACTGAGTGCAAAAAACCTAAACAGGTCAAGAAGGACAAAGCATACTTAGAGCTTGAAGCTAAGTATGAGGCTCTACTCAAGAAACAACAGGGTAAAGCTTTTATTGCTGAGGGAAAATGTTGGGATGACTCTGATGAAGAAGAAGAACAAGAGTACTCAAATTATGCCTTGATGGCATTTTCTGATGATGGTGATTCTAGTCAGGTACCTATTCTTACTTCTCTTGATATGACTCCCCTTCAATATAAGCAAACTGTTGAAGATATGAGTACTGAGATGTTTAATATTCATACTAGCATGTTAGTAGCAAATGAAGAAATTGATAGACTAACTGCTAGAAATCTTGAGCTTACAAAAAAGAATGAGGAACTTGAGTTAATGGTTGTGAACCTTGATGGTTTGAAAAAGGAGGTTGAGTATCTTAAAAACAAAGTGGTTTGTGCTGAACAAATAGAGAAAGCTCTTAGGGAACAAATTGCTGAAACTGAATTGAAACTAAGAAGCTTTAAGAACTCCTCTGAACTTATTCAAACCTATCACAAGGAACACACTGAAGATAGCAAGGTTGGAGTTGGTTTTGACTATGAGAATGATAAAGGAAGGAAGAAGGCAAAGGGCAAAGGAAAAGAATCTTTTACAAACAAAAATGCCCCAACCATTCTATCTAGTGTTGAACAACCCATCTTCAAAAAGAGCGTTGTTGAGTTTGATGAAGAACTATTGATCATCAAACAACAACTTCTTGAAGAAGATGAGGCTGCTTAAGACACTTCTTCCTCTCCTGAATCTGTCAGTCAGAAAGAGACCAAAGACAATCTTGTCAAGAGTCCTAAAGCAAAGAAAGAAGTTGTTAAGAAAAAGAAACAAAATAGAAATGGTAAGGTAGGTGTCAACAAGGGTAACAACTATGCTTATCTGCCAAATGCTCCCAGGAAACAATGTCAGAAATGTCTATCTGTTAATCATTTGACTCATAAGTGTAGCAAACAAGTGAATGTTGAAGTTGATAACCTAAGTAATCATTCTTCTAGCATAAACTCTAGTCATGATTCCTTCTGTGGTAAGCCTAATTGCATGACATGCTATGTGACTGTGATTGCTAACTGTTTATCTCTAAAGCATAAACTTGATTCTACACAATCTAGTGAATCACACACACACATGCACACTCACAGGACAGGATCCCCAATCAGGATTGAGAGGGTGAACACTTCATGTGAGCCTAAGAGTGTGAACTCCAAAGCCACAAACAATATGAAGTATCCTACTGTGATGAATGCAACTTATGACAGAAGAATTGGTAACAAAAATGTTTCTAAATCAACTGGACCCTACCATGTGTGGGTACCAAAAACAACTTAGTTACCTTGTGAATGCAGGGCAACATGAATAAAAGAGTCATATGGATCTTGGACAGTGGATGCTCAAGTCACATGACTGGTGATATAGCCCTGCTATCACATTTTGAGGAAAAGGCTGGCCCATCAGTAACCTTTGGAAATGACAACATCGGTTATACAATGGGATATGGCAGTATAAAATCTGGAAATGTCATTATTGAAGATGTAGCATTTGTTGAAGGACTGAAGCATAATCTCTTAAGCATAATCTCTTAAGCATTGGACAATTTACAAACAGGGGTTTCAAAGTGGAATTTAATGAAGATCATTGTTCAATCTCAAAAAGAGAAAGTGGTGAAGTTGTTCTAACTGGTGTGAAGAAAGGAAGCCTGTTTGTAGCTGATCTCAAGGCTGCAGACAAGGGAGAAATTTGTTGTCTCTACACTAAAGCCACAAATGAGGAATTCTGGATATGGCACAAGAAACTGTCTCACTTGAATGTTCAGGCAATGAACTCTCTAATCAAGAGAGAACTCATCAGGGATTTGCCTGCCTTGGAGTTTGTGCAAGATGGAGCATGTGAAGCTTGTCAGAAAGGAAAGATTAAAAGATCTAGTCACAAGAACAAGTTGCTCAATACAAACTCAAAACCTCTGCAGCTAATTCACATGGATTTATTTGGTCCTGTGAATGTAATGTCCCTTTCCAAAAAGAAATATGCTCTAGTGATGGTTGATGATTTTTTAAGATACACTTGGGTGGAATTCCTATTCTCCAAAGATGAAGCACCTCAAGTCATAATAGAGCATATCAAGAGAGTTGATAGAGAAGCACAAAGCACTGGTTCCTCTGTAGTTGCTTTGAGAAGTGATAATGGAACTGAGTTCAGAAATTCAACATTGTATGAGTTTTGCAAAGATAAAGGAATTTCTCAACAATTCTCAGCTCCTAGAACACCTCAACAAAATGGAGTAGTTGAGAGAAAGAATAGAACTCTCATTGAAGCTGCAAGGACAATGTTATTGGATGCAAAGCTACCTACTAGCTTTTGGGCTGATGCTGTTAACACAGCATGCTATGTGCAAAATAGAACATTGATCAATAAGAAGTCTGGCAAAACTCCTTACTCATTAATGACTGGAAAAAGAGCATCCTTCAAGCATCTGCATGTTTTTGGAAGCAAGTGTTTTGTGATGAAAGATACCTCTGAGCATGTTGGAAAATTTGATGCAAAGGCATTTGAAGGTATCTTTATTGGATACTCTCTGGAAAGGAAAGCATATAGAGTATTTGTACCTGAGCAACACAAAGTCATGGAAAGCATGGATGTTACCTTTGATGACAAGAAAACTCCTGGACTTAAAACAAGTGATCAAGACAGTGTGCCATTAAGATTTGAGAATCAAGGTTATCTTGAGGATTCTGAAAGTGAAGATGAACCATCTATTCAAACTGTTCTAGAAAATGAAGTTCTTGAAGTTGACAATCTTCTTCAAACACCTGTGCAAGGGTTCACAAACACAGGGGGAGAAGAAGAGAATGCAACTGTCAACCAAAATGAGCTTGGAACAGATCAAGGAAATGAACAGGGGCACACAAGGAAATGGGACAGAGCCCACACTAGGGATCAAATCATTGGAGATCCTAGTGAGGGAGTTAGAACAAGAAGGGCGACTATGAATACATGTCTTTATAGCTGCTTTCTGTCACAAGAGGAACCTAAAGTAGTTGAAGAAGCTTTGAAGATTTCTGATTGGATTGTTGCCATGCAAGAAGAATTGAATCAATTTGAGAAAAACAAAGTATGGGATCTAGTGCCACCTCCTGAAGGAAAGAATGTTATTGACACCAAATGGGTGTTCAGAAACAAGATGGATGAAGAAGGAGTAGTAATAAGAAACAAAGCAAGGCTGGTTGCCAAAGGATACTGTCAGCAAGAAGGCATTGATTATGATGAGACATTTGCACCTGTAGCTAGACTGGAAGCCATCAGAATCTTCCTGGCTTTTGCAGCTCACTCAAATTTCAAGGTGTATCAAATGGATGTGAAAAGTGCATTTCTCAATGGTGATCTTGCTGAAGAAGTTTATGTATCTCAACCACCTGGCTTTGAAAATGAAAACTTCCCAGACTTTGTGTACAAACTGCTTAAGGCACTCTATGGACTCAAACAGGCACCAAGAGCCTGGTATGAGACTCTATCTCAATTCCTTCTTGAGCATCAATTTACCAGGGGTACAATTGACAAAACCCTATTCTTCAAGAAGCATGGAAATGATATCATTCTTGTTCAAATCTATGTGGATGATATCATCTTTGGCTCTTCAAATGAAAAACTCTGTGAAAGGTTCTCTAAGTTGATGCAAAGCAAATATGAGATGAGTATGATGGGAGAATTAACCTACTTTCTAGGTTTGCAAGTACATCAAAGGGAGGATGGCATCTTCATAAACCAATCAAAGTATGTCAAAGATCTTTTGAAGAAATATGGTTTAGAAGACTCATCCCCTGCAAAAACTCCCATGTCCACTGCAATCAAGCTTGATGAAGACAAGAAAGGCAAAAGAGTAGACATCAAGGTTTACAGAGGCATGGTTGGATCACTACTCTATCTCACTACTAGCAGGCCTGATATCATGTTTGCCACATGCCTTTGTGCAAGGTTCCGGTCTGATCCCAAGGAATCTCACATGATGGCTATCAAAAGGATTTTCAAATATCTGAAAGGGACTCCTAATCTTGGGCTATGGTATCCAAAGGGAACTGGGTTCAATCTGGTTGGTTACACAGATTCTGATTATGCTGGATGCAGAATTGACAGGAAGAGCACCTCTGGAAGTTGCCAATTCTTAGGTCAAAGGTTAGTGTCATGGTTCAGTAAGAAACAACAGTCCACAGCAACATCCACAGCTGAGGCTGAATATATTGCTGCTGGAAGTTGCTGTGCTCAATTGCTTTGGATTAGAAATCAACTCATGGATTATGGACTAGTGTTAGAACACATTCCTCTAATGTGTGATAATACTAGTGCAATATCCATAGTTGCCAATCCTGTTAATCATTCTACTACAAAGCACATTGAGATCAGGTACCATTTCATTAGGGAACATGCTGCAAATGGTACCATAGAAGTCTCTTATGTTCCAACTGAGAAACAATTAGCTGACATATTTACTAAACCTCTAAATGAAGCTGTCTTCAACAGACTTGTGAGTGAAATTGGAATGCTCAATCCTTCATTTAGTTGTTCTAAGTAAGTATGCTAGTTAATTGCTACAGCAGTAAATTTTCACTGTGTTTAAATGCTCTATTTATTTGGAGTGAAAATTAGCTGAGATATGATTTATAAATATTTCAGTATTTTACTGCATATTTTTCAAAATCATATTTGGTGGTGAAGTTGTGAGCTTTTGAGACATCTCGATATAGATGATTTTCAGAGTTCACGACACAGTTCAAATAAAACAGACTTATATCGCAAACTGTTGAGACTGTGAGACTTCGCGATATAGTTCATTTCTTGAGTTTACGACATAGTTCATTTTATGACTTCGCGACTTAGAATAACCATATCGACAAGTCTCCACATTTGACAGAATTTTGATTTAAATTAATTTTATCTCAAATTTGATAAAAGTCTGACAAATTGCTTGAAATTCCAAAAAGAGAGTTTTAGACAGGGTATTTATACTATATCGCAAAGTCTCCCCAAACCTTTTCACCTTTAAGACTTTGCGACTTAGTTCATTTTTAGACTATGCGATATACTTTGCAAGACTTTGCGGTACAGGCTATTTGTGACTTCGTGACATACAATTAGTCTGTACATATTCATAACTCCATATCGCAGTGTCTCTATCATATAAATACTCTTTTCTAACCGTTCACAACTTTTCATCTTGTCTATTGCTCTCAAACTCTCAAACCTAAGCACAAATTCTCTACTCTCTTCTTCACTCTTTCTTTTGAAATGGCACCCAAATCTCAAACAGTATCATCCTCAATCCCTTTAACCATTCCCAAAGAAACAAATCTACTCTCAATTCCCTCAGAGGCGGAGGCAAATCCCAGGTACAAGTGCTTTGTACGGTTCTTAAACACCTCATACCTTCGCCAAGCCTTGACCCTGAACCCCACTCTGTATGTCGATGTGTTGGAAGGGTTCTGGAGAACAGCCTTGGTTGCAACAATGGCGAGGGACGATGGAACCTCATTTCAGGAAGTGAATTGCACAATAGGGGGCAAGCACTTCCAGTTTGGCGAAAAAGAGATTAATGAAGCTCTGGGATTCAAGATTGAGGGTCATGCTGCTGAAGCTAATGATGATGAAATGGTTGCTTTCATGGACCTCATCAAGTATGCAGATAAGGTTGACATGGCTAAGCTGAACAAGAAGCATGTCAGGAGGGAGTGGTCGTTTGTTTTCGATACACTCCAAAAGGTGTTCTTATGCAGGAAGACAGGATGGGACCAAATAAGTCACATTGATGTGAAGCTGGCCTACTCCCTAGCCTACAATCAGGAGATCAATGTTGGAGCAATCATCCTCAAGGAATTGGCTCAAAGGTTAGGGAGAACAGTTCGTGGTAGAGGTAATGAAATCTTTTACCCCCGTTTCCTTCAAGTTATTTTAAACTATCTTGATGCAAATATCCATGAATTGGAGGGTATAGATAAAACTAAAATGGCTTATTCCAAGTCCATGCCCAAGATTCTATTTGGTTCATTGGACACAAGGAATCAAGTTGATGTGATTCTAAGTGTGACCCAGCATATGCAGGACACATTTGAATCATATCAACTTGCTAAGCCAATATACCATGAGCTTTCCTGGACAGGGGAGGCTAAGACTGAAGGAGCTACACAGTCTAACCCTAGCCTTCCTATCCCATCCAGCAACCCCACTGCAAACACATCTGTAGAAATTAGGGAGCCAAGTGCATCAGTCTCACAAAAGACTGATGTTACTAAAAAGAAGACTAAGAAGAGACCCCTAAAAGTGATTCAAGACACTATAGAGTTGGAAAGTGAGAATCCTGAGTCACCTCTCACCAGACAAAGTAAGAAATCCAAATCCAAACCTACCACTAGATCCTCCCAACAGGATTCAGATGTGGAAAAAGGGGTACACCTATTACTGTCAATGGCCTCCCAACAGGTTATTGGCATTGAAAAGAGTAGTCTCCCCACTACAATCTGTACTGAGTCTGCACAGGATCAAGAACTCACTCTTCATCCTAGGAGAAATAAGGATGCTGACACATTGAGTGGAGAGCACATCACACTTGAAACTCCTCCTATTTCTCAGGGGGAGTTGCCAAAATTCAATTCACACCACACTTCTCTTCCAGAATCTACATCTAACATTTCTTCTCAACAGATTAGTCATTCACATGACTTTTCTGAAATTGATCAATCACAATCCAACACTGTGATTGAGCCAACCTCAAGTGACATGGTGCATGACACTGTGCTCACCACCCAGGAACCACATCTAGTTGGTCAGGGAATGCATGCTGGGGCATATCCTAATGACACCAACACAAACATGGAGGATTCACCAGTTTTCACTGGAGACTCTATGCCAAATTCTCCCATCCTTAGGGATGTGGAACTGTCTTCATAGACAAATAGGGCTGATGTTGTAACACATCCCATTTCAATGGAGACAACATCAGACTCTACAGACATTCCAAGGCTGTAGGAGACTCAAAAACTCACATCTCATGAAGTGCCTAGCACTAGCTCTCACTTGGCTCAGGCCACTCTGTCAGAATGGCTGAAGCCTGTGCAACATGACAGGCCTTCAGGATCATCAACTGTGCCTTCCCAAATGACAGAAGAAGCTATTCAAGATCTCCATGTGGCACAGATTGATGAGTTCTCAAAAATAGCTCAACACCTCCTCACCTCCAACTTGCCAAATGCTGATTATGAAGCTATTCTACTTTGCCACAAGGAGGATGTTGCAGCTCAGCAGGAGAAGATACTGGATGCAGCTGAACCAGAGGGAAATGTGGATGCCTGGTTGGATGCTAAGAGATCTATCAAACTCAAGGAGGCCCTAGCTTTTCTGAGAGAGAATTATCTCACCTCTCTGGGCTCCAATGCAAAGGATCTCTCTCCTGATGTAGTTTATGATGCTATAAATGATGTCTACAAGAATCAGCTAAAGGCTCTGCACTATCTTGGGAAAGGGCTTCAATCAGAGATTTATTCTATCCAGGAGGAGACAGAAAGATCCCTCACTCAGCTAAGACACTCATATCTCTCTGATTTTCCCAAGGTGGATGGCATCCTCAAAGAAATCCAGAAAACAAATTCTAATGTCAACAGGATGGATATCTCTCTAGCCATGGTCACTGACAACATCAAGAAACTGGCTACAACATTGGAAAATCAAGTCAAGGCAAACATCAACTCTAATGCAATGCTGAATGTTATTTGGAAGAATCAATATGGTGACAAATTGGTGGATGAAGTTCCTATGTCAAACATCTCCAAATTTGACTTTGCCAAGATCAAGGATCAATCTCTCAATTCTTTCAAGTCTCAACAGCTATTCTCTAAGGTGGATGGTCTAGAAAGAGAAGTGGCCTCTCTGAAAGATGAAAACAGGATACTTGCTCAATCTCTAAACCAGCTCAATGACAAGCTGGATGACCAAGGCAACAATACCTCCAATATCCTGCTGGTGCAACAACAAATGCTGACTTCTATGATGAGACAAATGAACCTGCCTATCCCTGGGGAAGCTCAAGACATCTTGTCTGATTCCAAGCCTAAGGGGGAGAAACAAAAGGAGGTCATTCTGAAAAAGAAAGGGGGAGTACCTGCCAAGCAACAGAAAAACAAGGGCAAAATTTCTGAAGAAACAATCAAACCAATATTCCTTCCCCCTGTAGAATTCATAAGTGCAGAAGGTCAGAAAAGCACAATCTCAACCACCTACTATCCATCCACAATGCCTAAAGACATCTCAACTCCTCAACCTGCTCAACCTACTCCCAATTCTAAACCTGTCAAAGCTATAGTTATCACAGAGGCCAAGCTACAGGAAGTTGCAAATTCAAACATCTATCATGATGAGGCCTTCCTGGAGTTTCTGAAAGCCATCTATAGAAATTCTCAAGAGGATGCAAGGGTTTACAGACAGAAGCTCAAGGAAAGCATCAAGTACTTCACAGTTGCAGTAAGGAAAATCAAGGATGTCCATCTAAGAGAGATAATCATGGTGTGCAAGGATAATTGCCTGTGGCACCTAGCTTTTCAAACTCTGGAGAAACTGAGATTTACAGAGCTGTCAATCATTCTGGAATTGATTGAAAAACATGGGATGAACAATGAAAGTCTTTATAATGACTTGAAGATGGACCAAAATCATAGATTGCCTGAGGTTATATCCAAGCCAAGGACAATAATTTTTCAAAGCCTATCTCAAGACAGAAATATTGACCAACTAGTAATTCCCTCAGACCTAACAATGAAGAACAATGCAAAGATCAACCAGGTGCTGCAAATGCTGAGAGCCAAGAGAGGAGTTAGGACAGCTGAGGAATTGGAGATGATTCACACTCTACAATCTTTTCTGATTCATGGAGTCATTCCTGAATCTGTCAAAGAAAAGAGCAAGAAGGATGGTGAGGATGATGATGAGGAGAAAACCTACAGAAGGAGATCTCAATCAAGGAGGGATAAGGATGAACCAAGTGAAAGTAGCAGGAGCAAATCCTCAAAGAAGACAAAAGGTGTTGATGATGACAAGAGGGACTCAAAGGGGACAAAGGAAACAACCAAGAGAACAAGAAGTGGAATTCAGCAAGTCAAGGACATTGCTAGCAGTACTTTAACCACAACACAAGACTCTAAGTCTAGGGTGGGTACTGTTAGTAATGATCCTCCAAAATCATTATCTAAGACTTCTGAACCTGAATTGCCACAGAAGAAAGAAGGAGCCACAAAAGAAACCTCAAAAAGACACTTCCACAAAGTCACAGCTAGTGGAGTGTTACACTGGAAGAAGGGAAAAGGAATGAAGCTTCTTCCAAGTGATGTGGCACTGAAGACTGATTCTCCTTGTTCCAGAAAGGTGTCTCTTGTGAAACATTTGAAGATCAAGAGTGTACCCAGAAGGATAAGGATAACAAAGAAGACTGGAAAACTCACAAATGTTATTGGCATCAATGTGCTTCCACTAGATGAGGACTATGATGAAGATGCCCTAGCATTTTTGAGGGCTCAAAGGATCTTTGAAGTCAAAGTGAAGTTGGATCATCTCGAGATCAAGTACACTGATGGAAGAGAAAGGATAATGAAGCAAGGAGGCTGGCAATATTTCTATATGTATGAGCTTGAAAGGATAAATGCCTTACTGAATTTTGAAGAAAAAGAAGAAAGGACATGGAAGATAGATATTGCCAGGTTCTTGAAAATGCATGTTGATTATGAAGAAAACCTGAGAAAGGAAAATGAAGAGAAGATAATTCAGAAAGAGAAAGAAATGGCTGAAATGGAGGAAAGAGCAAAAGAGCTAAGAAAGAAAGGGCTTTGCAGGGTAAAACAAAATCCTTATGTTGTGGAATACAAAAATTCTAATGGAGGCATAAGCAAGATAAGGATGGAGTTTCTGGATTCATATGTGGAAAGTGCTCTTAAAGCTGCAATTGATGATCTAAAAGACTCCCCTCTCATTGAAGAACTGATTGCAAGAGAAGAACTTCAAGAAGCCATCATAGACATGAAAAGAAGAGAAGAGATAAGGAAAAAGAAGATTTATGATGATTTACAAGAGAAGCAATTGGAAGCTGAAGCTGCTGAGCAACAAAGATAGTCTGTAAGCTTTCCATTTTTCTATGTAATCAAATTCCTGATCTCAATGTTCATAAATTGTCCTCTCTGTTACTTAATTTCCTTCTATGTAAGTTAGGCTTGTTATCAGACATGAAATTGTGCCTAAGGATCTTACTCACAATTTGGGGGAGATTGTTAGGCTCAAGACATGTCTGAATACCACTATTAACAAGCCTACACTATGTGACTATGTCACATTACATGACCTAGTGAGTTCTATCACTGGGATATAGTATAGGTCTCTATATGTACTTGTCTTGTTCTCATGAACATTAGCTTGATCATGTATGCTCAAAGTTATAATGAGCTTAGCAAAGTTTCTTGCATCTAGATTGTATATAGGCCATTGAATAATTGTCCTGGTAGAAGTTCAGAAGTGTTCATGCAGCAGGATAGAAATGAATAAGGCCATGAAGAAATAAGTTGCAGAAATTTGTCTAAGGCATTATATAGCAAAGTCAGAAGAAAGCTATGTCGTGAAGTCACCAATATCTATGTCGTGAAGTGCTACATCGCATAGTCCATTTTGTACTATGTCGAGAAGTCCTCAAGACACATGTCGAGAAGTCCTCAAGACACATGTCGTGAAGTGTTGAAGTCAGCAAAGTCAAAGAAGCCTAGATCGTGAAGTCTTCAGAAGCCTTATGTCGCATAGTCATCAAATGACCTATGTCGCATAGTCGTCAAATGACCTATGTCGCATAGTCGTCAAATGACTTATGTCGCATAGTCGTCAAATGACCTATGTCGCATAGTCGTCAAATGACCCATGTCGCATAGTCATCTTATGGCCTATGTCGCAAAGTCTTCAAAGGCTATATCGCGTAGTCCTCACAAGGGAGATCGCGAAGTCAGGAATGAAGTGAATTTCACGATATCAACACTTAGCCGTTTATAACAAGACAAATCAAGGTACAGAACCAAGAATCAAAAGACACAAATACTGAAGCATTTGTTCTAGCAAGGTGGTCCAAAGAACAGATGGCAAATCTACAGCTAAACTTGGAGAGAAAGATAAGAGACAAGCAGCTACAGAAACGGGAAAGATTCCGAAAAGCAGGTGGTCCTTCCTGACACAGTGAACTTCTTATGGCAGGACAAGTTGGACTTTCAGAAGGGGTAGCTGTGTAATATTGTGTGTACCTAGTTTGTATAGGTAAATATATATATTGTGCACACACCGCTGTAAGCTGTAAGAGAGACACACATAGTTTTTATCTCAAGCTCTTTTCTCTGTAAGCAAGCAAGTACAAACTGTTCTTGTTTAGAAGCTAGAAATTCGATTGTGAATTTCTTGGAAAGATGTAGTATTTAATTTTCTTATACAAAGTAGATTAAAGTGATTGTGCATGTTGTTTACTTTCTGCATATTACATAGCATAATCATATACAGTTTACATTCAGTTTCAAGAAAGCAAAAATTCATCAAACTATCCATTCACCCCCCCCCCCCCCTCTGTCTTGTTTCTAGGTGATATTCATTCCTAACAACCACTCCTCCAAACACTGAGCAAGGGCAAAGTGGTATTCTATCCGAAAATGAAACAGCCAACACTTTGTCTGAACTCCAAGGAGCATCTTACCTTCAGAAAGATGCTGTCACAGCCTTTGTTGTTGTCAAGGACATTGGAAATGTTGTTGTCATGGACACAGCTGTTGTCATGGGTGGAGAGAAAGATACTGTCAACACAAGACCTACTGTCACTCTACATCCCAAAGATGCTGTCATGCCAGAACCTGATGTCCTCACTCCAACTGACAGTAACATTCCTGCCAAAGATGTTGTCCAGTCCTCTCAGCCAGATTTTGATGTTGTACTCCTTGAGGATGCCTCTGATGATGACCTACCTTTTGCCAAACTCTTGAAGGTACATTCTAAATCTTCTCCTTCAATGCATGTTAGTACTGCTCATACCCATGCATCTAGGTTGAGTGAGGGTGTGAAAAAGAAACGAGAGATAAAAGAAAAGAGAGGTGAGCATAAAAATGAGAGGCAGCCAAATGAGCTGGCAAAAGGAGAGGGACTTGAGCATGTCCAGAGAGATCTTGAGGGAGCCCACACTATTCAGGCATTAGGCCTTGAGAGTCAAACTGTGAGGGGTGATGAGATCACTCAAAAACACCCTGAGAGTGTGAGAACCCTCATAGCCTCCAAGCCCCTTTCTTTTCCTTCCCCTCCAAGAAGGTTAAGGGATGGTGGCCCCTCTGCAAATTTTGGTAACAGGATCACAGCTCTGGAAGGACAATGTGCTACCTTGAACTCCAAGATGGACTCTCTCTCTCAACTGGTGGTTGATGGTTTTGCTGCTACTCAACATTCTCTACAGTTCCTTACTGACCTAGTAGCTGCCAACTCAACTAATGGGGAGAAGGTAGCAAGATCAGAATCTATATCTATTCAGGAATCAGGTGGAACTCAGGGGGAGCAAGTAACTGTGAAGACCAAAGGGGGAGCAAAACAAGGTTCTGGAGTCAAGAGTAAAGCAATGACAAAGGGGGAGCAAGTCAAACCAAGCAGTGGACAACAAATGGATAAAGCTGAAGATCTTGTTGAAGGTGACTTGGATGGAGAAAGGGTATTAATGTCTAAGGCAACTCAAGATGCACTGCAAAGAAGACCTGCATCTAGACACCCAATTCTACCTCCTGTGACATTTAGAGAACCAACTTCAGCAACTCAAGAAACTGCTCTACAGAAAAGATGGAGAGAAATGGAGGAACAAAATAAGCTTGGGAAAGGTAAAGGGAAACTGCCTGAATCCATCCATAAGGGACATACTTGGTCCAATGGTACTGAGTTTGAACAAGAAGAATCCAACACTATAATGGTGGATTACAGGGAGAGCACATTACAGAATCATGACACTGAATTTAGTAGTCTAGTGGAAGAAGCAATGAATGCTCCAAGCAACAGTCCAATCAACACCACAAAACTGCTAAAGGATCAAATCACCAGTGTCAGTGTAATGGTGAATGATGAGAAAAGATGGGATGTAAGTATCTACTTCACTTCTGGCATATCTTATTTCATCACAATGGAACTATTGCAGAGTCTGCCAGCAAAGGTGTTGTGTGCAATGAAGGGAAAGATCAAGGCAACTCAAACCCCATTCAATGAAGTTTTGAATATGCAAATCCAGAACATGATCACAGAGAAGCTACCTGACGTCTACACAAATCCACCATGTGTTTTCTACAGATCTACTACAAAGGATGGCACAAGAAGGAACAGCTTTATGAATTTGATCAGTACATCCAGGATGCAAACTGAATCAATTCTGAGAGTGTTAGATGGAATACTAAGCTCAAATGCCAATCCAGGAAGAGTCTTTGTTGTCCAAGAGATCTACAAAATGCTGGTGTTGAGAGACAAGGCACTGAGAGCTAGCGTGAAGGAGCTAATCTCTAGAGCCAATGCTAAAAGAGCTGATCAAGGTGGAAGCTGCCTCTATGATGTTCCTTTTCAAGATGATGATGATAATGATGAGATTGGAGGTGGTGAAGCTTCTGGAAATGCAAGAAATGCTGGTGGAAGTAATTCTGGGAATACTGGTATTCAATCTCAGAATGAAGGCAATAAAGAAACTCCTAGTCAAGATAAGAAAGATGATGGTACAACAGATGAAGAGGAGCCAAGAATACTGGAAGCTTTGGAGGCAAGCATTCTTAGATGTGATGTTGACTGCATAAATGCTGAAAAGGATGCTGTCACCAAAGGTACTGTCGACAAGGATACTGTCATAGAAGATACTGTCGACAAAGGTACTGTCAAGGAAGGTTCTATCAAGGATGAAGCCAAAGCTACTGTCAAGCCCAAAAGACTGAAAGCTAAAGCATAAGCATGGTTTTCTAGACAGAAACCTGCAGGAAAGCACAAGTACTTAGGAAAGGAAAAGGCCACTGGATTTGGGAGAAATCTTAAGATGCCAATTCAATCAATACCTCCTAACAGTCTTAAGATACAACAGATGCAATCTAGAGAAATCAAGAGTGTTGAGGTTAAGATGGATGCAAATCAAGAGGTCACTGAGTACATTCTGTGGTGGCCAGAATCAAGATCTGTCAGGGTGAATAAGGACTTCGATCTTGTAGCCACATCAACCAGTGGTAACATGATGGCAATAGATAAAAGGAGAATTGACTTCTTCAATCTGGAAAGAATGGTAGAGTTGTTGGAGAGCTATGATGATGTTCCAGAGCCTGTCATGGAACATATTCTGAAATATCAGGCTGATAGGGATGCTGAATTCTATCAGAAATTTGGCTACAATTTTGCAGATTTTGATGATGCTGATATTTCAACTGATCTACCACCTTCTCCTATACCATATCACTGGTACTATGAGTTTGATGATTTACCCACAGAAGAAGGGCAAACCCAATCCACAGAGGAAGGGCAACCCAAGCCAAGCAAAAGACCTGAATCTTCTCAATATTCTCAATATCAGTCAGAACTTGATAAGAAGGAAGCTGAACTCCTGTAAAGATGCAAGACTACCAACAAGGCAGAAAGTGAAGCTCCAAATTATCAAACATGTATGCTGGAAAATCCCCTAAGAATGAAGTACCTAAAAGAAGAAATCTATGTTTGCAGCTTTCACAAGCTAAAAACAACTATTCTGAAGGATTTACAGTATATGGTAGCTGGATCAATTCATCCCTTGGAGCAGATTTGTTCTGATGAGATAAAGGAAATATTAGAAAGGAGAAAAGGAGAATGTTCAAAGCTGGACAAGCAAAGGAGGACTCAATGCTTATCCTGGAAGTAGGTTCAAGCTTATTCATGAAGAACTCCACTTCAGAAGCTATCCATTTGATCAAGAGCAATGGCTGAACCTCAGGGATGCTAGTTCTCTTATCTCTCCTACTATCAAGAAGATAATTGAAGAAATAGAAGATGCTGCAGTCACTCCTGCTGAAATCTTTCTTGTAGAAGGTCTAAGAGGCTGCTTGGTAGAAGCTCTCAAAAGAGAGGATGTAACAAGACAGAAGAGGAAATCTCAAGCTAAGTGAAAATTCTTAATCCATTCTGATCTTGTTAGTTAAGTTGTCAGCATATATTGTAAATTTGTTGTTATTATCCATAAAAACAAATTGGGGGAGATTGTTGGGATTTATGGGTGATAGCATAGAAACAACTTAACTTTGTATATACTTAATTCTTGATTAAGTAGAACATACTGTCACAGTCAAAGTATGTTCTTGTAATCAGTATGCAATGTTATTTTAATTGTATAATTTAGAAGAAGTTCACTTGCTGTGTTCAAGCCTCAAAGAATGCATATTATATGGCAGCATGAATAAAGGTTACTGTCATAAGCATTGACAGTAAGATTACAAGAAGGCAGAATGTTGCAAGTCACGACAGCATATTTACTCTGACAGCAACATTGGCGGAAGACTACGCGACAACAACTTTAGCCCTCGACAGCAAGTTTGGAAACCTCGACAGCACTCTATGCGGGGAACTCATACTGTCACCAATAGAACATTCCTGTGACAGCAAGCTTTGCGGCAAAAGTAACTGTCTCGAGAAAGATCCTTGTTCTAGGTATCTTCTCAGTCAAATCCCGTGACAGTTTCAATGTTCAAGAAACAGGCGTGTTGCAGTATCCCTAAGCTGCACCAAGTCTGCAAGACTACGACAGAAGCTTCAAGCACTACAAAACAAAAGCGAATCAATTCAAAGAGCAAGGTCAATTCTCTATTTGCTGAATTGTTTTAGCTGGAAATAGAATGAATCTAGGTTGCTTTCTTTGTAATGTATATCTGTCATGTTAGCAATTTAGGAATGTCACATGGGTAGGCAATCTGTAAGAAGCTGCCACTTGATAATGACAGCAGCTTCACAAACCCGTATTGATAGTGATAGGATTAGTTTATACTTAGACTATCAATTCATTCTAGAAATGTAACGAAGACAAGTAAGTGTCTTGAAGAAAAACCGAAGCTCAAGAATTCTCTCTTGAGGTTGTAGCAACACTTTGCAAAATAAATAAAACATTTATTTTGTGAATCCTGTCTTTCGATTATACTGTTTGTGAATGCATACATATTATTGATAACATTAAATCTTAGTTTTGGTTGTTGAAATTGAGATTGAATTTTATCAGTATTGCATTCATCCCCCCCCCCCCCCCCCTTCTGCAATACACGAGGACCAACAAAATCTTTATGTAAAAAATCGTAATTATATTTTCTCTTTAGTTTATGGATAGTTCCAGTTAGATAATAATTATTAAACCATCATTAAATTAAAGATAATTTTGTTAGTTTCGCGTGGGCTGTAAAATTGTTAAAATATGTTGTCTAAAACTCAAGATAGAGCCAAACAGTAAAGTGATTATCTAAATTTTAATATTTTTTTTTAATTTAAACCAATTCTAAATAGGTTTTCTATATTGAATAGAAATCTTTATGTAAAAAATCGTAATTATCTTTTCTCTTTAGTTTATGGATAGTTCCAGTTAGATAATAATTATTAAACCATCATTAAAGATAATTTTGTTAGCTTCGCGTGGGCTGTAAAATTGTTAAAATCTGTTGTCTAAAACTCAAGATAGAGCCCAAACAGTAAAGTGATTATCTAAATTTTAATAATTTTTTTTTATTATTTTAGCACCAATTTAATTTTTTTCCTAATTCTTTTAAATTTATAAATTCTATGTTTATTTCAATAAAATATTAAAATCAATTTAAGAAAAATTAAAATCGATCTAGTCCGTGTACGACCACTATACGATCAAATTAATTATTACAGTTAGATCTTAAATAGATCGATGAGAATTGTTAGATCTAATATTAAAAAGTGTATCTGATTAATAATAGAATTATATTTAAATACTAAAATGTGTATTTTGATAATTTAAAATTTTTCTATGTAAAAATTCTTAAATATCTTTTCTCTTTAATTTATGTATAGTTCGAGTTAGATAATAATTGTTAAACTAAATATCATATAACAATTCATATCGATTACAATATTAAAAATTATCAATATAATGCTCATGTATATCATATAACAATGATACATGTGACCCTGCGTTATAAGAGACTTAGGAGAACTCCTCGAATAAATTTAAACATTTTTTTTCTGAAGGAACATAACAATTTGATTAATCCAAATTATAATTATATTATTTTACATATATTAAACATAAAAGGATAATATCAAAATATTATTAAAATATTGAGGGTTTCATATTCATAAACAATAATTTTGAATATAATACTTAACCATCTTTTCTTTTCGGTTTATGGGTAGGTCTGGTCAAGTTAGATAATAATTATTAAATCATCATTAAATTAAAGATAATTTCGTTAGTTTCACATAGGTTGTAAAATCGTCAAAATTCAATTTCTAAAACTCAGGATAGAACCCAAATAGTAAAGTGAGTATCTAAATTTTAATAAATATTTTTTTATAATTGTAGCACCAATTTATTTATTTTTCCACTAATTCTTTTAAATATAGAAATTTTATCTTTCTTTCAATAAAGTATTAAAATAAATTAAGAACAAATTCAAATCGATAAAGACTATAATAATATGAGAATAAAATTTTATATAATCATAACATAATTTTTATACTGTTTAATAATTTTAAAGTAATAATGTATTTTAAAATTTTATATACACTATAAATAAAATCGAAACATTAAAAGTAAAAGCAGTTAATAAGGACTATTAGATCTTAACTAGATAAATGAAAATCGTTTGATCAAATATTAAAAAAGTGTATATTATTTATAATAGGATTATATTTAAATTCTAAAAAGTGTATTTTGATAATTTAAACCAAATATATCAAATATAAATAAGTTTTCTATATTGAATAGAATTCTCCATGTAAAAAATTTGTGACTTTCTTTTCTCTTCCATGGACAATTCCAGTTAGATAAAAATTGTTAAACCATCTTTTAATTAAAAATAATTTAATTATCTTCATGTGGGGTGTAAAATCGTCAAAATCTGATTTTTAAAACACAAGATAAAGCCCAAATTAGTAAAGTGAGTATTTAAATTCTAATAATGATTATTATGTCATCATTATTTTAACGCCAATTTAATTACTTTTTTCTAACTATTTTAAATTTAGAAATCTATGTTCAAAAATTAAAATCAATCTAAGAAAAATTCAAATCAACAAAGAATATAATAATAAGATGATAAACTTTTATAAAATTGTGCATCTTTTTTATCCTATTTTATTAAGTTATAGATCATAACTAATCAAATATAATTTATTATTAAAGAATAAATTATACGCAAATGGTGATTTTGTTTTATAAGCACTCATAAAGACCTAATTTCATTGTTAGCAGGACTATATTCATATTAAAAAAACCGTATTTTGAAATTGTAGAAGCTACAGAACAGACCTAACTTTTTTAACCTATATACATTGTAAATTATTAAATTCGAAACTTTAAAAGTTTGTTAATCAATTAGTATAGTACTTTTCTGAAAAATCGTACTTTACAAAAAATATTATCAAATAACCTATGTCTGAAAGAAAAAAAATGAAAAAAATTCTTTTTTTGTCAAACAAAAAACCTGTAAATTTTAATATGTTGTTGGTAGATTCAAATCTTAGATCATTCTACATGATAATTTTACTGTTATATGTAACGTTTCTCAACAATTTAATTTGAAAGATCCAACAATTATGGATTGAGTGATCAAAGCGACCACACTTATAAGAAAACTTTCATTATTTAGTCTTTAATATAATAACATAGATATTTACGGGATATACTATAAAAAAATGAATTTTTTACAGAATTTTGATCGTCACGGTGTACTACTTTAAAAGAAGAACTATAACAAAAAAATATATTTTAATTGATAATTTATTTTCTCAAAAGTTCAAAGCTTCCGCATCATTAACATATTACAAAAAAGAGTGTCTTATATTTTAGCAATAAATATTTAAAAATATTATAAATTAAAAATATTAAAAATATTAAGAAAAATTAATGATGTTATCCTAGTAGTTTGGTCCTTAATACCACCAAAACATTCTCAACCGTTAGATCCAATATTTTTAAAAACAGATAATCAAGATTATATCATATAAAAAGAAGTTATTATCTAAAAATGATATAAGTTAAAAGATATTATATTAGGATAGGATTTTCCAAAAATTTAAAACATAAAAATAGTTATAATTAAATAAGGAAACTCATTTATAACCAAAATAATAAAAATCGTTTAATCTTAAATAGATAGGTGAAAACCGTTAGATTTAACATTAAAATATGTATTTGGTTAATAAAGGTTATTCTAATAATCTAAACTACATATAAGTTAAGTAGATTTCCTAAATCGAATAAAATTCTCAACATTAAATTTCGTCACTTTATTCTCTTTTTAGTTTTAGAATAGTTTTTAATTGAAAAAGAACTATTAAACCACAACTAAATTAAAGATTATTTTGTGAATTTCATGTGAACCGTAAAATTGGCAAAATCTAACTTTTATAACTCAATATAAACAAATATTAAAATGAGCGTGTAAATTATAATAAATATCAAATTTCTAACTATAATTATTTTTGGCTAAATCTTTTTTAACAATAATTTAATCATGTAAACTAATAACTTTTAAATATTAAAATATTCATAAATAAATATAATTATAAATATTAAAAAAACAATTGTGTGTTGTATCGTAATAAAAATATAATTATAAACAGAATAATTATAAATAAAATTTAAGTAACCGTGCATCGCACGGGCTATAAGCTAGTATTATATAATAGACGAAACATTAAAAGTTTGGTTGGTGTGTGACTTAATTGCCCTTAAGTGTACTTTGTGTTTTTACTTAATTAACCTTACTTATTTATAGAAATATATTATTAAATAATAATATTACATATTTATAATCAATTACATTTTTCACATAAAATACATTATTTTTTCTAACAAATTCCCCTACTTTTTCAAATATATCACAGACAATTACCTTTTTTAACTAAAACATGTTAGTTTTTTTATTTTTCCTTACTAAAACCTCTCATTTTCCAAAAATATCACGGACAAACATTTAGTCATTTATTTTTAAACCTATTTTAATATTATAATTATTTTTTAAAAGTTTACTTATTTTGACATGTCTACTTATTTTTCTTAACAAATGCAATTACTAAAAATATTAAAATATAAATAATCAAATACCTATTTATAACCAATTTACCTTTTCAGCTAAAACACATTATATATTTTTTCTAATAAAGTCCCTCCTTTTCTAAATATATCACGGGAAATTGCCTTTTACAATTTACTTTTTTCTATTTTTCTCACTAAAATCCATTCTTTTTCCAAAAATATCACAGGAAACCCTTTACTTATTTATTTTAAAACGTATTTAAATACTTTTAATTATTAAATTTTTAAAACCTCATTTTCCAAAAATATCACGGTCATTTACCTTTTAAACTAAATATATGTTACATTTTTTATTTGTTCTTACTAAAACCCCTCATTTCCAAAAATATAACGGGCAACCCCATACTTATTTACTTTAAAATCAGTTTTAATGTTTTTAATTAATTAAAAGTGTTTAGCTATTTTAACATGTCTACTTATTTTTTGCACAATTACAATTAATAAAATATTTAAAAAATAATAATAATATAATAATATAACAAATAACAATCCGTGCATGGCACGGGTTTTAATCTAGTATTACTTATAGTTTATCAAGTTTATAATGCAGAATATTAGCGCGAAAGTTTCTAATTAAAATGTACAATTACTCAATTAGGAGCGAGATTATTTATAATAATCAATTGTTTTCATTATATTATATCCCATTACATAATAAGAGTAAGAGGATAATTAAGGAATATTATCATAGGTCAAGGATCAAATCCCATGAAATACATAACATTAAATATTTATAACTACTAGCCTATAACCGGTGCAATGCACGGGCCCTTAAAAAAATAATAAACTAAAAAATTTAATGTGAACAGAAAATATTAAAATAAAAGTAAAAATTAATATGATAAATTATAAAATAAGAAACTTAAATATTAATTGAAATATAAAAAAATACATATGGGCTGAGAAAGATAAATGAGGTATTATTATAATATTAATAATAAGGACAGCTAGAAAAACTAACATGTTTTAATTAAAAAACAATTATCCGTGATATTTTTAGAATTGTTTTAATTATATTAATTTTATTTATTAAAAAAATATGTTGACATGTTAAAATAAGTAAGTTTTTTTAATAAGGACAAATAGAAAAGTTAATATGTTTTAATTAAAAAAAGTAGATGCCCGTAATAGTTTTAGTTGTGTTTTAATTATATTAATTGTATTTGTTAAAAAAATGTGTTAACTTATTAAAATAGATAAGTTTTTTTAAATAATTAAAATATTAAAAAAAGGTTTTAAAATATATAAGTAAGGGTTGTACTTGATATTTTTGGAAAAGAGATATTTTAATGATAACAAATAAAAAAGATAAAATATTTTAATTTAAAGGTAATTTCCCGTGATATTTTCAGAAAAGAAGCAGATTGTGTTAGAAATAAATGTTGTAACTATAAAAGGCAATTAGCTAGATACTATTTTATATTATTTTATTATTTATTAAATAGATTATTAAAATATGTTTTAAAATAAATAAATAAGGATTGCACCTCATATTTTTAGAAAATGTAGATTTTAGCGATAACAAATATAAAAGATAATATGTTTTAATTTAAAGGTAATTGACATAATATTTTTGAAAAAAGAGTAGATTTTGTTAGTTTTTTTTTAATTATAAAAGGCAATCAGCTAGTTACTATTTTTATATTATTTTATTATTTATTAAATAGAGTATTAAAATAGGTTTTAAAATAAATAAATAAGGATTGCACCTCATATTTTTTGGAAAACGGAGATTTTAGTGATAACAAATATAAAAGGTAATATGTTTTAATTTAAAAATAATTGTCGTGATATTTTTGGAAAATGAGTAGATTTTGTTAGAAAAAAATATTTTAATTATAAAAGGCAATCATCTAGTTACTATTTTTATATTTTTATCTAATTTATTAAATAGAATAAAGTACCGAAAATCGAAAACCAAAACTTTTAATGTTTCGGTTTTAATAATATAGTATAGATAGTATAGATTAATTTTTAATATTAATATATTAATATATTAATAATATATTGATTTTATAATTTATAAAATTAATATATTATTAATAATATTAATTAATAATACTAATATATTAATATTAAATATATTAATTAATAATATGATAAATTATAAAATAAGAAACTTAAATATTAATTGGAACATAGGAAAAATAAATAAATAATACAAATGAGGCTGAGGAAAATAAATAGGGCATTATTAAAATAATTTTATTAATAATAATAATAATAATAATAATAATAATAATAATGATAAATTGAAAAACTAACACGTTTTAATTGAAAAAAGTAATTGCCCGTTAAATTTTTGAAAATGCACACCTAGAGGGGGGTGAATAGGTGCTATGGCCAACTATATCCAATTTTAAAATATTATCAAATGATAAACTGCTAACTAGTCAGCTAGCTAAGATGAACAATGCAATGCAGAATTGAAATAGCAGTAAGAAAAAACACCAAGAGTTTTAGCCAAGTTCGACCCCTATTCTCTATGGTCTACATCCTGGTCCCCTACCAAACCTGGTAAGAGAATATATTATTAATCACTATAAACACCGATTACAAGATTAATACATATATCTCCCTTCTTCCCTGTCACTGATAACAGCTAGCTGACACCCTTGTTCCCTGAATCAAATGATCTCTAAGTACTATACTACCCAAGTATAAACTTCTCTATCAAACTAATTCCCGAACCCTTGTGTCCTAGCTTGCAACTCAGCAACAACTCTTACAATCTGAACAATACAAACAATGAAGAGTAATACAACTCAAACTATAAACTCTAAATAATGATATAACCGTATATATAAAATAGAGCTCAAGTAAACAGATTTTGCAAAGTATCACAGAGTTGTTCTTGTGTGTTCTTCGAGAAGTTCAAACGAAAACAACCACACAAGTATTTATAAAGAACTATTAACGTTCGAATTAACCAATCAAACACCAACGGTCTTGAAACCTTTTCTCACGTTTAGTTTGTTTGATAAATTCGTTCATCAACGTTCACATAACGTTAACATACTGAAGTTTAGGAGAAAAGACGTTTAAGATATAAAACATTCAGTATATAACTAAAAACTGAGTTTAGAGAGTTTGTATAAGATAAGATATTTGAAAGATACAAATTCCTAATAATTAGGAAACCTGTTTTGAAAAAGTCTTTGTAAAAACTGAGCTCTAAAATTATATATATTACGTTTATATAATTTATAGAGTCCTTACATATCATGTCCTATAAAATCTCCATGAAATTAGGACTTCTGTTTTGACTTGGACAGTTTCTGGCGGAACAGTCTTAGCTTGCTGAAATGCACTGTTACTTCAAAGTTAGCTTGCTAAGATACTTGTAATCCTGCAATGTTAGCTGACTGATAACAAGTAATATAAAGCCTGCAACAAAACTGTTAAGACAAATATAGATACTGTCATTTCTTGTACTAACAGCTAGCTAAGATTAATATCATCAAAATCAAGGATTATCGATTTTTGGAAAAGAGAGATTTTTGTGAGAAAAATATAAAAGTAATAAGGACAAATAGAAAAGTTAAGATGTTTTAATTAAAAAAAAAGTAATTGCTCGTAATATTTTTGGAAAATAAAGATTTTAGTGAGAACAAAAAGTTATTGTCAGTGATATTTTTGAGAAAGAAATATTTTAGTGAGAACAAATATAAAAGTAATAAGGACCAATATAAAAGTTAACATGTTTTAATTAAAAAAATTAATTGTCCGTGATATTTATGGAAAAAAGACATTTTAGTGAGAATAAATATAAAAGCTAATATGTTTTAATTTAAAGGTAATTGTCCGTGATATTTTTGAAAAATAAGTATATTTTGTTAGAAAAAAAGTGTTTTAATTGTAAAAGGCAATCATTTAATTACTATTTTTATATTATTTTATTATTTATTAATTAGAATAAATGACCGAAAACTAAAATTTTCAATGTTTCGATTTTAATAATACTAGCTTAAAATCCGTGCGATGCACGGATTGTTAATTGTTATTTTATTATTATATTTTTAATATTTTATTAATTCTATTTGTTAAAAAAATAAGTAGACATGTTAAAATAGCTAAATAATTTTAATTAATTAAAAACATTAAAACAGATTTTAAAATAAATAAGTAAGGGTTTGCCCGTTATATTTTTGGAAAATGAGGGGTTTTAGTAAGAAAAAATAAAAAATGTAACATATATTTAGTTTTAAAAGGTAAATGCCCGTGATATTTTTGAAAAATGAGGTTTTAAAATTTAATAATTAAAAGTATTGAAATTCGTTTTAAAATAAATAAGTAAATGGTTTCCTATAATATTTTTGGGAAAAAATGAATTTTAGTGAGAAAAATAGAAAAAGTAAATTAAAAATGACAATTTCCCGTGATATATTTAGAAAAGAATGGAATTTGTTAGAAAAAATCTATAATGTGTTTTAGAGTAATTTGTTATAAATAGGTATTTGATTATTTTTATTTTAATATTCTTAGTGATTGCATTTGTTAAGAAAAATAAGCAGACATGTTAAAATAGGTAAACTTTTAAAAAATAATTATAATATTATAGGTTTAAAAATAAATAACTAAAGGTTTGTCCGAGATATTTTTGGAAAATTAGGGGGTTTAGTAAGGAAAAATAGAAAAACTAACATGTTTTAGTTAAAAAAGGTAATTTCCATATTTGAAAAGTAGGGGAATTTGTTAGAAAAAATAATGTATTTTAGGGAAAAAAGGTAATTGATTATAAATAGGTAATATTATTATTTAATAATATATTTATATAAATAAGTTAGGTTAATTAAGTAAAAACACGAAATACAGTTAAGGACAATTAAGTAAAATCACAACGTACCATACCGATCAACCAAACTTTTGATGTTTCGTCTATTATATAATAGTATATTGATAGTATAGATGCGATTCAAAGTTAATTATTAAAACACAGATCGTTGCGCTCAAGGATAATTTTAAATTATACATAGGTGGTTTCGGATTTCAAATCTACTTTTCAACATCAAAGGGGAGTCATCATATTAATAATTAAGGATCCAGAACCCTTTGCGTTGGCTTATGGAGATACAGGCATACAGCTTACATGAGCGCACAATTGATTTTATAAGCCCAAACAACCCACAAACTAATTATTAAACCACTAACACCGGACCAGAGCTCATCATATCTAATATTTATACAATATATAATAAATATATATATAATTTTATTAAAATTCTAAGATAATTTATGATTATACGATAAGTCAAATATGGATATAAAAAATAGATCATAAATTTTAATAAATATTCTAATATTAAAAATTAAGTTTTAGTTGAAAAAATTAATCAATTATGGATTAAAACTTATCCATGGACCAATTAAAATTAATGTGTTGATGTTTGAGTTCCATTTAGAAAGGTAATCAATTATTGGTTAAAATTTAATTCAGGGTCCAATCGAAATTAATGCTCTAATGTTTGAGTTATTAAAATACATAAAACTCGACTCAAAATATCGGACAATTGAAATTAATCTCATGTTCGAGTTATTATTAAAATACATAAAACTCAATCCAAAATAAATACAGACTATAAAAGTCTTAAAATAAATATTTTGCAAAAATATCATCTTTTCAAATTATTTTACAAAAATACGTTCTGCAATTGCAACCACATATGCCTTCATGTAACATGTTGCACAACAATATGCAAATTCAATTTTAAATTTTTTACAATTCATCAAAATCAACTAAATTCTACCAATAGGTTGCATTTCATTGATTTGATTGTATAACGTATTTTTGCAAAATATTTTCAAAATATGGTATTTTTGTAAAATATTTTTTTTAAAAATGTATTTTTACAAATATTTTGAGAAGTTAGTAAAATCACAAAAAATACTTTTTAAAAAAATGGTATTTTTGGTAAATATCCTAAAATATTTTGAATTGTTAGATGAAATGATTCTAATCTCTTAATTTAAGCATTTAATAATTGTTATTAGATATAACTGTTAGTTGACGTCAATTAAACTAGATACAAATTATATTAATGTATTTTTATTATAATTTACTATATATCTACATAATCAAACTAACTACAAATTTTATAGTGTTTGTTTATTATTATTTTACTATGCATTTGTTCATACAAGGTAAAAATGAAAAATCATTAAGAAAATCAATACTATTACTCAGTTCCATATTATTATTATAATTTATGAAGAAAATTCGCCTTCACTCATAATTATAAGCTCATTAATAAATTACATCTTAAAAATAGTCATTAAATTAAAATTTTAATCTTAGTAAAATAAAGTTTAACAATATTATCATATTATTGGACGTGAACAATATGTTGAGACAAATAAATTAAAATATATGACCATAAACATGGTCGAATGTCTCTCATGAGAACTTTTCTATTCAATTATCGATTTTTTTTACCTATATTTTAAATTTTTCTGTATGAAAATTTGGTTTTTTAGTATTATGTTTCAATAGTATATACATGATATATGTACTATGTGGGACTACAATTATGATTAATTTTTTGAAAATCTTTAATAATTCGGTTTGTATTTTCCGCGACTACAATAAATTGTTAGATTGTACCTTTCAAAAAGTTGTGTATTCGTAAGCATTGATTCTCCACAATGCAATATCTACTCGACAGTTTTGATCAAGATTTTTTTTTTTGAATAATTAGGATCATATGTCATATAAATAAGTATATGGTCTAACAAATCTCGGGGTGAGCGAAAATTCAACTGGAACAAAAGATAATTTTTGATTTATCTTACCGCAAAGTAATTTTTGATTTAATGTGTTCATCGAATTTTAAATATTTTTGGTTTATGATTATTTATCAATGAATTGTTTTGACTTTAGAAAAACAAGGTCGAATGTATATTTTAGACCGGGAGATAATAGAAACAATATATACTTTTTATTTCAAATGATTGATAATATCAAGAAAATAAGTATAACTATTTTCAAAATTATGAATATGTTGCGTAACATTAATTTTATCCTAAATTTTATTATAAACTTGGGAATACTCATTATCATTTAGCAATATATTTAAATTTAATATTTAAAACTTCAAATACTGTATATACAAAGATTTAATAGTTAAATTTGATCAACATCTTATTAAAATATAAAATATATACTGTTATTTCTAAAAATTTATGCTTGATTGAAGTTTTAGTGTATACATTTAACATATTTAATTATTTTAATTTAAATACATCGTTAATCCTAATTATTTTATAACTAATTTTAACATGTATAATATTCCAAAATACATTTTAAGTATATAATTATCTTAAAATATATTTTTATTTAATTATGTCTTTACAATAAAATAAATATAAACAAAATATTAAATAATCTAAATAAATAAGAAGATACAAAATAATTATATATACTATTATATAATAAGAGTAAGAGGGATAATAAAAGTGTACTACCAAAGGTCAGAAGTTCGACTCTCATCGACAATATAATTAATATAATATACTATCTTATAGCCCGTGCAATACACAAATATTGTTTTTTAATATTTTTTATTATATTAATTTAAAATTTTATTAGTATTCATATTCTTTTTAAAATTTTAATTTTATAAATATTTGTAATTCTATAATTTAATTTTTTAAATATATTGTTGGTGAATTTCGAATCTTGGGCTTTTACAAAAATAATTTTTCTATTAACATATAAAATATTACTTGATATTATATTAAACGTTTCTAATCTATTTATTTTAAGATCCAAAGATACTTACTTTTTTGTAGTATTATCGCCCCTTAACGACAAAAACTTTGAACTTTATTTTTCAATATATTTAGAGATAAAAATATTAATTTTTATATTTGATAAATCGTTGATGGAGTTCGAACACCTCATGATTTTCATCTATTTATTTTAAAGTTGAACTATTCTTATTTTTTTTATGTTATTATACCGTGATGACCAAAATTATGGATAAAATATACTCCCTCTGTCCCAGCAGATTGTCAACACTTTCCTTTTAAGAATATATTTTTAGAAGATTGTCAATACTTTCCTTTTAAGAATATATTTTTGGATAAATTATTTTGTGCATTTACCATGTGCAAAAGAGATATGTTTTAGGTGTATTTATTCAAATTTATATTATTCAAAATTCTAATTCTTTGTGAATTTTTGAAATATGTAATATTAATATGTTATTTAGGTGATTCAAAACTTAAATTTTTGTTAGTATTTTATGAATATGAGAGTAAATATCTCGACTCCTAAGGTAGTAATTGATCATTTCAGTGTAAAATTCTCAATGTAAAAAATTTATAATTTTTTTCGGTTTCAAATAGTTTCAATTGTATAATAATTGTTAAATTATATTTTCTGAGCTTCGTGTGGGCCATAAATAGTCGAAGTTATAAAATAAGCATTTAAAACCTAACGAATACCAATTTTGTTATTTATTTCAACTTCAATTTGGTTACTTTTCTTCTCTAATTTTAACAAATTTAGAAAATCTTTATTTTATGCGATGAAATATCAAAATTAATCTAATATAATTCCAATTTAATATAAAATATAATTAATATGAGAATTAAATCATATATATATAATCTTTTATTTATTTTTTTTGAAAAGTTATTAACAATATATTATTTATTATACAATAATTAATATCCATTGGCTAAGAAAAAGTTTAATCAAAAAATAATCAGCTACAAAAATATAAATCTAACTCTTTTTAAAACAACAAAGGGAAATTAAGTTAGATGAAAAATCCAATCTAACAAGTATTTTATATTAATAAATTTATAGCAAAAAGTAAATTTTAATAATGTTATTTTACATTAAACTTTTAATAAATATAGTACATTTATTATGTTATATAATTTTTAATCATTTAGTTTCTTCACGATGAAATGAAAAATAATTTATCAAAATATAAAGAATAAGATAATAATTTTACAATTAATTCGTGCATTACACGAGTTATAAGCTAATAAAATTTTATATATTATAAAATTATATCCTTATATATGATAAAAGTACGACAGATAATATGAGGGTAACGCCATGTGTACCGAGTCTTCTTAAAAAAAAATTAGGTAATATATTACATTTGTTGTATACATTCTTTTAAATTAAAATATTCTCATGTGTTTTAAGTATTGACTCAATATGCATATAATATGTCCAAAATAATTGTCATAGAGTTCGCAACTTTATATAACTGTACTACAATTTGGCAACGTATAAGAAATTATTAAAATTAATAATGTAAATTAATTTTTCACTTACCTATGCTATGAGATTATAGTTAATGGTAAATTAATATATTAATGAAAATTGTGAAAGGAAAAAATGTTATTAAATGAAATTTTAATCTAATTATTTTGTGTTACTGACATATGGATTTACATTTACATGACATCTACTTTATATAATAATTCTTAAAGTTTTTCAATAAATTAGCTAATAAAATCTAGGAAAATTTCCCTCTATACTTCATTTTATAATCTTATTTCTAATTTTACTACCCTCCATATCTTCTTTCAATTCTATACTTTTGTTTTTTTTTTAAATACGTCCTCTGTTTTTCTCATTTTTTCGATATCTTCCATCTTTAAACTGTAAGCTCCATTTCCCCCAAATTCTCGTGTCCCACCTCTTGTACATTCACATGTATCTATATCTATATACAAGTCTGCTTCTACAATTTCAATCACCACAACCCATCACCTCATGCTGTTGTCCAATCATCATCACCGACATGAAATCCGGCGTTGATTTTCCCGAAACCGTCGATTCCCTAATCTTCGACGGTGTTGAGATGAATCGACGCTTCCTCGTTCTCGTCTATTTGGTTTTAATGGCCCCGTTGGGGCAGTGACTTTTAGTAAGTATGATTTGTATCAAATTGATTGATGGTGATGATGATGATCATAGTTGATTTGATTTTGGTTCATTGTAAAGGTTGCATTAATTTTGGTTGTTTAAGAAGTTTCATCTTTGATTTATGCATATCAATTGTTCAATGAATGGTACACAGAGATAAAAGTTGCATTGGTTGAATTTGTACTTTTTTGCATACCAATTACTTTGGATTGCAGGGGTTGCAAATCGACGTTTGCAAACTGTTTGATAAAATGTCAAAAAAAAAAATACTAAGTTGCATATTAATTTGTAGAGGTTGCAAACCAACGTTTGCAAACTGTTTGATAAATGACAAAAAAAATTATTAAGTTGCATTTTGGGTTGCAAACGCTGTTTGATAAAATGTCAAAAGAATTACTAAGTTGCATTTTGGATTGTAGGGGTTGCAAAACGTATTTTTGAAAATAGTTTTAAAAAAATATATTTTTGTAAATAATTTTCAGAATCAGCGTATTTTTGAAAAAAAAGATTCATAATGAAGGTATTTTTGAAAACCCCCCTAAAATCTACTTTATAAAAGTTATTTGATTCTATATATAAAATCTACTTTATCAAAGATGTTTGTTTATAAAATCGTTATACCTTATAATAGATAGAATAGAAGTATTGAATTTAATATTAAAAAATATATTTGGCTGTTTGATTTTTGGTACTAATAATTTCAAATATTCGAATGTATATTTTAATAACTTTAATTAAATATAAATAAATTTTTATATTAAATAAAATTCAAGATGTCAAAATTCATAACTTTAGAGTCAGTTCAATTTGTCGTGGGTGGTTTCGGTTAACATTTAATTTGAGAATCAACACCTATAGGGGAGGGGTGATAGGTGTTATGACTAACAATGACCGATTTTAATTATTACCAAGTTATGTGACTGAAAAAGCAAAAATCAGTCTGTTTTTGCTGTCTGGCAGCTTACTGGATTCACAGATAATGTAAAGTGGCAGCTAGCTACGTTGTGCAGAAAATAAAGAACACACAGCAATTTTAGCCAGGTTCGACCTCTATCTTCTATAGGTCTACGTCCTGGCGCTCTACCAACACGGCAAAAGAATATATTATTAATCAAAGTGAATTACAACTACACGATACAATAATATATCTCCCTGATCTCCCAGTTACTGTTTGCAGCTTGCTGAAACACCTTGTTCCTTGAACGCAGCTCTCTAAGTACTATACTAACCCAAGTATAAACTCCTCTAGCTATCAAGTTCCTTGAACCCTTATTTCCCAAGCTCACAAAACCAGCAACTACCAACTTACAAGTTGAACAATACAAGTATAATCAATTACAATTGAAACTATGAACTCTAATCAAAGATATAAGATGTAATATATATTATAGCTCAAACGTATATGAAAGAATATATCAAATCAGTTCGAAAGTACTTGTGTTTTCTTTTGAAAGTCGTCCAACCACTAGAATGAAAACCACATAAGTCTTTTTATAATGAACCAAAGATTTTGAATTAATCTAACAACAACTAACGGTCGTGACTACCAAGTCTCACGTTTTTGTTCCTTGATTAATTCAAGCCCAACGTTCATAAAATAACGTTTAGAAAATCAGATGAACGTTTAGGAATAATAACGTTGAAGAAGAAGACACGTTCAACTAATATAAACCCTAGAAAATAGAGTTTGTTTAAAGTATAAAACGTTAAAACAACAAACTCATATTTAATATGAATTATATATATATATATATATATATATATATGAAAAGAGTTTTGAAAATATTGAGCTCATATATATATATATATATATATACGTCTTATATAAGTGATAGAGTCCTAACAATTTTGTTCCTAGAACATTTGCTATTAAATAGGACTGAAACTCTATCCGCTGGGATTGTTGCCAGCTTGCTGCCTGCATACAAAAACTTATCTGCCAGCTAGCTGCTACAACACGTTTTGTTAGAAAATACAAAGTCTTTATCTCCTGCAAAACAATGTTAGTCCACACAATACACCCAGCTTGCTGCTATAGTGTTATCATCAAAACATCAGGGTTTCAATCTCCCCCTTTTTGATGATTACACAACAATTTTAGGAAAGAATAATAGAGTTTGTTTAAAGTATAAAACGTTAAAACAACAAACTCCTATTTAATAGGAATTATATATATATATATATATATGAAAAGAGTTTTGAAAATATTGAGCTCATATATATATACGTCTTATATAAGTGATAGAGTCCTAACAATTATGTTCCTAGAACATTTGCTATTAAATAGGACTGAAACTCTATCCGCTGGGATTGTTGACAGCTTGCTGCCTGCATACAAAAACTTCTTTGCCAGCTAGCTGCTACAACACGTTTTGTTAGAAAATACAAAGTCTTTATCTCCTGCAAAACAATGTTAGTCCACACAATACACCCAACTTGCTGCTATAGTGTTATCATCAAAATACCAGGGTTTCATAATTGTGGATAATTCGAGTTGGATGTCATCGTTTAGTTAGAAAATATTTCAAGCATGTTATATTTCATTTAAATCTGATTTTTAAAAATTAAGATAAATCCCACAAATAATGAAGTGGACGCGTGAAACTTAACAAATATTAATTTTTTAACGGTTTTTAGCTTTAATTTGATAATGTGCTAAGAATTTGTTTGAAATTACTGTTAAAAATTGTTGCGATGTTGAAAAAGTGTTGTTATGTTCTTACGAAAATCAGATAGTTGTTTGGTAATAGTTTTGATAAGTGCATGTTTTGGGTATAATATAAAAAAAAATATTTTTGATAAGTTTTGATGTTGAAATCTATCCCTTACACTAAAAATAGTTTTTTTCAAAAGTAAAAGGAACATGCTTTGAAATAACCGTTGTTGTTGTCTGCAATATCAACACCAAACAGTACCTAAGGGTTTGACACTACTTAACAACATATTTAAATTTAATATTAAGTTCTATGTATATTATAACATATTAACATCCATTTTTCTTGGACAAGCAAGGATATAATTAAATTATAAGTCATTATAAATAAGAGAAAAATGTACATGAATGTGTCCCGACACTCTACCTAAGGTTAGTGTTTTTTAGTACAATTTCAAAAAGGCTGCATTTGCACAAATACCCTTATTTTTATATAAGGTTTCTTTTAACTTTAAGCAACTTACGTGAAATCTATTATATATATAATACAACAACATGGGGGTTTGTTGAAGCAATTTAAATCGAACTGACTATTTTACCCTTCTTTCCATTACATCATGTCAGGGTTAACTGACTATTTTACCCTTCTTTCCATTACATCATGTCAGGGTTATTTTGGTATTTTAGTATCACTATATTAATTACATATTATTAATTGTAGCAAAATTAATATACATACATACATACATACATATCCACATACATAGATACATAGATACATATACATACATACATATATACATACATACATACATGCATCATTTTATCCTTTTTTTCATTACATCATGTCAGGGTTATTTTGGTCTTTTAGTATCACTATATTAATTACATATTATTAATTGTAGCAAAAATAATATACATACATACATATATACATACATGCATGCATGCATACATCTATGTATGCATGTATACATACATACATACATACATACATGCATGCATATGCATACATACACACATACATACATATATACATACATACATACATACATACATACATACATACATACATACATATGTATGATATTATCTGACCATATTCGATAACATATACCAAATCTAATTATTCTATTATTTAATTCCACTATAAATATTTTCAAATTAAAAATTGGGAAAAAAATTATTTGAATGAAATTTATATATTAAGCATGCATGTGCATTGCAATTATTTATACATCTAATAAATCAAACTATAAATAACCTCTCATTTTTTTAAGTATTATAGTTGTATGGCACAAATATGTCCAAATCAATACAAAGATAACAAAAAAAACCATTTTATGTATATAAGTGTAATATAAATTTTTATTAACATTACTTATTCTATAACTCGTAAATTATTACACTAATAGATAAACGTAAAAAAAATTCCGAACAAATTATTAATTTACTCATATTTAAAGTATGCCCGTGCATTGCACGGGCTAAAGAGCTAGTTTCTTATAATATACTACTTCCGTCTCACTTTATGTGGATCATTTTGTTTTGCACGCATTTCAACACGCTCGGAAAAGATATTTATAAATAAAAAAAATTAATTTTTTTGTTTTGTATAAAAATATATGGTTTATATTTTTATATAAAACAAAAAAAAAATATTATTTACAAATATCTTTTTCGAACACATTGAAATACGTGAAAAAACAAGTGGTTCACATAAAATGGGACGGAAGGAGTACAGGAAGGAGTACAGAGTAGTTCTAAACCAAAATTTTGGAAGATTCAAACTCAACAAAATTCTTCTTAAACTCAATTCAATACAATAATAAAAGTTATTTAATACATCAAAATTAATATTTCCAACCCCCATCACGTATTGTTATATATTAAAATATCAAAAAAAACATATTTTTATCTAAAATTATTAAAATAATAAAATATTTAAAGTGATATGTGCTTCGCACGGGTTATAATAATAACTCGTGCAAGGTTATAAGCTAATTCTTAATAATTTTTCGAACCCAAAACTTGGAACTAGGATAAACCTCGTCGGTATCATATCTTCCCTCCACAAACTGTTGTTTTAAATACAAAATATTCAAAAATAATTGCCAGAAACAGAGGAAATTCTTTCACAAATAGAACCATAAACATTCACAAATTTAAGTAAATGAAACCATGTGGCTTCACAAGTCACTATTACAAATTTGATATGCATGCCTATAAACAATTCAAATCCTGAGGAAAATTAGTTGGATAATTTTTATTATAGCTGTCTGTAACATGATACTGGGTAATTTTGGTAGTAAAGTAACTGCACGTATAAACATTACAGACAAAGCTTACAATGAATTTTAATAACTATGTGCAGGTCCTTACAAATACGAAAACTGAGATTACTAAACCCTATTCCTACAGACAGTTTTCGAGATTACTAAACCCTATTCCTACAGACAACCCAAGCAAACCAGTTGGTGAACTGCTATGAACACTGAGCAACTCTTAAAGCTAATTACAACCAAGATGTACGTGCCATCATGAAACCGTGTATGTGGACAATATTTTTCCATAATCATAATGCTGTAAAAATGGTAAAGACTTGTAAGGTTAATACTACTATATTATGATGAGTAAATGCTTGTAGCAGGATTTAGGGATACTCCTATGTTGGCAATCTCTGACTATTAACCCACATAGAGCATCTCCAAGGGCAATAGGTAAAAATGGTTGACTATCTTGTTGGCTATAATGATTATGAAATATTTTTGTTAAGGGTAAGCACATATACTCCAATGGTCTTATCTATATTTCTTGTTAGGTAAAATTATACACAAGGGCTTCATTGGTTCAACAAATATAGCCAACCAAAAAATGATTGTCTATATTTTTTTGCTAAGGGCATATGGTTGGAGTGCTATACCTTTTACATATTATCTAAAAAGTGACACATAGATGCCACATAGATTATTTAGCTAAGGGTTTTATACCTTGGAGATGCTCTAAGTAACTACTAAAAATATATCACATGTATTCGGGATCCAATTTGGAATCTACAAATTTGATCTGTGATTTTAGCTCCCAAGAAAAAGGTGTACCAACTTACCTGGATGGGGTCGATGGGTGATCAAGAAGGCCCATGGCCTAGGTTAGTGATTTCCATTGCACATTAGGAGGGGCGCGGGCTTAAGGTCTACCCAAGAGGTAGAGCCTACATCATAATTTGTGTTAGGGGCGCTTGCGTTCGCGCAGCACCCGCCTAAGAAATTAGAAAGTAAATAAAAAGAAAAAGGTGTACCAGAAACATATAAATGAGATGTTCATTCAGATAAATTCTCTTCACCAATATTTGAGACTCTTTGATAACAAACAGACAAACACACACATTGCCATCGTTCTTGTCCTGCTATTACACATCTCAAATATCTAAACTTGCTAAAGATATGATGAAAGAGACTTTATCGGGCATGTGTAGGGATTGAGATATCTGAACAGTAATAGGCCTATAGAGTGACTTAAAGAAGATGAAAGTTCTAAAGAGATGGCAAGCTGTTATGGTAGCAAACTTCCAGAGAGATAAAGAGATAACTTCCGTCTCATACCAGCACCAGCCTTATCAACAGAATCACAAATTTGCTGCCTATATTCGGAGTCATTTTCATAAGTGAAGGGAATTTCTTTTTGCACCTCATCATCCAAATCAATTGTTATATTATGCAACAGGCAGCAAACAAGAATGATCCTTGGTAGCCTATCTTTATCAGGTCTCCACATCTCTCCATCAATAATCTTCCATGTCTCCTTCAACCGTGATAATGCCTTTTGTGCCACTGCATGTGTAGCAGTGTGCCTCCTATTAAAGCTTACCTTATATTCAGAAAGATTCCCTCCTTTGTAAGGAGTCAAGAGCCACGGTAACAAGGGGAATCCTATATCCCCAACTATATATTCTCTCAGTTCTGTTCCTTCTTGAAGTTTCATTGTCTCCCCATTTAGCCTCTTTCCTTCATTGCAAAGTTTGAAGAAGCTTGAGCTTTTGAATGCAACGGAGTCGCTTAAACTTCCTGGCCACCCAGTGACAATATCAAGGAATCTCATATCAGTGTCCACAATTGCCTGTAGGATCATACTGTGGTTCTTCTCATTGTCGAACCAGACCACATTTGATTTGTTCTTACTAGAAGGTAGACACATTTTGATATGCGTGGTGTCAATGGCACCACAACAATTTGGGAGCCCTCGAATTTTCTCAAACTTTGACTTGACCGCTGTCATCTTTGTTTCTGTTGAAGGCCACTGGATATGGTGGATTCCACTTTCTTCCATAGCTTCCACAAACTTCCAGGTTATATTACGAACAATTGCTTTGTTTACCTGAAGGGAATCACCAACAATTAATAATGATTCGCCTGAACTCAACCTTCTCAAAGCAACTGCTACTTGATCCTCAAGACTTAAAAGTTGTCCATTAATATCAGTGAAACTTGAAAACTTTGCCATCATAACATCCTTCACTAGTGAACAAATGTACTTAAACGTCCTTCTCGATATCTTGAAAATTAATTCAAAATTAGCTGAATCCTTTGATTCAGACAACGACCCTGAAATACCATAGAAAGTAGACATTAGTCTCTGCTTTATTTTATTTTGAGTGATGTGGAAATACTTCTCAGGTTACAGATTTAAAACTATAATGTCTCAACATAGACTTATTGATTAGTTTGCCACATTGCAGATACAGTGGGCAAGAAATCACGTGGTATGTTATTATATTAGTCTTGATAGTTCAGCTTTATACTACAATTATTTCCTATTCAGTGCGTCTGTGATCGGTCATCTGCAAAATTAGGTACATTTGCTCTACAGCTTTTCCAGCCTATGCCAAAGTTTTAATTAATAGTTGTCACAAATCAGAAGCCACTATCATAAATACAGCAGGACTAACAGATTATAACAAAATTAAATTTACCCCCTGCAAAGAAACATCATCAAAATCAAAGCTAGCCCGTCAAATTTCGAAGAATAGAGATTTCAAGCACGCCTAACTGCATTGTACACAATCAAGAACTTCAACAGAACACGGAACAACTTCAACAAAACACAAGAACAGAGTTAAACCTTAAAATCTAAACAAAGCTTATTGTTGGTGTTTAAAGCTTTTAATGAAGAACTAGAAATGCAGAAAGGCAATAGTGTTAATATAAGATCTTGTATTAAAACAAAAGATAGGATATTTAGGAACAGAATATATTACTTAATTATGAAATTAATCCTACTAATACCACTAACCACAGACAAATAAAAGAGAATTCTAGGAATAATTAATATCTATTCAATTAAACTTTCAATTAATCCTCATAATCACTCTTAATTCTAAGTTTTAAATTTGTTTGACAGATGTCATCATATCACCCTTGTAGCTGGAGTAAAACCGCTAAAAACTAATTCTTGGTGCATTTTGGCTAAAGTAATTTGTTGAAGCACTTCTCACCAACTTTAACTATTGGAGGACATCTCTCCAATATTGAAACAACAGTTCTCTTCGTCAGCAACATGTACCAAATTTACACTTTCTTCGGTCTTACTTCTACAGTTTTTTTTGCATGTCCAAATTTTTTACACTTGCAATATTGTGGTCTATCCTTAAGCCAAAGGTCATTTTCTTCAAAATCATGCTTCTTGTAGTGATTATTGATCACCATATGAAACCTTCATTTCATTTTTTAATTTTTAATATTTGGCTGAATGAGCTCTTTCAGATGTTTGATTTCTCAATATCTCATTTTTGTTGCCTTTGTTCTTGGTCTTGTAAAATAATAATTACTTTGCTAAAGCTAATGTACTAAGTTCTATTGATTCTACGAAAACCCTTTTTCAATTCATTCGGTCAAACATACAAACAATGTCTGTAAAAATTATGTCATCGAGTAGATCTTTTCCCATTAGTCAGAATTTGTTCACCTCCTTCATCAACCTATCATCATACTCATTTATCTCGTCTTTTTTCATGCATAGAGTCTCAAAATCCCTTTTGAGATTAAAGACTTGCATCTTTATTGTTCTTTATTGCCTTGATATTGTTTATTAGGTAATCTCACTTCTCAAGTATCTTTTCATATTTCACAAGTCATGATTCCTTTAAAAATTGATTATGAGACAACAACAAAATTTATAGATTAAGATCTCGGTCCTAAATGTTGCATCACTTAAGTTATCACTTCTCCTAAGATGGGTTTTAGGGGCATTTATTTGTCTTCGTTTCCATAATAAAATATGATAATAGTGAGGGTGAGGGTGGCAGGGAGTTGAACTTGTGATTGAGCTCTGATACCATGTTAAATTACCGATTCTCCTAAAATCTTAACATGGCTTAAGAGAAGGGCTTATGAGGATCATATAATAATATATTCTAACACTATCTTCCTCTCGGATTCAACCCACTTCCTCAAACCTAAACCGCTCAAATACATGTAAATCTACACTACATAAATAAGGTAATACACGTATCTAACCAAAATTCAACATGTTCAGAAAAGTTTCTATTTGATTAAGTACATAAATATCTAGACATAGGACAAAGATGAATTTATAACAACTCACTCTTAAACTATAAATTGGGGCTTTCAAGCGAGAGTGTCTTAACCAAGCAATCTTCAAAATACAAAAAGATTTTGGACCAAAGTCAAATATTGCCACAATATTACATAATAATACCCTCATTATTCACTTTTCAATAAGAAAAGGTTTTCAAGCAAGGATCCTAACAAGCAAGAATACACACATTAACCCATCCACCAAACACCTTAAGCTTCAAAAATAGTCGGTATCTTAAACTCCCATATCCCCAATAATTTCAAACAAGGGATAACTTATATGTGTTCATTGTTCCTTAATGAGATTGTTCATTTTAAGCTAACTAAACACTATCACACACATCTTGTCCTTAACAAAACACCAACCAAACACCTTATAAGGGAGCAAAGGAGATGCCACGAGATTAAGAGGTCATATAAAGGAAGCGAGGGAGATACCACTACACCGAGAAGTCCTTGGTTCACAGTTGACACTAAGATTGTGATCTAATCTATGGTATCTCACAAGATTGTTATGGTGATTTAGTGGTGCGAGTGAATAGAGTGTTGAAAACACAAGAGTTGGTAATTCAAGAAAACATACACAAATATGCATACAGACATACCAGTAAGCCTCTTGGAGAAATGGTCCCACCAATCAAAAGACATAGGTTGACAAGTAAGAGAAGGGGCACCATTGTCTTGAACCTCCTCATCCTCGTCCTTAATAACTTTGTCTGCTCTCTCTTTTCTCTTCAACCCTCTAATGGGTCCCATTCGCACACTCCAAAACAACCCACTATGTATACTTACAAAACTTGTAAGTAACAAAACGTGAACGGAAGGTTTTAGGGGTTAGAGGTGAAGATTGTTTGTTTATTTGTAGTGCCCGGTGGGTGTTTTTATAAAGACGTGAAGTTTCTCGGTGTATCGGTGCCCTTGCAAGCCCAAGGCGACTATATATACTTATTAAATTATTACTATTATTTTTGGCAATGTAATTTTTTTTTAATAAAAAATTAACGTTTGAATTTTTATTCAAAAAAAAAATTAAAAAAATAAGTTGGAAAGTATGCTATATATGAAGTTTAAAATGCGTACCGAGCAGTTAAAAAAATTATAATAAAAAAAATTGTAATGAAATAACAGAGACGGAGGAAGTACATTACAAGACTTAAATTGACAACAAATTATATTGCAAAACAATTTGAGTGGATTTTATATTACTATTATAATTTTTTTTTATTATATTTGTATGTTATAAATATATTTGTAAAGTGGTCTTTCTGATATCGTGTTCTACATTTTATTCTCCGGGGATATTTAATTTAATTTAATAATTTTGACAAAAGAGCAGTATCAAAAATTTACTTTTTCTATAAAGTATTTAAAATTTATTATGATTATGTAATAAGTTGAAAATTAACTTTAAAGTAACTTATTATTAATGATAAAAATTATAAAAAAAATAACTAAATTTGTAATTTATAAATAACTAAAGTAACTAAATTGTGTGAACATTTATTAAAAGTTCTTATTTCTTACATCATTTATGTAATTTCATTTGAATATGTCATGTAATTATATTTTTGTTGTTAAACTTTATATCTTAAAAGAAAATTGTGTTGAAGCTCATTTACATTTTAAAAAAATGACTTGCACAAACTTTTTATTTATTTTTGTCATGACTTGCACCAAATTTTATTTCATTAAAAAAATTCAAATACTTGTACACGTAAAAATTGCTACAACTGGAATAACTAGAAAAAAAAATAAGTAAAAATTGTTGCAAAACAACTCACAAAGCGCACATTTCTACTTATCCTCAAGCTCATCTTCAAGTGCACATACAGTAAATCATGGTGTTCCAAGCATATTTTTTTCCTTCCTCAAGTCATCATACAAGTCTTTCTAAATCATAAATCAAACAAATCAAAAATAGCACCTTACTGTATTTCCTAACAAGTTCAGCAACGAATCGATAATTGAAAAACATTCTTCCTACATTTAAATCATTAACCAAGAAAGTAACAAGTTTCGTATAGGATCTGAAAAATTGGTGTACATGGTACAACCCATGCAGGGCAGTAAAGATATCAAATGAATCCAGACAGAAATAATATGATATCACCTTGTTATAACTGGACAACAAAGGGTCTCTATGATTAACTTGCAATGGGAACCATTGAATCAGTGGTTTGTTTCTTCGGACAAGCTGAAGAAAGATGACCCTTCTCGCCACACTCGTAGCATGTTCTCCGCCTTATCTTGCCGCTAATAGTACTTGCATCAACACTACTATTATTAGCCCCAACACTGACATTGCTAACCTCAAAATTATTTCTTTTAACTGGGGCACTGTAAGCACTTGCTTCAGCAATATTTCTTTTAATCGGGGCATCGTAAGTACTTGCTTCATCATTATTGGCAATCTTATTATCTGGCACAGATTTCATAGAGTCGGCAGGTTGTTTATTTGGGCACTGAGAACTTAGATGGCCCTTTTCCCCACACTCGTAGCATGTTCTCCTCCTTATTTTCCCGCTGACAGTACCTACCTCGTTATTATTAGTATATGCTCCAACAGTATCAACATTCATATTGGTTGGCACATAAATTGTTGGATCAGCATATTGTTTATTCGGACAAGATGAAGAAAGATGGCCCTTTTCACCACATTCATAGCATGTCTGCGCCATCTTCCTGGGAACTGTAATTGTTTCAACATTATCAGGAATGACCTTGGCATTAGCAGTACTGGCATTAAAGTTATCACCATTTTTACTTGTCGACAGAGCTTGCATTGCATCAGCAGCTTGTTTCTTTGGACAAGATGAAGTAAGATGACCTTTCTCACCGCACTCATAGCATGTTCTCCTCCTTATCTTTCCACTGACAGCACTCATGTCAACATTATCAGTTTTCACTTCATTACTGGTCGGCAGAGATTGGATTGAATCAGCAGCTTGTTTATTTGGACAAGACGAAGTAAGATGACCCTTTTCACCGCACTCATAGCATGTTCTCCGTTTTAGCTTACCACTGACTGCACTTGTCTCCACATTATCAGATTTTACTTCAAGATTTTCTGCAATCCTACTAGTTGGAACAACTTTAGCATTGGGATCTGCCTTATTTGGAACAACTTTAGCAGTGGGATCTGCCTTCTTTGCAGGAACTGCACATCTTATTCTCACAGGTCTTCCACAAAGAATCTTTTGATCCAACTTCAATGCCATTGTTACATAGAGGCTATCTGTAAAATCCACGTGAGCATAACCACGGAATTCTTTCGTTTCCTTGTCTTCGCCAAATCGAATAGATGATACTTTAAAGTCTACGAAAAAACTTTTCAAATCTTCCTCAGTTATATCCCAGGACAAATTACCAACATATATCCTATTGTAACCCTCCACAATTGCAGGCGAGAAATCAGACACTTTTTTCTCTATAGTTGTCTTGCAAGGCTGAATTCTCAGAAAAAGTCCACCCCTGCGATAAATGAACGTGGTGAGATGCCAAGTAAGATTGGGGCAGAAGAATGACAATTGATGATATGCAAAATCTTACATGTCAGCACCATCAAGAGCCAAAGCTCTTTTTGCTGCTGCTTCAGTCTGCAAAACAACAGAACGTTATGAGTAAGGCGTAAATCTATGGGCTGTAAAAATCTCACACACGATCTCTAGCCGCTAGTTCCCCTCTGGTTGCAAACATCTTTTATCTTAAGACTTAAGGTGTGACTTTTGTGTTTAATGGCAAGAAAAAATATATAAACTACCAAAGCACAGGTCTTCTCGTTTGGTATGAGTCTCAAAACATTTCACAGAGCAAGGATTAAAAAGCAAACTGATCTGATTACTACAGACGTGTTAAAGCATCTTTAAGAAACTCTTAATTCACTCCATAATAAAAGGTAAAAAATTGGCGCCAGTAACTTAGTACATAGATGACTGTGTCCATCAATGGAAATACTCCTTAAATTCCTTACTTATTTTATAGTTAAAACTTAAAAGTACAATAGAAAGTGGAGAGAGAAAGAAATTGTCTTCAATAACTTAGGAGCAGGAGGCTCCTTAAAAATGAGGAGTGAAGAATCTTAGTGATTTGAATAGGCACTAAGAGTCTCTGGAGTAACATTCTAACATTCACTCTTCGAATTATAACTTAAAGAGCCGAACTAAGGAGTCTGTTAAAGATGCTCTAAGAATTCCACCATAAATTTCACCCAATTACCACAGACTTAAAATTTGGAACAGATCAAGTAAAGGATTACCCCCAACCAGTGACACAGTCAAATAGAATCAGACTCCACCAAAAAGGTAACATATAATGATCTAACGCCCTGCTCCCGAGTTTTTTAAAGGGAAGTAAGTAAGTGGTGTGGAGGTAAAATACTTTCATCCCATTTTTGGGGTGAAAGTTTTGAAGTGAAAGTATAAAAATTGCATTTATTATCACTTGTTTTCGTTCCTTTGAAAAACTCGGGAGCACAAATATGCGAAAGTGAAACTACTTTACTTACCCTCCACTTGCTTTCCACCCTTTTTAAAACTCGGGAGCAAGGTGTAAGCAATTCTTTTAAACCTAAATACATTAGTGACCAAAAGGTAACTAATAATGATTTAAGCAATTCTGATGGAAAAAATTGTCAGGTTATAGACAGTATGACTGTAAAAAACCAAAGACATGATGATATAGCATCTGGAAACAGAAAGCTTAGATATATCCTACATTTCAAAAACTGTCCTACAATTGGTTACGAGAGGATGATTTTGTAACACATGATATATATGTTCATGTGATAAATAATTATTCTTCCTTGCCTCTTAATTCTACCAGTTTTCTCTTATCTTACTTTATGATGGTAGGGTGGATACATTCAACAAAGAAGTGACCAAACTAGTAATCTAGTATACAAGTTTCATTGCGTAGTACAAAACTCTCAGGTTATTAGCATAAGCGCTTTTAAACATGATTTTACAGGGTCATGACAAGTTAAGCAGATGAAAAACCATCTAGGAGCTACCTTGAAACTGATGAAAGCAATTCCCCTAAACTTTCCAGTATCAGGAAACCTCATACAATCAACTTCAGTAATGGTGCCACAACTTTCAAAGAAACTACGTATATCCTCCTCGTTTGAGTAGTACGGAATGCCTCCAACATAAACTTTGGTAGAAACATCTGAATTTTCTTGACTGCAAATAACAGATTGTAAACATGAGCATCTTTAACTTAATTAATGCCCTGTCTATCAAAATATAATGAAATAAGATATAACACATGTAGAGTAAGATGAGGATAATTCTTATACAGATATATTTACTTATTATTTTTTTCTTGACTTTGTCTATCACGCTTGATAAGTTAATTAGGGATGAAATAATTTTTCCCGTTAAGGCCAAAAAGGCTAATAAGTAGACCCACTGCTCTAGGTTAATCACTTGCTCTGCGGCATGATATAAGAAAGGAACTATGCATTGTTGCATTTTCATATGTGTGTTTTGGTGTGCTAAGGATCTTAATTTAATTAACCACGGCAGCCTATTTTATTGGTGAACCACGTAAATTGTGATTTTAGCATGTATTCCTTCGATTTCTCTTGCTGTCATTTTACCCTAAGCCATCTTGGCGTCTAGTGGGTTCAGACTCTTGGTTCAATTTACTCCCTTTTTAGAGAGCCCCCAAAATTAAGAATCCTCAAAACCGATTGTTAATGAATCAACCATCTACACTTGTCAATAAACCAGACCCAAACTTCATCCTGCAATTATTGAAAATCATCAAAACTAATTTAAGACTTGCCCAATGAACAACTACAAACCTTAACATTCTCAAAGCAATAAACTTTAAAGCCAACCCTCAACAAAACAAATTAATTATCTTTCACGAATATCACCTTCATAAAAAAAGGGCATAGCAAAAGAATCAACATACATATCAATTAAAAACTATTCATAAGTAACATTTCGCTACAATTCATTTCAGCCTACAAGCCAGCTACAAAGCACCAACTACGGTAGTAGTAGTACTACAAATCACGTCACATTATCATAAATCATTGCCAAACTACTACAAATCATCATTCTTGCTATAAAATCTCACTAGTTCCCAATATTTACATGTACAACAGCAACACCTACATTCATAAAAATCACAAACCAAAACATACAAATCTAAGAAAAAAATATCGAAAAGTATTCATACCTATCATTAACCTTAATCACCTCAGCAACCCTATCTTCGGCTTTCGCAACCTCCACAATCTTCATCTCACCTCCCTCACTCTTCTTCTTCTTCTTCCCCTTCTTCTTTTTTGTCTTCTTCATCTTCCCCTTCACTTCCTTCACTTTCACCTCACCCTCCCCTTCTCCCTTCTTCACACCATTTTCCAACCCATCAAAACCCACTTTTTCCTCTCTCTTCTTCTTCTTCTTCTTCACCTTATTCACCCCATTTTCTACCCCATCAAGACCCATTTTTTCATCTAAGCCCAACCCATTTTCTTGATTTTCCAACCCATCAAGACTCAATTTTTCCTCTCTTTTCCTCTTTTTCACACCATCTAAACCCAGCCCATTTTCTTGATTTTCAATTGGAGCATCACTAGAAGTCACAACTCTGCGTTTAACTCGTTTTGACAATCTGGGTTTTTGAGTAAGTGAGCCAAGAAGTGATTGGAATGATTCTTTGGTGTTTTGAGATGAAGATATGAGTGAATCTGTTAATTGGGCTCTGATTTTTTGCTTGAGTTTCTTGTTTGATAATACCATTTTTGTGTATCTATAGGTTTGGAGGCGGGAGTGAAGAAAGAGATGAATGCCTAGGCTAGCTCAAGTGTTAAACCCCAAGAACAAAAGGGTATAAACCAGACTGACAGCTAACGACGTCGTTCTTTCTTGGAATTTTTTTTTATTTCACTTTCCCTTTTATATTTTAGTTTTTTCCTTAATGATACATACATGAATAAATCAGTGTTATAAAACCGATTAATCGCTGGATTGCACATCACCAAACTCATTAAGTTAAAATCGGTTAATTAATCATTTTTTCAAAAAAACGGTCAAAAATCGTTTGAAACAGTCAAAATCGGATTAATTGATCAAAAATCGGGCTAATTATTAAAAAATTATTATTATTAGAAAAAATAATTAAAAATTTAAAAGGTAGAAACTTGATTAAATACTAGGAAAAAAACTTAATTTTTTACTTATAATTATAATTTTAGATGCCTAAATCATAAATTCTCTTAATTTCTTCTCTCAAATCATCAATATACTTATATAAAGGAGAAGACGGGGCCGGTGAGGTGGCGCCTCTAGAATCGCTCCGTTCTATTTTTCTAATTTTCTCAATTTTTCATAATTTTTAATTTTAATAATTACAACTTCCTTATTATTTTCGAATTTGTAGGACTTGAATGAACTTTCTTTGATTTAGAAACAATTTTTAATTTAGAAAATTACAACTTCCTTATTATTTTCGAATTTGTAGGATTGATAGAACTTTCTTTTATTATTTTCAAACTTGATAGAACTTTCTTTGATTTAGAAAATTACAACTTCCTTATTATTTTCGAATTTGTAACTTGATAGAACTTTCTTTGATTTAGAAAATTTCTTTGATTTAGAAAATTACAACTTCCTTATTATTTTCGAATTTGTAGGACTTGCTATAACTTTCTTTGATTTAGAAAATTACAACTTCCTTATTATTTTCGAATTTGTAGGATTGATAGAACTTTCTTTTATTATTTTCAAACTTGATAGAACTTTCTTTGATTTAGAAAATTACAACTTCCTTATTATTTTCGAATTTGTAGGACTTGATAGGACTTTTTTTATTTAGATAATTACAACTTCCTTATTATTTTCGAATTTGTTGGCTCTTATGTTAATAATTGCAATTTTCTTAAATTCTATTTATTCTAAATTCAAATCTTTTTTATATTATATAAAGAAAATTTCCTGACGCTTTAAAATCATTCCAATCATATAAATCTGAAAAAAGGAAAGTTCTTAGAATTTTTTTTTGTTTTGGAAAGTTCTTAGAAATTTGATTTGGGCTTAAAGAATTATAAACATATTCCTAATATACAATGCTACTGAAAATCCTATATAAGCGATCATTGAAAGGCATATGTCTAGGCCTATTTGTAAACACCGAGGATTCTACTCAACTATTAATTAAGATGTAATAAGTAAATAATAAAAATCAAATGTCACAGGAATCTCAGAAGGTTATATCTGTCAAAGAATGAAGATTAAAGTCATCTATAGACTTGAAGTTATTCTACACTGGAAGAAGTTCATTTATTTGATCAAGCCTCAGTGAAGTATTCAAGAAAGTGGATCTATTTAAAGTGACAGAGGTTTCAGAAGTGTGACGGGAAAAAGTACAGGTTACAGTCCTTGTTTGAATAAAAGGAGAAAAGAATCACAGCTTAAAGTTAAAGATGAAGAACAACCATTAAAGTTAGTCGCTCATGAACCAGACAGTACATGGAGTGTCAACGTCAGTCAGTGGAAGTTCGTCATTAATTTCAGTGGTTCTAAGAATTAGTTTAATTCTCTTTTAATATTATTCTATAAGATATTTAATTTAATCTATGAATTAATTCTTTCAGAATTAATTCATATATTAAATTAATCAATCTAGATCTTAAGTAATTTAATGTATAAATTAATTCTCAGAATTAATTTATTTATGAAATTATTTGGGTCATTTATTTAATTTATTTAATCAGTGAATTAATTCTAATAGAATTAATTCATTTGTTAAATTAATTAAAAGTAGAATTTTATTAAATCAGTTTTTATCCTAATTCGATTTATACTAGTAGTACTATTAGATTTGTACTTGTAGTACTATCTATGATAGTACTACCGATAGTCCTACCAGTTCAAACTGGTAGTCCTACCGATAGTACTACAAGGCCTATTTGATAGTACTACCGAGTGTAATTCTAATAGAAATGCATTCAGTTGGATTGGCGCGTGGGAAGTAATTCTTTTGACTTGTTATAAATACAAGTACATGATCAAAAGAGTTAGCAGACATTACAATTGAAAAAGAGACAGAAGCAAAAAGCAAAGTATCATTTCTTTCTTCTGCAGTTTCAAGCGAACCAACCATAAGCATTCAATAAATCCTTGTAATAAATTCTAGACATAAATGTTATATCCAATCCACTAGGATTCAATTACTTGTATTGCTTTGACAATCTAGCGGATCATAATCCCTAGAATTTCAATCGAACTACTTTTTAGTATTCGATCTTTTTATTACAAAAATAGATAAATTCATGTCGAATTTATTCTAGATTTGTTTTAACAAGAACCTTGTAATCTGTGCACTGAATTGTAACACCTCTCAAGTTTAATAGAGTTTCTATTTAACTTGAATATTGTTTCAGTTTTTATTCCGCACTAATTTGTTCTAAACAGTTAAATCATTTAAAGGACAAATTCGATAAAACGGTATAGTTTGTATTCAACCCCCCTTCTACAAACTTATCAGGACCTAACAATCATCACATCCCCCAATACAATACATCGGTCTATACGTTTGTATCTTTTAAATCTTCTTTGGTCATCTATGAATGAATTTTGTGATAGTGTTAAGTTTAATGTATCAAGTTGATTATTGTGCATATACTCATCTGCATGTTAAATCCTCAACTCTAATTATTGTATTCTATTGTAGGCTTCTTCTTTACAATATATCTTTTACGATGGCTTTGGTATATTTTTCAGCTTTTTGATCATCAGTTTAGTCAACAACAGCGGCATCACGAGGCTATTCAACATAACACCTTCTGGTATTGGTAATCCATGCATGTAGGTATTAATGTTAGTAGTTGGATTACCTTTCTTTATATACACACTTTTTTTATGTTAGCATGAGTTATTAATCTTTAATTTCAGATGACACTGTAAATTATGTCACTCGTAATATTAACTTATCGGTTAAAAATTAATTTGCCAGGAGTATTAATATGTATTATAATTTTTTTTTTCATGATAGATTTGGTACTTAAGAGTTAAAATAATAATGTAGTGCGTGATGTTTTAGTTCACCTGAATTAGGATATGCGGAGGGTATAATAATTTTTTTAATGATGATTATGACATGGTGGTGAGGTGCAATAAGTTTTTTAAATAATTTTGGGACATTATTGACTACATTTTATTTATTTTTTTGAAACAAACTCAAATTTTATTGAGAACGCAAAGAATGAGACAAAAGAGTCTCCAACAAGTATGCGGAGGAGACGAGTACAAATTGTAGTTGTAGTTGTAGTTTTAATTTGATTTTGAGAAATAAGAATAGTTTTGCTTTGTAAAATACTTGATAGAAAGTCTGGTCTGAAGGCTAAGTATGTCGATATAACTAAATTATATTCTAATTTTCTATCATTGATTTTTGAAATTTTAATATTGTAACTTAAACTGTTTATATTGTATAAAATTACTTATTCGGTAATTTTATTCCAAATTATAGAATTGATTTATGCATGGATTTTTTAGTACTTTCCAACAAATTTATAAGGTTGTCGGACAAGATATCAAACATGAAATTTTCAAGTAATCATGATGTATATGTGTTCCATATTTAAATTATTTAATTTTTTATTATTACTATATTTAAGAATATTGAAGAAATTAGTATTTTTAATGATATTATAAATGGTTGAAATTTGAGGTAGTAATTAATACCTAAATGTTTATTATTGTATCTTATTTGTATTCTTTATCTATTTATATATGGTACAATGGTTGTTCGTTTAAGAAAATGTTAAACAAAATCGATATAAATATATATATATGGCTTATTTTATGTATATTTAATTTGTATAATATGATATTTACTAATTTATATAATATTATAAATATATTTTTTCCTTTTTTTCTTAAATACTCCATATTTAATTATAATATATTTAAATATATAATATATAATTATATATATATATATTTAAATATATTTAATTTATATATTTTACTATTTTTAACTTATTTGTATTTAGTGCAATGGGCGTCTACTCAAGAAAATATTACACAAAATCGGCATATAAAGTCTAGGTATATTTAAGAAATTCGTAATTTTTGTTATTATATTAATGGTTGAAATTTGAAGCGATGGTTAATACTTAAATTTTATTATTGCATAAATTTAATATTTTTTTTATTTATATGTATTTATTCAACGGATGTCGGTTCAAAAAACATGACAGAAAATCGGCATATAAAGTCTAAGGATATTTAAGAAATTTGTAATTTTTATGATAACACGAATAATTGAAGTTTGAAGTAGTGGTTAACACTTAATTTTATTTCACTGCATATTTTTGGTATTTCTTATTTATATGTATTTTTGATGCACGGATTGTTTATAATAGTTGTAGTTTTATTATTTATATTTTAATATTTTTATTAATTGTATATTTTAAGAAAACTAGGTAGGCATATTAAAATAGGTAAATTTTTTTAAATAATTCAAATATTAAAATAGGTTTTAAAATAAATAACTCAAGGTTTGCCGGTGATATTTTTGGTAAAAATGAGAGGTTTTAGTAAGGAAAAATAGAAAATCTAACATGTTTTAGTTAAAAAGGATAATTTTCCGTGATATGTTTGGAAAATTAGGGATTTTTTTAGAAAAAGTAGAAAAAGTAATGTATTTTAGGTGAAAAATGTAATTGATTATAAATAGGTAATATTATTATTTAATAATATATTTTTATAAATAAGTAAGGGTAATTAAGTAAAAATACTAAGTACAGTTAGGGCAATTAAGTGAAATCACAACGTACCAAAAAACTGTGCCGACCGATCAAACTTTTAATGTTTTGTCTTTAATAATATAGTATTGATGATTGATTATATATATTTGTTTCTTGATTTGTTTCTTATATAGTTAATATTTAAAATTTTACAAAAATATTATAGGGCCGCTGCGAAGCGCGGCTTAGTCGACTAGTTGATCTCTAATTGAAAAGTTTAACCTTCAAAATTTTATTTATTACAATTATATAATATTTTTAACATATTTGCATAAATATAAGATAATAACATATGTTTAGTTGAAATAACGAAACAATTCTAAGTATAAATATAATTTTATATAAAAAATATTATTAAATTTATTCTGATTAATCATTCCGATTAATCCCCGATTACACGATTAATACTTGGATGGTGTCTTCGCCGATTAACTCCGATTCCCGTTTATTACAATACTGGAATAAATCAATAAATACTCAAATGCACTTATATTAGTATTTAAAATATTAAAAAAAATTAGGGGTTTTTTCAGAAATACCTTAGTCCAGAAATTATTTTATAAATAATATTATTTTAAAAAAAAACATTTTACAAAGTTTAAAATTACTTTCAAAAATACGATTTTCAATTTTTTCAACCATATTTGCAAATAACATCAACTAAAATCATCTTTAATTGCATAATAGAATCATATTTCCAAACTTAAGCCGGTTTTCACAATTTACAAAAGTTTGTTGAGTCATGAGTAAAGTTAAAATTGTTCATTAAAACGTAAAAAAAATTATTGATTTTTTTAGCTAATAACTCATAACATTACTCAATCAAATATTCGGCATTACAAAAGTTCAACTTTGTTTGCCACTTTCCAAAAAAAAGAAACAATTGTTTGCCATTCATCCTCATATTTAATTTTGAGAATAAAATTTTTGAAATTATTTCAAAAAATTTATAAATAACATCTTAAATTTACCTAATTTATACAATTATATATAAAAATATTTTATTTCCTTAACATAAAATACATATAAAAATATAATATATATGCTTATACATAAATACTACTTATCATATTTATATTAATTTTAATTCAATTATCTCATACAAATTTCCTGAAATAATCTTAGAAAATACGTTGTCCTTAATTTTAAAATGGGTTAATGATCAAGTGAGTCTCTAAAGTTGGCTCAATGTATCAAGTTGGTCACTGAACTGAAAACGGTATCAATAAGGTCATTAAAGTGGGTTACGGATACATTCGATTAATTCTGCTAAATTTTTGTTAACGGTAAATGATGATGTGTTTAGTATAATCTGATGTGGCAAGCATCTGATAAACGTCCGTTAAATTAACCCTGGTATAATGTTTAACCCTGATTAGATATAATATGTAGACAAATAAAAGTGAAAACAATTCATTTTTCTAAAATCAAGTCATACGTCGCTATTCAACTTATTTGGGGGAAAAAACCCTAAAATCGCAGATCGTGTAATTGGAGTTCGTCTTGGCCGAGTATCGACAAATTGATGTTCTTTGTGTATTTCTCCATCTATACCAGGTACGATTAAACCCTAATTTCAATATTTAGGCGTATATCAAGCATGTCGGATATGGTTAATGTGTATGTTCAACATATGGTATGTTTGATTCTTATAAGCTTATGTATACTGGTGGGGTAACTAATGTAGTCGAACTTGATGCTGATGAGTTTTCTTTTAGAGACTTACAAGATTTTGCTACGAATTATGAGTATGACATCGAAACCTCTATTGTGTATTTTAAAACAAATGGTCGTGATTTTACTGATGGAGCTTCAATTGTGTATGCTGATGCATATGTTAGGAAGTTAACTGAGGTATGTATGCCATATGGTAGAATACAACTTTATGTCGACCACCTTCTTGATTTTGAAACAATTCCTGAACAGTCTGAGGTTTCAAAAAAAAATACCCCACTAATATATGAAGACAATGATGATGATTCTGATTCTGATTACAAAACTGAGACAGAGTCAAGTGAGGAATACACTGATTACTCTGACTTTGTAGTTAGTGATGAGGAGGAAATTGCGTTTAAAAAAACTGCAGGCTTTTCAAAAAAGGATTGAGTAGTGCCTTGATTAGAACTGAACCATTGAAGAAGGTTAGCAGTGAAGATGAAAGTTATGATAGTAGGGAATTGAGGTCATTAAGTAGTTCTTTTGAAGATGAAATTAGTAAGAAGGGCTATATTGGTGATAATTTGGCTCATGTGAGGAAGAAGAAAGAGAGACTACATACAAAAGAATTGCATGCAGAAGGGAGTATAAAATTTCATGTAGGTATGAGGTTTTTGTGTATGCAGGAATTCAGAACACTTGTTAGGGAGTATGGACTGAAAGAAAGAAGAGGTATCTATTTTGTCAAAAATGACGCTCAAAGGTGTCAAGTGATATGTGAGGAAAACTGTCCATTTTATATTTGGTGTTGCAAGGATAAGAACTCAGAAAATGTTCGAATAACGACCATGGTTGATGAGCATTTGTGCACAAAGCCTTACCAGAACAAATTAGCTTCTGTTAAGTACTTAACACAATTGTATGGTGATAAAATTAGAAAAAACCCTCAGTGAAGAGTAAAAGACATGATTGAAACTATTAAACATGATTTAGAGGTGGAGGTTCCTAGAATTAAGTGTATTAGGGTGAGGAAGGCTGCCTTGGAGGGGGTTTATAAAGCTTTAAAAGATCATTATACTAGGGTATATGACTTTGGTTATCAGTTGTTGAAAAATAATCCTAAAAACACAGTGAAGATTATGTCTTCAAGGTTGAATTTAAAAGATGAAGGTAAATTTCAAAGAATTTATATTTGCTATGAGGCTTTAAAGCAGGGTTGGAAGGCTGGTTGTAGACCCATTTTAGGTTTAGATGGGTGTTTTTTGAAGACAATTTGTGGTGGTCAGTTACTTTCAGCCGTATGAAGGGATGACAATAACCAAATGTATCCTATAGCTTTTGTTGTGGTTGAAAGTGAGAATACAGAATCTTGGAGGTGGTTCTTAGAGTTACTTTGAGAGGATCTTAACATTGGGGATGGTTATGGGTTCACAATCATTTCTGATCAACAAAAGGGGCTTGAAATTGCCATGAAAGAGTACATGCCTCATGTTGAACATAGGTTTTGTACTAGACATCTGTATTCAAACTTCAGAAAGAGGTATTTTTTAGCTTCTTTAATGTTACTGTTATGCTGAACATAGGTTTTGTACTATTATGTGCTTACTGTTATATTACATGTACAGGTTTCCATCTCAGTTATTAAAGAGGGCTTTCTGGACAGCAGCATGTGTAACTCATCTAGTGCAGCATGAAAGAGCAATGAAGGAAGTAAAGAAACAATCAAACCCTGCATATGAACAACTCAAGAAACTGGACCCTTAAGTATGGACAAAAGCACACTTTGACACTACATCTCAGGCTGACAATGTTGACAACAACATGTCAGAAAGTTTCAATGCATGGATTATTAATGAAAGGTACTTCATCCATCTTTACTTGTTTTAGTTTTTAATTTCATATTTTTTTTTCATGAGTTATATACTTGATTAATTTACATGCAGGTACCTTCTTTTGCTAACTATGATACAAGATATACATTTCAAGCTTATGACTAGAATCAACAAAAAAAGGGAAGAGATCTTGCAAAATGATTACATTCTTTGTCCAAGAATCAATAAAAAACTTGATTGAATCATTACAGAGTCAAGAAAATGGGATGCTACATGGGATGGTGCCAGAAAATTTGTTGTGAGTAATATAAAACTTTTTTAGCTAGTTATCTTAGTTTCCAAAGTTATATGCTGATTTGAACTCATATAAATCACAGGTTAAACATGGCACATATACTGCCACTGGCCCACTGTGGACCTTGTTAACAGAACATGTGAATGTAGGGTATTTCAATTGACTGCAATACCCTGTCCACATGTTGTTTCAGCCATTCATAGTAGTAGGCAACAACCTACAGCCTTTGTTTCTGACTACTACAAAAGGGATAGATATCTGCAATCCTATATATTAGGTCGAATACAATATAATCAAATATATATGAGAATAACAATTAACAAGAACACTGTTTATGAATCAATAAACTATAATTGTATTAACAGCTTCTCTCTTTATGATATTAAAGAATCACAAAGAGCTTCTAGGTTACAAGAATAATAATCAATGAATGCATCCCTTCTAGGGATAACCTATCTGTGTTTATATAGTACACAGCTACATACAATCCATCTCTAATTGATATTCCTATAAGTTAGCTATACAATTCATATCAATTAAGGATTGCTTCTTATCTTCTATTCCGTTTCCTTAGCTGTATCAATATATTCTGCTTCTTTCCATCTTCAGAATATATTGCTTCTAGAATATTCAATTCAGCACCGACAGCTAATTCAACTATCACCACGTCAGACTTTAACAAACTCTGACTGGCTTCAATGTAAACTCTGATGAGCACCTGTTGCTTAAACACTGATGAACAAATGTCAGCAATTATATCTAACAATCTCCCCCAACTTGTGCATAATAAAAATGTACAAGTTAAACAGATAATTGATGATGTCAAAACATATAACAAATGCAGTGTTTAAAATATATCAGAGTTTAACTTTATCTTAGAATAGAAAACATTAAAAACTTACAGTCAGACTTTACTTGATTTCTTCAATATCAGGCACTGTCCTGATATAGTCTGTAAGCAATCTTCGTTCAGCTCTCTCTAGCTCAGTAATCATAATCTCTTTCAGCTTCTTCAATTCTGGATCACTTTCACCAGTTTGATATATGGCAGCCCTCAGAGAATATATGTTGTTTCTTCTCATATCATTGCCCAGTCTTATTATAAATGCTTTATCAGATTCCAAATTGAATTCCAACACCTTTATTTCAAGAGCTGTAGAGAGCTTTGCACTATTTCTTTTCATCTCAACAAGATTTCCATGAGCATCTTTGTACTTAGGAATGTAAGCATTTGTAATTTTAGCACCACTGAGAACCTTTGCTATCATCATCCTTACTCTCAAAACTTCAGCAGCATTTTGAGTCCTTTGATTTCTGACTTTGAGTAGATATAAGACATATTCTAACTCTTCAGCCATTTTCAAGTGTATATCATTTTCACCTATTCTGTATACTCTGCCATCAGCCATGAAGTATAACAGAAAGTCCTTCCTAAGTCCCTTATGATGAATTAACTGAACAGACTCTAGCTTGTCAAGGCTCTCTTGAGTAACCCCAACACCAGGTTCTGCCAGTGAAGTTTGATCCATTGGACTGTTATGAATCCTCTTTTCTCTGTGTGATCCCAGACCTGATTTATCTCTTCCTTCCTTGCCCATAGTAGTCCTACTTTGCAGTATGTTAATAGAACTAGGGTTCAGAGTTTGTGGTAGAGTTGGTCTTGTGAAAGTGTTTAGCAGTTGAGAAGAGAGTGGTGTTTGAACAACTTGAGCAACGTCAGAGGTTGTCAATTCCTTAGTAGATCTATCAACTTGAGCTTTGTCAGAGGTTGAATAATTCTTCTTTGGTAACTGTCCTTCTTCTTCCAGTTTACCCTTACCCTTATCAGTATTTGCAATTACAGGCCTCCTGGTGTATTGTATACTCTGTTGAGTATTTTCTTTAATAAAAATTCCAGTTTCTTTCTTTCTAGGAGCCTTTACTGATTTCTTCTTATAAGTTCCAGCAACAACTTTCTTCTTATGTTCTTCTGCTTGAATATCTTCAATAGTAGCATCTTGACCATGCTCAGCTAGAAACAACTGAGTTGCAACTTCTTCATCAGTAATTGGAGATTGAGAAGAAAGAAGTAAACTTCTTACTCTTGAAAAAGACTGCCCTCCAGTGTTTATTCCTTTTTCCAGCATTAGCCTTAGCATCAGAGTTTGACCTCCTCCCTTGCTCTTGAACATTCTTTTTCCTTTGTTCTTTATCTTTTGCACCACCATCAGTGGTATCATCCTTCCGAGTCAGAGGTTGAGAGCTAATTGTTAGGCCGAATACAATATAATCAAATATATATGAGAATAACAATAAACAAGAACACTGTTTATGAATCAATAAACTGTAATTGTATTAACAGCTTCTCTCTTTATGATATTAAAGAATCACAAAGAGCTTCTAGGTTACAAGAATAATAATCAATGATCGCATCCCTTCTAGGGATAACCTATCTGTGTTTATATAGTACACAGCTACATACAATCCATCTCTAATTGATATTCCTATAAGTTAGCTATACAATTCATATCAATTAAGGATTGCTTCTTATCTTCTATTCCGTTTCCTTAGCTGTATCAATATATTCTGCTTCTTTCCATCTTCAGAATATATTGCTTCTAGAATATTCAATTCAGCACCGACAGCTAATTCAACTATCACCACGTCAAACTTTAACAAACTCTGACTGGCTTCAATATAAACTCTGATGAGCACCTGTTGCTTAAACAAGTCAGACTTTACTTGATTTCTTCAATATCAGGCACTGTCCTGATATAGTCTGTAAGCAATCTTCGTTCAGCTCTCTCTAGCTCAGCAATCATAATCTCTTTCAGCTTCTTCAATTCTGGATCACTTTCACCAGTTTGATATATGGCAGCCCTCAGAGAATATATGTTGTTTCTTCTCATATCATTGCCCAGTCTTATTATAAATGCTTTATCAGATTCCAAATTGAATTCCAACACCTTTATTCCAAGAGCTGTAGAGAGCTTTGCACTATTTCTTTTCATCTCAACAAGATTTACATGAGCATCTTTGTACTTAGGATTATAAGCACTTGTAATTTTAGCACCACTGAGAACCTTTGCTCTCATCATCCTTACTCTCAAAACTTCAGCAACATTTTGAGTCCTTTGATTTCTGACTTTGAGTAGATATAAGACATATTATAATTTTGAGAAAAAGACATTTGTTTTGAAAATTTAAAAAGAGTATGAGTGGACAGTTCATCAAGAATGTTTTAAACAGAGCAGAGAGGTTAATTTCCTAGAAAAGTGTACAGGCGGTAATTATTGCTGTTTTTAATGCGCATGCGCATTGGAAACTGTCAATTACTTGTTGTTAGTCATTACATGTGTGCCACGTGTCCCACTCACATAATTAAAGGAGTAAGACAGTTGTGTATTAATGATTAAAAACTGTTCAGTTTTTAATTTTGAATTTCATATTTATACAATACACACACATACGTCTAAACCTTTCACATCTTACTTCAATTTACACACACACATATTCACAAACACTTCCCTGCTCACAAACTCTTACGAAGCTTTTGCATCAATTTCTTTGATTTCTTTCAAATCTTTCTAATGGCAACCTCTATGTTTAACTCTGTTGGATTAGATTTTGTCCCAAATAACTATGCAGCACCTCTTAGCAATGAGAACGCACCGGAGGTGTTTCATTTACTGCAGAATTTCCTTGCTCAATCGGAAATTGGGCGTGCTTTGGTGGAGCCTGGAAAGCTTTATGGATCTCAGATCAAAGCTTTCTGGGAGACTGGTGTCTATGATGACGGTGGTGATTCTGGAACTCCATCGATTGTGTTTGAGTTTCAAGAGACAGAGTATGTCATTACTCCAGGAACTGTTCGTGAAGCAATGAGCTTTGCAGAGTCTGACGCGTACACCATTGCTGTTGGTGATACTGATCTTCAACGAATGATGCAAGCCATTGGATACACTGGGTCTTTAGCAAAGATTGGTCAATTGAAGCGTCCATTCTTAAGAAAGGAGTGGAGTTTTTTCTTCGATTGCATTACCAGAACTTTCGGAAAGAAGTGCACCAACTGGGATGCAATACCGACTGATAGTCTGCAAATCGGGTACTCTTTACTTTATGGTACTAACTTTGATTTTGCAAGATTAGTTTTGACTAATTTGATAAAGAAGTAAACTTCTTACTCTTGAAGAAGACTGCCCTCCAGTGTTTATTCCTTTTCCAGCATTAGCCTTAGCATCAGAGTTTGACCTCCTCCCTTGCTCTTGAACATTCTTTTTCCTTTGTTCTTTATCTTTTGCACTACCATCAGTGGTATCATCCTTCCGAGTCAGAGGTTGAGAGCTCTTGCATTTGTCTTCTTTAGATACTCTCTCCCCCTTTTTGACATCATCAGAAATCAATACTGATGTGAGCAGTTCCAAGGAATTAGCAATTGCATCCAGCTTGTTTGACATTACAGCTTGATTCTCTTCAACTTTTGACAATCTGGAGTCAAAAGCCTTCTGTTCTTTACACAAAGAGATATATAGAGATTTATCCTTTTGCAATGTAAGTTCCCTTGCAGCTATGTCATTCCTTAGACCATCAATAACCTTGTCAGTACCATCAAAACGATTATTTAATGATTTGACTTGGACTATTGTAGCTTTGAGATGAGTTAGAAGTTCAGGATTTTGAATCTCCTTTGAAGACTTGGTCACAAAATCAGCAGCTCTTTCATCAGAAAAGATAGTTTCTCTGCTTGACCAATTGGAGAAATACATATCCTGGAAATGAACATCTGTAGCGCGTTGAGCAGAAATTCTTTGAGAATTGTCAACAGAGTTTGCAAAAGAATCAGCATTAGAAGAATCAGGAACATCTTCTTCAGCATCATCTTGTGCTCCCTCATGAAGATCAGAGTTTACAATAACATTTTCTGCAGTAATTTCAACATTCTCTGCATTTTCATTTTTCTCAGCATCTTCTTCGACTGCTGGAATAGCTTCTTCTACTACAACTTGTTTCTCAGCATTGTCAACAATCTGCTCAGAAGAGACAGATTTTGCTGCCTGATCAACCTCTTCACCCAATTCAGGAATTTGATTGGTGACAGAGAGAATCTCTGTATGAGTGGCCATTGACTCTTCTAGTACCCGAGTGGCCTGATCAGCTGCCACATCCTCAGTATCACAAACACTGATACTAGGATGTGCTTCCAAATTTTCAATATCCTGATTCTCAGAAACTCTGCTGTCAGAGTATGCAGCAGCTGCCTCAACTACATCATCTTTAGATGTAGGAGCTTCGACATCAACACTTACCTTTTCAGGCATAGGTGCTGCTTCAGTATCTTCAGCATCCTCCTGAACAAGAATTTCAGGAGCTTCAACGTTTACAAAAGCTCTGTCCTCATCAGCAGTAGTTACAACATGCTCCTCAACAAAATCTTCTGGAGCTTCATTCTGGACAGCTTCAGCATTTGGATCAGAAACATCTAACTCCTCAAAAAGATAATCAGCCACCAACTTTCTTCTTTTCTGGTGTGAAGTCTCATCTGCAACATCAAAAGATGGCCTATTTGCCCTTCTTTTCTTCCGTGAAGGTCCAACAGAGGTTGACACCCCAACATCAGCAGATGTTTTAGAAATCCTAGCTGGCTTAGAACCCATATGTTTAGTTCTACCACTAGATTTTGGTTGAGTTGGAAGAACAGTAATTAGAGGTTCGGGCTGTGGTTCAGATTGGGTTTGTGTAGAATCGAATAAAAACTGTTGAATCAACTCAGGTAACAAGAAATCACCTACATTACCTTTCTTGACATCCATGTTAATAAGATCAGAGAATACTCTTTTGTGCAGTTTAAAACAAGGAATAATGTCATTATCATTTAGATCTACCCCAGTAACACAAACAGAGAATAGAATCTGACAAAAACGAGCAAAGTAAACTACCCTCCTGTTTTCAGTCATTTTCTCACCCAAATTAGTCAAAACTAATCTTGCAAAATCAAAGTTAGTACCATAAAGTAAAGAGTACCCGATTTGCAGACTATCAGTCGGTATTGCATCCCAGTTGGTGCACTTCTTTCCGAAAGTTCTGGTAATGCAATCGAAGAAAAAAACTCCACTCCTTTCTTAAGAATGGACGCTTCAATTGACCAATCTTTGCTAAAGACCCAGTGTATCCAATGGCTTGCATCATTCGTTGAAGATCAGTATCACCAACAGCAATGGTGTACGCGTCAGACTCTGCAAAGCCCATTGCTTCACGAACAGTTCCTGGAGTAATGACATACTCTGTCTCTTGAAACTCAAACACAATCGACGGAATTCCAGAATCACCACCGTCATCATAGACACCAGTCTCCCAGAAAGCTTTGATCTGAGATCCATAAAGCTTTCCAGGCTCCACCAAAGCACGCCCAATTTCTGATTAAGCAAGGAAATTCTGCAGTAAATGAAACGCCTCCGGTGCGTTCTCATTGCTAAGAGGTGCTGCATAGTTATTTGGGACAAAATCTAATCCAACAGAGTTAAACATAGAGGTTGCCATTAGAAAGATTTGAAAGAAATCAAAGAAATTGATGCAAAAGCTTCGTAAGAGTTTGTGAGCAGGGAAGTGTTTGTGAATATGTGTGTATGTAAATTAAAGTAAGATGTGAAAGGTTTAGATGAATGTGTGTGTATTGTATAAATATGAAATTCAAAATTAAAAACTGAACAGTTTTTAATCATTAATACACAACTGTCTTACTCCTTTAATTATGTGAGTGGGACACGTGGCACACATGTAATGACTATCAGCAAGTAATTGACAGTTTCCAATGCGCATGCGCAGTAAAAACAGCAATAATTACCGCCTGTACACTTTTCTAGGAAATTAACCTCTCTGCTCTGTTTAAAACATTCTTGATGAACTGTCCAATCATACTCTTTTTAAATTTTCAAAACAAATGTCTTTTTCTCAAAATTATAATATGTCTGAAACCAACAAAATTTATTTTAATCACTAGAGATTAAAATTAAATTACCTCGGCGTAGAGTACATAATTCATCAGTGTTTACCAATCCTCCTCCTTTAGAAACAAACTCTTTTCACTAACTGTACAGATGTGAGTATTTGTGTGTGAATTAGCAGAGTTTACTGAATATGAACATTTAGACCATCTCAAAGTGCATAAACTCCACAAACTAAAGTAGTAAAAACTGGTTGCCTAAACTCTCATGTATAACATAAAATCTGATTTTTATATCTAAACTCTGTATACTGATATCCTTTCATTCGGATATTTCTTTTATTTTTCACCCCCGTTATATATATATATAGATTTTTTTTTCCCAGTAATCAGTGGTTGACACTAGTCACCAAAAATCAAAGATTTTAGCCCTTATTTCATACAATAAGTTCTTGGATCTTCCTAGGCACAACATGATCTCAAAGGAATTTGTGCTCTTTTTGGCATCTTTTGATTCGAGGGTGAATTATTTTCAATTAATAATCAGAGTTTAGACTTTTCATCAGTGTAATACAATTAATTTATGAGAGAAAATGCAAACAGCTAATACAAACTCAGTATATAGAATCAATAAACTAAGAGATGCTATAAAGATACAGACAATATCATGCTGTGTAAATTTTCTGTACACTTTGTAATCAGAATTTATAATACTTAGAAGGATTCATGATTACTTACTGAAAATCATGCTTCATACATTTTTCTTCATCGGTCCATGTGTTTCAGACAAAAATCATAATCAGAGTTTAACATCAGACTTTAACCGACAGAGTATGACTAACAGAGTTTACTTATCAGAGTTTATCATGCGGGTGCAAATAACAGTTAACACATGCAAAGAATCATGAGCATAAAATCATGTATAGAGTTTGAATCTAACCAACATCTCTAGTCAAAACCAGAGATCATTCCAAGTTCATTTACCAGCCTTGTAAAGGTAGCTTCACTCAAAGGTTTGGTGAAGATATCTGCAAGCTGTTGGTCTGTAGATACAAAATGAAGCTCAATATCTCCTTCTTCTACATGTTCTCTGATAAAATGATACCTTATGCTGATGTGCTTGGTCATGGAGTGCTGTACTGGATTACCTGTCATAGCAATAGCACTTTGATTATCACAGTAAATAGGTATTTTAGAGTACCTTAATCCATAGTCCAGCAACTGATTCTTCATCCATAAAATCTGTGCACAACAGCTACCAGCAGCTATATACTCTGCTTCTGCAGTGGATGTTGAGATTGACTTTTGTTTCTTGTTGTACCAAGAAACTAACCTGTCACCTAAAAATTGACAGCTTCCACTTGTGCTCTTTTTATCTATCTTACAGCCTGCAAAATCTGCATCAGAGTAACCAATTAATTTAAACTCTGATTCTCTAGGATACCACAAACCTAAGGTTATGGTTCCTTTAAGATACTTAAAGATCCTTTTCACAGCTGTTAGATGTGGCTCTCTGGGGTCTGCTTGGAATCTTGCACAAAGACATGTGGCATACATGATGTCTGGTCTGCTTGCAGTAAGATACAACAGAGACCCTATCATGCCTCTATAGTTTGTCATATCGACTGGTGCCCCACTGTCCTTGTCTAGCTTTGTTGCAGTTGCCATGGGAGTTGTGGCAGATGAACTATCAAGCATACTAAATTTCTTCAGAAGATTTCTGGTATATTTTGCCTGATTGATAAAAATCCCATCATCTGTTTGCTTGACCTGTAAGCCTAGAAAATAACTAAGCTCTCCCATCATGCTCATTTGGTACCTGGACTGCAGAAGCTTTGCAAACTTCTCTAGTGAACCCACTTTCTAAAAGAAATTGAGCCAGAGTTTCATACCATGCTCTTGGTGCCTGCTTTAGTCCATATAAAGCCTTGTCAAGCCTGTAGACATAATCTTGATGTTTGGGATCTACAAACCCTGGTGGTTGTTCAACAAACACCTCTTCTTCAAGCTTCCCATTGAGAAAAGCACTCTTTACATCCATCTGAATGACTTTGAATTTTTTGTGTGCAGCATAGGCCAGAAAAATCCTTATTGCCTCCAATCTTGCAACTGGAGCAAAGGTTTCATCATAGTCAATTCCTTCTTGCTGTGAATAGCCTTTTGCTACAAGTCTAGCCTTGTTCCTTGTAATCACACCATCACTATCAGTCTTGTTTCTGAAAACCCACTTTGTACCTACTACAGATCTGTTCTTTGGTCTAGGTACAAGTGTCCAGACTTCATTCCTCTCAAATTCATTCAACTCTTCTTGCATAGCTGTTATCCAGTTAGCATCTTGAAGAGCTTCTTCCACTTTCTTTGGTTCTGTTTGTGACAAGAAAGCATGATACATGCATTCATTTGTAGTAGCACCTCTAGTTCTTACACTAGCATCAGGATCTCCAATTATGAGATCAGGTGTATGTGCCTGTGTCCACTTTCTTGCTGTTGGTAAGTGGCTTCTTGTATCAGTATTGGATCCTCCCCCTTGATCCATGCTCTCCTGATTCATGTGTTGACTTTCTGCAGCTTCTGAGGCTCCCCCTGAATTGGACTGCTCAGAGTTTGAGCTTTCAGAGTTTGAATCAGCTTCCTCAACAGACTCACTTTGAGTGTTTGAGTCACCATGTTGAGCTGCCTCACGCTCCCCCTCAACTGGTTCTCTGTTTTGAGAATTTTCAGTTTCTCCATTATTTACCAGTAAAGGTTCAGAGTATGCTTCGTCAGAGTTTATCAGAACCGTTTCATCAGAGTTTGTCGGTACTGCTTCATCAGAGTTTACATCATCAGAGAATAAATCTTCATTTTCAAAGCGTAGTTGATCATATTCATCTAAGTCATCAAGTCCAGTTATTTTCTTGTCATCAAATGACACATGTATAGACTCCATGATCACCTTTGTTCTCAGATTGTATACTCTGAATGCTTTTATTGACAATGGATAGCCAACAAAAATTCCTTCATCAGCTTTTAACTCAAATTTGGTCAACTGTTCAGGATGAGTCTTCAGAACAAAACACTTACATCCAAATATATGAAAATATTTCAAATTTGGCTTCTTGTTCTTCACCATCTCATATGGTGTCTTTCCATGCTTGTTGATCAATGTTGCATTCTGAGTAAAACAAGCAGTTTGAACAGCTTCTGCCCAGAAATAGGTTGGTAACTGTGCTTCATCAAGCATTGTTCTGGCAGCTTCGATTAGAGTTCTGTTCTTTCTTTCAACTACACCATTTTGCTGTGGAGTCCCTGGTGCAGAAAACTCTTGCTTCACTCCTCTTTCCTTGCAGAAAGCTTCCATTACTGAATTCCTGAATTCAGTTCCATTATCACTTCTTATTATCTTTACTTTGTACTGTGATCCTTTATCCAGTTGATTTACATGATCCATCAGAGTCTGAGCAGTTTCATCCTTCTTTGCCAAGAAATAAACCCAAGTGTATCTAGTATACTCATCAACAATTACTAGAGTATATTTCTTTCTGCCCATAGACATTACATTTACTGGACCAAAGAGATCAACATGTAGAAGATGATATGGCTCCACAATTGAAGATTCAGACTTGCTCTTGAAAGATGACTTCCTTAGCTTGGCCTTTTGACAAGAATCACACAGGCCATCTAAGCTAAGTATTGACTTGGGAAGTCCCCTGTTAGGTCCCGAAGTATCGTAGAAGGGGGGGTTGAATACGATACTCACAAATAATTCAATTTCGTTCGCGGATAATTCATTCAGTTCTATAACGAAATCAAACACACCAAACCAAACCAAGAGTCGGGGAATATATCGTTTTATAAATATAAACCTCGAAGGGTGCTACAATTTCTAATCCGTAGATTAGCTTCAATGAGTTCTAGGTTATTCATAATCAATACAATGAAAGAATTCTGAGCACTATAAATTTCTATGATCTTCTCCGGCTCAAACTTCTCTCTCAGTAGTTGCTACTATGAACTAACCTCGACTGAGGAAGACACTACCTCTCTCTGTGTAATTATAGACTTAGTTTTAGAAAACTATCGAACCTTAATTGTTAAAACAATCTTGGCCGTCCAATTCTCATCAACCTGTCAGACAAACAAACTTTTCACCTGCTTTCTAATTTGAAAAGTATCGAATGAATAAAGTAATTATTCAATTCGATAGTTTTTAAATAAAAACTATCGAATGTAATACTTACTTTATTAAAGTATTCATTTACTTTATGCTTTTCATTCGATGGTTTTCTAATTTAGAAAACTATCGAATCCTTTTCTTTTTGTTTTCTTTATGTCACATTCGATGGTTTTTATAAACAATAAAACCATCGAACTCTTTTCCTTGTCCTTGACCTTTTAGAAAATACTTTTGAGTTCCCAGGTGTTTCAGTTTTAGACAGTATCAATTTCTTCTGAGACGATAAAACAACTTGATCTTTTTAGTGCCGTCACCTCGTGCAACTGGTCTGGTTCACAGATGAATAACACTTGATCAATTCTTCTTTTATGTCTTCAATTCAATGTTGCTGATACGTCCCTTGTTGTTCTGGTTGCTTCATCACTGGAATCCTGTGGTACTGAACCCTAAATCATTCACATACTTCTGTCGTCTTGAAAGTCTTATTTCTTTTGCTGTCACTGAGGCTTGAACATTTTCATGAACTTCTTTCCGTGACCTGTTTACGGACTTCAAGAATACATAACGTATTTTGATTTTTTGAGTTTACCTTTTCTTCTTTGATTCTGGATTCCTGTGCTTCTGTTAATATTATTGTCTGTCTTGTCCTTTGTTGAGTTGTAGTTATCTCTTTTACATCTTATGTTACATTATGCTTTACAATCTCCCCCTATTTGATTGGATAGAGTTCGACAAGCAAATACTTCGAGGATAACTCAACTAACTAAGGAAACATGAAACTACTTAAAGTAAGACAGCGTAATAATATTAACTGCATTCTGGATCAGATATATATACATTTCCAGATTTCATAACTCAAAGAACAATAAAACTTTTCACTTTGAAGTTGCTCCTCTTGTTTGAGCTGACAGTTCTCTTGTTCTTTGCTTCAGTTCTTCAGTCCATTCCAATCTCACCTTCTTCACTCATTGGATCGGAGTTAGCAACTTGATAATCAATCACTGATAGATAGTGCAGTGGTTCTCCAGGTTTAAGGATTGCTCCTAGGATGTGTCTTCCAATATATCCAACCTCTTGACCCACTCAAGCCCATAACCATGCAATGTTAACATCTTTCTTGTTTAGCTTTGGCATGTTTGGCAATCTGGTATGCACTTCCAATCCTTTCTCCACTCTCTTCCTATAGTAGGGAACATTCTCCATAAGATATTTTCTTAGAGTGTCGGCTGCTTTTGTCCTTCTCCGTTGATGTGAATCCAGTGGATCTAAGATACTTCTCAACTGATATTAGATATTCGTTTGGGTAATCTCTCAGTTTGTCCTCCGTCAGATAGCAGATTCTGAACAAGTCATTCGTCATGAATCTAACCATAAGAGGGTTTTCAGTAATCTCTGGACTGACCTTCATCAAGATTTCCTTAACATGCTCACGGAGCAGTTCATTTAGCTTTGTAGTTCTTTGGATCTTGATGAGAATCACCTTAAGTGGTGTCTTTCTCTCTTAGTGATAGAGAATTTGCTTCTTCTTCCATATCATCATCCAAGATAGGATGTTCTATATGGCTCATGCTCCTCCTGAATCGGTTGCTCTTGCATGACTTCAAATTCCTCCTCACTTTTTTTCTTCTTGCACAATGTCTTCAATCCAGTACTATCTAACTGGAATAGCTTCATTGGTTTCCCAAACTCCCCATCCAGTTGTTTTCCAACCTTCATTAGTCACTTCATTTGTTTCCCCTTCTCCAACTTTCTCCCCCTTAGTTGAGGAATCCTCGATGAAGTTATCCTCATTGTAAAAGGTAGCAGAAGGATCAGGTTGTTGCTGTGAAGGTCCGGGTTGTTGGTTCCTCAACATATTCCATAATCTTCTTGAGGGTGGATTGAATATGTACCTCCAGGTAATAGCAAATCTTCAATATTTGGAAGGGTTAGGGTGTCACTCCTCACGTTTGGCTCTGGGTGTACACTCAACGTTTCTGTTAGTGTTTCACTCATTTTTCCTTTCCCACTCAGGCCAGGTGTAAGTGTTTTTATTTCACTCAATCCCTTTGTGCTAGTTGTACCTGCAGAAGAAAACACTGTAGCCGTCCTTAAGGAGGTCACCGGTGGTGCAATGGGGCTTCGCAAGTCCCCGACCTTGGATAAACCAAGTTGCTGATCATCCGTGGATGATGTATCCTTTAAAGGATCTAGAGTTTGAATCTCTAGGGGGTTAGAAACAGGTTCTTTTAACAGCAGAGATCCCGAATCTTCCCCAATAGTCTGTGAAGACTTTACCTCAGTTGACTTGTCAATAGTAATTGATTCATCGTCACCGAGTTGCCGATCTGCACCTACGTCAGACCCTGTACCCGCAGGATCCAGATATGTTCCATCTAGGGAGGTAGACAGTGACCCTTTAGATTGTGCATTTAGGTCAAAGCCTTCTCTCGACGTCTGTGAAGACCCTTGGTTCTTAGAACCTTCAACCAGTGAACCTGACCGTAATATGGTCGGAACACCAGTTGCTTCCGTCAATTCTTCCTTACTTGATTGAGCTATTGGTTCAGATATTGCTTTCGTTAGCTTAGCCCAATCAGCATCAGAAAAATCAATAAAGGGCGCTTTGGATGATTGAAATGAAGTTTCAACAGTTGCCTCGTTTTCTGTTCTTCTCCTTTTAGAGTAAGGCAGAGCTGTTGTTGAATGGCGTATCTCCTTATGTGGTGCTGCTTTGGCACTATCTCCCTCTACACTCACGGATGTCTGAATATTGGGTATAGGAGGGGAAGGAGGTTCGTTTGTGGTTTCATTTGGCTCTTCCAAAGGCTCTTCGACCGTGGTTAGAGATTGTGGGTTGCAATCTCATGGTCTGGATGGCCACTGAGGGCTCTGGATCAACATCCATTGTTGTGGTTCAGGAGCCAGTTCAGGTTGAGGAATGTTACCTTCATTTACCTGTTCCCCTGGGGGTAGAAGTGGTAGGGGCACCGTTCTTAGATATTCAGTGAGAACAGTGGGTACCCCTGGAAGATGATTCTTTCTTATCAGAGCGGTTATTGCATTGCTCTTCATCTTCATGCACTCCATGGTCTCCTCTTTGGCGAATGTCTCACGCTCATCATCTGTTAAGATATCATTGAGAATTAGCTGTAGGAACCTAGGATAGAAACAAAGCACATCATCTATGCATGTTCTTTCATCCAGTGGTCCCATGTCAGGTAATGCTTAAGGAACTCTCCCACAAAGAAGTTAGGTTGTTGACTTCTTATGAGAGTGAAGAAAGCATGTATCTCCTCAGTTGTGGGATCCGGAACATGGTTTTCTATAGAAAAAATGTAGTATTCTGTTAAAGTCATGTTCCGTCACCCTTATTGTTCTGCCCCCTGGCACAACAAAACTGAAGGATCTTACGTTATTCTCACTTGTATCCGTGGCGGTTGTGTACAACGTAGTCAATTGATCGATGCAAAGGACTACGGGAGTACTCAAGGCATATGCCACTAATGAACGTGTGTTCAGAAACTCTGCCCATGCACGAAACTGTAAATTCGTAATGGCTTGCAAGTTTTGAAACGAGACATGATTAGTCTTGGTTACTTTTAAACCAAAACTACAACCAATTAAATTTAATTAATTATTACTAACTAGCTTCAATACCCGTGCAAGGCACGAGATCGCTCTAACCGACAAAACTTGATGTTATTTTGTAATGATATTTTCTAGTTCACGTCAGTTTAATTTTGCGATGATAAGTATTCTTTAGTTTGCTGTGGTGATCCCGCCACAAGTTCGAACTTGTTGGTGGCACTATGTGCCATGATTCAGAAGATTTGCAAGGAAGATTGGTTTGGTATTAGTCCGAAGAAGATTTTGTTCTTAGTTGAATGTATTTGATGATTAGTTTTATAAGCTAATTAATAATCAGATAGGAATTACTTGAAGGTGTCAAATAAAGGCTCCATTTTGAAAGTATCAATACTCTCCATAATTCTCAATATGCGGCCGGAGTAGTATACTTGTCCTTAATGCATGAGGTGACGGGATTGAGATGCACATAAATTTGTATTCAAAAAAACTGTTTGATCTGGTTAAAAAAATCGGAAAAAATCTGATTAAAAAAAAGTTCACCTCAATTGGATCCAGCCCGCAGGCTTAAACGGATCACATATTTTTCACAAAATCTCGGTCCGGTTCGAGCCGAATAAACCCAAATTTAATCTCGATTTGGACGTAGTCTTGATCAGTATAAAAGTCCAATCCAAAAAGTTAGAATTTTAAATTAAATCTCAGATTAAAGCTTAAAATTTTCAATTAAATCCGAAAAAATAAAATTAAAAAAAAGTTAAAGTTATCAATATCTAAAATAATTTGTAAAAATCTGATTTTGCCCCTCCTGATCCGACCATATCTACGGGTATAAATATTTTAGAGGAGATTTGTCTCGGTTTAAAAAAGCCCGACCCTATCGGATATCGAAAAATCCGACCTGAATCCGGATTACGTTCATCTCTGGTCAGGGTAACAACTATAGAGGTGCTTAGATTATTACTTATATTATCTGATATGTATGAACCTAGTTGAGAAAAAATGATTACTATTTTGTATTATTTGAGCTAGTCGTTAACATGAAAGCCCGTAGTTTTAATTCCCTACCCCATATAAATATTTTTGAAGTAGAATTAACATCCTGATAAGTATTGGATGCTCAGACTAAAAAGTGATATTATGTGACTAAAAATGCATTTGTACTTTGTCTTAAAATTGTGAATACAACGGAAAAAACATAATTGAATTTACTTAAAGAGATACGTGTCTATTGGATATACTTTATAACAATAACCACTTTTATTAATAATTAGACGAATGAAATTATCATGAAAGAATCTTGAATAAAAACTAAAGTGTAAAATAATATATGTGAAAGGCATAACCACACTAATGAGTTTTATAGCACAACAAAAAAGCCCAAGTAGCTCAATGGTTAAATTGGTGACTTGAAATTCTTAGTAGTTAGTATTGAAGTGTCTTAGGTTCGATTCTTATATTTTTATAAAATTTGACTTTGGAGGGACTTTAAAGTAAAATTATGATGCATTGAAGGGTATAATTGTAAAACTACTTTGAATAAAATGAGACATGTTGTGCTATTATATATATAATAGATTGTTAGGAATATGTTGTTCTTGATGATAATTATAAAAACACTTAGTAGATTTTGTATTAAGTTATTTTGTAACTGTCAACGAAATAGCATGCTTTGCAGTGTTTCGTTGACAGGAAGCTCATCAACGAAATGAGTGATGTAGCAATTGCACTGTACATTACTTCATAGTTTGATATGCAGTTTGTTGAGTACTAGATAGGTTTTCTAAGTCATGTTGACTAAATGGTTAGATAGGCAAAATAGGTTGGTTAATTGTAAATATTTAGTGCCTTGTAATTTTGCCTAAGTGAAGACATGTCAACGGAATGAAGATTACTCTATCAACGAAACAAGGAAGCTCATCAACGAAACAAAGAATAAAGCTATCAACGAAACACATCTCTATGCCATCAACGAATCATTATTGCTTTTCTATACAATTGACAAAGTGATAGTGACAGGTTCCTGACAGATCAAAAAGGAGATGTGGAAGTGTACTTTGCATTGGAAACCATTAAAATGGACATGGGGAATAAGGAAACATCCCAGTTTCCAATTGGGCTCTTGGGAGTGATCATAATAAGCATGAAGTCAAAAGCAAGGATCTCCAAGGACCACTGGACAAAGGGATGAAAAGCAAACTATTGGCGGTTACTCATTGTACTATTAGTGTAGCCAAAAATAGGGTTGTAAACTTGGGTTTATATAACCAAGTGTAGCAGTTACTTTATTTGAGTGAAGAAAAACAAAGAGTTTGTATTAGCTATCTTTGAGAGCATTTTTCTTCTCTACAACCTTGTAACTGAGCAGCTGTGTACATTTGTATCACAGATTATTTCCGCAATAAAAACACTTCAGTTGGATCATCAAACAATCCAACTGAATTATTTATATCTTGTGTTTTTATTTATTCAGTTCAGTTTAATTTTATAAAGTATTTTCAAGTTAAAGAAATATCAAAATTGTATTCAACCCCCCCCTTCTACAATTCTGTTAGGTCATTTGGGATTAACAATTGGTATCAGAGCAAGCTTCTAACATACAAGAAGTTTAAAGATCAAGACCAAAAACAGAAACCATGGTGAAGAAGGATGCAGGTGTGAAGATACCAGTTCTTGATAAGGACAATTACTTTCACTGGAAAGTAAAGATGCATTTACATCTCATGTCTATGGATGAGAGGTATGTAGACTGCATTGAGAAAGGTCCACACGTTCCCATGAAGCTTGATTCTAGAGTTGGATTGCCAGATAATGCTCCTGATGTAGAGATTCCAAAACTTGTCTCAGAATGGACTGTTGAAGATGTTGCAGAAGTCCATAAAGACAAAAGAACCATGAACATTCTGTTTAATGGTTTGGAGCAAGAGATGTTTGACAATGTTATCAACTGTACAACCTCTAAGGAAGTATGGGATACTGTTAGAACTCTCTGTGAAGGAACTGAGCAAGTCAGGGAAAATAAAATGCAACTCCTTATACAACAATATGAGCATTTTCATTTTAAAGCTGGTGAAACCCTAAATGACACGTTTAGTAGGTTTCAGAAGCTTTTGAATGGATTAAAGCTGTATGGGAGGATCTATCAAACTAAGGATTCAAACCTTAAATTTCTCAGAGCTCTTCCAAAAGAATGGAAGCCTATGACTGTTTCTCTTAGAAACACTCAAGAGTACAAAGACTACACTCTTGAAAGGCTTTATGGAACCTTGAAGACTTATGAGCTGGAAATGGAGCAAGATGAGGAAATTGAAAAGGTACAGAAGAAGGGTGGATCTATTGCATTAATTGCATCTGTGAACCAACTGGAAGATGACAACAAAGAAACTGCAAAGGCCACAACTAGTCGACCTAGTTGTAGGAGTGATGTTAGCAAGGGTAAAGACAAGATGACAGAAGAAGAAGAAGAATCAGAACCAGCCAACTTGAATGACTTAGATGAGATTGATGAGCATATTGCTTTTCTGTCTAGGAAATTCTCTAAGTTCAAGTTCAAAAGAAACTCAGAAGCAAGGCCACCAAGAAGAGACTTTCAACCTAGCAAAACAAACTGGATTGAAAAGTCTAAGTCAAAATGTTTCAATTGTGGAATGCTTGGTCACTTTGCTGGAGACTGCAGAAAGCCCAAGGTTGAGAAGGGCAACAGGAAATTTGAGCCTGTTGATTATAAAAAGAAATACTTTGAACTTCTCAAGGAAAAAGAAAAGGCTTTCATGTCTCAGGAGTATGACTGGGCTGGTAATGGTGAAGACTCTGATGATGATGTTGAATATGTCAACTTGGCTCTTATGGCTGACAATCATGAGCAGGAAGCAAGTTCCTCAAGCAACCAGGTAACAATTACTAATCTTTCTGAGCTTTCTAAAGAGGAATGCGATAGTGCAGTAAATGAAATGTCTACTGTACTATATAATTTGCGTGTTACTCTTAAATCACTTACCAAGGAGAATTCTAGAATAAAAGAGACTAATTTGTTCTTAAGTGATAGGAATGCAGTGTTAGAAGCACAGCTCATTGAATTTGAGAAAATGAGATGTGTTAGTAGGGATGCTAAGAAGGAACTTGAGAACGTGTTACAAAGGGAAGAAATTCTTAAAACACAACTTGAAATAGAACAAGGTGTGATTGCAAAATGGAAAGATTCCAGGAATGTTGCTACCAACATCATTAATGTTCAAGGTATGGAATCTTTCTGTGAGGAATCATGGAAAAAGAACAAAGAGAAGCTAGGGTGTGTTGGTGAAACCTTAGAATCAGAAACAGAGTCAACAAACAACAATGATCATTTGTTGGAGGTTGATATGTCAACGAAATGCAATGTTTCGTTGACACATGAACCATCAACCGATCAGGCTGTTTCGTTGACAGACAAAAGAAAAGAGAAACTCACTAGACTTAATGACAAGTATGGTCCTGTCACCAAGAACTTTGTTCAAGGTGAGTCTAGTAATTCAAAGAAAGTTGAGAAGCCTGTTGAGAGAGCTAATGTAGGTCACTTGTCTAACAAGCAATTGAAAGACAAGGTAGAGAAAGTTCATAATGAGGCTAAGGGAAATAAAAAGAATAACAGGAATGGCAAAGTAGGAATTAACAAACACAACAATTACACACCTGATAAATATGCTCCTAGAAAGACATGTGTTAATTGTGGAAGTGTTAGTCATTTGTCTACTAACTGCAAATCTGTTAAGAAATCTGCTAATGTGAAAATGCCCAAGCCTGCAATGAACAGTTCCATGCCTACAATGCCTGTTATGCCTAACATGTTTGCTCCATATGCACAATTTCAGAATCCATATGCTAGCATGCCATTTGTGTCTAATCCTTACATGAATATGTTTAACATGCCACAAATGCCATGGAACATGAATAACATGATTGTTCCTCCAACTATGCATGCTATGAATGAAAATATGAGCAACCCTCAGAAATCAACACCAAGGGTAAAGATTGATTTGAATCAATCTGAGTCCAAAGTGAAAAATGGTACAAAAGGGAATGCAAAGGCTAACAAGACAGGACCCAAGGAAACTTGGGTACCAAAATCAACTTGATTTGGTTTTATTGTGTGCAGGGAGACAAAAGGAATCTTTGGTACTTGGATAGTGGTTGTTCAAGACACATGACTGGTGATTCTACCCTGCTCACAGAGTTTCAGGAAAGAGCTGGCCCTTGTATTGCTTTTGGAGATGACAGCAAAGGCTACACAAAGGGATATGGCTTGATTTCAAAAGAGAATGTCATCATAGATGAGGTTGCATTGGTGGATGGTCTTAAGCACAATTTGCTTAGTATCAGTCAACTCTGTGACAAAGGATTTTTAGTTACTTTTTCAAAAGAAGCCTGTGTTGTTTCTAAAGGAGGAAACAACAATGTGGTAATGACTGGATTCAGAAGAGGGAATGTGTACATTGTTGACTTTAGTAGCACAAGTTCAGACACCATCACTTGTCTTTTCAGCAAAGCAAGCAAGGATGAAAGTTGGCTATGGCACAAGAAATTATCTCATCTGAATTTCAAGGTTATGAATGATTTGGTGAGGAAAGATCTTGCTAGAGGAATTCCACAGGTGGAGTTTTCCAAGGATGGTTTGTGTGATGCCTGTCAAAAAGGGAAACAAAAGAAGGCATCATTCAAAAGCAAGACAGAGTCATCAATTGTTCATCAGCTTGAGTTACTTCATATGGATTTGTTTGGCCCTGTAAATGTCATGTCTATTTCAAAGAAGAAATACTGTCTTGTGATTGTTGATGATTTTTCTAGATTTACATGGACTTTCTTTTTGCACTCTAAAGATGAGGCAAGTGAAATCATTATCAATCACATCAAGATGGTAAGCAATCATCCTGATTTCAAAGTAAGAAGGATTAGGAGTGACAATGGGACAGAATTCAAGAATTCAAGCATGAAGGTGTTCTGTGAAGAAAATGGTATTTTGCATGAGTTTTCAGCAGCAAGAACACCACAGCAAAATGGTGTAGTTGAAAGGAAAAACAGAACACTTATTGAAGCTGCAAGGACAATGCTAGATGAATCAAAGTTACCAACTTATTTTTGGGCTGAGGCAGTTAACACAGCTTGCTTCACTCAGAATATTTCTTTGATTAATCAGGCCAAAGGAATGACCCCTTATCAGTTACTCAAAAGAAAGAAGCCACTATTAGATTTTCTTCATGTCTTTGGATGCAAGTGCTTTGTTCTGAGAAATCAAGCTGAGCATTTGGGGAAATTTGAAGCAAAGGCAGATGAAGCAATATTTGTGGGATATGCAGCAGGAAAAGCTTACAGAGTCTTTAATCTCAGAATCAACATTGTTATGGAATCTGTACATGTTGTTTTTGATGATCTCAAAATACAAGGTCTCTGTGATGAAGGTTTCCATGAAAGTCTCTCTTTTGAGAATGAGGAAGGAGAACAAGTGAATCATGATAAGGCTACTGAGAAACAGCCTAAAGTTGTTGTATCTAGCACAGATGAAAGCAGCAGTGAAGATGAAGTTGCTGCATTAAGATTGAAAAGAATAGCTGCTAGTAGACCAAATGATCATTTCGTTGACAGTCAAAATGAGCGTTTCGTTGACAACCAAAATGGTCATACCGTTGACAGTCATAGAAATGGTTCTAGAAGTGATCATTTAGGGACAACAAACTCAGGGGGAGTTTCTCAAGGACAAATGTCCAATCAAGGCAATCATGATCATGAAGCTACCTCGTCTAGAGCAAATCTACCTCCCTCAAGAAAATGGACTAAAGATCATCCCTTTGAACTCATTATAGGTGATGTTTCTTCAAAAGTCCAAACTAGAAGAGCAACTCAAGAAGAATGTCTATATAGCAGCTTTCTGTCTCAAGATGAGCCAAAGAAAGTTGAGGATGCACTTCTAGATCCAGATTGGGTTTTGGCTATGCAAGAAGAGCTAAACCAATTTGAAAGGAACAATGTATGGAAGCTGGTGCCCAAGCCTAAGGACAGGAGTGTCATAGGCACAAAATGGGTGTTCAGAAACAAGATGGATGAAAACGGCATAGTCACAAGGAATAAAGCTAGATTGGTTGCAAAAGGCTATTCACAGGAAGAAGGAATCGATTATGATGAAACCTTTGCTCCTGTTGCAAGACTAGAAGCAATAAGGATTTTCCTAGCCTATGCAGCCCATGCCAATTTCAAGGTCTATCAAATGGATGTTAAGAGTGCTTTTCTAAATGGGGAACTGGAAGAGGAGGTGTATGTGAGTCAACCTCCTGGTTTTGAAGATGATGATTTTCCAGAGTATGTGTACTTTCTCCTCAAAGCACTCTATGGTTTGAAACAAGCACCTAGAGCCTGGTATGACACACTTTCACAGTTCCTTCTTGAGAATCACTTCACTAGAGGTACTGTAGATAATACCCTTTTTCATAGGATTGTGAATGGCTCTACAATACTTGTTCAAATTTATGTAGATGACATAATTTTTGGGTCTACAGATGAAAAACTTTGTCAAAAGTTTGCCAAGCTTATGCAAAGTAAGTATGAAATGAGCATGATGGGAGAATTAACTTACTTTCTTGGTCTTCAAGTAAAGCAAGTTAATGAAGGCATTTTCATTAGTCAAACAAAATATATTTTTGATTTATTGAAGAAGTTTAACTTAATGGAATGCTCTCCTGCCAAAACACCCATGCCTACTGCCACCAAACTTGAATTGAATACTAAGGAAAAATTTGTGGACATTTCAAGTTACAGAGGCATGGTTGGCTCACTTTTATATTTAACAGCTAGTAGACCTGATATTATGTTTGCTACATGTTTATGTGCTAGATTTCAGGCTGATCCTAGGGAATCCCATTTAGTTGCTATTAAAAGGATTTTCAGATATCTCAAAGGAACATCAAACCTTGGCATTTGGTATCCTAGAGAATCTGGTTTTGAACTAATTGGTTATTCAGATGCAGATTATGCAGGATGTAAAATTGACAGGAAAAGCACAACAGGCACCTGTCAATTCTTAGGAAACAAGCTTGTGTCATGGTTCAGCAAGAAACAAAACTCAGTTTCCACCTCCACAGCTGAGGCTGAGTATATTGCAGCTGGAAGTTGTTGTGCACAGATTTTATGGATGAAAAATCAACTACTTGATTATGGATTAAGAGTTGAGAAAATTCCTATTTTCTGTGACAACACTAGTGCCATTGCCATTACTGAGAATCCAGTGCAGCATTCAAGAACCAAGCACATTGACATCAAGTACCATTTCATTAGAGAACATGTTATGAATGGTACTGTGGAGTTACATTTTGTTCCAAGTGAACAACAACTTGCAGACATCTTTACCAAGCCACTTGATGAATCAACATTCTCAAGATTAGTAAGTGAGCTAGGTATGCTAAATTTCTCTTAATTATTTTTGAGATATTTGCAAGTCATAATGCAGCCAGAAATTTGCTATGTTTTTTTTCTGTGAATAAATTTTCTCAGGAAAAGGTAAAATTTTGTCTAAGTCAAAATTACTATGCCAACGGAATGCACCATTTCGTTGACAGTCTTAGCAGTTTTCTGGGTGTTTCGTTGATAGCTCTTTTATATCAACGAAACGCAGCTTTATCAACGAAATAAGACGGGACTTTAACCGCCCAATCCTGATTCGTTGATTTAGCGCTTTTTATCTGAACCGTTGAAATGTGACACGTCTTTTACCACGATCTATGCATACACCCCTGTAAGTATAAATCATGGTAATACTTTAAGAGTAACGGTTATATTTTTAAGCCAATCCAGTAATTTACATTTATTATTGGATTCACTTTCTGAGAATTTTTGGGGGAGTATTTAAGAAATTTTAGTTTTATTATTTCTTTTTACCTGTTCTCAAAAATTTCAAAGGCTTTTTCTCTCTTCTTCTCTCTATCAATCAATTCAGTTCGAAGCTTTCCTTTAATCAACAATGGCACCCATAGTCAAGCTAATGTCTGCTGGAGGGTTCATCTATGAGAAGAACAACTCCATCCCTTTTGTTGTCAAGGAAAACCCGAACAGTCTGTTCTTCAAAATGATGGATTTCATGAAGAATTGCAAGTTGAGCTATGCAATGTTTCACTCTACACCACTCTACAATGAGATAATCGAGGAGATTTGGACCTCATGTGAGTATAGTGGAACAAACTGCACACTACAATTCACTCTTCAAGGTAATGAGTACATAGTTAATTCTGATGTTTTGCAAGCATGTTTACATATTCCTGATAATAACTGTGATGCTTTGCCTACTAACACTGAAATAACTACCATGTTAAATTCTATAAACTACTCTTTGCCTACTGATAATCTGGGTAGAATAATTAGGAGAGGTTTGGTTAGGGAATACAGTTATTTAGCTGATGCATTCATTAAGGTCTTTTATGGAAAGATTAGTAATTTTGATGCATTAACTAACTCTATGTTAATTCTCCTAACCATGCTTCTAAATGATAGATATCACAACTTTAGCACTCAACTTATGTATGAAATTGGTGCTAAGTTGGGTGACAAAGCAAATAGGAAGAAAAATATCTATTATGCTAGGTTTCTGATGATGTTGGCTAACCATGTTAGTCCAGCACCATTAGTTATCTCTAACCCTAATGCCAGGTTCGAGTGCTTTGTGCAAGAAAAGAGAGTATTGACAGACATACTGAGGCTGAACCACAATGGTGATGTTCCAGTGGTGTATCTGCCAATCATTGAGGTAACTACTACTATCCCTGTTAGTGTAGCTAACTCCTCTACTGTTTTACCTTCCAATGTTGCTATGGAGTCTGTAGCTGTGACCCAACAGGCTCCTACCCTAGCAACAAAACCTAAATCAAAGAAATCCTCCAAGCCAACCTCAGGTGCTTCTCAAAAGGCACCTGTTGTAAAAACTACCACACAACCTAAGGGGAGTGAGTCTGGAGTTGTAAGAGGTGAGGGAAGGGGTGAACATCAAAGAAACCCCAAGGATAAGGAAGGACAGGTTAGTGTGTACCAGCCAAGCCCCATTGTGTCTTCCCAACAAGGCACAATGAGTAAAATGGATTTAAACACAAGTCTAATTGCATCCTCCCAAAAGGATGTGATTATTGAAACAAGCTCTCCACCAAGAGCACAGTCCAAGAGGGTAAGGGACACTTCAAGCCCAAAGTCTACATTTTCCCAATACCAAAGGAGAGTGAAGCAAAAGTCCAAGGGTACACAGGGTGCACACACACTGGAAGCAACACTTCCAGTTTCTCAAATTCAGTTTGATGTAACCCCTATCATTACTCTGGGGTTACAGTCCCATTCTCTAAACATCAATCTTGAATTATCTCCATCCAATTCACCAACTCAATCTTTAGATGTGGACATGATCCATACATCTATTCCTGATTCTCCAACTCTAATCTTGGAGAAGCCCCACTCTGAAGCTGGTGGCCATCACTTGTTAAGTGATTTGTTGGGCCATCAACCAATTTTTCCTGAAGTTGCAAGGGGATCTGTGGACCATTCTTTAAAATCAATCACCACAGACTCTACTGTAATTTCTCATTCTCAAAGTGCTTTCTTGACTTCATCAACGAAACAGTCTATTTCGTTGACAAGTGTTTCTCCATCAACGGTATCCATACCGTTGACAGTTCAAACTACCATTCCGTTGATAGTTCACTCTGCACCTTTAATTGAAAATCAAGTTGTTCCCACAACTAGTGCAGATGATCTAGTGGTAGTTGAGACACTTCTAGGACTGAGAGGGAGTGAAACTGAGAGGCTGGCTTGCAGCCAGGCAAAAGGAGAGAATGTGAGTGAGAGGCTGGCTATTTCTTCCAGCCAAGCAAAAGGAGAGATTGAGAGTTCCACCTTAGAAGGTGAAGGTGAGGGTGTGAGAGGTGTGAGCCATGGGGAGCCCATGATGCAAGAACAGAGCAGAGAGAGAGAAGGGACTACAGGAGAAATAAGGATGGAAGCAGCCATTGCAAGTGAGTTAATGGAGGTCAGTGAGGGAGAAAGGGAACTTACTTTCCAAGAGCATTATCAACAAACTCTGGATAGTATTTCCCTGGATCCTGAGACCTTTACTCATCCTGTGCCAGCCTATCAAATTATGGCTCAGCAGGGCAATGTGGAGGCAGAAAGGTCACTAAATCTAATTCATACAACTGCATCAATGCAAAGAGCAAAGGATGCCCTGACCAATCTACCTTCAGGAGCTGCAGCAAGTGGAGAATTTGAGTTTTCTGATGCTGAGGACAGCTATGGTGATAATCTACAGGTGGCCACCACTTCACAGACTGGGACTTCTGTGGTGCCTCCTACACCAGGCTGGCTTTCTCAAGGTATGCATGGTAGAGCCACTCTAGATGCTGCTATCTCCAGGCAGTACAATGAAGCCTACTTAGCTCATGAGTCTGCAAATGCAAGAGACAAGAAATTCTACAAGGCCATCATGGATTCTCTGGAAATTCAAAGGCTACAAATGATGCAGACAAGGATTGAGGCTACAGAAATCAAGGACTCTATTAGCAATTTCAGGGATGCTAACTACAGGATGATGGATGAAAAGCTCCCTCTTCTCACTATGTCCAAAATGAACAGGTTTTTCTCTAAGGAACCTGAAGTGGCTACCTCCTTGAAGACTCTCTCTTCTAGAGTGGACAAGGTGGAAGCTACTTTATCTCAAATGCAAAAGGAACAGGAGAAGCAGACTCAACTTTTGGCCCAGCTAGTGGCAGCTCAAGGACTCCCAGTTGTCTCTCTTGATGATAACAAAAAGGGGGAGAAATCTCAGGAGCTAACCATTCAAATCACAAAGGTGCTGGTCCCAACCATCACATTGCCACAGGAGCCACTAGCAATGGGGGAGTTTGGAAAGAAGAATAAGGATGGCATTGACTTGATCCAGGAAGCTTCTATGAGGATACAACTTGCAGCACAGATCAAAGATCATTGGTCCAACATAGAAGCAAGGTTCAAGAAAATTACTGAATCTTCAAAGACAGATCAGCCATCAACAAATGCAATGGTGACTGCACAAGTGGAGCCACAGTTCAAGAGCTCTTATGCTATAGAGCCCCTTCTACATGGAGTCATTCAAGGACCAAGAAAGGAGAAAGGACAAACTTCATGCATTAGGGATGTGGAAGAAGCTACATTACAAAGAAGCTTATCTCCCAAGTCTCCTGCTAAACCAAAAGGCAAAAACATAGCAAGGACTTTCTATCCTGCACCTTATCCAGATGAGCACAAACTACTTGGACTTCTCATCACAAAAAGCAAGGAAAGTAATAATCATGAGATAAGGAAGCAAAGGGCAATTGTCTACAGGAATGGACAACAAATCTGTGTTTGGGCTGGTCATCCAAACTTTGCTGAAGCCAAGGCTGAGGAATCAGAAAGAGCAGCTATGCAAGCTCTTGCAGTAGCTCAAGCTCTAGATGAAGAAGAAAGACAGCAAGAAGAAAAAGCCCAAAAGGAAAGGAGTGAAAAGAAGAGTACAAGGCAACCAAAGGCAAGGGCTAGAAGAAACATAACCTTTGAAAATGATGACTCTCAGAGTATTGCATCAGACTCTTCTGTACCTCTAACAATTCCTGATCCATCTTTAAAGTTAGCCTGTGATCCCAAACATCTTGTTAATTATCATGATCAGCCAATTGAGCCAAAGGAAGAGCCAATTGAGTTTGATGAGGCTAACTTTCCTAAATTCCTTTTTGAGATGGATCCAAAGAAGAAATTGAAGCAAAGGGCTGTCAAGACAAAGCCAGTATTTGTGAGAAAGCCACAACCTCAAAAACCCCCTTCAAATCCAGAGGACTGCATGTACATTGCTGACATCAGGGAAGAATCCAGCTTGCATCTTGAGTTAGACAACCTGGTGGAAGTAAGGGGCATTGCAGCTTCTCAGAAGCTACCTGAAAGATTGGTTTTCACATACAAGGGTGGTAGAGAACAAATTTGGCCTCTCTACAGAATTCTAGGAGAAGACTACCAAACACTACTCACAGTGTTTAGATGCTTGAAGAAAGACTTTGGCTTCACCAAAACAGCCAAGTCTGAGGTGGTCTCCAGAATATGTCAAATAAAGGCTAGCTGGAACAAGCCTGAGGCTCTTCCCAGGATGCTAAGAGTGCCCTCAACAGGAAAGAAGATCCATCTTCAACCTTTCTGGATGATGGAATTCAAGGACAAGGACAACTGCAGAAGGTTCTTCAGGATGGAAGACCAGCTGGACAAGGCATCTAATCAAACTCTAAGGTTTATGCAATCCAAGCTTGGTGATCAAGATGAAGAAGAGAAGATCTTTTACAGAAGGCTACAGGTCCAGATTGAGGAGAACAACTCTAGGAGAGGGAAGAAGACTATGCCCCAAAGAAGACAAAGATGAATTATTTGCTCAGTCTGGAGGAGCACATTTGGGCATTAGTTTTGTAAGTCTTGCATTATTTCTAAAAACTTTATGAAGCTCAATACAACTTTTACTTTTATCATGTGTAATATGCCTGAGTGTTTTTGTTATCATCAAGGCTCTTGATTTATGGCTGTTATTCTATCAGTCATAAATTGGGGGAGATTGTTAGGAATATGTTGTTCTTGATGATAATTATAAAAACACTTAGTAGATTTTGTATTAAGTTATTTTGTAACTGTCAACGAAATAGCATGCTTTGCAGTGTTTCGTTGACAGGAAGCTCATCAACGAAATGAGTGATGTAGCAATTGCACTGTACATTACTTCATAGTTTGATATGCAGTTTGTTGAGTACTAGATAGGTTTTCTAAGTCATGTTGACTAAATGGTTAGATAGGCAAAATAGGTTGGTTAATTGTAAATATTTAGTGCCTTGTAATTTTGCCTAAGTGAAGACATGTCAACGGAATGAAGATTACTCTATCAACGAAACAAGGAAGCTCATCAACGAAACAAAGAATAAAGCTATCAACGAAACACATCTCTATGCCATCAACGAATCATTATTGCTTTTCTATACAATTGACAAAGTGATAGTGACAGGTTCCTGACAGATCAAAAAGGAGATGTGGAAGTGTACTTTGCATTGGAAACCATTAAAATGGACATGGGGAATAAGGAAACATCCCAGTTTCCAATTGGGCTCTTGGGAGTGATCATAATAAGCATGAAGTCAAAAGCAAGGATCTCCAAGGACCACTGGACAAAGGGATGAAAAGCAAACTATTGGCGGTTACTCATTGTACTATTAGTGTAGCCAAAAATAGGGTTGTAAACTTGGGTTTATATAACCAAGTGTAGCAGTTACTTTATTTGAGTGAAGAAAAACAAAGAGTTTGTATTAGCTATCTTTGAGAGCATTTTTCTTCTCTACAACCTTGTAACTGAGCAGCTGTGTACATTTGTATCACAGATTATTTCCGCAATAAAAACACTTCAGTTGGATCATCAAACAATCCAACTGAATTATTTATATCTTGTGTTTTTATTTATTCAGTTCAGTTTAATTTTATAAAGTATTTTCAAGTTAAAGAAATATCAAAATTGTATTCAACCCCCCCCTTCTACAATTCTGTTAGGTCATTTGGGATTAACATAGATTAATCAAACTTGACACAAAATACCCTTAAAACAAAATTACCCCTTTTTCTTAAAAAAAACACAACTTCGAATCACTATTATCAAGAACCCTACTTTTGGTAACACAAATAATCAGAATTATCTGAAGAAATCAATTGAAAACAATTAACTTCTAAAGAACAATAGTGAAAATAGTTTTCTTAGAAACAAGTTCTTGAGGCAGTGATGTTCTTGGTTATATGTATTCTAGTAAGTATAAACAAAAGCCCTTAGATCTGATAATAAGAAAAAAAACGTAAGGGGTTGTTAAATACTTATTGAATTGATAGGGGCAATATTGTCTTTACAGTGTTCGATGTTTTTTAATAGTATGTTCGATGGTTTTCAGTTGGGGGTAAAACTGTCAACTTTACTTCGATAAATTTTGAAAAATAACGAAGAGTTTGAAAATCAAAATTTAAAAAGTTTTTCTGAAAAACTATCGAACTTGTTACCTTTTAAAGCTTGAAAAACTATCGAGGGATCCTTTGTGGAAAAACTATCGAGAATTAAAATAAAGGAAAAATTAATTCTCTCAGATAGATTTTCATTTTAATTCAAAAACCATCGAGAATTTAGATAAAGAATAATGAAATTCAATTCGATGCTTTTTCAAATTTTCCTCAAAAAGTATCGAGAAATGTTTTCAATAGTTTTTCTTTTTCCTTTTCAAAAACTATCGAAAATTTATTTCGATAGATTTATCTATGTACTTGAAAAACTATCGAATTTCCTAAATTCGATATTTTTTGCTTCTGTCTTCATTTTAAAACATGTTCTTGTTTTAAAATTTAGACTGCTTTATTTCCTATCAAGTTTTAATTCTAATAAATCTTTTCAAATTTACCAAAATCAATTGTCAACAGAAAATTCACAATTTTCTCAGAATAAAATCGACTAAATATCATTGAATGATATTAACCAATTAAAATCCAATAAATTATGCTGCATATTTATTTTATGTATTTTAAATTATGGAGCAAATAAGATATTGAACTGCTTCAATTTCCATAATTCAAATTTCATTAAATAAATAATAATAAATTAGTACTAAATATCTATGAGTTAGATATTAGCACTAAATTATTAAGATGAGGACTGGATGTTAAATAAATTCACAAGTCCTTAAAATAAGAACAATTTTATACTTGTGAACTTATTCAAGAGTTTCTTGCAGATGAGATTTTCAAATAAGGTGCGTGTCTGCAAGTTACTCTATGAATTGAAGACATGCTCTCGAAAGAAATGATACTTGTTGTCAAGGTGCATTGTCGTGGATTGTTCCACAGAGTTGTTGGAGATGAAGTTATTTCCTGAAATAATACCAAGAAATCAATCTTCCTCCACGAAGTTGACAGCTTCTAGAGATGCTCCTCCTGTTATTCTTACAACCTGCGTATTTTATATCTAAATAGCTAAACATGTTAATAAGTATCTTTAGGGTACCATATACTGAGATTTGGTATTCCCTTAAGATATCTAAAAATCATGTTGATAACTATAAGACTAGATTTTCGAAATCCACTTGGAACCTTGCACATTGGCAACTTGAGAATACAATATGTGTTGTCAATTTGCAGCTAATAACTTAATGAGACGCATACCTCTCTAGCTTGTCATTTCTGTCTTTTACCTGATTTGTCCTGATCAAGCTTTAGTGGCTGCTGTTGGTAGGGAGTTTTGGCATGTCTAGAATCTTCTCAATTGTGCACATTCAAAAGATTCTTGACTTACTTTTATTGCCATCACTCTTTTGGCTTACTTGTGCTCCTAAAAGAATTAATCTTCTGGCTTGCTCAAAGTAAATCCAAAAAGAATTGCAACTTTCCCAACATACTCATCTTGTACATTCTCTGCAATGACTTGGCAAATTTCTTGCTCAAGTTTTCGTTAGTACACCAACATATAATATAATCATGATATCACTGCACATATATGACATTATGTTTGTGCCTTATGACAACTCTAATAAATTCATATTCTGTAAAAGTTCAGTTAGAGTGTCATACCATGTCTTTGACGATTGCTTGAGTATTGATACCGGTTCATACCAATCTGTAGTGATCTTGTGAAGAGAAGTTATACAACGTCCAATTGATCTGCAACAGCAAATGCCAGGATCTGTTGTACATTGACTTCTTCTACTATCTCACCAATCAGGAGAGCACTTGATCACATTCACCATACAGATATATCCTGATATCCTCAAGTCTCGTCACTGGTGCTTCTCGTTAGATACTGCTTCCTAATAGTAACCTAGCATCCAGTTTGGCCTTGTCCCTCATAACAATGCCAATTTCATCCAGTATTCTGGATACCCATCTTGTTCCAATAACAGATTTTCCCTTAGGCCTGGGTACCAGCTTCCAAACTTTCTGCCTTTCAGATTGATTGAGTTCATTTTGCTTTGCAATCACCCAATCTGGATCCATCAGAGCTTCTTTACCTTTCTTTGTTTCTTCTTCAGAAAGAAAACCAAGAAAATAATCATTCATACTCTATAGCTCCAGTCTTTACTCCACCACTAGGATCACTAAGAACTAGACATCAGGAATGATATTGAATCTAAACCATTTGTCTTGACAGATACGTTCTTGAAGTGTCCTCTATATATTCATTGTGGTGTTGATCTGACTAATTGATCCTTCTTTTGCTCCCCCTAAGCTGTTGCTGGGATTTCCTGAGAATCCTCATCCTCGCTGAGTGGTTCTGTTGAAGTACTGAGCTATGTAGTTAAACTACCATTACCACTGCTTGGATTTGAATCATCATTACCATTAATTTCACACATAACAGCTGAGAGCTTGGAGTTGTTGAACATCATATTCAGACTTTCAATCACCTCTTGTTGATTAATCAAATTTACCTCGTAGGCTTTAGATTCCACTGATTAGCCGAGGAGAATATCCTCAAGAGCCTTAGCTGTCAATCTTGCCAAGATGCTTACTTGTAAAACAATTTCCTCCAAACCCCTGAAAGAAATTCAGAGTTTGCTTCTATTGGCCAATTCAGGGTCTTCCTGTATTTGTTACTGATCATGGAAATGTGATTAATCTCATCTGTGATGTCCTGTCCTTCAGATTGAATGAACAACACCAGTTTGTATTAAGAGTAGACATCAACCATCACTGAAGTATATCTTTACTTTGTTGTAGATAAGACATTAACTAGTCCGTAGAGTTCCATACGTATCATCTGAAGCGGCTCAGTAATGCTTATCACATTGTAGCTTTTCTGTGATGTTTCTTTGACTTCCCTTAATGACATGTCTCATATATTTCATCTAGCTTGAATCCCAGATGAGGCAGTCCTCTCACCAATACCATCTTTAGAAAAGAGTTCCTTGTATTGTCATGCAAGGGTGAGAGCTTTTCAACCTTCCTGCTTGAGATAAAACACTGCTCCTTCATTGAATAAAAAGATTTGTGCTGTGAATCTTCAGCAAGAGAGTTGCTTCTAATTGTTATCCTTGACTCCAATTATTAGTTGTTATCAATGATACCAATTATTGTAAACATGATGACATTCCATTTCCAACGTAGCCATGTCCCGTGATGAAAACCTTTGCTGTCATCTCCAAAGATTATTAACGGAACAGCTTTCTCAATCACATTTGATGGCAAGTTCTTTCTTCGATCATATGTCTTCGGTAGTAAAGACCAAGAAAGCATATAAATCGATTAACCTGATTTGCCTGCACTCACAAATGGATTGACAGTTCTTGGTACCCAACTTATTTGCTTGGGTCCAGATGGATTAGAGATTTTGCTTTTAAAAGTGGTAACAACAGCTTCAACCTATACATGCTTATTCTTATCTCTGACTGACCTTGCAGTCGTTGCTCTAATGTAATTCTTAAACATGCTTTTTCTATGATTAATGCAAGTTCTAAGATATGCATTCATAATATTTAAATAAGCAAACATGTTAATAAGAATAAATGGCATACATTGAGCATTTTGACATTGCAGATAAGAGATGTGCAAATTAGGCATGTTCTGCATTTTAGAAAATTCAGTACTTTCTACTTTAACCAATATACACAAGTGTAACAGGTAGCAAGTAGATTTACAGATATTCAATAATTTTCTAAGCACACATGGAATAAAAGAATTAACAATTAAATCACTAATTCTATCTAATCCATTCTGTTGTTGTATGGCATCTAACTTTCTCTATTACCTAAGTCAGTTTTAGATACAACTTGGTGTTCTACAAATTCTACTGACTCTAAAGGTAATTCCTCCATCCTTCAAACTGATTATCCCTTAACAAACAATTCAGAATAAATGAGCAAATCTTGTTCTACTAGGGATACTGAAACTTAGCTTTACTAAGGTCTTATGTGCCAGAAACTTAACCCCTAAAACTAAGAGTTGTTTCTTAAGAAAGCTTCTATCTCACTTGCAAATCTTATTCTACAAATATTCATACACACATACCTAAGATCTTCTATGTACATGCTTTGAATATTGAGAATTAAATACTGCATTGGTTCAAGGAAAAGATACCTGAGATATGTGAGGTGAATCATCTTCAGAGATTGCTATGAAAGCAAGATATCCATGATCTTCTCGTCATCTGATCCATCCCAACTCTTTCCTTAAGCAACATAAGTTTTGTGCTGATGCTTCTTCAACAAAGCATTCCACTTCTGTTTCAGCTCATTAACTGAGTCCCTATTCTTCTTTGTTTGTTAGGCTTCTTCATTGTGTAGCACACCCTGATAGTTTCTCGTTACATAGTTCTTATCATAGTTGAAACTATCACTCTTATTTTTGTTACCATCTCAGTCTGTAACTACCTCTTTGAACTGAATCCTGAAGAATCTTTGCTTCGTAATAAATAAGCCTGATCCATGGATGTGGCTTTTGTACTCCTTCTGAATCTGATGTGACTAAACTTCCTTGACAAGTGAAACACTGATCTTTAGTCTAGTCTCTCGAGGTTTTCTACCTGAGCTTCTTCTGATTCAGCTACTAGTAATTCTTCTATTCTGTTCTGAGGTTCCAACATTAATATACGTTACTGAGATATTTGTTTGTCCGTTCAATTCTCTAACACCCTTTCTAACAATCTTTTGAGAACCTTTGGCTTAGGATATGAAATATTTTAAATTCCAAGAATTTCGAACTTTTTGAAAAATAAAATATTTCAAGAATAAAATTCAAATTATTTAAAATTCAAAAATTTCAAGAAATGAAAATTTTGAAAATTAAAAAATCCGAAAATTCTGAGAACTTGAGTGATTGGCCTAAAACACCGGATCTAATCTGTATATCGATTAACAAGCTCTGATACCAATTGTTAGGTCCCGAAGTATCGTAGAAGGGGGGGTTGAATACGATACTCACAAATAATTCAATTTCGTTCGCGGATAATTCATTCAGTTCTATAACGAAATCAAACACACCAAACCAAACCAAGAGTCGGGGAATATATCGTTTTATAAATATAAACCTCGAAGGGTGCTACAATTTCTAATCCGTAGATTAGCTTCAATGAGTTCTAGGTTATTCATAATCAATACAATGAAAGAATTCTGAGCACTATAAATTTCTATGATCTTCTCCGGCTCAAACTTCTCTCTCAGTAGTTGCTACTATGAACTAACCTCGACTGAGGAAGACACTACCTCTCTCTGTGTAATTATAGACTTAGTTTTAGAAAACTATCGAACCTTAATTGTTAAAACAATCTTGGCCGTCCAATTCTCATCAACCTGTCAGACAAACAAACTTTTCACCTGCTTTCTAATTTGAAAAGTATCGAATGAATAAAGTAATTATTCAATTCGATAGTTTTTAAATAAAAACTATCGAATGTAATACTTACTTTATTAAAGTATTCATTTACTTTATGCTTTTCATTCGATGGTTTTCTAATTTAGAAAACTATCGAATCCTTTTCTTTTTGTTTTCTTTATGTCACATTCGATGGTTTTTATAAACAATAAAACCATCGAACTCTTTTCCTTGTCCTTGACCTTTTAGAAAATACTTTTGAGTTCCCAGGTGTTTCAGTTTTAGACAGTATCAATTTCTTCTGAGACGATAAAACAACTTGATCTTTTTAGTGCCGTCACCTCGTGCAACTGGTCTGGTTCACAGATGAATAACACTTGATCAATTCTTCTTTTATGTCTTCAATTCAATGTTGCTGATACGTCCCTTGTCGTTCTGGTTGCTTCATCACTGGAATCCTGTGGTACTGAACCCTAAATCATTCACATACTTCTGTCGTCTTGAAAGTCTTGTTTCTTTTGCTGTCACTGAGGCTTGAACATTTTCATGAACTTCTTTCCGTGACCTGTTTACGGACTTCAAGAATACTTAACGTATTTTGATTTTTTGAGTTTACCTTTTCTTCTTTGATTCTGGATTCCTGTGCTTCTGTTAATATTATTGTATGTCTTGTCCTTTGTTGAGTTGTAGTTATCTCTTTTACATCTTATGTTACATTATGCTTTACATCCCCTTACAAGATCTTTTCTTATCAGCTCATTGATGTTGTTCAAATTTAGATGAGAGAGCTTCTTATGCCATTTCCAACTCTCTTCATTTGACATTCTTGCTGTCAGACACACAGTTTTTCCATCAGAATTTGTTACCAAACTTGCTTCATAGATGTTATTGTGCCTGTGTCCAACTAGAACAACTTTTCCTGTAGATTTGCTGATCACTTCACAGTGTTCAGAATGAAAATCTACATGGTATCCTCTGTCACAGATTTGACTCACAGAAAGCAGATCATGCTTGAGTCCTGAGACTAGAGCTACATTCTTGATGATGACACTTCCAAGATTGATATTGCCATATCCCAGAGTACGTCCTATGTTGCCATCTCCATAGGAAACTTTTGGGCCAGCTTTCTCCTCAAAGTCTGATAGCAGGGCTTTATTTCCTGTCATATGTCCTGAGCATCCACTGTCCAAGATAAGTGTGCTCTCTTTTATACCCTGCAATCACAAACAAACACTAAGTGTTAGTTTTAAGGATCTAGACTTTCTTGGATCCTTTGTCTTTCTTAACAGTGTTAGCTTTTGCAGCGGAATCTTTATCAACAGAGTTTAAGCTAACAATGTCAGACTTTACACTTGAAGAGTTTGATCTAACCCATTTCAAGTTGGGTTTTAGCTCATAATAATTGTGATAAATAGCATGATAACTTTTGCAAGTATATATGGAATGCCAAGTGCTCCCACAGTGTGTGCATAAAGTCTGTGGCCTAACCCTAACATAATCATTCTTTACCCCAGACTTGGAGGGTAAAGAATTAATATCTTTGTTCTTCCTGCAAAAACTGGCAAGATGGTTAGCACTACCACAGTTATAACATGTTTTTCTTGGAGCTACTGAAGTAGGCAGATGATTAATCCTTTTATTTATGCCTACTTTTCCATTCCTATTCTTCTTGGACCCTTTTGGTTTCATGGCAGTTTTTACCTCTTTGAGCTTATGATTGAACTGTTTTCCTGTCATTAACCCAATATTAACCTGTTTTTCACAGACTTTTACTGGTTTTCTAACAGCTTCTTGCTCAATAGGCTTCTCTGTTGTAGATTCAATATCCACTTGTTCAACACAAGCTTCAACTGGCTCCATAACAGCTTCTTTTACAACTACAGACTTTAGCTTACTGGATTCATGAACAAATTTCACAGGTTTAAGTTGTGGTTTTACTTTAACTTTATCTTTAAACCTAAGTTCATCTTCCTCACAGTAACCTAAACCTACAGTATCTGTTTGGAAAACCTGATGTGTGTCTTTTCCAGAATTAGTCCAGGTTTTAATCACTTTCCTCTCTTTTTCCAGCTCAGACTCTATTTGCCTATATCTTTTAAGCAATTCCTGTTCAACATAAACAGCATCATCTCTCTCCTTTTGAACTTGTTGCATGTTAACAAGCTTCTCTTCAAGAAATTTATTTCTTTCTTTGAGACCTAGATTCTCAGATTTTATTCTCTCATTCTCTAAAGTCTGATCCCTATAACTAACATGTATGCTTTTAAGATAAATTCTTAATTCAGATATATCATCAATATCATAAGCATAAGTTGTTAGGGGTACCTTGTTTTCAGATGAGTCAGCTTCATCTCTACCAGTTGCCATGAGAGCATAATTGACTCCCTCATCTGAGTCTGAAGTGTCTGCCCAGTCTTTGCCTTTTGAGATGAGTGCTTTTTCAGTTTTTCCTTTCTTGCACTCTGGAGCATAGTGACCCATCTCTTTGCACTTGTAGCACTGGATCTCAGATTTGTCTTTCTTTCCAGACTTGGTATCCCTTCCATCAGACTTTCTGAAATTCTTTCTTTCAGAATTTGAATCTTTCCTAGAGAATCTTTTTCCTTTCTTGAAATTCTTGAATCCCATCTTTTTGAAGGTCTTCACCATCAAGGCAGCCATTTGCATCAACTCCTCTTCATCATCCTCAGAATCAGAAGCTTCATCATCAGTGTTTGAGCCATCATCAGAGTTTGATGACTCACTGTCAGAGTTTACGACCAATGCTTTTCCTTTGGCTTTCTTCCTTGAGATCTTCTTCTCGATGGGCTTCTCCTCGACTCTGAGAGCAACAGATTTTGTCTTCTTACTTGATCTTCTGTTTCTTTGTTCTATCTCTAATTCATGAGTTTTCAATAACCCATAAATCTCATCAAGTTCAGTTTCAGCAAGTTCGTAATTATCTCTTATAGTTGTTGTCTTCAAATCCCATCTTTCAGGTAAAGATAAGAGAAATTTGAGATTTGATTCTTCAAGATCATATTCTTTATCAACTAGAGATAAATCATTCAACAATTTACAGAATCTGTCATATGTCTCAGTCAAGGTTTCATTGGCTCTTGAATCAAAGTGCTCATACTCCTGAGTGAGTATAGTTTTCCTGTTCTTCTTTATAGCAGAGGTTCCTTGACATCTAACTTCCAAAGCATCCCAGATCTCTTTTGCAGTTTTGCATCCAATAACTCTGTTAGACATAACATTATCTAAAGCACTATGGAGTAGATGTCTAACCTTTGCATCCTTTGCAAACGATGAGATGTCTTCAGGAGTATAGTCCTTCTTCTCCTTTGGAATTGTCTTCTGATCTTCACCAGCAACAACTGTTGACAACTTAGTTGGCTTATGAGGACCATCATAGATTCTATCAAGATATTCTGGATCTGTGGCTTCCAGAAACATGGTCATCTTCACTTTCCAAATTGGATATTCTGCTGGCCTGAGAATTGGAACCCTGATCGACTCATATCGACTCACAGGAGCAGGTTTCACTTGTTCAGTCTTTGGAGCAGCAACTTGATTTTCCTCAGTCATGATTATACTTGTATTGTTGATCGAAAACTGTATATATTAAACAGCCTTGGCTCTGATACCAATTGTTAGGCCGAATACAATATAATCAAATATATATGAGAATAACAATAAACAAGAACACTGTTTATGAATCAATAAACTATAATTGTATTAACAGCTTCTCTCTTTATGATATTAAAGAATCACAAAGAGCTTCTAGGTTACAAGAATAATAATCAATGAACGCATCCCTTCTAGGGATAACCTATCTGTGTTTATATAGTACACAGCTACATACAATCCATCTCTAATTGATATTCCTATAAGTTAGCTATACAATTCATATCAATTAAGGATTGCTTCTTATCTTCTATTCCGTTTCCTTAGCTGTATCAATATATTCTGCTTCTTTCCATCTTCAGAATATATTGCTTCTAGAATATTCAATTCAGCACCGACAGCTAATTCAACTATCACCACGTCAGACTTTAACAAACTCTGACTGGCTTCAATGTAAACTCTGATGAGCACCTGTTGCTTAAACACTGATGAACAAACGTCAGCAATTATATCTAACACTATAGCTATCCTTTAGAGGCACTAAAAGGTGAAGATTTTTGGGAATTTCAGTCAACAGAACCACTTCTACCCCCTGACATTCCCAAGAAGCTTAGGGGTCGGCCAAAAAAATTAAGGAGAAGGGAGGACTGGGAAGGGGAAAATAGGTCTAGATCAAGTCAGATCACAACAAGTCAATTAGGACCTGAGGTTCAGAGGTTTGATGGTAGAAGAGTTATGCATTGCAGTTTATGTGGGGAGGCTGGACACGGGAAGAACAAGTGTCAAAACCCAAATAGTCAAGCTAAAGATGACAATAACAAGACATGAAAGACAGTTGAGAAAGAAGGGCATCAAGGTGAATGGTCAAACAATAAGCCAAAAAGACCATACAAACCTAAACGGAAAGCTAATGTGTCATGGAGGAACAAGAACAATGAGCAAAAGGAAGCCACTGAAGAATATATTGTCTATGAAGCAGATCAAAGTGAGGCGGATGATGAACAAGAACATGTCCCTACTCAACGAAGGCCAAAGTTGACTGTGAAGAGGAGACTTTCAATTAGTCTTTAAGAAGACTAATTAACTATAATCAAAGTGAGGCGAATGATGAATGGTTGATTTCATGATCTCGTTTATCTTATCTTTAGTGAAATTTATGGACATGTTTATCTTAGTAACAAAGATTAAAGAAATAAACGGCACATAAACATAAACATTACATCATTGATAAAGGTCATAAACATAAACATGGTTCATCAACATTACATGGTTCATCACTTGTGAGAGTGTGTCATCATCAATACACCTACCAGCACAACCATTACATAACTAAAAAATTTCACAGTTCTACCAAACTTCTTGTTATTAGCCTCCATGGCAAGCTTCTCCTCGACCATACTCAACTTTTCTTCCAAGACAATCCTCCTATTGTTCAGATGGACTACAACATCTTTGGTTCTCCCAGTAAAGTCATTGTTATACCACTCAAAGAATTTACAACCCTACAAAATTGTCAATTGTTTAATATCATACATAATTTTCGAATTAAAAAAAATAAATTAAGAAAATCATACCTCTGGCTTGTAACATGCCAAAAATCTTCTTCCAGGATTTCTTAAAGACCAAGACATAAAAATTCTACCCGGTTTCCCACAATGACAGTTTCTGAGCTCTGAACCAACCGAAGAACCTGATGAACTGTTCGGCATAGGCCTTCCGTAATTGAACATATTTAGTTTTGAATAGTAGATAGAATCGACTGATTTGCAACAAATTAGAGAGAATTTTATAAACAAAACTATGAATCCTAATTTAGATACATACAAATGAACCCTAAATATACACAATATTTGAGAATAAAGCCATTATCTTTGCTGATATGACAAAAAAAAGATGTTACCCCACAATTGAATGACACATCATATCTTTTTAACATATCAACATTTGTAACTCACTTTAATGATCTTATTGATACCGTTTTCGATTCTATCACCAAATTAATACATTGAGCACGTTTCAACGACTCCCATCATATTAACCCATTTTAAAATGGCATAGAAACAAAAACGTAACTATATTAGACAATGGTAACAATAATTCACCAAAGCCAGTTAGATCTATAGGAGATGAAGTCTCCAGGGACACCAAGAAGGAAGAAAAAGAGAGTATCTATACTTACATTTCTGATTGCATTAACAATTTTCACAGGTGTAAGTATATTTCTTTTAGCTTTCAGATCCATTGATCCATCTTCTTTGGCTAAAGGTGATGCAACCCAGTTTCTTACTCAAGAAATCACAGAAGCTGCTCTTGGGTATTCAAGTTTTAATACTACAACTAATTATATTTATAACCCTCAAAATATTACTCAAAATCAAGAATGTGCTAGTGTGGAGAAGATGGGGGATGATTTTCGAGGTGGGTTTAAAGAACAGAGTTTGAGGGTTAGGAGGATTATTCAACAACATTTTGATGTTAATGGTAATGGCCTTGTTATGTTTCCTTTGCATTTTTTTCGATATGGTTGGGTTTTTTTTTTTGTTTTTGTTTGGTTTTGATGGTGTGTTTTCTTGGTAAAGATTGAATCTTGAATTTGAAATGTTGTGGTTTTTTTTGGTGAAAATTGATTCTTAGATTAGAAATGTTGTGTTTTCTTGGTAAAGATTAAATCTTGAATTTGAATTGTTGTGGTTTCTTGGTAAAAATTGAATTAGAAATGTTGTGTTTTCTAGGTAAAGATTGAATCTTGAATCAGAAATGTTGTGGGTTTTTAGTAAAAATTGAATCTTGAATCAGAATTATTGTGATTTCTTAGTAACAACTGAAGCTTGAATTAGAAATGTTGTGGTTTTTTTTGGTAAAGATTGAATCTTGAATCAGAATGTTGTTTTATAGTAGTAGCAATTTGTAATTTGTGGTGTGATATTAGGAGTGGTAGTTTCTATTCGTGTTACTAAACGTGTCGATTTGTCATTCTAAAATGGCTATACTGAAATTTATTATAAAGATGAATTTATAAAGCTTGAATGGATATGATTATAGTGAATGAGTCACGTTTGGGTTGGTCGAGTCGTGATGTGTCATTTCGGGGTTTGTAAATTTAATTGTATCGATGATTGAGTCATGTTAGCCTGTTAGACATTGCCTCCCCTAAATGGTATTAAAAACTTGAGATTAAAATTAAAGTCAGGTTTATTATTCGAAACTTGGATGGTTAGAGGAACACAGAAAGTAATATATCTTTGTTGCATTGTTACTTATTGCTGTTTAATGGTCTATGCTTTGCTTCTGTAGCGGTGGGAAAAGAAACTGTTTCACGAGTTAAGGTGGTAATAATATCCACCTTAAAGAAGGAGCACAAGTAATACTTAAGATTCTATGCATAGGAAATATATATAAAGATGCATGATGAGCATCAATGAGACTACAACATGCTGCACAACCAACCAAGTCTGCTTCTAATTAATTGGACAATTTCCCCCTTTATTTATTACCATATTTCTGCTAACAAATCGTATATAAGTTTCTCTCTTGGAGGCACAAGTTGGATTCTTATTCTATTTTGTCAATCTTCTAGGCGCTTCAAGAGTCCGTGACCTACCTCCAGAGAAGTTCTGTAGACATAAATTTGTTTTAGGAAAAGCATCTGAAGCGGGATTTGGGAATGAAATGTACAAGATCTTGACGGCTGCTGCACTCAGTATAATGCTGGACCGGTCACTGATAATTGGGCAAACCAGGCATATTGGTTCTCTCTCAAGCCTTTAAATATGCAACTTATACCTTTTTTTTTCTTTCACTTAAGTGATGACCAAAAGAAGCAACCACTGATCTTATAGTTCGCAAAATTAGTCGGCCACTTGTGCTACTTTGTTAGTGATTGAATCTTAAAGGCAAATGATACTTTTGCATGCTTCTCGCCATGTGCATGAAGTTTAATCGAAAGATGAGATTATAGGTTTTGCATCTTGGTGTCATAGGGTTTTCAGTTTGACTCTTGGTTGATAACACTAGTTTGTTGCGTTCATTTTGTGATCATAATATCATAATCACAATGAGAAACATTTGATCCAATATTTAACTCTATTCCACCTCCAGTGTGATGGTTTTTTAATTCTAAAGACAAATTATAACTTTGCAATAATGGCTACATGCTGATTGCTGCCTGAGTCTATCTTCTAATTAGTTCAATTCTTAGTAGATTGTTGCATGCATTCACCGATCATGTCTAGGCTTTTACAAGGTAAATGTACATACTAGAAGTCAATGAATTTTTTCTAGAGTTGCATTTTCATGTTCTAGTTTCACTAATAATAAATAATTTGTGATTATTGAACTTTTATCAAAACTTGGTTAATTTGCATTTTCAGGAAGAAATTTCCATTTGGAGATCACATCTCTTATTCAAACATATCTTTTACCTTAAAAGAAGTTAAACATCTTTGGAGACAAAATGGATGTGCTACTAAATATGGAAGACATTTGTTAATGAGAATTGATGATTTTCAGAAGCCAGCACGGACAAGTATTCTGTGCAGTGATTGGAAGGAATGGGAGGAACCCATAATATGGTAAAAGCCGTAGTTTCAATTATCACTCTGGGGAATCCATAATATGAATATTGACTTTCAGATACTATACCAGGCTCCAGAATGCCACGGATGCTGTAGCAGCTCAATTTTTTCTAAAGAATATCCACATTAAGATGAGGGAAGCTGCCATAAATCTATTCGGGAAGCCAGAAGATCTTCATGATAGGCCCAATGTGTTTGGGGAGCTCATGAGAGTCCTCATATCTCCCATGGATGATGTTAAGCAGGCAGTGAACTCAGTTCTTGGTAACGGAAGGGATCCTGATCTTGCACTGCATATGCGGATGCTAATGAACAGGTATTGCGATTGCAACACCAAGTTTATATATGTTTTCAAAGTTGTGCTTTTCAAAAGCTTGGGGTTCTTTTCCAATTACTCCCTCCGAGTCGCTCGACTTTTTGGCACACATTTCCAAGTGCTGTAACCACCTAGTTAAAATTACTTTTTTAATAAATTTTCTTTTTTTGAAATAAAATATTTAATTAATTTTATACTTTACAAAAGAATTTTTTTAAATTAGTAATTCTAGTTATGTAGTCAAAGCACTTGAAAGTGCGTGCCATAAATCAAGAGACTATTAAAATGAAACAGTGGGAGTATTAGATTAATTAAAAGGCGTCGGCCTTTTTTTCCCCTCCTGTTGCTGCACCTAATTTTGTGCAAGGTGGTACATATTTTTATAATGTATGGACATGTTTTTTATGGGTGCAATAATAAGAATCTAAAAGGTTTGCAATGGTGCACTGATTTTGAGATGCAGGACAAGCAAATTGGATGAAGTGAAGAAGAGATAGTATTACTTATAAATACCTACCAATGCATATGATTGTTTTTTGTTAGGTATAAAAGTTCTTCCTTCTCTTCAGGTCTGTAAGAGCAACTCAGGCAGCATTAAGTTGCATACAGAAAGCCATTCATGATATGCAGCTGGGATCTAGACCCAGATTGGTTCTGGTTTCAGATAGCCCCTCCACGGTAGAAGATATCAAACCAATTCTAGAAGAATTTCTCGAGGTAATAGTTAATCATCAACTATAATTTGGGTTTTGTAGGTAGCAAAAATCTTCCGACTTCACACCATAAAGTTCAGTACATGTAATCCTGTATCTGCTAGTTTGGTTTATTCCACCATAATTTTTGACTTTGCAGAGGGGGTAGATCTTGCTTAACCTGCTTCCTCTTTGGTTGTTTCTCAACTTCAGGTTCTTCATTTTGATTATGAACACTTTGAAGGGAATATATCTGGTAATACGTATGGACAACATAATGTAACTTCTAGAGCAACTGATTGGGGACCAGCACCACGATGGGTTGCATTTGTCGACTTCTTTCTTGCATCGCGTGCAAAACATGCTGTTGTTTCTGGTGCTCATAGGCGTGTCGGGACAACCTATGCGCAATTAGTTGCAGCTCTTGCCGCAGCAAACAGTCTTGGTAATTTCGTGTTCTTTTTTTGCACAACTCATTTCTTCTAAAAACTGCAACGAATGTCTTTTACCTCTTATATTCCAACATTCATGATCTCAGAGGAGAACTCTTCTGCTAGCTCAAGCTTCTCGTTCTTCAGTAGCTTCCAAAGTAGTTTGCTTACAGAAGGATTACGGAATCAAATTGGCTGGGGACACGTGTGGAACAGATTTGCCGGCCCATTGAGCTGCCACAATCAATCTACTCAATGTGCTTACACACCGCTTCTCCCTGCTGCTTGGTGGGATGGACTCTGGCAATCGCCTCTTCCCCGAGATATCCGCAAATTGGATGCTTATGGGATTCAACTATCTGGTCTTGGCACGTTTGATCAACAACAGCTCAAGTCATCCTGTGTTTCGAGGATAAAATATGTTACAAAAACTGTTACTCTAATCTAAATCTTTGTTTTCTTCTGAGATGGAGGGACTCTCATGTTCCCCACATTCATTAGAATTTACACATAGTTTTCGTAAGATTTTTACACATTTTTTTCCACATTATGTATGATGAGTTGACACTGATGTTGACCTAGTTGTAAAATTACACTGTATACAACTATATAAGAATAATGAAGTAATTTTGTTATGTTTACATTATTGACTACTATTATCCTCACAGGTAATTATGTTTTTCTTTTTTCATAATTCACACACACATCTTGTCTTTCGACCTCCTGTAAAGGAAGTCGAGGGAGATACCGCTGGATCCCAAGTTGGGGAGTCCGTTGGTTTTAAAGCATTGAGATGGTATTCATATATGCTTTGAACATGTGTATAAAATGCTTGAAGCTGTGTAATGTAAGAGTATATAATAATAGAGAACAGAAGGCAAAAAAAAAAACGAAGAGAGAACCCAAGATAATACAAACAAATTAGAAAATTTTAGTAAAAAGAAAAGACTAAAAGCCACGCAAGCATAAGAAATCTTAACCATTACAAAATGCATACATACAATCCATTCAAATATATATCCATTTCAGACACAAACTAACTGACACTGAGTGGCTCTCTGCTATCAACAATGGCAGTCTCATCACTCTCACTGAGCTTGCCTTCCACAAGTCTATCAAAAAGGGTCAGTTCATGTTGCAACCATGTTTTATTTTCGAAAATTGTTTCTCATTTTTCTTGTCATTATAGCTTATGTTCTCTTTTTATTTTTTCAGTTTAATGTGGCACATTCAAGATTCACTCCAAAGCCTTCTGCAATTAATATTAATGCCTGCTCAAGTAACCCAGCTTCTGAGGAAGAAAGTAAGCTAAGAATTCTAGTTTCGATTTTTTAAATGCTCGTCACTGTAGTCATTTTTTTAATATGTTTTAACTTGTTTCTACCTGAAGTATTTCATAACATTGTCGAGTGTTTTATATGTTTGTTTGTGCTAATACATGTGGATACTTTGCAGGAAGTTGTAAGAGAAGGCCACTATTGCTTGGTGTAGGGGCCCTTGCTTTGAGTCTAATCCCTGTAAATTCCGTGTTGGCTGAAGGTATCATGGTTGGTAGTTTATCTCTATTCGAGGATTTTATAGATCAGAAATACTATGTTTATCTCAAACCATAATGAGATTATGCATTGTTAGTTCATAGTTGACTATCAAGATTAGAGTTGTTTGCACAGTTTCTGTTCAGTAAGACAGTAACAATTGTTTTCTGTTCTTGAATTGGTTATAACTTGTATTGTTTTCGTTTTCTATGCACTAAAGTTGTTATATATATTCAGGAACCCCGGCAAACTATGATTCTTTTACGGACTTATCAGATGGCTATTCTTATGTTTACCCTTCAGATTGGAGGGTAAAATTCAAAACTTCATTTTTTTTGCTAAAAAAGATTCAGAACACTTTTAGTTTCATGACTGGAAGTTCCATCAAATTCTTTCACAGAGATTCAGATATATAAGGTGTTCTAAACAGAAATTTTGTTGTAAATAGGGTTTTGATTATCGAGGGCATGATTCTGCATTTAAAGATCGGTATCTCCAATTGCAAAATGTTAGAGTGAGTTTCATACCTACCAATAAATCAGATATCCACGAAATGGGTCCAATAAATGAGGTACTTCCATCATTTGAGTTAAATTCTTAAATCGCAAGTAATGGTTTCTGACCCATTTTTGTACTTCTCAAGGTTGTCCCCTATCTGCTGAAGAAAGTTTTAGCTACACCTACACAAGTAGCAGATATATTTGATATGCAGGAGGTTAGCATCCTTTTGATCATATGGAACTACATTAAAAATTAAGCACCCGAATATCAGTATTATTCTAGAAATGTTACAATTGTAATAAAAGCAATCATTATAATTTACCTTCAAACTGAAATTCCGAAATATATTTGACTGTTTATGTACTATAAATTGTTTCAGAGGACAACAGATGGGAAGAACTACTACACCTTTGAGTACACACTCACTTCTCGAAATTTTTCAAGAGCAGCTTTTGCAACTATAGCAGTTGCAAATGGTAGGACATCTGTTCTCTTTTAAGATACTGAACTTACCAATCTAGTTTTAGTGTTAGCAGATGATACTGCATTATATCCTTGAGTATTGTACTTCACTTTCATGTACTCCTTGACTTCTTTCAATGATTTCAATCATACAAAATAGAGAAAACACATGTCAAATAAGTTGGTGTTGGGAAATAAACAAATTTCTTGTTCATAGTTGTGTTATTGGTAAAGGATGTTAATGTTCACTTCTTGACAGGGAGATATTACACACTAATCGTTGGAGCTAATGAAAGGCGTTGGAGAAGAGTAAGAGACAAGCTCAAAGTTGTAGCAGACTCATTCAGGGTGCTCGACATCTAAATGGCTGTTTGTATCAAGCTAAGAAACATTACACGAGAGAGAATGCTATTTTTTCTTCATGTATATAATCATGGCATACATACAACTGTGCGATTGTGCTTGAGTTGTTTTTTAGAAATTGAATGAGATTCACAACTCTTTTGGCACCAAATGTCAGATGTCACCATTAACTTCTGTGTTGTTCCAACATTAAGTCCTAGCATATGAAAATCCATTTCAGACAGAATTCTTGTCAAAGTTTGTTAAGATTATCTTTGCCCATCTTCGCCTTTTAATTTGTTGGTTATATTCTTTTTAATCAAAATTACACCAGAAAAGAATATGATAGTAACTTGAAGATAGGAGAGCCTTGTGTACATGAAGTGTAGTTAAATTAGAGAAGATGGTTTCTAAGGTGGAAGAATGTCTTTTTACAAGAATATTAACAGTGCCACTGCCTACTCAAGAATTCATCAATATAGACCAAATTAATCAATAAAATATATAATGTTACAAACACAACTTCAAATAAGTGTATAAAATATAGTAAAACTATTTCATATATTCAACTGATTTTTTACCTTTCCAATAATATAGCTCTACCCTACCCTACCCCCTGTACATTTACATTTTAAAATAACAAAAATATATTTAATAAAACAAAAATCAAAATTAAAACTAAACCAAAAAATGTAAATTATTTAATCTTTTTCGAATTTATCTTTTTAACTCTTCTCATTAAAAGTACAATGTTGCATCAGAAAAAGACACAACAATGAAAGTAGGAATCAATGTCGTGAAGTGTAGATACATATACAATCATAATGTATTTTCCAGTTTCTTAAAGTTCTCATCTTTAAGACACCATTCAGTTTACACAAACAAGCACCATTCAACTCAAAAGTCTACACTTCAAATAAGCAAAAATCGTGCTTCTAACAATACCAATGATCCTATTAATGCCAACCCATTTGAGTTTTCACGCAAAAGTACATATGATTACAATGTGAGGATAAGTAATCTGGGTAAAAATGGGAAAGTTCATGAAGCACGGAAGGTGTTTGATGAAATGCCCCAGAGAGATGTGGTTTCTTATACTTCAATGCTCACTGTGTACCTCAAACACAATGATCTTCCACGAGCTGAATCTTTGTTTTTATCGATGTCGGAGAAGGGTATTGTAGCAGAATCTGCAATGATTAGTGGGTATGCTAAGGTGGGTCGAATAGAGGAGGCTCAGAAAGTGTTTGATGGAATGAAGGAGAGGAATGTGTTTTCTTGGACAAGTTTGATTTCTGGGTATTTTGGGATTGGGAGAGTTGGGGATGCTTGTCGGTTATTTGAGCAAATGCCGGTGAAAAATGTTGTGTCTTGGACTACGATGTTATTAGGTTTTGCTAATAATGGGTTGCTTGATAAAGCTAGGGAGATTTTTGACCAAATGCCGGAGAAAAGCGTGGTTTCGTGGACAGCTATGCTTAAGGCACTTGTTGATGATTGTAGAATTGATGAGGCTCGGGAACTGTTTCATGAGATGCCACAACGTAATATATATTCTTGGAACGTAATGCTTCAAGGTACTTTAGAAGATAAAAGAGTAGATGAAGCTATTAAACTATTTAGTTCAATGCCTTCTAGGAATGCAGTTACTTGGACTACAATGGTAACGGGTTTGGCACGAAATGGGTCAATTGAACATGCACGGAAATATTTTAATCAGATGCCTAAGAAAGACATAGCTGCATGGAATGCAATGATCACAGCATACTCTGATGAGGGCCTTATGGTTGATGCAAATGAGCTTTTTGATAAGATGCCTGAGAGGGATATTACTACATGGAATGCACTCATTGATGGCTATGCAAAAAATGTCTTAGATGGGAAAGCATTCAAGCTCCTAGTTCATATGCTTAATTGCTTCCATGTTAGACCAAATGAAACGACTCTCACTTCAGTATTGATATCATGCAAGGAAAGCATTTCAGAGTTGTTACAAGCCCATGCTCTTGTTATACGACTTGGGTTTGTTCAGTCAACTTCACTTATGAATGCTCTTGTTTCAATGTATTCTAGAATCGGGGATGTTAAGTCATCTTGGTTGGCTTTCAATGATCTTGAATCAAAGGATGTCGTATCATGGACTGCTATGATACTATCATATTCAATTCATGGATACGGTTCCCAATCTTTACAAGCATTTGCACGGATGCTACGGTCAGGAACCACACCTGATGACATCACTTTCGTTGGAGTTCTAACGGCTTGTAGTCACGCAGGTCTTGTGAATAAAGGTCAAAAGCTTTTTGACTCGATGGCTCATGCTTATGGATTGGAGCCGAAGGCTGTACACTATTCCTGTCTTGTTGATATCCTAGGCCGAGCTGGAAAAATTGAGCAGGCAACTAGGGTTGTTGATACGATGCCTCTGCATGAGCGAGATGGTGCAGTTTTAGGGGCACTGCTTGGTGCTTGCAAACTACATGGGGATGTTGAAGTGGCCAATCGCATCGGAGAAGAGTTAATTGAACTCGAACCGGCCGAATCAGGAGGGTATGTAGTCTTGTCCAATGTCTTTGCTGCATGCGGGAAATGGGATAAGTGTGCTCTCATAAAGAAGAAGATGAAGGATAGAAAAGTGAAAAAACTACCAGGTTTTAGTCAGATAGATGTAAAGGGTCAGTCCCATGTATTTTTGGTAGGGGACAAAAATCATCCTGAAATTAAGCAGATATATACTATGCTAATAGAGAAGCTTCTACCTCCAATGCAAATAGATTACTCAAAGGAGGCAGCTGCTATGATATCATGTTAATACAGATTGGCAAAATTTTCTCATCAATTTGGTTGAACTGACACACTTATATGGATTTTATGGTTTGGTTGCGTATAAGCTGGAGATTAATGGCGTTATGTTTTTTGCAAGAAGACCCGTCCTTTTCCCCTTTAAAATAGCCACCTGAGCAAATTTAAATACCAAGACCCCTCTAGCTAATCCTTATGGATCTGGGGAGACTTAACCTCAACCAAGAACAATCCCAGCTCCACATACATCCACAGTGACTTGAAAAGTATCCAGAAACTACATCTCGTAGTGTATTGTTATGGCGATTTCGTTGGCATATTTTAAAGATATAGGGAGCAGAAACTTTTTAGCACCAAATGTATCTGCACTGATCAGTTAAAACTAAAGGGATGAAACCAGGGTACTTAATACAACACTGGGAATAAAAAAATTCGCTCTACATTTCATTATTTTTTCCCAAAAGATATTTAAGAAGATAAACGTACAACAGAGGTGTCAACTGAAATTTAATCAACTTCCAAATATAACCTTTTCAATTTACATTACAAAACTGCAGCTTCAACTATAATTTACAACAAAGATAATCTATAATGAAAAGCCTATATTTCAAATCTGCATAAATAAATAAAAAAAGAACCTGCCGAAGAAAAGTCTAGTTTGACTCATTATACACAAAGTGAACTACAACTATCTGCCTTTTCTCTTGTTAGCTTCCCTTTTTCACCGACTGAAGAAATGAAGTCGCTAGAAGATTGCAAGCAGAGAGCGAATGGACTGAAACACATCACACACTTCGAAAATACAACATAACCATCTCTTCCTGTGACAACTACAGCTAACTGTATAAAAAATGGGACAAATCACATTAATAATGCTAGTGTCCAGAAGAATATGCATCTACCTATATAGCCCATCCCAAGCCTTAGACAGAACACTGACAATTTCTGCCCTCATATCTCAGTTTGCAAAAGGTCATAATCCTAGGCAGCCAAAATTGGTGTTTTTGTCGTCTACGTTGTCAAATTTTGAAAGACATGTGATAGTAACACTTGATCAAAGGATGGGGAAAAGGAAAGTTACTGTACAATCACAAGGTCTACTTAAATTAGTCTACGCTGCCTCATACCCTTTCCAAAGTGAGGTTGCATTAACCGGACATACAATCCATTCTTTGCCATCAATATATCATGGCTCCCTTCCTCAACAATTCGTCCTCCATTCAGTACAACGATGTTGTCAACATGTCTCATCATAGCTGCTCTATGTGCTATGAGAATGGTGGTTTTGTTACCCATGACTAATGTATCAAGTGCCTCCTGAACAACTCGGCTCGACTCAGACTCTATAGACGAGCTTGCCTCATCCAATAACAATATGGGAGCATTCTTTAACACAACACGAGCAATTGCAATTCTTTGTTTCTGTCCTGGGGTCAGATCCACGCCTCTCATTCCAACATGTGTGTCATAACCATGAGGTAAACTGCTTATAAAATGGTGAGCATTTGCTATTCTTGCCGCTTCTTTTATCTCAGCTTCACTCGCATTGTGCCTAGCATAAATAATATTTTCCTTGACCGTGGTTGAGAATATAATTGGTTCTTGTTGAACAACACCCAGGTGATTGCGCAACCATCGCAAGTTATATACTTTTAAATCTCTGCCGTCTAAAAAAACCTGACCAGCAACTGGATCATAAAATCTCTCGATCAAAGATAGTATGGTGCTCTTTCCAGACCCTGAAACTCCGACTACTGCAACAGTTTGCCCCCCATTAACTTTGAGATTAAAATTGCTCAACACCAAGACTTCTTGCCGTGTTGGATATGAAAAGTCAACATTTTTCAACTCCAGACTACCATAAACATTTGGAGGTTTCATTGCTGAGTTATCGTCAGGGTCAATCTTAGGAATTCTATCAATGATTTCGAATACAGAAATCAAAGATTTCCTTCTTTTAAGTATATAAGGAGCCAAGCCAAATGGCTCCACAAGAGCAAATGTGGCAAAAGAGAACACCATATACTCCTTAAGAGCAGTTGGGAGACTTGTGTAGTTATTTTTAATGGATACTGCCGTGTACCAGAGAAGACATGCGTTGCATGCAAAGAGAAGAAACTGTGAAAAACCGAAAGCAAAGCCAATGGCCATTCCATGTAGGAAGCTCTGTTTGAATATTTTCCGCAGTTGCGTTCTGTAGAGCTCCATCACCTTGTTGCCAGCGCAGAAAGCCACGACGGTGTATATATTTCTAACCGCATCCTCAAGGACCAAAGATGCCTTCCTGTGCATCTCTTGAATACCCTTTGAGAATCCAGCAAGCCACATTTTCTGCAAATTGAGATTTGAAAGTTATCAGGGATCAGATTATAAAGATTAACGAAGCCTAAATTATTTCTGGAGCAGAAAGAAATATATTTCACACAAAAATTATTAAATTCAAACGACAATTAGATATATAGGTTAAATACCCAAAAAATAAAAAACTTAACAACAGAATGAGCTATTGCATGTGGTCCAACTTGCATGAAAAGTTCAAGATGATAAGAACTAAATAAAACTCTTTGCATATCCGTAATGAGGTGGTGACATATGTTACTAAATCTAATGACTTGACAGAGATTATCAAGCTTTAGCTAGCTGATCTAAAAGTGGTGTCACCAAAACAAAAGACATGTATGATGTTGTGTTTGCTAAGGGTGAACGAATATGGGAAGGAATGGAATGGAAGTTGTGCTATTTAATGGGTAATTGTTGATTATTTCAAGTCCCTCCATTAAAATACTAGTAATATAACTTAGCAAAAAAAAAAATACTAGTAATATACACTAGAGCTGATACCCGCAAATGTAAAATTAGGCTCCATACTCTTTCCTACTCATTTTTCTAACGAACTTTATCATGCCCTGGTGAGCTTTTTACCTCAACAACTCTTGGGAAGAAAAGTAAAGGAGAAACACGGCAAAGAGGGTCTATACAGTTAGTTACAACAATATACTACCAACATCATAGAAGAAACATCTATCATGATTCATGCTTCCAAGAAGATAATTCAAGTTTTTCTTAAAACAAGAAAATCATTTAAATGAAAGTATAATAATAACATTACCACTATAAATCTACATGATTTCTATTTAATTCCAAGAAGCCGCACTTTTTAGACATAGAGCAAATTATTATAGGTGGGTGCATGAGGCAATTTAAATAGACAAAAGCAACACCCACTACAGTGGCAGCCAGAAACAAAGAAGTCTATCCCGCATATCACAAGACAAAATGGCACCCGCTCACTTAACACATTAAAAAAATTACAGCAGGCATGGCACCATCAATAAACTGCTAGAATCATAAAAAATAAAAATCCTTCGGGTCAAAGAAACAAATATTGTCTTGCAAGATGAAGGTAAAGAAACATCATGCAAACCTGAGCAATAGCTGAAATTGTTAATACAGGCAGTGTACCCAAAGCGACAAGTGCCAGTCGCCACTCAAGTATCATCCCAATAAGAACAGCCACAATAATAGCAGCACTATCTTGAATGAATATAGAAACTCGATTGCTAAAAGCAGCTCTTACGAATGTAGCATCATTTGCTAGACGCATGGACAAAGTATCGGCACTATTCTCTTCTTCATCAAACCATCCCACTTCATTGCGAAGCATTGCTGTCAGAGAGAATGAAATGGACCGAATAAATCCACCATAATACACAACCACAGCATGATAAAAAAATCAAACTCATAACATTACGTTCAAAAGAAGGAATCTTATGAAAAATATACACAACTCGTAACATTAGGATCAGAAGCAAGAAACATATGCACTCATAATAAGGAGAACATGTATCAGCTAAATTCGGGAAAAGGAAAAGCAGAGGGAATCAAATACCTGAAAACATCATTCTCCTAATTCGTTCTGTCATTTTCTCACCCATTATACCAAAATAAAAATGCTGCAGAAAATTGGCAACCACTGTTACTACACCCATGCAGGCAATTATTAAGCACCATTTATCTACGTCCTCCCGAAAGTGGTGTTTGTCTTTATTATAATATGTAGTCACTATAAGTGCAATAACATAAGCAAGAAGTGGATTGAAGGAACCAAAGATAGCTGCCCCTATGCTTCCTAAAACAGCATAAAGCCATTCTGCTAAGCTAAGCTCTACAAGCCTCCAAAAGGATGGTGTTCCTCGATGTTCTGCATCTTTGCCGTCTTTCAATTCCATTGGCAAGTCATCATATTCGCTAAGTGGTCGACTAAAGGTTTGTGAATGGGATCGCTCGTTCTGTGGGTCAGATGTCAAAAGTGGTGAAACGGGGGACTCAGGATCAGAAGTATACGACGTGGGTCGATGTGCTGAATGGACATCAATCTTTGGCAAATCTGGTAATCTCATTTCAAAACTATCCTGTCTTCTCATTGATGGTTCCTTATCTGTCCCATCCATCGTCAATCCATTTTCAGCCATATGTTCTGGAGGAGGGCTCTGATTTCTTGGCGATTCATGCGAGCTAAATGTACCATCTGGGGGCTGAAATGCATGAATTGCAGAAACTCTCTGTAGAGAGGGTGATTTGGCCATTTTGGGGGATGACGGTTCTTGGAAGCTATGACTTGCTGAAGAATCTTTGTCAATTTGGAATGCTGTAGCCTCTTTGTAGTTTCTCTTGGGCATCCTGAAAGAACATTAGACAAGATGAATATGAAAAATATATGAACTGCTCTTCGTCAGATAAGCAGAATAAAAGTTTCCTCAACTATAATACCTCCTTGGTAATTTTGCAGCTTCTTCACATTTCAGAAGCTCTGCATATAAGCCATCCAAAGCTATCAATTCATCATGGGTACCCATTTCAACTAGTTGACCTTCTTCCATCACAGCTATGTAGTCGGCATTTTTTATTAAACTAAGCCGTCGAGCAATTATTATGGTTGATCGGCCTAACATGAGAAGATCTAAAGCCTCCTGAACAGATCTTTCTGCTTCAAAATCAAGCCCACCAGTAACCTCATCAAGAAGAAGAATAGATGGACTTGAAATAACTGCTCTTGCAACAGAAAGCTTTATTTTCTGTTCTTCTGTCAATGCCAATCCAGCCCTACCAACCTAAAACCCAAGATTTCAGATTTAGAAACATATCTACGGAGGGATACGGGGAAAGAGGAGTGCTAAATTACCAAAGGGTAAGAAGACTACAATTTAGATGCCTACCTGTGTCTGGTATCCTCTTTCGAGAGAACTGATGAATGTATGGGCATGCGCTATTTTAGCTGCTTCTTCTATCTGATCCATTGTAGCATCCCGCCCATAAGCAATATTGTCTCTAATGCTCAGACTAAGCAAGGCAGGTTCTTGAGTGACTAAACCAATCTGATTTCTCAGCCAGTCCAGCTTCAGATTCTTGATATTTTCCCCGTCTAATAGTACCTCTCCTGCAATTTTTTAAAAAAAAAATGTTACTTGCAAAAATCTTTTATTAAGATCTCACAATTAATCGACACTTGCGGCCATTCAGATGCTAAGAACGACATACCTAATGTAGGATCATAAAAACGCTCCATGAGGGGTATAATACTGCTCTTGCCAGAGCCATTTCTACCAACAAGGGCGACAGTCTTTTTAGCAGGAACAGTAAGGTAAAACCCACTCAAGATTGGAATTTCAGGCCGGGACAAATAGCTGAAATATACATTTCGAAACTCAATGTTTCCTTGTACAGAGGAAAGGGTATTTCCGTCATGGTTTATTGTGGAGGATGAGCGGCTGATCATCTCGAAAAGTCTATATGCAGCAATTCTACCTTGCTCAAATGAATAGAAATTTGTTGCAGCTTGATTAAGTCCCCTATGAAAAATTAGCATACACATATCAGAGAGGCATAGTCATATAAGTCATGCCCAGGTAGAATTATTAACAGGAAAATTAAACTTACAGGCCACTTAAAATGACAGCAAAAAGGGCCGTAACAATTTCACCGCCATGAGCTTTTCCATGTGTAATCAAGAACCTTCCTACCCAAAGTTGCAAAGCACAAGAGCAAATAGCAAGCCCGTATGTGAATCCCAGGCCAAGCCCTTGTACAAGACTTATCAAAATACCATATCTTAGGGTCGCTTGTAGCGAAGTTGCGTAGGAATATTTCGCTAATGTTTCATTTGTAAATGCATACAAGGTTCTAATGTACGATACTGCCTGCAAAATTGAAACACCAAACAAAGCAAAAAATTTGCATGTCAAAAAAGCAAAAAACAATTTTTAGTGACAACCATAATCAAGGTTCTAATTTCACGTACATGGAAATAAATGTCCTCTGTTATTAACAAGTTCATAAGTGTTATCTACCATCAAATTTAAGCAGTAACATGCTACATTCCCACAGAAATTTCAACTTTATGATTAAAAATAAAAGAATATAACAGTTGAAGACTCGGTGTTGAAAGATAAACAAAAGCTATTAACATACAATCATACATTAATATGTCTATCTACAGATACAAAATAAAGTAGATTAGTTTGTCACAAATCACAATGGGTTAACATGCATATGAACCTGGTAGATGCACACAAACAACAATACAAACGATTCACATTGAAGTGCATAGAAGACAGTCATCACTTAAATATCAGACATCCTAATGCTGAATAAATGTCAGCAGAAGAGCATATTCTGTCACAACACTAATTTAGTACATTCAGAAGTGAGTATACAGCTTTCTACTTCTAGATGAATAATTTCAATACACAAACTAAAACAAATCACTACGAATACTGATTAGAAATTCCATTGAAGTGATTTAAAAGATCTAAAATTCTTGGGTACGAATCAAGGATGCATATGCGAAAAGTTTAAAAAATAATATCTAATTAATTAAATAAGGAAACAGCTGACACGTTAGACAAGTGATTGAACAAACTCCGATTAAGCAAAAAAGAAAATATTTTTTTCACTGATACCAATGGGTTACGATGTCCTTCGGGATATATTTGCTAGTTATCATTCTATGGTTTAAAGAGAGATGGATCATTAGCTACGGTATAGAGACTATCCAACACCATAAGTGGAATAAATAAACAAAATAATACAAACTCATTAAACAATTCCTTATTTACCAGATAACTACAAAGAACAAATTCAAGCCAATATTTTAATTTAACACAAAACATAGATTTACCTAAATGGATATTAAAGGAGGGAAACATATGTAAGAAGTAGTTAACCTGTTCTGCAATGCTAGCTGCTTCGGCATATGCATCTTGAATGTTTTCCGCAAGCCTATGCAGAAATATATTTGATATTCCTCCTGCAGCAACAATAAATGGGCCGGCAGCTAATGTAATTAATGCTATTTGCCAACAGTTGATGAATCCAATCACGAGACCACTGAAGAAGGTAGCCATGTTATGAATATAATTTCCTACCTGTTGTATGAATAACTAATTAGCAAAAAAAAGAGTATGCAGCTAGAGGGAATATAAACCAATGCAGTAAGTATGCAAGTATTATGATATAAGGCATCAGCACCCTGAGTTGTCCATTATTCATCATTTTCTTACTGAAGGCATGCATTGTCCCAAAACATGGAGAAAAGCAAAGAACAAGTATTACTTGAGCTGAACTTACTTTTTCACTAAGAGCAGACTGGATGAGCAAAACATCACTTAACACTTGACTCACAATGTCTCCATTATTCCCATAGGTATCAAAAAAACTCATATCTTGATTAAGCAGCACTTGAACATATCTTGACCTAATCACAGCAGTCTGACGTTCTCCAGTAAGAATCCAACATGACACCTCTACAAGAGAAAAATTGAGTCAGATGTCCGAAAAGAGCATTACTAGCACAATAAAGAATGGAGTAACTATATCTTACAACAATGTATGTTGCTTACCAATCCAACCAGCAGCAAAAACACCCCCAGCGATATAAAGAATTGTTAAAGCAAGCTGCAAATATATAAAGCACAGCAAGTGAATAATTGATCTCTGTTCTGAACTGGGTATAAATATAAATGGTTTCCACCAGAAAAAGAATTAAAAATATGATCTCTGTTTTTATTTAGCACAGTAAGATAGGACTAAGGTACAAACACAGACCGTTATTCATAGAGATAGAGTTATCAAATTCCGGTTCAGGTTCTATTATGGTTGACAAGTTCAACTGTCTGAGACAGCGGTGGTCGGATCGTGTCTGCCTAATTTAATGAATAACAGAAACCAGAAAACTAGAAAAGACATGACTGTCAACACAGTATACTATGATCAATTTAATGGTTACACGCTACCAAAAGTGTGATTAAGCAAATAGAGATAGTGAACCACATTGCCAACAAGATTATAACAAAAGTTTCACCAACTCTTTGTGTTTTCTTTTATTTAGACAGACTGTATCTTACGATACAAGACCAGTAGCTATAAAATGAATCAAGCTCTATTCAGTGACCTGTCACTTACTTAGACCTGTAGCTTAGAAATAAATCAAGCAGCACAGCTCCCTCTTGTTAAAGGAAGACACTAAGCAGCTTGCAGCTAAAAGCCTACAAGAGGAAAAAAGTTCCGGTAACTTAGTGAACTGCTACATACAACACTTCCAGGAATACCTCTGTTTCTAATACTGATTGCACTTGCCCACATATTTTTCCTCAAAGCCAAGAAGAGGCAACCCTCCTCCAATTATTAGTCATTCACCAGCATGAAGTACAAGTCCCAACTCATAAGTAATTGTCAGTTTTAGTCTCCTAATTAACCAAACTTGATGCAACTTCTTTATTTTCTTCTCACTTCTACACTTCTTGTCTGGCTGTGGAATTTTTCATATTTAGTATTTTTTTAATCATCTGCTTGCTGTCCAATACCAACTTAAGCTTCTAATTAATCACACTTTATATAGCTTCTTGTTTTCTTCTCTTCAACAAATAACCTTCTTCCCCAGTTATATAATTTTTCATATTTATTCTTCTTCCCATCACCTTCTTGCTACCCTCTCTTGAAATAAAAAAAAAACCATTCGATGATTATAGGCAGCTAAACAAACATATATATTCACTGGGCAAAGGGAAGTACATATATATATAATATATATTACCAACATTTTGCAAATTTTACCAGTAACAATATTGTTTTCGACTTGGTTAACATATTTTACACATTTTGTCAGTATGAACATGACCCAGGTCCAAAACAATTGAAATGGCATTTACCAATGTTCACTGTTTGCAAGACCATTGCCTGAGAAGTCTTACATATTTTTTTGCTAATATAAATTAACTAAGACACTTACCCTGAAGGAGAAAAGTCACTACCATTTCCCTTCACATGATCTAGCACAACCGACTTTCCACATCAGATTGTCACCCATTAAAGCTCTCAGAAAAGCTATTTTCTTTGATACAAATGCAACTCCTTCTGTTCCCTTCCTCTTCATTTAATAAGTAATTGAGTTATATTTTCTATATAAATCTATATGATTATTACCCCAAGAAGGTCGTGACTGAAGATATGTGCTGGATAACACTAGGAGTGCACCCTATCAATGCTTAACAATTAATGAAAACAAATACAGAATGGTAGGTCTCCATATAATGCAAACAAGGCCAACCATGTAGCTTGCTTATTTCTACATTCCATTTGGCCTGAAATTTCAGTTCGTTTACAGATTTGAGAGATGGAAATTCTAAGTTGATTAAACTACATGTTAACAAACTCACATACAAAATCTTCAAATGATTCTTAGTTATACGCTAAATTTAATTGAGCAACTAGAGCACACATTTTTTATTAAGCTACAATTTTTATAGCACTAAAGTTCCTTCAACCAACTAAAGTGCTATATGAAGTTTAGAAAAGAGATGCAGAACCATGAAAGGCAACAGGAGGAATGGAAGATAAGTGTCACTTGAAGCACGTCACCTTTTTGCCTATTGTGCACTTATTTGTTAATATCTTAGCAGGTATAGCTGGAAGAGATTAAATGCAAATTTACCATTCCAACACAATCCCGCCGACCATTTTAATTTAGACCATGGACTAAGATTTAGGTGTATTATACAATTTCGACTCAGTTTGTTTCTCTCTCTTTGGATATACTTCTATACAACTCCATGTAACAGCAATAATTTCATACCCATTACTCTACCACAACTTCTCTTTGAATATATATCTATGTTAGATAGATATTTTTCAAACAGTCAGAAGCCAGAAGATGGAGGCCACTTAAAGCATGGTCCCTTATTTCCCAGTAGTAGCAAGCTTTACTAGATTGACTAATTATTTTTGTTAGTATCTTAGCAGGTTCAATTGGTGCAGTTCCAACAGAAGCCTGTCAACCATTTTGATTTAGAACATGGACTGATCCATAAGTATATTATACTCTAGGATCCAGTAATTTCGGCTCAGTTTGCTTTTCTATGTTTGGAAATAATCCTGTACCACTCTGTGTGCAGCAATAATTCCATACCCATTACAACTTCTCTGAGTATATCTTTGTTGATATGTAAGATACTCATAATTCTAACAGGTCCAACTTCTGAACAAAGTACGAATTTCACACAATACTTAAACTTTAATTTTAGACAAAGCTGGGATTCCTAATAAGGGGAAATGGCATATATAGGCTTTATAATATTCTGTCAATGATATTCATTATAAAAATCGACTGATTTGCTTAATGAGAAATGATTTGTGTTCCTGGGTCTGACAAGCAAATTCAGGATTTGGTTGTTACAAAAATGCCAAAACTTCTGCAACATGGAAACAAAGGTTCTTTTAACATAAAGTATCTATTTCGTCTATGACATCACATACGTTGAATGCTAATAATATTTATGATGCTCATTGAAACTCACAAACCTACATGTAGCAGAATGACAAGTCAAAATAACATTTATACTTGTGTTCCCATTGGAGGGGTTTTAAAAGAAAAATACAAACTCTTATACTTTAGAATCTCAAAAAGTCTGGCAAAGCATAATGATTAGAATTTTTGAGATAGCTATTTATCTTATGCTTTTTTCCTCATTCCTAGTATGTACTGTTTCTAGCCTTTATAAATACCGACATTCATTCTCTTTATTACTCTGCATGGTATTCTTTATCTGCTTCTTCTAGAGTGAATGGACTACCCTAACCATGCTTCCTGTTCGCCTCATCTTATAAAGTTTCATCTCTATAGAACAGGAAGAACTAGGAATTCAAAATGATCCGCCACTAATTTAGTGATTGAACAGAAATAATTAAGGTAATAGATGTACACCATATAAAAGATCATATAAAAAGAGAGTTTAATAAACATCGCATATACTATTAATCTATTATTAGGTAAGATATAATATAACTTGTAGCCTGTAGGACGTAAAATTTTAATCATATGCAATTGGTAAAGTTATATTCTACATTTAGATTTTTAAGGCTGCAGTCCAAATATAGATGTGATCCGTGATATGAGTCCTAAAATTAATTAAATTATGATGTTTGTGGAATTTTGAAATATTACACTTAAATAACTACATATTAATGGTTGCACAATTAAACCCCAACTCCATATCCCTACAAATGGGGAAAATGCATGTAAAGATACTTGATCTTCAATGTCACGTGTATATTAAATTCTAAATGCCTCTCAAAGTCTCAAATAGAACTAAATCACTCTCATGTCACAACATACCATCTATACTGTCTATTAATATCAATGCAAAAGCTTATCCGAATAACAAAAATAAAAAATATTTATCAGATATCCACATTGCACAATTTCAAATTACAGGTGAATGCACCTCCGTACAATCGCTTCAAGACAAACTTATTTGCTAGGAACGTATACAAACCGAACTAAATCCTAACTACATATCCCAATATCACAATTCACTAGTCAACAAACGTCATTCATATACACAAAAACAACAACTACTTATATAAAAAATTGCCCTAACTAGACACTCAATTGTCGTTTATCGTGTTTCGCCAAAATTTTAACGGTACTACCTAACAACTCTCAGAACTCAAACAACATCATCACATATGCACACAACTAAAATCAATTTCAATATATATGCAATTTAAAGGCAAAGTTCCGAAAAACTACCTCAGTAAACCTATCGAACAACTTATCAGGCGTATCGGTACTATGCGACAGCAAATGAATAATCTTCGCGAAATAATGCAAGTACACAACCAACGCAGTCCCGTGCGCCGCAGCAGCTACCGATCCAAACACCATTAGCACCCAATCCAGCCTATCCGCGCAAGCGAAAAGTCTCGAAAACGGCACCGCAGCTGGTGGAGGCTCCATCTCCTCTCCATCCTCCATCTCATCCTCCGTTTCAACTCCGACCGCATCGGCGGCGCTGCTATCTAAGTACGGCGACGGCGATTCCGGCGGTTCCGATACTTCCGACACCGGAGTTAACGGTTGTATGTGCGGCGGCGACCAGCCGAATAGGCCTCTAGATACCATCATAATTGGATCGGAATTGGAGAATATACGTACAATATATGCTTACAAAACCCTAGAAAGTGTGTTTTGTGAGTTGTGTATCATTTAACAGAGTTGACTCGGTGTCAGTGACTCAGTCAAAGTAAAAGTGGGAGATGATTTAGAGGAGGCTAGAATGGTGACTCGGTGTGAGTGACTCAGTTAAAGGAAGGGAGGAAAGGAGAGACATGAGGACACGGAATAGGAGTGTTTTGTTGTTAATAATTTGGGAGATGGTAAAGTAATGGTGACTCGGTGTCTGAGTGACTCGGGAAACAATGAAATTTCACAAAAATGTAGCTGGAGTAGCCTATTATTTTTTCAGCTGATAAATAAAATTTAATTGGAAAATTTATTTAGAAAAAAGTTATTCTTATACCGTTTATATTTTGATATGTCTCTCTACTTTTCTTCACGAGTCTCATCACTTTTTCATTCTCATCTAGTTTTATTAACTTTTTATACATTTTTTTAATTTTCGTGTCCAAACTCAATATATACTAGTATTCCATAGAACGGAAGGATTATTCCTTAATATTTTTAAAGTAGAATACCAATTTTGCAAACTGAATTTTTTGTCTTTTAAATATTTCGAATTTTATTTGTTAGCAGAGAGGTTTTTTTTTTGTAAATGTTCGACTTTCGTATCCGACATGTTGGGCGGAGATTAAGTACTTTATGAATGTTCAACTTTTGTATTTGACATGTTATCATTTGTTGATTATCTAGGTCTTGTGAGATTATGAACGTATATATTTGATGACAAACACGTAATGTGTTTATTTTTTCAAAACTTATCTTAGGTGATGTTATTATTAACTTACCATTTTATTTTTTGAAATTATTTTAGATAATGTTATTGTGAATTACCTTAATGATTTTGAAAGATGTTCAAATTTGTGACTCGGAGTGAGTGACTCGGTCAAAGAAGGGGGCGGAGAGGGCAAGAGAGAGAGGGTTGACTGTATGGGAAAGGGGTCCAGGGAGAGGTGTGTCACCTTTAGCGGTGGCGGGTGGGTAAAAAGTTGCCGTTGATTGGTGGAGTACAGCTAGGGAATTGGGGGTATTTTGGGGATATTAATTTTCGAGGTCATATTTATGTTGAAATTAATGTGTTATTTGTAATTTAAGAGAAAGGGATATTTCATGTGTATTGTGCGGCACAAGATAATATATGCCTAGCTGCCTAGCTGGTGCGTGTGGGAGTGAAAAAGTTAGCTGTCCAGTCCAGGTACTTATATTTCATTTTATAATATAACAATATTTATTTATGTCAAATATCCTAACACAATTCACAAACATTAACAATTTGCACCAAGTTATTATTGGATTTATTAGTTTGGGAAAAATGATAATCAAAGGTTAGTTCCCATTCAAATTTTAACCAATTGATTTGATCTAGAAATAATCCTAAATACATAATTAATGATACATTAATTAAATTTGGATTGGTCCATAAATTAAGTCTAATACAATCTAGAAGACGACTTGGCGTCACCTAATCCTACCATAAATACCAGGCTCTGACGACTATTTATAGAATTACGTTTTTAGCTTAATTCTCAATTAGGAATTAAGATATGTAGACGGATTCAGCCACGAAATACAAGAACAACCATTAAAGTTCGAAATCTCTCAAACCCTAACATTAATTACACCCTAATTTTTATTCCATAAGACCGATCTTAATCCAGAAATGAAGATTTTATCTAATTTTTGTATATTAGTTGATAAATCGGTTTAAATGCTTAAATTTTCAAAAAAACTGAAAATCTGGGCAAAGAGAAAAATAGGGCCTATAATACACATATACACATAAATAAATTAATACCTTATATATAATAAGCGTAAGGGAGATCTTATCCAAAACTTTGGTCGGTCACTGTACTACCAAAAGTATATGATCCGTTGGATTATAAAACTATAAATATTCAAATAGATGAGGACCGTTAGATATAATATTAAAAATTGTATTTGATTAATAATAGGATAGTATTTAAATACTAAAAGATGTATTTTGATAATTTAAACCAACTATAAATGGGTTTTCTATATTGAATAGAAATCTTTATGTAAAAATTCGTAATTATCTTTTCTCTTTAGTTTATGGATAGTTCCAGTTAGATAAAAATTAATGAACCATCATTAAATTAAAGATAATTTTGTTAGCTTCGCATGGGCTGTAAAATCGTTAAAATCTGTTGTTTAAAACTCAAGATAGAGCACAAACAGTAAAGTGATTATCTAAATTTTAATAAATATTTTTTTATTGTAGATTTAATTTTTTTCCTAATTCTTTTAAATTTATAAATTCTATTTTTATTTCAATAAAATATTAAAATCAATTTAAGAAAAAATTAAAATCGATATGGTCCGTGTACGATCACTATACGACCAAATTAATAATTACAGTTAGATCTTAAATAGATCGATTAGAATTGTTAGATCTAATATTAAAAAGTGTATTTGATTAATAATATAATTATATTTAAATACTAAAAAGTGTATTTTGATAATTGAAAAGTTTTCTATGTAAAAATTCTTAAATATCTTTTCTCTTGAATTTATGTATACTTCCAATTAGATAATAATTGTTAAACCAAATATCAACATAACAATTCATATTGATTATAATATTAAAAATTATCAATATAATGCTGATGTATATCATACTAACAATGATACACGTGAACCTAAAGAGATTTACGAGAACTCCTGTACATAAATAAATTTAAACACTTTTTTTTTCTGAAGGAACATAACAATTTGATTAATCCAAATTATAATTATATTATTTTACATATAACAAACATAAAAGGATAATATCAAAATATTATTAAAATATTGAGGGTTTCATATTCATAAACGATAATTTTGAATATAATACTTATATTAAAATGTGTATTTGATTAAAGGTAGGATTATATTTAAATACTAAGAAGTGTGTTTTGATAATTTAAACCAATTATAAATTGGTTTTCTATATTGAATTGAATTTTTTTATGTAAAAATTCTTAACCATCTTTTGTTTTCGGTTTATGTGTAGGTCAACAGGTCAAGTTAGATAATAATTATTAAACCATCATTAAATTAAAGAAAATTTCGTTAGTTTCGTATGGGTTGTAAAATCGTCAAAATTCAATTTCTAAAACTCAGGATATAACCCAAATAGTAAAGTGAGTATCTAAATTTTAATAAATATTTTTTTTATTTTTGTAGCACCAGTTTATTTATTTTTCCACTAATTGTTTTAAATATAGAAATTTTATGTTTCTTTCAATAAAGTATTAAAATTAATTAAGAACAAATTCAAATCGATAAAGAATATAATAATATGAGAATAAAATTTTATATAATCATAACATAATTTTTATTCTATTTAATAATTTTTAAGTAATAATGTATTTTAAAATTTTATATACACTGTAAATAAAACCGAAACATTAAAAGTAAAAGCAGTTAGTAAGATATTTATATCAGTATATACTTGATATCCTTATTATATTAAATCCTTATATATAATAAGTATAATATGGATTTAGATCTTAACTAGATAAATGAAAATCGTTAGATCAAATATTAAAAAAGTGTATTTTATTAATAATAAGATTATATTTAAATTTTAAAAAGTGTATTTTGATAATTTAAATCAAATATAAATAAGTTTTCTATATTGAATAGAATTCTCCATGTAAAAAATTCGTGACTTTCTTTTCTCTTTCATGGACAATTCCGGTTAGATAAAAATTGTTAAGCCATCTTTTAATTAAAGATAATTTAGTTATCTCGGTGTAAAATCATCAAAATCTAATTTTTAAAACACAAGATAAAGCCCAAATTATTAAAGTGGGTATTTAAATTCTAATAATAATTATTACGTCATCATTATTTTAATGTCAATTTAATTACTTTTTTCTAACTATTTTAAATTTAGAAATCTATGTCCAAAATTGAAATCAATCTAAGAAAAATTCAAATCAACAAAGAATATAATAATACGAGGATAAAATTTTATAAAATTGTGCATATTTTTTATCTTATTTTATTAAATTTTTTATCATAACTAATTAAATATTATTTATTATTAAATAATAAATTATACGCAAATGGTGATTTTGTTTTATAAGAACTCATAAGACCTAATTTCATTGTTAGCAGGACTATATTCATATTTAAAAAAACCGTATTTTGAAATTTTAGACTCAGCTACAGAAGAGACCTAACCTTTTTAACCTATATACATTGTAAATTATTAAATTCGAAACTTTAAAAGTTTTTTAATCAATTAGTATAGTACTTTTTTGAAAAATCGTACTTTATAAAAAATATTATCAAATAACCCATGTCTACAAGAAAAAAAAATGAAAAAATTCTTATTTTTCAAAAAAATCCTGTAAATTTTAATATGTTGTTGGTAGATTCAAACCTTAGATCATTTTACGTGATAAATTTTACTCTTATATCTAACGTTTCTCAACAATTTAATTTGAAAGATTCAACGATTATGAATTGAGTGATCAAACGACCATACTTAGAAGAAAGCTTTCATTATTTAGTCTTTAATATAATAACATAGATTTTTACGGAATATACTATAAAAAAATGAATTTTTTACAGAATTTTGATCGTCACGGTGTACTACTTTAAAAGAAGAACTAATACAAAAAAAAATTATATTTTAATTGATAATGTATTTTCTCAAAAGTTCAAAGTTCCCGCATCATTAACATATTACAAAAGAGAGTATATTATATTTTAGCAATAAATATTTAAAAAAAATATATTAAAAAAATATTTAAAAAATTAATGATGTTATCGTGGTAGTTTGGTCCTAAATACCGCCAAAACATTCTCAACCGTTAGATCCAATACTTTGAAAAATAGAAGATCAAGATTATATCATATAAAAAGAAGTTATTATCTAAAAATGATATAAGTTAAAAGATATTATATTAGGATTGGATTTTCCAAAAAGTTAAAACATAAAAAAAGTTGTAATTAAATAAGGAAACCCATTTAATATCAAAATAATAAAAATCGTTTAATCTTAAATAGATAGGTGAAAACCGTTAGATTTAACATTAAAAACTTTATTTGGTTAATAAAAAGTATTCTAATAATCTAAACTACATATAAGTAGATTTCCTAAATCAAATAGAATTCTCAATATTAAATTTTGTCACTTTATTCTCTTTTTAGTTTTAGAATAGAATTTCACGTGGACCGTAAAATTCGGCAAATCTAACTTTTATAACTCAATATAAACAAATATTAAATTGAGCGTGTAAAATATAATAAATATCAAAATTTTAACTATAATTCTTTTTGGCTAAATCTTTTTTAACAATAATTTAATCATGTAAACTAATAACTTTTAAATATTAAAATATTCATAAATAAATATAATTATAAATATTAAAAAAACAATCGTGTGTTCCATGGGTAATTAAAATATAATTATAAACAAAATAATTATAAATAAAATTTAAGTAACCGTGCGCACTGGCTATAAGCTAGTAATGTATAATTGAGAGTAGAATCTTATGTTCAACCGTTCAAGTGGAATCTAACCGAAAACTACAAATTTAACTTGACTTTTTTAATAATTTAAAATATTAAAATTGATTTTAAAATTTAATAATTTAAAATTTTAAAATATATTTTAAAATAAATAAGCAAAGAATTTGTTGTGATATTTTTAGGAAAAAAAGGAATTTAGTAAAAAAATATAAAAAGTAAGTTAAAAAAGATTGTCTGTGATATTTTTGAAAAAGAAAAGATTTTGTTAGAATTTAGCTAAAAAGGTAATTGATTATAAAATGTAATATTATTATTTAAAATTTTTTTATAAATAAGTAAGGATTGGTACCAAAAAATTGATAACTAATATTTTGTTTATTATATAGTAGTATGAATAGATTCACAAGATTAATAATTTTTTGTGGAAACAATTGTATTTTTTAACAAGAATGGATTTGATCACCTGATAACAATATTTGACCATTTTTTTTGGGTTTCAGTGTATGAAAAGCTTGGCAAAGCATTATAATAAAAAAAAATTGTTTTAGCCACATGCAAAGCTAAAAAAATGTGAAGCAGCAGGAAATCATGGCCAAAACAGTCAAAACACTCCACTTTTTGTGCAACAATTATGTCGACCAATCTAACTAGTTAACGGTTCAAAACTTTTCTGTACATGTTCAACAGCTTGTTAAGCTACTGATCCTGATTGTTTGATTCAGAATAAAGTGTACGTATGTACTTGCAATATATGACTGAAAATGCAAAAGCCTGGTTAATTAAGCTACTCATATTCTCTGCAGCATGCCTGAAGAAGGCTGAATTTATTTGTTTAAGGTCTTTAATTTTGGTGATTTTATTCAACATATCTGTGTTTTTATTTCAAAAATATTTAGTCCTATGTTGTGTATGAGTCAATATTTGAATTAAAATTAGACTTCGAATTAAAATGAGACCAACCAGTTCAAAAGATTCTGGAAACTGCTAAGCTTACGACTTTGGGCCATTTCGCTGTCTGAACTTTGGGCCACTCTTGAATACGCATCTATACATGACAACAACATTGGAGACTATAGTTTGGTCTTTAATTAAGTAGTGTTGGGTTGAGATCGATTTGAACATATATAGGGCGAAAAACAAATAATTTTGAGATTAAAGATTCATCATAATCTGACCATAATAACAAAACAACTTCATACCACAAAAGCATTGACCATTTTCATACAAAAACTTCAAAATCAAAGATAGACTTCCTTTGATGCAGAAACTAGAACGACGACCCTTCCATTAGAAAGAGCAGATTATTATGCCTTCTGATTCCCAAGAAACAAGTAAGATAACACTTTATCTGTGACAAATGAAGCTCTCAGCATCTCCACAGCCTAAACAGTCAAGAATGAGAAGATTGATAAATCATGCATACACATGTGCATATAAATATATTTTAGTGCTAAGTAGTCAATATATACTACTATAATATACAACCAAAAATCATAGGGAGTTAAACATAAAAAAGATATGGTACCTCCTTTTTCCCAATGCAAACCTCCAAGGTCTCCAAGGCACTCAAGTCTTTTACCTTAAAAGTGCTTAACAAAGTAATGCTAGAAATAGTGGACATTGGCTTCACAATTAGATTATCCATCACCATGTATGTCACCAACCCTTTAACATATCCTGATCCTATCTCGACTTTAGGAACTTCTTTCCCCGGACCATGAACATAAACCAATTCAGTGTTCATGTAATGCCCACATAATGGACACACAACTTGCGGATCTGTTGTCACATGTGAAAGACTACAATTATACTGTCTACTACATCGGTAGAACACTTTGGAGCCATTAGCCTCATCATCAGTTTTGTAGCCCAGCAAGAAAGGAGAATTTGCAAGAGAGCTAGATGACACTTTCGGATTCAGTACATGTTCTTTATTCACGTTCGGCTCCATGTAATTTGCATGCATGGCTTCGATGCTTCCATATATCTTCCCCAGAGAGCCAACCATCTTGTCTTTAGAGAGAAGCTTCACAACTGTACCAACAGGAAGAGATAGGAAGTGGAAAAGAAAATCCACAAATTCTTTTCCAGCTTCCCCGAACAGGACTCTCTTAGCGTTTCTGTCTACTAGAAGCTTCAGAGTGATTTTGCCTTCAGCTTCACCCATACTCTTAATTGTGTTGTACTGAAATGGAGTAGCTATTTAGTGTTTTGTTTACAAGATGTAGTCCTATAGTGCATGCGTGCCGGTTATATATGGAGGACTAGAAGTGTCTGGAGAAATGAATCGTCGTACCGAAAAATTAAACAGCTTAGGAAATTCAAATAAAATTCAATAATCGAGAAGCCCATTAATTAAAAATACTCTCTACTGTATGCACAAAGGCTACTTATGATACTCCTATAAAAAAAATGCACGCGTCTTGTAAAAGGGTTTGATTTCTGTCTTGGAAAAGAAAGAAAAAAGAAAAGAGACGAAGAGCTGTGTTCCGTTCCATGCAGAATTACTCCGTTTAGCTGATTAGCACTATGTTCGGTGTTCATTAATTATTAAGAGTTTCGATGTGTTATTTTCTGACTATTTCAAACAAGAATTTTTTTTTTCTCCTTCAATATCCCGGCTGGTTAATTACTGTTTCCAATAATTTGTACTCCTCTCCCTTCTCTTTTATGAAAACATTTCCAAGATTCATATTCTTTTTCTGGTTTTTACATGGTAATGTGACTTCTGGTTCATGGACTATTGTTTTAACTTTGTTGACACAATTATGTTTATATTTTCCACTTATCTGTATTTTGATCATATTTCAAACTTCAATATGATAAATATTGAGAAAAATCTGGTAAAGAATTGAAAATAAAGAATATGTTAAGATTGAAAAAAATAAGTTAGGAGTCATGTAAGTAAGGTTTGTATTTCTTCCTTATCTATATTTTATTGGTATTTCAAATTCAACTGGTATATACAGTGAGAATTTATTGAAAAAAACTGAAATGATTTTTTTTTTTTTTGTAAAAAATAAGTTCAGAGTCATGAGCAATAGTGGAGAGAAAAGAAACTATTAAATTTTTAAATAGGAGTATTTAAGCGTCTTAAAACAGCAATGTCATGCATTCATTCATAACTAGCATAACTGCCCGTGCCTGCATAAAAATGTGAATAATTTTTTTTTGAGGAGATCGATTTATTAACGTGAAGTTTGTGTAATTGTAAGTTTGATAGTGTAAGATGAGAAATGTGAGTTGTGCAGAGTAGTAAAAAATTTTATTACTACTGTCAGGTTTTGAGACTTGTTCATATATTAATTAAATAATTTCTCGCATAATTTGTTCATATATCGAAATAATTTTATAATTAAAAATACATTAGATGATAATATTTGTAATTTATCATAAATTTGTAATATTGCGTACCGTTTTCATGAATCAAATACTTGTAAATTTGATTAGATTTCGTTATATTCAACTAATATCTATATGATAAAAGATACATGATTATTTTTATCGATGTAAAAATGATTATACAACATTAATGACTTGTGCATATATATAATTTCCAAACAACTATTTTCTGGTTTCATCTTTTTTTCCCTTCATATATAAAGTGGGTCCATGTTATAATGACATAAGTAAATGTTTCAACTCAATCATCATAAATAATTAAAATCTTAAATTTTAAAAATTCATATATAACTCAAATTGAATTATCTTATATATATTTCTCAAAATTCATGTATTTTGCTCAGTTATATAATTTTATAAATATATGATACAAATTAATGAATTCTGAATCAATTACAATCTATACTAAACTATAATAAACAAAATGGGGGTATAATTTATCATTTGGTTTACAACTCATATTGGTTATCTTTTTGAATCATAATCGATACTGATAGGTCTTTGAAGTCAAATTGATTGGAACATCTAGATGTATTACTAAAAGTTATGTTACATAGAAGTTTAAAGTTCGAATCCCATCAACATATTAAAATAAACAGTTATTATAAATATGTTAAAATTAACATTTATTCTGAGCGACTAATCCGGCAGAACAACTCAAAAATAAAAAAAATAAATAAAGGTAAAATTATCAGCTAGGATCTTATTGGAAACTCTAATAGGATTAGACATAAGGAGTGATACGAGAAATTTGTACTTCATCAAACATCAGGTGCCTTTCAGTTCATCTTTGATAAAACAGTATGTTTTAACCCTAGATTTTTACCATAGTTTAATCAACTGTTAATAACCACAGTAGTTTTCATTTCTATTTAAGGATGGTTTCTATTGGAGTAAGACCATATATATATATATATATATATATATATATATACAAAGAGAAAAATGAAAATGAAAATATTTTTTTTATCCGGAATAATTTACATTCATGTGTAACATGTGAAATTATATCATATAAATTTTATTTTTCATACTCATCATTTATGACAAAGAGAGTGTAAAAGTTTTATTTTTTATATTTATCATTTATAATGAAAGAAAACCTTTTTTGTAATTATATACTCCCTAATATTCTACATTTTAAATCATCACCCCGATTTTTGACTCGGACATCAACCGGGGGATTAAAATGGTGGAAAAAGTGAAAAAAATGACGAAAAAAATGAGTAAATTAGAGATATACCGAAGTTAATAAAGAATGAAATGTAATATTAGAAAATATCAACAAATGAAGTGTTCATTTTGAAAAGAAATTTGCTAAGAAATGAATCTGACGAACAGAGTGTATAAGCATTAACATTACATAATTTTGATGCTAATTTTCTTAATTTTAAATTATAAACTTAACAAATAATGAGATACATAACATATACAATAGTTCTTATATTAGATTAAGTTCATTATTATATTTTATGTATAATTAATTAATTCTAATAATATAAAATAGTGATATATAATATGATATAAAAATATGAATTATCAACAACATAACTAAAATATATTTAATAAAAAATATACAACTATAATAAAAATTTATAACGATGATTGATCATTTACCTATATATATATATATAATAACGTAAATAAAAAATACAGATTTATATAAAATAATATGGACCAATATTTCCTTTACTCAAAGGTTCAAAAAAAATAATAATATAGAATTAGAGGAAATGATGTGACTTATCTAATAAAATCTTTAAATTAAATTCAAAAAACAACGTAGCATAGTGGTTATGCTTTGGTTTTCTTAAAAGGAGGTTGGAGGTTCGATTCTCTACATTAAAAATATTAACATATTTTTGCATAATAATATAATAGTGGTATTTTTGTTATTTTTCAAAAAATAGGGGTAAAATCGTAACTTCACAAGCATTAAAATGGAAAACTTTGCCCTTGTGTTGACATATAATATATAGTAACTAGCGTAACAGCCCGTGCAAGGCACGGGCCTCCATAGAAAAGTCAATAATTTTTTTGCGAGCATGTCGATTTATTAACGCGAGGTTTGTGTAATCGTAAGTTTGATTGTGTAAGATGAGAAATGTGAGTTGTGCAGAGTAGTAAAAAATTTTGTTGGCGAATAATGTAACTACTTTGAATGATGAACGTACCCTTGTCAGGTTTTGAGACTTATTCATATATTAATTAAATAATTTCTCACTGAATTTGTTCATATATCGAAATAATTTTATAATTAAAAATACATTAGATGATAATATTTGCAATTTATCGTTAATTTGTAATATTGTGTACCGTTTCCATGAATTAAATACTTGTAAATTTGATTAGATTTCGTAATATTCAACTAATATCTATATGATAAAAGGCACGTGATTATTTTTATCGATGTAAGAATGATTAGACAACATTAATGACTTGTGCATATATATAATTTCCAAACAATTATTTTTTGGTTTCATCTTTTTTTCCCCTTCATATAGTGTGAGTTCATGTTATAATGACGTAAGTAAATGTTTCAACCCAATCATCATAAATAATTGAAATCCTAAATTTTAAAAATTCATATATAACTCACATTGAATTATCTTATATATATTTCTCAAAATTCATGTATTTTGCTCAGTTATATAATTTTATAAATATATGGTACAAATTAATGAATTCTGAATCAACTATAATCTATACTAAACTATAATAAACAAAATGGGGTATAATTTATCATTTTGTTCACAACTCATATTTGTTATCCTTTTCAATCACAATCGATACTGATGGGTCTTTGAAGTCAAATTGATTGAAACATCTAGATGTATTACTAAAAGTTATGCTACATAGACGTTTAAGGTTCGAATCTCATCAACAACATATTAAAATAAACATTTATTACAAATATGTTAAAATTAACATTAAATCTGAACGGCTGATCCGGCAGAACAACTCAAAAATTCAAAACATAAATAAAGGTAAAATACGTGAACCACTCATTACTATATTTAATTTAATTATAATCATTTAAATAAAAAAGTAAAATAATACAAAAAATAACTTGTGTTTTGCACGTGTTATAAATAAATATAGACTGATAATATATCATTTTTAAGACTAATTTTTTTTAAAAGTAATGTAAATGTGATAACTTTATAAATGTTCAGGGATTATTCATCTATTTAAAAGTGAAAAATAATCATGATTTTGACCTGAAGACTTATACGAGGTTATACTGTTTTTTCAATACAAATATTGAATGACATTTTTGTAATAATAAACTCAACCTTTTTGTATACAAAAAATAAACTTTATTTGTATTTTATTGTGTATTAGCTTCAGTGTTGCCCAGTAAATAACAATTGTAGAAGGGGGTTGAATACAATTGTATAAGATTCTCGACTTTATATAACACAAATATGAAAGAACAATAACAGCTTTATTAAATCTGATATAAAACTGTTACAAACTCTCTCAAGAAATTTTGATGTTCTTGAGAGCTGCTAGGTTACACAAAATACTCGAGTGTTATATTGGTTCTTAAACCAAAACCTAAACTGTGTTTATATACTTCACACAGCTTCTCTATCAATTACAAGATAAGTCCTAATCAATAACAAAGATAGAAACCTATCCTTAATCGATAGCTACATTCTACAAACCAGGAACCGACATAATAAACTTCCATGTTTATCTAGACTCCAAATATAACTCAAAGTAGGAATCCTGACCAGCTTCCAGTCCTGATGATCAATCCTGATCCCAGTCCTGATATGCATCTTGATCCTGACGACCATGTAATCCTGATGACATCAGCAATCCTGATCAGTTGAGTCTAGCTCCTGACAATCATTGAATTCTGATCTAACACTCTCCCCCAATCTCATACTTTGTGAAATAAAGTATAGATTCCAAATATTCAATGATGTCAAAAAATATATACAAAATGTACAAGTATCTTCAGAAACAACTCATTTGTTTAAATTCTTTGGTAGAACAGATTCATCTTCAAGAAATTGGATAACAAATTTTCTTCTTTTTCTTCAAGAATTTGAATCAGTCGTTCCTTTAGATTCCTGAGTTCTTCATCTTCCTCATTAATCTAATAAATAGCTGCTCTGAGATTCTATATGGAGCTTCTCTGTAGACTGTGTTCTTCAAGCAAAAGATAAGCAATTTCCTTCCCATCAGGATTGAGAGTAAGTTGGGTCATACCAAAAGTTACTTCTTTAACAGCAGTACCCCTTTGCATTTCCACATCCTGACCTCTTTGATTTAAGTACATGGGAGTATAATTACCATTGAAATTACTGTTTCCATCCAGTCTTCTCTTTATTGTTGACACACTTGGTTCTTCCATCTTAAAAGATAATGAACATATTTCAGTTCCTGTGTAGTTTTCATTAGCAGATCTTGAATAGATAAAATCTTCACACTACCATCTTTCATGAAGTACAGAAGCTTTTCTTTTTTATCAAAACCATCATGACAATCTATAACTATATCAACAGCTAATAAATTGTTCAGGTTTTCAGAAGTTAAAGTACCTCCAATTTCAGTTAAGGAGTAAGGATCAACATAAGTCATGTTCAGAAATTCAGCATCCCTGTGTCCAATACCTCCTCTTGAATTACTTGACAATTGCTTCAGATTTGAAAACATCTTTAACCAGAGTGTTTTTGATCTAACCATATCAGATAAATCAACAACACTTGAAGCACTTGTTATAATTCCACCAGTCTGAAAATTGATAGGTGTATCACACCTTAGTGTACTTATATATTTCCACTTCTTGTCTTTCTCCTTTTCATGAGCATAGCTTCTTTCAAGTAAAGATTCTTGTCTGCTTGGATTCCTCCACTTTCTTTCATTTGAAAGTTTAAGCCTTTGCAGATAGAGATTGAAATCTTCATTTGTTCTTTTTGTAATATCTCTTCTTCTGGCTTCTTCTTCTTCATCTACTTCTTTGTTGTGACACTCAACAACAGTAGATAAGATTATCAAATCAACCTCTTGCAGAATTTCAGATTCATCAGGATCTTGAACATTGTCAGGATTAGAATCTTCAATTTGATTTGTATTGCTGAGAGTTGATTTACTTGATTTTCTTCTCAATACAGATTCTTCTTCAATATTTCCATCATCACCAAAAGTAGATCTGTCAGGAACTACTAGAGTTTGAATAGGTTCAGGAATTTCTTCAATTCTTAACCCTCTAGACCTTGTCTGTCTAGGTACTGTTTGAGTTGAAGAATCTCTTCTACTTCTTCTAGAACCTCTCCTACCTCTGCTTCCTCTACCTCTAGTAGAAACAGTATAGCTTTCCATTGTCTCTCTTTGTAGTCTCAAAAATTCTTCATGTGAGAGATCTGGATATTCTTCACTTGCTGTAGAGAGTGCTTTTCTAGCAAATAATTGTTGAACTCTTTTATCAGTATGATATAGAGTAACAATTCTACCGTCTTTTGTAGTAAACTTCTGGAATAGATTTGATGCATCTTTAGGATTATCAATAATAATATCTTCATCACCTTCAGGAATTGTAGCAAGAGAATGTCCATGACCAGGTGTCAGGATTTGTTCTTCCGTCAGGATCTGAGATTGCATCAATGTTCTTACTGTCTTAACTCCAGAATCAGAAACATGAGTTGACTGCGTTGTTTGACTTTGAGAAGTTTGAATTGTAGACTTCAAAACTGCAGCATCAGAGGTTTCTCCTTGTATCACTTTGTCACTACCATCATCTCTAGTATCATCATAATTATTCCTTAATACTAGATCAGGTGTACATTTTGTCTGACTAACCTTCTCCCCCTTTTTGACATCAGGATTTGATAATAAATTCAAAATTAAAGAAAGAGAGGCTTGAATGTCAGTTACCTTAGTATCCAGAGAATCAATCCGTCTATTGATGGAGGTTTGTTCAGAAACAACAGATTTCACTTGAGATTCTACTACCCTCAATTGAAAAGCAGTAGGCACCTTTGTAAAATTATTAAAGATATCAGTCCTCACTTTATCAGTTGAACTCTTGATAGAATCAATCTCACTTTTCAGGCTTTTGGATAACAGAGTAGTAGCCTGCAGATGATTCTTCAAGTCTTGATTCTCTATAGATTTCACTGCATTATAGGCATGATCAATAGCAGAAGAAAAACTGATAGATTCATCAGATTTGTGCCATGAATTAGACCATTCATTCTGTCTAAATGCCTCAGCAGGATCAAAAGAAGGAATAGAAAAATCTTGTCTCTGATCTTTCCCAGTGGAAACATTGCCAGCCATATATGTACTTGAGGAACCAACATTAGTTCCAAGACTAATCTTGATGGTTGTAGCAAGCTGTTCCTTCTCTTTTCGATTCTCATCATCATCATCACTATCATCAGAAACATCATCATCAGTACCATGAGTAGTATCAGGATCAGGAATTGCAATACCTTTCAGTTTATCCTATGATTCTGAGATAGGATGGTCCATTGGTCTTGATCGAAGTGGCTGTATCAAAATAGGCTCATTATCAGGAGCACCACTAGCGTCAGGAGTAACACCGTCAGGATTTGATATGCTTGCATCAGTATTTGCTACCAATGGTTCTTGTGGAGCTTGAGGTTCAGAAACTGCTTCAACACTTTGAGTTAAAGGTTCTTGTGTGCTTCCCTCATTGACAATGTTCTCGACCAATCTTTCAACAGAAGCTGTAGCTTTGCCTGCATCTTCACTTTGAGAAGATGGTTCTTGTGTAGCTGGAATGTTGATGTCTGCATTCTCCCTTTGAGAAAATGGTTCTTGTGTGACCATTCCACTAGCTAAGCCTTCACCCAAACTTTGATTGATTGGTTCTTGTGTGGCTGGATCATCAGAAAGAGCTGCTGAATCACTTTGAGGTTCAGGTTCTTGTGAGCTTGATCCTTTCAGCTTCTTTTGTCTCTGATAGACCAACTCTTCTGCTTTCCTCAACTTTTCCATTGGATGTTTTATCCCAAGATTGGAAGCAACATCACCATACTTCTCCTATGAAATATCAACACGTCTTTTTGTTGGAGAGTCTTGTGCTGGAGAGTCTGAAATATTAACCACTTGACTTGGTGCAGCAACAGGAATACTATCATCAGGATTTGCTTGAGCAGTTGAAACTAATTGCTCATTTAGAATTGAAGTGTCCTGTACATCAGTATCCTGCTTCTTGTCCAAAGGAATTTGATACCTACCCTTAGATAATCTTCTTCTCTTCTGTGGTGTTGACAATGAAACCACAGCTACAGTAGCAGTATCTTCAACTTCCTTATTCACATTCATTATAGAGGATATAGGTAAGTTATCCTCTGAATCACTTTCATCAACTAACCTTAACTTCCTTTTCACAGGAACATCCCTACCAACCTTATCAGATTTCTTCACCAGGACCCTTTGTACACCCCCTTGTAACTTCTTTTTAGTGAGTGGTGTAGAGGAAAAATCCTGTGAACCTGATTGCCTTCCTGACACATCAGTTCTAGCTAATTTATTTGATTTTACAACTAAAGTCTTTTGAGAGACATTAGAGGTGGCTGTTGACTGTTTAGACTGTTTAGGATGAATGATGGGGTTAGGAACAAGGTGTGATGGACCTTGCCCCATAGCATTAGAAATTAAACCATAACGAGTAGGCATTTTCCTATGTAAGAAAAACCTAACCTCATCAGGAAGAAAAGCATTTCCTATGAAACCATTTGCCTTATCACTGTTGACTAAGGACTTAATGTTATTATCAGTAATTCTACAGATTGGTAGAACTACATCATTCTCAAAAACAACATCAGGACATAAGTGATTAAATATCAACTGTAAAAATCTAAGAAAACAGACAGAACCCAACTTATCTGATTTCCTATCACTTAAAGCTTTTAAGATAAAAGACCCATAATCAAACACTGTAGAATGGATAAGAGAGTACCCAATTTTGAGAGATCCTGATGGAAGAGCATCAAAATTTGATGTCTTGTTCAGGAAACAGCGACTGATTGTATCAAAGAAGAAATTCCATTCCTTCTTAAGATTTGTCCTGAAGAGATTGCCATATCTCTTTACTTCACCATTGTAGCCCAGTTTTGTGACAAACTCAAATAGAGTAGAGTCCGAAATATTATCTGGAGTAGCATCACCAAGAACAGGTAAATGCAGGGATTCCTCCATAATTGTAGGAGTCACATAGTGAGTAATTCCATTATATTCAAAACTCATCAAGATTGTATCAGAATGCCCTTTGTCAAAAGTAACCGAGTTCCACACCTGCATGACAGACTTAAAAGAAACACTTGCAGGTTCTGTTAAAGCAAACTTCAATGGGTTTGAAGCTAGAAAATCTTGAATTATATGAAACTCATTGGGTAAATCGTGATGGTTTAGAATAGCCACAAAATTGTTAGTGGCAAAAGTAACACCATTAAACACTGTCTGTTTGTTTATGAATGAAGAAGACGCCATTGATAATCTTAAAACAAAAACTTGAGAATTGATATTTGAAAACAGTTAGGGTTCGAAGCACAGAGAGAGATAGAAAACTAAAAACTGATGATGAGAGAGTAATTAATGATTTAGAACAAGTAATAGTAATTTGTTTAGAACAAAACTTTACTCTCATTGACAGGTGGCAAGATATGATTTGTGCGTAAATAATTAGTGGACAGATTACGTGTGTAATTGAAGAATACTGCACCGCTTTCTATGTGTATGTATATGTATATCTATGTCAGTGTAACACACGCGCGCATACAGTTGTCCTACTAAAACTCAACCGTCTATCAGCAGATACTGACGAAATATTAGGCACAAATTAAGCAAATAAATTCTGACCTGTTCATCAGGATTGACCAGTTGACTTCCTGTCAGGATTGCATCCTATCAGGATTTTATCAAAGAAAACATACCTTTCTGAATAACCATCAGGATTCGACAGTTATCAGGATTTCCTCTCTGTAACTTTCCTCAGAAATTCTCAAAGTTCATCATTCCAAGTTCATTCACCAATTTATTAAAAGTAGCTTCAGGCAGTGGCTTGGTGAATATATCAGCTAGTTGTTGATCAGTGGGAACAAAGTGAAGTTCAATTGTTCCTTCCAGAACCTGTTCTCTTATGAAGTGATATCTAATACTGATGTGTTTAGTAAGAGAATGCTGGACTGGATTTCCTGTCATTGCAATAGCACTTTGGTTATCACAATAAATAGGGATTTTTGAGTATGACAGGCCATAATCTAACAACTGATTTCACATCCACATTATCTGAGCACAACAGCTTCCTGCAGCAATGTACTCAGCTTCTGCAGTTGAAGTGGAAATAGATTTTTGCTTTTTACTGAACCATGAAACTAGTCTTCCACCCAAAAACTGACAACTTTCTGAAGTACTTTTCCTGTCTATTTTGCATCCGGCAAAATCAGCATCTGAATAACCACACAACCCAAAATCTGATTCCCTTGCATACCAAAGGCCAAGTGTAGGAGTGCCTTTGAGATATCTGAAAATTCTTTTGACTGCAATCATATGGGGTTCTCTTGGTTTTGCTTGAAATCTTGCACACAGACAGGTTGCAAACATGATATCTGGTCTACTTGCAGTGAGATACAATAAGGAGCCAATCATTCCTCTGTAGTGAGTTACATCTACCTCAGCACCTTGATCAGGATCAAGTTTGGTAGCTGTAGCTATGGGAGTTGTAGCAGGAGAACTATCTTGCATGTTAAACCTTGTCAATAAATTCCTTGTATATTTAGACTGATTGATAAAAATCCCTTCATCAGTCTGTTTAACTTGAAGACCAAGAAAGTAACTCATTTCTCCCATCATGCTCATTTGATATCTTGACTGCATAAGCTTAGAAAACTTTTCACATAGCTTATTATTTGTTGACCCGAAAATGATATCATCAACATAGATCTGAACTAACAGCAAATCCTTACCATGATTCAAATAGAATAGAGTTTTATCAATTGCACCTCTTTTGAATCCACTTTCCAGTAAGAATTGAGCTAAGGTTTCATACCATGCTCTTGGAGCTTGCTTTAGTCCATAAAGTGCCTTATCCAGTCTGTAGACATGATCTGGATATGTAGGATCAATGAAACCAGGAGGTTGTTCAACATAAACTTCTTCCTCCAGTTCACCATTTAAGAAAACACTTTTAACATCCATCTGGAAAACCTTGAATTTCTTATGTGCTGCATAAGCAAGAAATATCCTGATGGCTTCTAGCCTTGCAACAGGAGCAAAAGTTTCATCATAGTCAATTCCCTCTTGTTGAGAATACCCCTTTGCAACTAGCCTTGCTTTGTTTCTGATTATTATACCATCAGAATCAGTCTTGTTCTTGAAAATCCACTTTGTACCAACTATAGATCTATTCTTTGGTCTTGGTACCAGTTTCCAGACTTCATTTCTTTCAAATTCATTCAATTCTTCTTGCATTGCAGTAACCCAATCAGCATCTTTAAGTGCATCTTCAACTTTCTTAGGTTCCTCCTTGGATAGAAAGTTATGATATAGACATTCATTCTCAGTTGTACTTCTTGTTTGAACACCTGCATCAGGATCTCCAATTATCAAATCAGGAGTATGGTCTTTTGTCCATTTCCTTGCTGGTGTCAAATTGTTCCTTGAAGTAGATGCTCCCCCTGGATTGTTGTTATCTTGATTGAAAGAATTTGCTTAATTTGAAACTCTCCCTGAATTATTGCTATTTGCTCCTGATGAGTTATCAGGATCATCACTTGAATCAGTATCTGAAGAATTCTGTCCTGATGATCGAGTTGACTCTGAACTTGTAGTTGAATGCTGTTGCTCCCCCTCAACATTAGCACTACTAGTTGTATCACTATTGTTTGCATCATCAGCATTAGCACCATCAGTATCTGGGTGTGTCATCAGGATTTGGTGACCCATCAGGATCTGATGTATTGACAGGATCTGATTCACTTTCTTCAGGTTCCTTGGTTGCTTCATTTTCAAAAATCAATCTATCATGAGAGTCTTCAATGATTCCAGTTATCTTCTTATCATCAAAAGATACATGTATTGACTCCATGACAGTTCTTGTTCTCAAATTAAAAACTCTGAAGGCTCTTGATGCAGGATAGCCAATGAAAATTCCCTCATCAGCCTTTGTTTCAAATTTTCCTAGTTGTTCAGGATGAGTTCTGAGAACAAAACACTTACAACCAAACACATGCAAATGCTTAAGACTTGGTTTCTTCTCCTTGAGTGACTGATAAGGAGTAACACCATGCCTGTTTATCAATGTGAGATTTTGTGTATAGCATGTTGTGTTGACTACTTCTGCCCAGAAATATGTAGGTAATTTAGCTTCTTCCAATATAGTTCTGCCAGCTTCAATAAGAGTTCTATTTTTCCTTTCTACTACTCCATTTTGCTGGGGTGTGCCAGGAGCAGAGAATTGTTGAATGATTCCTTTGTATTTGCAGAACTCTTCCATCTTTGAATTCTTGAATTCAGTACCATTATCACTTCTCAGTATCTTGACTTTGTACTTTGTGGTTGTCTCAATCATTCTCACATGATCCAACAGAACTTCAGGAGTTTCATCTTTTCTGTGCAGAAAATACACCCAGGTGAATCTAGAATATTCATCAACAATTACAAGAGTGTACCTTTTCTTACTGATGGACATGATGTTGACTGGACCAAACAGATCAAGATGTAGCATGTGATATGGTTCTTCAATTGAGGATTCTGATTTACTCTGGAATGATGTCCTTCTTTGTTTTGCTTTCTGACATGCATCACAAAGTCCATCAGGTGTATACAAGACATTAGGTAATCCTCTTACTAAATCTTTCTTAACCAACTCATTGATATTGCTGAAGTTGAGATGAGAAAGCTTCTTGTGCCAATTCCAACTTTCATCTACTGAAGCTTTACTGATGAGACATGTAGGGGAGCCATCAGTATTTGAGAGAATGTTGGCTTCATATATGTTACCATGTCTGTAGCCAGTTAGTGCTATCTTTCCTGTTACTTATAACCATTCTCTTTATTGATCCCAACTTTACCATTCCTGTTTCTCTTAACAATAGCTTCCTTTTTCTTATCTGTAACCTCACAGATTTTATCCTTAAGCTGTCTCTGAGACAATAGACCTACATTCTTAGTGACTTTATTCATGACAAGTTTAGACTTTATAATTTTAATTCCTTGAGTAGAAGTAGATCCCTTTTCAAAAGTAGAATTGGAATCCTTACCAAAAACAAAATTAACAAGGGTAATCTTAGATTTGGTTGAGTCTATAACATGTCTATAGGTCTTTGGACTGACTGTCTCATCAATGAAAATTTTCTCTTTCAATTTCTTATCTTCATCTGACTTATATCCTAGACACTCTTTCCAATTCTTAGAGGTATTAATCTCATGAAATTTCCTACCAGAGTCTGTCCAAGTTCTGATTTTCTCATTAGCATACTCAAGTTCTTTTTCAAGGGAAGTACATTTAGATATCATCTCTAAGTGCATGTGTTTAGCATTATCACATTCTTTTTGTACTTCTTGCATACGAGAAAATTCAGCTTCTATTATCTCATTCCTTTTCCTAAGGTCAGACATCTCAGATAATATTCTAGTATTCTCAGCAGTTTGACTTCTAAAGCTAATATGTAATGACTTTAGAAAACGTCTTAACTCAGAAGCATTGTCAGTATCAAAATCAAAGATAGTATTTAGTACCTTATCATCAGGAGCAGCAGTTACATCAGCATTGGCCATTAAAGCATAGTTGACTACCTCAGTATCATATTCTGAGGAAGAGTCCATCCAATCCTTGCTTGATGTGATGAGTGCCTTTGTCTTGTTACACTCAGAAGCAAAGTGACCCATACCATTACACTTGTAGCATCTAACCTTTGACTTGTCAAATTTGCTACCCTTGCTGTCCTTTTTGATATACTTGTCTTTGTCAGCATTGATGGTCTTTTTCTGAAAATTGCCTTGTCTTCTATTCTTCCTGAACTTCATCCTTCTGAAGTTTCTGACAATCATAGCAACCATCTCTTCCATGTCTGAATCAGAAGATTCATCATCAATATTGACATCAGGATTGCCATCAGAATTTGATGAAGAGTCTTCAAGTTCTGATTCAGCTACTCTTGATTTCCTTCTTGAAACCTCTATAGCTTTGCCTTTTGATCTTGCTTTTGCTTTCAAAGCAATTGATTTTGCCTTGCTACTTTTCTTATTCTTTCTCTGTTGAACTTCAAGATCATGAGTTCTTAGCATCCCATAGATCTCATCAAGAGACACAATATTCAGATCATACTGGTGTCTAATGATTGAGGTCTGAGTGTCCCATTCTTCAGGTAAAGCTCTTAGAAACTTGGTGTTTGAATCTTCAGCTTCATATACTTTTTCAACTAAAGATAAGCTATTCAATAGTGTCAGAAATCTATCATATAGTTTAGTCAGGCTCTCTTCAGGTCTTGCATCGAATTGTTCATATTCTTGAATCAAAAGAGCCCTTCTGTTCTTCTTGACAGATGCAGATCCCTGGCACTGAGTTTCCAAAGTATCCCAGATTTCTTTTGAAGACTTGCATGCAATCACCCTGTTTGACATGACAGCATCAAGACTATTATGCAAGATATTCTTTATCTTTGGTTCCCTGAGTACATGAGCTTTTTCTTCTGGAGTCCATTCAGCTTTAGCTTTGACCACATAATGTTCAGGTACAGTATCTGTTCGTTCTACGAACTTTGTTGGTATATATGGTCCATCACGAATCCTGTCCAAGTAGTCAGGATCCATAGCCTCCAGGTACATCAGCATCTTTACCCTCCATGTAGGATATTCTGATATTTTCAAGATGGGAATCTTCATGCTTTCATACTTGGTTGTCGACATCTTAGATCGTCTCTGATTCAAAAATAAATCAGTCTGCTCTGATACCAATTGTTGCCCAGTAAATAACAATTGTAGAAGGGGGTTGAATACAATTGTATAAGATTCTCGACTTTATATAACACAAATATGAAAGAACAATAACAACTTTATTAAATCTGATATAAAACTGTTACAAACTCTCTCAAGAAATTCTGATGTTCTTGAGAGCTACTAGGTTACACAAAATACTCGAGTGTTATATTGGTTCTTAAACCAAAACCTAAACTGTGTTTATATACTTCACACAGCTTCTCTATCAATTACAAGATAAGTCCTAATCAATAACAAAGATAGAAACCTATCCTTAATCGATAGCTACATTCTACAAACCAGGAACCGACAGAATAAACTTCCATGTTTATCTAGACTCCAAATATAACTCGAAGTAGGAATCCTGACCAGCTTCCAGTCCTGATGATCAATCCTGATCCCAGTCCTGATATGCATCTTGATCCTGACGACCATGTAATCCTGATGACATCAGCAATCCTGATCAGTTGAGTCTAGCTCCTGACGATCATTGAATTCTGATCTAACATTCAGTGTTGTAATTCGACGATGTCCTCAAAACCCACAAATCATATTTAGAATTTCATTTATTAAAATGATTTTATGATATTACGCATCCAATTAATATATTATATAAAATTCTATTATTATTAAAGACTTATACTTTTTTTTAACATCATTCAATAATTTTTTTACATACAATTTGAATTTTTATTGTTAAAACTTATAGTCTAACTGGTCGTCATTAATAGTTAGACAATTTTATAATTCTTATGATCGAGAAAAATCATATCTTATTTTCATCTATTGCATATTAATCATGTTGATTTTTTATTTAAAACATTGTTAGGCTCAAGACATGTCTGAATACCACCATTAACAAGCCTACACAATGTGACTTTGTCACAGTACATGACCTAGTGAATTCCATCACTGGGATATAGTATAGGTCTCTCTATGTACTTGTCTTGTTCTCATGAACATTAGCTTGATCATATATGCTCAGAATTATAATGAGCTTAATCAATTTCTTGCATCTAGAATGTATATAGGCCATTGAATAATTGTCCTGGTAGAAGTTCAGAATTGTTCATGCAGCAGGATGGAGATGAATAAGGCCCTGAAGAAATAAGTTGCAGAAATTTGTCTAAGGCATTATATAGCAAAGTCAGAAGAAAGCTATGTCGTGAAGTCACCTATATCCATGTCGTGAAGTGCTATATCGCATAGTCAGTTTTGTACTCTGTCGTGAAGTCCTCAAGACCAATGTCGTGAAGTGTTGAAGTCAACAAAGTCAAGATGTACTAGATCGTGAAGTCCTCAAAGAGCCTATGTCGCATAGTCCTCAGAAAGCCTATGTCGCATAGTCACCTAATGACCTATGTCGCATAGTCATCAAATGATCTATGTCGCATAGTCATCAAATGACCTATGTCGCATAGTCATCAAATGATCTATGTCGCATAGTCATCAAATGGCCTATGTCGCAAAGTCCTCAAAGGGTATATCACATAGTCTTCACAAGTGACATCGCATAGTCTGGAATGAAGTGGAGTTCACGATATCAACACTTAGCCGTTTACAACAAGACAAATCAAAGTACAAAACCAAGAATCAAAAGAGACAAATACTGAAGCATTTGTTCTGGCAAGGTGGTCCAAAGAACAGATGGCAAATCTACAGCTAAACTTGGAGAGAAAGATAAGAGACAAACAGCTACAGAAACGGGAAAGACTATGAAAAGCAGGTGGTCCTTCCTGACACAGTTAACTTCTTATGGCAGGACAAGTTGGACTTTCAGCTAGGGGTAACTGTGTAAATAGGAGTGTGCCTAGTTTGTACAGGAATATATATATCGTGCACACACCACTGTAAGCTGCAAGAGAGATACACAAAGTTTTATATTAAGCACTCTTTTCTCTGTAAGCAAGCAAGTACAAACTGTTCTTGTTTAGAAGCCAGAAATTCGATTGTGAATTTCTTGGAAAGCTGTAGTATTTAATTTACTTAATACAAAGTAGATTAAAGTGATTGTGTGTTGTTTACTTTCTGCATATTACATAGCACAATCATATACTGCTTATTTAGTTATCAAGAATCGAAAAATAACCAAACTATCCATTCACCCCCCTCTGTCTAGTTTCTAGTGGTATTCATTTCTAACAAGTGGTATCAGAGCGATGACTGTTAACGTACAAACAGGAAAAGATCAAGAATGAGTTCACAGAAACTAAGCAGTATCAAGATTCCTCCCTTCAACAAGGAGCACTACAGTTTATGGAAAAAGAAGATGTTGCTTTTCATCAAAGCTTCTAACCCCATGTATTTGGACATCCTAAAGCATGGTCCCTTTATTCCAATGATTGAGATTGGTGAAACAACTGTTGGCACTGAGATAATACCAGCCAGACATGTGCCTAAAGACCCCTCAAAATACACTGATCCTGAAAAGGAGAAAATTGCACTGGATGGACATCTTCAACTTATCATTTATGAATCTATGGATTTCAACATATATGGTACTGTTGCTCACTGTACAAGTGCTAAGAAGATGTGGGATCTCATAGAAGTGCTGTGTGAAGGAACTCCTGAAGTAAGAAAGAATAAGAAACAGATCCTTGTTTCACAGTATGAAGCTTTCATGGCTCAGCCAAAGGAGGGAATCACAGAAGTGTTTGAGAGGTTCAACAAGCTGGTAAATGAACTCAAACTCTATGACACACACTATGAGACAGAAGAGCTCAACATGAAGTTCTTGCTAACTCTACCAGATCATTTAGAACCAAGAATCTATTCTCTCAAAGAAAGAGACTTAACCAAGATTGGTTTTGATGTGCTGTATGGTGTTTTGAAAACTTATGAGCTAGAGTTGTTTCAAAAGAGATCTATTCAAGCTAAACAAGGATTAATGGCAAATACTTCTTGTGCCCTTATTGCTGACAACCTAGGTCAAAGAATGGAGTCTCTCAAGGTCAGTCAAGTTAAGATTGAGGAACTGGAAGCTGAAGACACAGGTGATGAGACTCAAGTTGTCTATGATTTGCTTGAGGATGATGAGTTTTACAGCATAGATGAACTGGACAAGATGGAAAACAAATCTTTTTCCTACATGGCTAGGAGGTATCCTAACATAAGGTTTAAAAGAAAGCAGCCATTTAGGTCAAAGTTCAATGCTGGAAATGCTGGTGGATCTAGTGGCTCAAACACCTTCAATAAAGGAAAAGGGATTGCTGGTGCTGCTAAAGGAGGATACAAGTCTGGAAGTGTGGATAGGTCCAAAATTAGATGTTATAACTGCAATGAACTTGGGCATTTTGCTACAGAGTGCAAGAAGCCTAAACAGGTCAAAACGGACAAAGCATACTTGAAGCTTGAAGTAAGTATGAGGCTCTACTCAAGAAACAACAGGGTAAAGCTTTTATTGCTGAGGGAAAGTGTTGGGATGACTCTGATGAAGAAGAAGAACAAGAATACTCAAACTATGCCTTGATGGCATTTTCTGATGATGGTGATTCCTCAAGTCAGGTACCTATTCTCACTTCTCTTGATATGACTCCCTTTCAATATAAGCAAACTGTTGAAGATATGAGTACTGAGATGTTCAATATTCATACTAGCATGTTAGTAGCAAATGAAGAAATTGATAGACTAACTGCTAGAAATCTTGAGCTTACAGAAAAGAATGAGGAACTTGAGTTAATGGTTGTGACCTTGATGGTTTGAAAAAGGAGATTGAGTATCTGAAAAACAAAGTAATTTGTGCTGAACAAATAGAAAAAGCTCTTAGAGAGCAAATTGCTGAAAATGAATTAAAGCTAAGAAGTTTCAAAAACTCATCTGAGCTTATTCAAACCTATCACAAGGAACACACTGAAGACTGCAAGGTTGGAGTTGGTTTTGACTATGAGAATGATAAAGGAAGGAAGAAGGCAAAGGGCAAAGGAAAAGAATATTTTACAAACAAAAATGCCCCAACCATTCTGTCTAGTGTTGAAAAGCCCATTTTCAAAAAGAGTGTTGTTGAGTTTGATGAAGAACTATTGATCATCGAACAACAACTTCTTGAAGAAGATGAGGCTGCTAAAGACACATCTTCCTCTCCTAAATCTGTTGATCAGAAAGAGACCAAAGACAACCTTGTCAAGAGTCCTAAAGTCAAGAAACAAGTTGTTAAGAAAAAGAAACAAAACAGAAATGGTAAGATAGGTGTCAACAAGGGTAACAACTATGCTTATGTGCCAAATGCTCCTAGGAAACAATGTCAAAAATGTCTATCTGTAAATCATTTGACTCATAAGTGTAGTAAACCTGAGATTGCTGAAGTTGATAACCTGAGCAACCATTCTGTAAGCATAAACTCTAATCATGATTCTTTCTGTGGTAATGCAAACTGCATGACATGCTATGTGACTGTGATTGCTAATTGTTTATCTCTTAAGCACAAACTTGACTCTGCACAATCTTGTGAATCACACACACATATGCACACTCACAGGACAGGATCCCCAATCATGTTTGAGAGGGTGAAAACTTCATGTGAGCCTAAGAGTGTAAACTCCAAAGCCACAGAAAAAGTGAAGTCTCCTACTGTGAAAAATGCAATTTATGACAGAAGAATTGTTAACAAAAATGTTTCTAAATCAACTGGACCCTACCAAGTGTGGGTACCAAAAACAACTTAGTTACTTTGTGAATGCAGGGCAACATGAATAAAAGAGTCATATGGATCTTGGACAGTGGATGCTCAAGTCACATGACTGGTGATATAGCCCTGCTATCACAATTTGAGGAAAAGGCTAGCCCATCAGTAACCTTTGGAAATGACAACATTGGTTATACAATGGGATATGGCAGTGTTAAATCTGGGAATGTCATTATTGAAGATGTAGCATTTGTTGAAGGACTGAAGCATAACCTCTTGAGTATTGGACAATTCACCAACATGGGTTTCAAAGTGGAATTTGATGAAGATCATTGTCTAATCTCAAAAAGAGGAAGTGGTGAAGTTGTTTTAACTGGTGTGAAGAAAGGAAGCTTATTTGTAGCTGATCTCAAGGCTGCAGACAAGGGAGAAATTTGTTGTTTCTACACTAAGGCCACAAATGAGGAATTCTGGCTATGGCACAAGAAACTGTCTCACTTGAATGTTCAGGCAATGAACTCTCTGACAAAGAGAGAGCTCATCAGAGACATGCCTGCTTTGGAGTTTGTGCAAGATGGAGCATGTGAAGCATGTCAAAAAGGAAAGATAAAAAGGTCTAGTCACGAGAACAAGCTGCTCAATACAAACTCAAAGCCTCTGCAGCTAATTCACATGGATCTATTTGGTCCTGTGAATGTAATGTCCCTTTCCAAGAAGAAATATGCTCTAGTCATGGTTGATGATTATTCAAGATACACTTGGGTGGAATTCCTGTTCTCCAAAGATGAAGCACCACAAGTAATCATAGAGCATATTAAGAGAGTTGACAGAGAAGCACAAAGCACTGGTTCCTCTGTAGTTGCATTGAGAAGTGATAATGGAACTGAGTTTAGAAATTCAACACTGTATGAGTTTTGCAAAGATAAGGGAATTTCTCAACAATTCTCAGCTCCTAGAACTCCTCAACAAAATGGAGTAGTTGAGAGAAAGAATAGAACTCTCATTGAAGCTGCAAGGACAATGCTGTTGGATGCAAAACTACCTACTAGCTTTTGGGCTGATGCTGTTAACACATCATGCTATGTACAAAATAGAACATTGATCAATAAGAAGTCTGGCAAAACTCCTTATTCATTAATGACTGGAAAAAGAGCATCCTTCAAGCATCTGCATGTGTTTGGAAGCAAGTGTTTTGTGATGAAAGATACTTCAGAACATATTGAAAAATTTGATGCTAAGGCATTTGAAGGTATCTTCATTGGATACTCTCTGGAAAGGACAGCATACAGAGTGTTTGTACCTGAGCAACACAAAGTAATAGAAAGCATGGATGTTACCTTTGATGACAAGAAAACTCTTGGACTTAAAACAAGTGAACAAGACAGTGTGCCATTAAGATTTGAAAATCAAGGATACCTAGAGGATTCTGAGAGTGAGGATGAACCTCCCGCTCAAACTGTTCCAGAAAATGAAACTCTTGAAGTTGATGATCTTCTTCAAACACCTGTGCAAGGGTTCCCAAACACAGGGGGAGAAGAAGAGAATGCAACTATCAATCAAAATGATCCTAGAACAAGTCAAGGAAATGAACAAGGTCATACAAGGAAATGGGACAGAGCCCACACTAGGGATCAAATCATTGGAGATCCTGGTGAGGGTGTGAGAACAAGAAGGGCAACAATGAATACATGTCTGTATAGCTGCTTTCTGTCACAAGAAGAACCAAAAGTAATAGAAGAAGCTTTGAAGAACTCTGATTGGATTGTTGCCATGCAAGAAGAATTGAATCAATTTGAGAAAAACAAAGTATGGGAGCTAGTGCCACCTCCTGAAGGAAAGAATGTTATTGACACTAAATGGGTGTTCAGAAATAAGATGGATGAAGAAGGAGTGGTGATTAGAAACAAAGAAATGTTGGTTGCCAAAGGATACTGTTAACAAGAGGGCATTGACTATGATGAGACATTTGCACCTGTAGCTAGACTGGAAGCCATCAGAATCTTCCTGGCTTTTGCAGCTCACTCAGATTTTAAGGTGTATCAAATGGATGTGAAAAGTGTATTTCTCAATGGTGATCTTGCTGAAGAAGTTTATGTATCTCAACCTCCTGGCTTTGAAAATGAAAACTTCCCAGACTTTGTGTATAGACTGCTCAAGGCACTCTATGGACTCAAACAGGAACCAAGAGCCTGGTATGAGACTCTATCTCAATTTCTTCTTGAGCATCAATTTACCAGAGGTACAATTGATAAAAACTTATTCTTCAAGAAGCATGGAAATGATATCATTCTTGTTCAAATCTATGTGGATGATATCATCTTTGGCTCTTCAAATGAAAAACTCTGTGAAAGGTTCTCTAAGTTGATGCAAAGCAAATATGAGATGAGTATGATGGGAGAATTAACCTTCTTCCTAGGCCTGCAAGTACATCAAAGGGAAGATGGAATCTTTATAAACCAATCTAAGTATGTCAAAGATCTTTTAAAGAAGTATGGTTTAGAAGAGTCTTCCCCAGCAAAAACTCCTATGTCCACTGCAATCAAACTAGATGAAGATAAGAAGGGCAAGAGAGTTGACATCAAGGTCTATAGAGGAATGGTTGGATCACTACTCTATCTCACAGCTAGCAGGCCAGACATCATGTTTGCCACATGTCTCTGTGTGCAAGGTTCCAGTCTGATCCTAAGGAATCTCACATGATGGCTATCAAAAGGATCTTCAAATATCTGAAAGGGACTCCTAATCTTGGGCTATGGTATCCAAAGGGCACTGGGTTCAACCTGGTTGGTTACACAGATTCTGATTATGTTGGATGCAGAATCGACAGGAAGAGCACCTCTGGAAGCTGCCAATTCTTAGGTCAAAGGTTAGTGTCCTGGTTCAGTAAGAAACAATAGTCCACAACAACATCCACAGCTGAGGCTGAATATATTGCTGCTGGAAGTTGCTGTGCTCAATTGCTTTGGATTAGAAATCAACTCATGGATTATGGACTAGTGTTAGAACACATTCCTCTGATGTGTGATAATACTAGTGCAATATCCATAGTTGCCAATCCTGTTAATCATTCTACTACAAAGCACATTGAGATCAGGTACCATTTCATTAGGGAACATGCTGCAAATGGTACCATAGAAGTCTCTTATGTTCCAACTGAGAAACAATTAGCTGACATATTCACTAAACCTCTAAATGAAGCTGTCTTCAACAGACTTGTGAGTGAAATTGGAATGCTCAATCCTTCATTTAGCTGTTCTAAGTAAATATGCTAGTTAATTGTTGCAGCAGTAAATTTTCACTGTATTTAAATGTTCTATTCATATGGAGTGAAAATCAGCTGGGATATGATTTATAAATATTTCATTATTTTACTGCATATTTTTCAAATCATACTTTTCTGAGAAGTTATGAGTCTTTAAGACATCTCTACATAGGTGATCTTGAGAGTTCACGACTTAGTTAAAATTAAACAGACTTATATCGCAAACTGTTGCAACTGTGAGACTTCGCGATATAGTTCAATTCATGAGTTTGCGACATAGTTCATTTTATGACTTCGCGACTTAGAATAACTATATCGACAAGTCTCCATATTTGACAGAATTTTGATTTAAATTAATTTTATTTCAATCTTCGATTTAATTCTGACAAAATGCTTAAAATTTCAAAAAGAGAGTTTTAGACAGAGTATTTTCACTATATCGCAAAGTCATCCAAATCCTTCTATCTTCAAGACTTTGCGACATAGCTCTTTTCAGGACTCTGCGATATACTTTGCAAGACTTTGCGGTACAGGCCATTTTCTGACTTCGCGACATACAATTAGTCTGTACATATTCATAACTCCATATCGCAGTGTCTCTATCATATAAATACTTTCTGTCGACCGTTCACAACTTCTCACTCTGTCTATTGCTCTCAATTTCTAAAACCTAAACTCTTCTCTCTCTTCTTCAATCTCAATCTCAAATTTCAATGACACCCAAATCTCAAACAGCTTCCTCTTCAAACCCTTTAACCATTCCCAAAGAAACAAATCTTCTCACCATTCCCTCTGAGGCTGAGACAAACCCAAGGTACAAGTGTTTTGTACGGTTCTTGAACACTTCCTACCTACGCCAAGCCCTAACCATGAACCCTACCTTGTATGTCGATGTGTTGGAAGGATTCTGGAGAACGGCGTTGGTTTCAACAATGGCTAGGGAAGATGGAACCTCATTCCAGGAGGTTAATTGTTCAATTGGAGGCAAACACATCCAGTTTGGGGAAAAGGAAATCAATGAAGCTTTGGGGTTCAAGGTGGAGGGTCATGACCAAGAAGCTACTGATGCTCAAATTGTAGACTTCATGACCTTCATTCTGTATGCTGATGAGATAGATACTGGAAAGCTCAATAAGAAGTTTGTGAGGAGGGAGTGGTCATTTCTGTTTGACGCACTCCAGAAGGTGTTTCTATGCAGGAAGACAGGATGGGACCATATCAGTCACATTGCTGTGAAGCTAGCCTACTCCCTGGCCAACAACCAGGAGATCAATGTGGGAGCCATAATTCTCAAGGAATTGGCTCAGAGGCTAGGCAGGACAGTTCGTGGTAGAGGTAATGACATCTTTTATCCTCGCTTTATTCAGTGTATTTTAAATTACCTTGATGCAAATATACATGAACTTGAGGGTATAGATAAAAATAAAATGGCTTATTCCAAGTCCATGTCCAAGATACTATTTGGGTCATTGGACACAAGGAATCATGTTGATGTGAGGCTAAGTGTGACCCGGCATATGCAGGACACATTTGAATCATATCAACTTGCTAAGCCAATATACCACGCTTTTTCCTGGACAGGGGAGACTGAGACTGAAGGAGCTACACAGTCTAACCCTAGCCTCCCTATCCCATCTAGTAACCTTACTGCAAACACAACTGTAGAAATTAGGGAGCCAAGTGCATCAGTCTCTCAAAAGATTGGTGTTACTAAAAAGAAGACAAAGAAGAGAGCCCTAGAAGTGATACAAGAATATGTAGAGATAGACAGTGAGAATCCTGAGTCACCTCTCACCAGACACAGTAAGAAATCAAAAACAAAACCTACCACTGAATCCTCCCAACTGGATTCAGATGTGGCAAAAGGGGTACACCTGTTACTGTCAATGGCCTCTCAACAGGTCATTGGCATTGAAAAGAGCAGCCTCCCCACTGCAACCTGTACAGAGTCTGCACAGGGTCAAGAACTCACTCTTGACCCCAGTGGTAATAAGGATGGTACTACACAGAGTGGAGAGCACATCACTGTTGAAACTCCTCCTATTTCTCAAGGGGAGTTGCCCAAATCTACTCTAAACACATCTTTTCTTCCAGAATCTGCATCTCAAATTTCTTCAAATCAAGAAAGTCATTCTTATGACAATCTTGAACTTGATCACTCACTTCCTGATTCTGTGAGTGAGCCCCTTTCAAGTGACATGGTGCTTGACACTATGCTCACCACCCAGGACCCACATTTGGTTGGTCAGGAAATGCATGCTGGGGCATATTCTAATGACACCAACACAAACACAGGGGATTCACCAGTTCTAACTGGAGACTCTGTGCCAAATTCTCCCATCCTTAGGGGTGTGGAACTGTCTTCACAGACAAATAGGGCCCATTTCAATGGAGACAACATCAGACTCTACAGCCATTCCAAGGCTATAGGAGACTCAAAATCTTACCTCTCATGAAGTGCCTAACACTAGCTCTTACTTGGCTCAGGCCACCATGTCAGAATGGCTGAAGCATGTGCAAAATGACAGGCCTTCAAGATCATCATCTGTGCCTTCCAAATTGAGAGAAGAAGACATTCAACATCTTAATGTGGCACAGATTGATGAGTTCTAAAAGATAGCTCAACATCTCCTCACCTCAAATCTACCAAATGCTGATTATGAAGATATTTTACTTTGCCACAAGGAGGATGTTGAAGCTTAGCAGGAGAAGATAGTGGATGAAGCTGAACCAGAGGGAAATGTGGATGCCTGGTTGGATGCTAAGAGAACTCTCAAACTCAAGGATGCCCTAGCTTTTCTAAGAGAAGAAAACCTAACTTCTCTGGGCTCCAATGCAAAGGATCTCTCTCCTGCTGTAATTTATGATGCTGTTAATGATGTTTACAAGAATCAGTTGAAGGCTCTGCACTATCTTGGGAAAGGGCTTCAATCAGAAATCTACTCTATAAAGGAGGAGACAGATAGATCCCTCACTCAACTAAGAAACTCCTATCTCTCTGATTTTCCCAAGGTGGATGGCATCCTCAAAGAAGTCCAGAAAACCTCTTCTAATGTCAACATGATGGATCTTTCTCTTGCCATGGTCACAGACAACATCAAGAAACTGGCTACCATACTGGACAATCAAGTCAAAGCCAACATAACCTCTAATGCTATGTTGAATGTAATGTGGAAGAATCAATATGGTGACAAATTGGTGGATGAGGTCCCTATGTCAAACATCTCCAAATTTGACTTTGCCAGGATCAAGGATCAATCTCTCAATTCTTTCAAATCTCAGCAACTATTCTCTAAAGTGGATGGTCTAGAAAGAGAAGTGGCCTCTCTAAAGGATGAAAACAGGATGCTTTCTCAATCCTTAAACAAGCTCAATGACAAGCTGGATGACCAAGGCAACACCACTTCTAACATCTTACTGGTGCAACAACAAATGATGACGACTATGCTCAGAAGTATGAATCTTCCTATTCCTGGTGAGGCTCAAGCCATTTTGTCTGATCCCAAGCCTAAGGGGGAGACAGGAAATGAGGTTGTGCATGAAAAGAAAAAGGGCAAGGGCAAGGGAAAAGCAACTGAAGAAGAATCAACTTTGAAACCTATCACTCTTCCCACTGTGGATGTATTCAACTCAGCAGGGCAAAAGATGTCAGTTACTTCCACTGTCTATCCAAGTACAATGAACGTAAATAGTACATCTTCTCAGATATCAACAGCAGCTCAGCATGTCAAAGTGAACTATGTAACAGAGACCAAACTGATGGAAGTTGCACAGTCAAGTATCTTTCATGATCAAGCCTTCTTGGAACTTCTAAAGGCTAGTGAGGCAAGTGTTGAATACAATACTCTGGAGTATAGGAGAAAATTGAAGAGTATAATACATTGCTTCACAGTGGTTGTATGTAGAAGAAATGGAGCATACATAAGTGAGATCATCATGATTTCCAAAGACAACCACTTGTGGCACTTGTCATTTCAATCCCTGTCACAGCTGAGATACACTGAGATTGATGTGCTTGTGACTCTGATAGAGGATAAGGGAGCTAACAATCAAAGACTGCAAAATGAACTTCTAAAAGATCAAATGTTGAGGCTGCCTGAGGTAATCAAGGAACCAAGAACTATTATCTATCAATGCAATCCTGAAACAAGTAAAGTTGAACAACTCATAATTCCCAAACACCTGGAGGTAAGGAACAAAGGCAAGATAGCTCAGATCATTTCAATGCTCAAGGCCAAGAGAGGACAAAGAAGTGAGGAGGAAAAGGAGACCATTCAAATTCTACAAACATTTATGGAGTCTGGTAGAATTACTCAAACTCAAAAAGAGAAGGAAGAAAGAAAAGATGATAGGGATGATGAGGATAAGAGGTATAGAAGGAGGAACCAATCTAGGAGGGATAAGGATGGAGCTAATGCAGGAAACAAGAGCAAAACTTCCAAATCTAAAGATGCTAACAAGAGTGGTAAAGACAGTGAGGAGAAAAGAGATGTTGGAAAGAAGAAGGGTGGAAATCAGCAAGTCAAGGACACTGCTAGCAGTATCTCAACCAGAACACAAGGCTCTAAGTCTAGAGTTGATACTGTTAGTAATGATCCTACAAAATCAAGATTCAAGACTACTGATTTGCCACTAAAAGGAAGAAAAACCACAACAACTCTAAAAAGACACTTCCACAAGGTCACAGCTAGTGGAGTGTTGCAGTGGATCAAGGGCAAAGGAATGAAGCTACTTCCAAATGATGTGGCACTAAAGACAAAGTCACCTTGTTCCAGAAAGGTACCTCTTGTGAAGCATATGAAGATCAAGAGTGTACCCAGAAGAATAAGGATAACAAAGAAAACTGGAAAACTCACCAATGTTGTTGGCATCAATGTGTCTCCACTAGATGAAGACTATGATGAAGATGCCCTAGCATTTTTGAGAGCTCAAAGAATCTTTGAAGTCAAGGTGAAGCTAAACTATCTAGAAATCAAATACACTGATGGAAGAGAAAGGAAAATGAAGCAAGGAGGCTGGCAATACTTCTCAAAGTATGAACTGGAAATGATAAATGCTCTTTTAAACTTTGAAGAAAAAGAAGAAAGGATGTGGAAAATAGAGATTGCCAGGTTCATGAAGATGCACTCTGATTATGAAGAAAATCTGAGAAAGGAGAATGAAAAGAAGATAATTCAGAAAGAGAAAGAAATGGCTGAAATGGAGGAAAGAACAAAGGAGCTGAGAAAGAAAGGGCTTTGCAGGGTAAAACAAAATCCTTATGTTGTGGAATACAAAAATCCTAATGGAGGCATAAGCAAGATAAGGATGGAGTTTCTGGATTCATATGTGGAAAGCGCCCTTAAAGCTGCAATTGATGATCTAAAAGACTCTCCTCTTATTGAAGAACTACTTGCAAGAGAAGAACTTCAAGAAGCCATAATTGACTTGAAGAGAAGAGAAGAAATAAGGAAGAAGAAGATGTATGATGATTTGCTAGAGAAACAATTGGGAACAGAAGCCATGTAGCTCAAGAGAAAATTCTGTAAGCCTAAATTTCCAAGTTGTTATCAATTCTTGTTCATCAATTTATTCTCCTTGTATCTATTTCTTTTTATGTTTGTTAGGCTTGTTATCAGACATGAAATTGTGCCTAAGGATCTTACTCACAATTTGGGGGAGATTGTTAGGCTCAAGACATGTCTGAATACCACCATTAACAAGCCTACACAATGTGACTTTGTCACACTACATGACCTAGTGAATTCCATCACTGGGATATAGTATAGGTCTCTCTATGTACTTGTCTTGTTCTCATGAACATTAGCTTGATCATGTATGCTCAGAATTATAATGAGCTTAATCAATTTCTTGCATCTAGAATGTATATAGGCCATTGAATAATTGTCCTGGTAGAAGTTCAGAATTGTTCATGCAGCAGGATGGAGATGAATAAGGCCCTAAAGAAATAAGTTGCAGAAATTTGTCTAAGGCATTATATAGCAAAGTCAGAAGAAAGCTATGTCGTGAAGTCACCTATATCCATGTCGTGAAGTGCTATATCGCATAGTCAGTTTTGTACTATGTCGTGAAGTCCTCAAGACCAATGTCGTGAAGTGTTGAAGTCAACAAAGTCAAGATGTACTAGATCGTGAAGTCCTCAAAGAGCCTATGTCGCATAGTCCTCAGAAAGCCTATGCCGCATAGTCACCAAATGACCTATGTCGCATAGTCATCAAATTATCTATGTCGCATAGTCATCAAATGACCTATGTCGCATAGTCATCAAATGATCTATGTCGCATAGTCATCAAATGGCCTATGTCGCAAAGTCCACAAAGGTTATATCGCATAGTCTTCACAAGTGACATCGCATAGTCTGGAATGAAGTGGAGTTCACGATATCAACACTTAGCCGTTTACAACAAGACAAATCAAAGTACAGAACCAAGAATCAAAAGAGACAAATACTGAAGCATTTGTTCTGGCAAGGTGGTCCAAAGAACAGATAACAAATCTACAGCTAAACTTGGAGAGAAAGATAAGAGACAAGCAGCTACAGAAACGGGAAAGACTACGAAAAGCAGGTGGTCCTTCCTGACACAGTTAACTTCTTATGGCAGGACAAGTTGGACTTTCAGCTAGGGGTAACTGTGTAAATAGGAGTGTGCCTAGTTTGTACAGGAATATATATATCGTGCACACACCACTGTAAGCTGCAAGAGAGATACACAAAGTTTTATCTTAAGCACTCTTTTCTCTGTAAGCAAGCAAGTACAAACTGTTCTTGTTTAGAAGCCAGAAATTCGATTGTGAATTTCTTGGAAAGCTGTAGTATTTAATTTACTTAATACAAAGTAGATTAAAGTGATTGTGTGTGTTGTTTACTTTCTGCATATTACATAGCACAATCATATACTGCTTATTTAGTTATCAAGAATCGAAAAATAACCAAACTATCCATTCACCCCCCTCTGTCTAGTTTCTAGTGGTATTCATTTCTAACAAACATATATCATGTTTTTTAGTTATCGTCTTTTTGGAATCAATTCAATTGTATCTTCTACATTTTCAAATATTTATCTTTTTAGTCGAATTATACATTTAAACCCCTCAAAGTCTAAATGTTTGATCAATAAAACATTTCTAATTTAACTCAAATATTTGATATTTTATATACTTAAAAATTATTATATATAGTTCATATTTGATGTAGTTATATATTATGTATGATTTTACAGATAGAATTTATATATTTTTTATTTAAATAGTATAATACATTTATATATATTCAAAGAGAAAAATGAAAATGAAAATATTTTTTTATCCGGAATAATTTACATTAATGTGTAACATGTGAAATTATATCATATAAATTTTATTTTCCATATTCATCATTTATCATGACAAAGAGAGTGTAAATATTTTATTTTTTATATTTATCATTTATAATGAAAGAAAACCCTTTTTGTAATTATATACTCCGTAATATTCTACATTTTAAATCATCACCCCGATTTTTGACTCGGACATCAACCGGGGGATTAAAATGGTGGAAAAAGTGAAAAATTTGACGAAAAAATTGAGTAAATTAGAGATATGCCGAAGTTAATAAAGAATGACATGTAATATTAGAAAATATCAACAAATGAAGTGTTCATTTTGAAAAGAATTTTGTTAAGAAATGAATGTAACAAACAGAGTGTATAAGTATTAGCATTACATAATTAGATGCTAATTTTCTTAATTTTAAATTATAGACTTAACAAATAATGAGATACATAACATATACAATAGTTCTTATATTATAGATCAAGTTCATTACTATATTTTATGTATAATTAATTAATTATAATAATGTAAAATAGTGATATATAATATGATATAAAAATATGAATTATTAACAACATAATTAAAGTATATTTAATAAAAAATATACAACTATAATAAAAATCTAAAACGATGATTGATCATTTACCTATATATATATACTAGCTTAAAACCCGTGCGATGCACGGATTGTTAATTGTTATTTTATTATTATTATTTTAATTATATTTATTAAAAAAATAAGTAGGCATGTTAAAATAGCTAAACACTTTTAATTAATTAAAAATATGAAAATAGATTTTAAAATAAATAAGTAAGGATTTGCTCGTTAAATATTTGGAAAATGGGGGTTTTAGTATGGAAAAATAAAAAATATAACATATATTTAGTTTAAAAAGGTAAATGCCCGTGATATTTTTTGGAAAATTAGGTTTTAAAATTTAATAATTTAAATTATTTAAATACGTTTTAAAATAAATAAGTAAAGTGTTTGTCCGTGATATTTTTAAAAAAGAATAAATTTAGTGAGAAAAATAGAAAAAAGTAAATTGAAAAAGGCAATTTCCCGTGATATATTTAGAAAATGAGGGACTTTGTTAGAAAAAAATCTATAATGTGTTTTAGCTGAAAAGGTAATCGGTTATAAATAGGTATTTGCCCGTGATATAAATAGGTAATTGCACGTGATATATTTGAAAAAGTAGGGAAATTTGTTAGAAAATAATAATAATAATGTATTTTAGGTGAAAAAGGTAACTGGTTATAAATAGGTAATATTATTATTTAATAATATATTTCTATAAATAAGTAAGGTTAATTAAGTAAAAATACGAATTTAAGAAAGGGCAATTAAGTAAAATCACAACGTACCATACCGACTGACCAAACTTTTATATAAATAATATGGACCAATATTTCATTTACTCAAAGGTTCAAAATAAAAAAAGAATATAGAATTATAGGAAATAATGTGACTTATCTAATAAGATCTCTAAAGTAAACTTAAAAAGCAACGTAGTATAGTGGTTATGCTTTGGACTTCTTAGAAGAAGATTGGAGGTTTGATTCTCTATGTTAACAAATATTAACATATTTTTGCATAATAGTATAACAGTGGTATTTTTGTTATTTTTCAAAAAATAGGGGTAAAATCATAATTTCACAAGCATTAAATGGCAAACTTTGCTCTTGTGTTAATATATAGTAATAAATAGAAGATAGATAGATAGAAGATAGATTGATGCAGAATATTAATTAAGGTTTTGCCAAAGGTAGACAAAGAAGAAAGAGTAAAGAAAATCCTAACTTTGTTCCATATTCCTTATAAAGCTCGCCCTTTTGGTATCTCAAGTGAAGTACTTCTAAAAATCCCAATTTACAAGAAAGGTCTGCAATGTATTTGTTTGTAAAACGACCCAAGAGATCAATATATTTCTGGCGGTAAATTTGTGTAATATTTGTTGACCCGGCACTTTAAATCTTGATCATCATCTATATTCTTTATTAATAATCAAAATAATATGCAAATAACACAAAAAAATATTAAAGTATCAAATATCAAATTATCAAATTTGATTATTACAATTAAAATTCAGATTCGATTCCTTACAATTACATTACATGCTTAAACTATATTTATTTATTTGATTTAATTTATTTGTTTCGTCACGGGTTCGCTTCACTATAATTTCATAATTAAAAAATTTATCTATTTCGATTAATTTCTTTAATTTCTTACCGATTTCAATTAAAATTCTATTCTCAATTCATGCTAAACACATGTTATCAACTAGTATTAGATTACACATGTTTCTCAAGTATCACATAATATATATATCAACGATAAAACAAATCAACGATAATATATCGAAAACAACACATCAAATTGATATACATGTGATGAACAATCTTAGTCGATCAATAATCTTCCTCTAACAAAAGATGCTAGAATAAAAATCAAACAGTTGCTACCTTAAAGCACATAGGATCAGTTTCATAACAATAACTTAAAATTTGAAATATTTTTCCTTTCAGAATGCTACGAGAAACTTCGATCTAGTTGCCCTTGATTACAAGCCCTTCACAGATCTTGTACTACTAATTATGAGCCATTGGTGGATAAAGGTTTTGTTTCCGGTTTCTTAAGAAACAAAGAGGTTAAAACTTCAGCTGTTACAAATGATGCCTTCAGCAGATCCGCGGCCTATCAAAAACAAATATATTTATCAGATAATAGAATGAAGAAAACATGCAAGAAAAATAGTAAAAAATTATAAAAACAATTTACCTCATTCTTTCCTATGTAAACCTCAAGAGTCTCAAGTGCGCTCATGTCTTTAAGATTGCTGTAAAGAGGAATACAAGAAATAGTAGACAATATAGGCTTAACAACAAGATTATCCATGACCATATAATTAACCTCCCTTTTTACATACCCTCCCTTTCCAGATTTAGCAGCCGCCTGATCAGACGCAGGAGACTGAATGTATGTCAATTTCTGAGTAAACTGGCGGTACCGACCATCACAACCACAAAATCCATTCGGATAGCCTGCAATTTTTGTACAAGTATCCTTGCTACATTTGTAGAAATTCTCGGTAGCATGAACTGAATCAGCAGTACTTTTGTTGCCTAGAAAGAAAGGAGTATCTCCAAGGTTGGAATAAACCATTGGATTAAGAAGCTGCTCTTTGTAAGCGTCGGATTCCATACAGGTGGCAACATTCATGGCTTCAACGCTTTCGTAAATTTTCCCCAAAGAACCAACCACATTGTTTTTGGATGACAGAAGCTTCACGACTGTTCCAAGTGGGAGAGTTAAAATATGAAATAGAAAATCCACAAATTCTTTTCCAGCTTCCGCGAGTATGACTCGATTAGTATTTCTGTCTACAAGGAGCTTCAGCTTGATTTTTCCTGAATTAATTTCTCCCATTGATATAAATATATATATATTAAGGACTTTGAGGTCAAGTTTAACAAAATAGATGGGAGCTGGGTAATATTTATACACACAGTATGTGGGGGGTTATGATATTAACTTGAAGAAAACTTAATTAAATGCAGACGCTTCGTAAATATAGACGCATGCGCATCGCAAAACGGTGAATCTGCGTCTCGGAAAAGAAACAAAAGAAGAATATACATTCAAAATACTCGCTGCATTCTTTTTTGGCTAATTAATGATCTGTCCACTCTTTCTAATAAGGTTTTAATTATCATTTTAAGTGTGTGTTTCAAATACTCTCAAATTTCTATTTTGGTGCATAAATTTTTATTTTGGTGCATAAATTTCTATTCTACATTAGCGATATGCCCGATCGTGGTTCACACGTGATTAAATAATATTTTATTTATTTCTGATAATAAAAAATAAATATTTTATTTACTAAATTTGAAGTATCTTCTCGTGTTTGGATAGTATATTGCTTATTAAATTTATTTACATATCATTATATTTAAATTATTTCATATTGGGTCTTCGCTCGTACGGTCCGTGGTGCTCGTGTATTTGCTCTCACACCAACTCGAATCTTTTCTGTTTAATAAAAATATAAATTGATTATTTTGGCAACTTATACAATGTTAAAACATGTAAATACTTTTTATAAAATAGATTAACTAACTAACTTATTTTAATTTTTTTTATCATGTAAATCTTTCCCATATTTCTCAAAACTCTTAATAATAACATTAATTTGATTTATGTATTATAACTTGATTCATCTATATTTAATTTACGTTGATACAGGACTTTCTAATATTGATGAAATATTAGGATAAAAAATTATATGTAAATAGAATAAATTTGTAACTAATTATAATTTGAATTATACTTTTGTTGTATTATATTATGGAACATTTTCTCGGCGTCGCCTCGCGGCGACATCTCGCCTTGTTTATATTAACAAAATGAGTAACACTACAACAAAAGCACGTAAAACCGACCACATAAAACCGACCGACAAAAAAGCGTGGGGGTTAAAACCGACCGCTTGTTAGTCAGTTGGATATCACTATACATGTGAACAAAACGACTGCGTTTTGGCTGACGTGGCACAACTAAAACCGACCACAAACACTCAGTCGGTTATATTGCTGACATGTCAATAGCAAAACCGACTGTTGTCTTTGGTCGGTTAAAAATGGGCCCGGAAAATGAATTAAAAATAATTGAAATTAAATTATTTTGTACTTCGTAAGGCGAAACGACGTCGTTTTATTCGCTACAATCATAACCGACCGCTTCTGGTAAAACCGGCCGGCTATATTTTGGGCGGAAAAAATTTCATGAAAAATTAAAAAACCCGCCCTTAACAAAACGACGTCGTTCTGTTACAGTGCCCAACGACAAAATCGGCCGTTGTTGTTGGTCGGTTAAAAGTGGGCCCAAAAAATGAAATAAAAACGACGTGGTTTTTCTACTACAGTCATAACCGACCGATCGTGCATGTTTGACTGTGGTCGGTTTTATCTCATCTCAGTCAATATTTTGAATATTTTAATATATATATATATATAAATTTACTAATTATATCTTAAAAACATATTGTAAAATTACATTCTCTATTCATTATTATGATTGTACTAGTAACTTTAAACCCAATATTTTACCGGATCTTATTGTTTGTATTATAATATAAATTATATTTAAAAATGTAAAATTAATACATTTAATTGTGCATTAGATTGAAATTAAAATTTATAATATAATAAAATATCAACATAGACGAATGTTGTGAAAATTAACTTTATATCATTTGAATAAAATATAAAAATAATATAAATATAACATTGTGTTGAACAATACTTATTCAAATGCACATCTCGCTTCTTAGGTATGCACTTTCAGTTGAATGTAACATTCGATTAACATGACATGGAAAATTAAAATATTATTTTAATGATCCAACCGTACGAATGTTAACATCACGAAAAAATATATTCATACACAAAAAATTAGCCTATTTTGATGATTACAAATGCATTTTATAATAAATCTATGAACATATCACCTAAAATTGAGAAACAATTAAAATAAAATTAAAACTACATGATCTACATGATCCAACCGCACCGGTGTTTAGAATCAATGAACATTGATCTATGTACGAAAAAATTAGGCTATATAATTAATTATAATTATCCTTTTTAAGGTTTATTTCAATTTAGCGGTTTCTAGGGTTCACTAAAACTGACCATTAGGGTTTCTAGGGTTCAGTAAAACCGACCGATTTTGTCAAAACCGACCGGTTCTATTTTGGGCGGAAAAAATTTCACGAAAAATTAAAAACCCCACCCTTAACAAAACGACGTCGTTTTGTATGTGTCACAGTGCCCAATGACATAACCGACCACTACGTTGGTCGGTTTTAGTCTGGGTATAAATAAAAAAAAAACTGTTCACATTCTCTTTTTTATCACAACTCTAAAAACTTTCTTCCTCTAACACTCTAAACTCTCAACTCTCTCTTAACTCAAATAGAAAAATTAATCCGTGCAAATCAACTCCTTGAAAATCGAATTCATGCTTCCTCTTCTCCATTTTCCCAACTTTATGTAAGTTTCTAAACCTATATGTATGAATTCGTGTGTGTATGATATGTGTTTAAGGTCGAATTTCGTTTGTTTTTGTTTGTATTTTTTGCTCAATTTCGATTATTTGCTTGTATTTTTTTCGATTATTTGCTTGTATTTTTTTGTTGGGTTTCATTTTAATTGTTTTATATATGCATAGGAAGCGAATTGGCTTGCCTTAGAGGAAGAAAAAGATTATACGGATGTGGATGAGGTTTCGGATGTGGAGAATGGTGGCAATGAAGATGGCGGGGGCAGTGGACCAAATGGGGATGGTGGATCCGATTCTCTTGTATCTTTGTTGGAGTATATATGGTTTATTTTCTATGAACTTTAAATGTGAAATTGCTTGCAATGACTTTGGATATGTTGTAATGACTTCTGATTTGTTTTGGTTGGTTGGATGTACTATTTATACGATAATATCGGATTTGGATTTGGTTTGTATGACTTTCCGATTATTAATATGTTATGAAGTGTGTGTGTGGATTATTTTAGTACTTGATTTGTTGATTATGATTTTGCTACTTGATTTGTAGAGTATGATCTTGTACTTGTTTGTGAATTGAATGAAAAGTGATTGTTTGGTATTTGGATTGGATGGTACATGCGGGAATGGTACTACAGCTACTGTATCTGCTGCAGTTTTTTTTAAACCCATAAAACCGACCGATTGAGCATATAACCGACCACTTATTACCATAAGGAAACCGACATAACCGACCGTATTCATCATATAGTGGTCGGTTATGAGGTGGTCGGTTATGCCATTTGACAACCCTTCTGCTATAAAACCGACCACTAGTGCAAATTTGACTACGGTCGGTTTTGTCTTCAGTCAACACTTTTTCTCAAGTTCATAACCGACCGACAGTGGTCGGTTTTGTTCTGCTGACTTGGTGCTACGTGTTGCCACGTATGGACACGTGTAGCAAAGTGGACCCATAATTTGTACTTTGCAAAGTCACATAACCGACCGTCCATTGTAGTCGGTTATAAGCTTAAACCTGACCAATTTTGACATAACCGACCAGGCTTAAACCGACCACATAATGTGGTCGGTTTTAGGCGTATAACCGACGGTTTTGGTTCATAACCGACCATTACGCGTGGTCGGTTATGTCCTGTTTTCTTATAGTGTAAGATTACTTTTAAACAATTTATCTTATATTAAAAAAATTAAAATTTTTGTACAAACTAAGTTAAACTGCACATGTACATATATTTGATTTTGAGAAATAATATTAATATATTTAATAATTATATAAACAACTTTTATATGTTCACGTTTATTTTTATTTTTTTAAGTTCAAAAAATGTGTAAGAGACAATAAAAATATTAAATTATTTGTATATTACTTGTCCTAACAATAATTTGTTTCGAAACTTAAAAATATACATGTGCCTTATGCCTTGTTTACTGTTAACGTTGATTAAAAAGTAGAATTTTGTTTTAGGAAAAAAGTAAAAAAAAAACATGAAATTACATTTTAAAAACATTTATCAAAAAAAGCTAAAATGTTCATTATAAGGTTTTGCAAACTTAACAAAATTTATTTACAGCTATTCAGTTATATATTAAATTTAATTATTTAATATAATAACCAATAAGGTCAGCATGGTTTGCATGGTTCTCGGCCACAACTTTAGTACCATCTTCCTTACCATAGCCCCCGACCACGATAAAAGTATTGTTGAATGCTTTTCTTAGGCCGAAGACTTTGGGGGCAAAATCTCTCCTAAGACGTTCATCTTTTGTTCAATCATGTGGGAGTGAAAGTAGAGAATATTGTACTAATTTAAGGATTCAACCATGTGAAGCTTCAAAGCTTCTGAATTTGAGTCCACATGATTCCAAGTAATCTGAAAAGATAGAAAGCCTCATGCCTACTTTATCTAATCCTATCTCTTCTCAGAAATTTCCAAAGCAAATTTGCAACGGTTCTCCAAAGAGCCTCTGTACTTGTCGTCGGTCATTGATTTGATCTTTCAAGAACTGGTCTATTATGTATCCATTAGCGCCATGGATTTCAACACCATTGAAACCTAGATTTTAACTAAAGAAAAACAAAAGCATCAGTACAATCTAATTCTAACTATTGAAATATTATATCAACTGCAGATTTTTTTAATTAAGTCATTCCGCTGTTTCATAAGAAAACTCTTTTTTTTTTAAACTTCCAAGTCGAATTGCAAACACCTAAAGTTCAAATTCGTGTTAACCATCTGTAGATGTTGTTAATACATCTTTACTATGTTATCATATTACATGTTGCTAGAAAAATTAGTATAGAATCTTCATAAATCACAAATTGGCTTTAAAGAAAACAAAAAATACTTATGTATGGAAGAGGTAGGAACAACTAAATTGTGATCACTAAACAAAATATCAATGTTAGAGTATAACGGTAGATTTAAGATGTCAAAAAATGGGTGCATTTGTTTTGTTTTTTTGCTGCTCATTAGTAAGGTTAATATGGAAGAAAAATATGTCCTTCTATTTCTATGCCAAGTAAGAATATGATTTTGGAAGTGGTAGAGATGTTCTAGCTCTATCACCTTTTGTACACTAATTGACTCGTATATAGCACAATCAACTGGAACTTAGAAGACATATCAGCTTTCATAGCATTCCTAGCAACAAGTCTGAAATCATTTATAATAATTGAGGAATTTTTTCGGTACTCGGTCTTCGTGGAGGAGCATATTCTGCACCATCAATGCTCTTGTTTGTACATGAGATTGAAGCATGTCCATTTGGCTGAAAACCTGCACAAACAATTCAAAATAAAAGAAGACATTTAGAAAGTTAACTTCACAAATCCACTTCTTTAGCAAAGTGCAGAATGTTAAACATGACATAGACGGATAAGTTTGCCGAAATTTCCAACCAGGTGGAGCTTTTGTGATTTTTCATAAAACAGGTTGAGAAGTTGGATTTTTTAAAAAAACAACAGTAAGTTCATGTAAAGATACCAACAGCCAAATGCGACCAAAAAATGAACTCTAATTATTTATGTTATAACGAAAGCAAAAAATATTATAATAGACGTAAAGAAAGAACACATATAGGCACAAAAGAAAAAAATTTATTGATCTTGAGGATCTAGATTACAACATACTTTTAGGTTATGACCTAGAGAGTTTATATAGTAGCGGTTACAGAAAATCCCAGAAAATAGGCTCAAAACAGATAAACCTAGCATATAAACAAAACCTATATGTTATTTATAAATAACCCTATCTGAAAATTCCTTACATTTTGTTAACTACAAACAATTATGGAATAATACAAATGTTTTCATTTTTATGGCACATGTTCTAAATCCTCAAGTTCCACACTAGGGTTAATGACTAATTTTACCACAGGTTACTCAGTCGTGATACCTGCAAAGTCAGGACCTACTGGTTAAAATACTAAGTGATAACATTGCTACGAGCAATGTGCAGTTGGTAGCTGGCTGTAGGTATTGTAACTTCAGCAGCAGGAGGCTTAACAGATGCTATGGTAATGGATCTACAACCAGAGGCGAACCTAAAGGGAAGCGGCCCCAGCTTCCGCTGGGTGAAAATTTGTAGTTGAAAGGAGAAGAAAAATTGTTGTTGGGTAAAAATTTTGAGGTGAATATTAGAAAATAGTATCTGAAATTTCAAGCCTGTGCACTTCTGCACTTGCAACACTGGATCTGTCCAGACTAAAATTAAGGGAAGATGGGATTGATTTACCAATCACCACAAAAACATAGTGTCCTACTTATTTTTTCTTGTTTTTTTATTAAAATTATTACACAATAGAGAATATGCTCCAAGTGTTTGATAGAATGTGCACAAGAAATCATCAATATATATATATAAAGGAAGATACACGGGAGGTTAGGTGGCGCCCCTAACATCGTCTCAATCTATTTTTCTAATTTTTTAGAATTTTAGAATTTTAAATACTGATAAATAAAAAAAATATCCTTTAACATATTAGAAGTAGAATATGTGTTCGAATTTATTGAGGAGAAGAGTTCGAATTTATAGCGAAGACATATAATTAAAAGTTCTATTTGAAGTAGAGTAGGTGTTTAAATTTGTAGAGAGGAAGAGTTCGAATATAAAAGAAGTACTTGCAAAGTTCTATTTGAAGTAGAATAAGTGTTTCGATTTATAGAGGAGAAGAGTTCAGATATAAAAGAAGTACTTGCAATTAAAAGTTCTATTGGAAGTAGAATAAGCATTTGTAATACATAACTAAAAGTTCTATTTGAAGTAGAATATATAAAGTTATATAGGTGTTTTTTCAACGAAAGAGCGTCTCATTAGAAATGAGTATAGTAACAAAAAATTTAATATATAAGACAAGTATATATTCAATTTATTAAATTTGAGATTTTGATATTAAAAAGGAAAACATGTTTCACGGGAGGACGACTTATTAAATAACAGAAAATCAAGAATAAAAACTTTCAATATTTCGACGATTATATAACAATATAGATAGATTATAAATAGTAGAAAAATATAGATAATATAGCTAGTATACATAAATAACCCATCATAAGAATACTGTTGTATTTAGTGCAAAGTGGTATGTGGTTGGAATCAGGGATAACGTGCTACGAGGTTGATGTATCATTTTTGATACTATGTGTTTGATTGGATGCTGGAATAAATATATTTAATTTATGATATTTTCAATTGACTAATTTTAATTAATTTAAAATATTTATTTAATTATTTTTTAAATATATTTTTGAGTTGTTGATTTGTTTTTATATTAAAATATACATTTAATTACTTGTATAAATATGAAAATAGTAGAAATAATATTGATTCTCGTAACCCCTCTATGATACCTACCTCCCCCGGGGTATCAAAAACCCATACCTTGGGGGTTTGAGGTATTGGTTTTAAAATTATCTTTTCTGAACCAAAATACGGGGTTGAACTAAACGAAACTCATACCTGATTTCAGATTCCAGAACAGCTCGAACCAAACGACCCCTAACTTCTATATTTGAGCTTTTAGAGCAACTCCAAAAGACTAGATATAACTCCTAAGTTCAAATTTAAGGAATTTGACAAAAAATTGTACTCCAACAATCTCCTAAATGATTCCTTAAAAGTTAAGACACAACTCCGATGCCTTATTTTTAAGGAAGCTATAGTCATCCCTTATTCTATTTTCATCAATAAAATATTCATTTCCCTCATCTTTCTGATATGTCTTTTCTACACATCTTTCTTAGTGGAGTTTAAATTTAATATTTTTATATTTATAAGGAGTAAAAATAAGAAGTATTGTTGGAGTTGACATACCCTATAATATCCTAAATTACTAAGAGTCATATTTTTTATAATATTTTTAAGGAACATGGTAAGAGACTCTTGGAGTTGCTCTTAGGTGGAATTTAGCATAAAATATTATTTCTAACACCGGTAAAGTGGTTGTGACCATTCTTAACTTTATTTTTATCATTTAAAAATGTGTTTCCCTCGTTTTTTTGTACTATTATATCTATACTATAATATAATAGACGAAATATTAAAAGTTTGATTGTTTGGTACGTAAGTGTTTTTACCTAATTACCCTTACTTATTTATAAAAAAAAGAATATTAAATAATAATATTACCTATTTATAACAAATTACCTTTTTCAGCTAAAACAAATTACTTTTTCTATTTTTTCAATAAAATCTTCTCATTTTGCAAATATATCACGGGTAATTGTTTTTTTTTTTTAAAACTAAAATAAGTTTTTTTTTCTATTTTTCTTACTAAAACCCCTCATTTTTTCAAAAATATCACAAACAAATTAGGTATTTATTTTAAAATTTATTTTAAAGTTTTTAATTATTTAAAAATATTTACATATCTTAACCTGCCTACTTATTTATTTAACAAATATAATTAATAGAATATTAAAACGTAATTTCTATTTTTTCTAATAAAATCCCCTCATTTTGAAAAAATATCACGGACAATTACCTTTTAATTTCTATTTTAATACTTTTAATTATATTAAAAAGTTTACATATTTTAACATGTTTATTGTTTTTAACAAATGCAATTTATAAAATATTAAAAAATAAAAAATAAAATAACAATTATTAAAATAATGCGTTCATCACATGAGTTTTAAGCGAAACATTAAAATTTTGGTCGATATCAAAGTGATTTTACTTAATTACTCTTACTTATTTATGAAAAAATATTAAATAATAACACCTGTTTATAACCAATTACCTTTTCAGCTAAAACACATTATATATTTTTTCTAACAAAATTCCTCATTTTCTAAAACTTTCACGGGCAATTTCCTTTTCCAACTTACTTTTTTTTGTTTTTTCTTACTAAAATCATTTATTCTTCTAAAACTATCGCCGGCAAACCCTTTACTTGTTTATTTTCAAACCTATTTTACTACTTTTAATTATTAAATTTGAAAACAATATTTTCCAAAAATATCACGAACAATTACCTTTTTTAAACTAAACATGTTACATTTCCTATTTTTCCTTACTAAAACCACTCCTTTTCCAAAAATATAATGGACAAACCCTTACTTATTTGTTTTAAAATTTATTTTAATATTTTTTAATTATATAAAAGCGTTTAGCTATTTTAACATTCCTACTTATTTTTTAACAAATATAATTAATAAAATATTAAAAAGTAAATAATAAAACAACAATTAGCAATTCGTGCATCGCACGGATTTTAAGCTAGTATTATTAAAGATAAAATATTAAAAGTTTTGGTACCTATTTTTTGGCACGACACTTGCATTTTTTAAATATTTTTACTTAATTGTTTTTACTTAATTATTTTATTTATAGATATGCAAAATAAGACCCACGACTAAAATTCCTTTTAATTTTTTATGGATTTAACTTATTATGTTATATATAAACTTGGACCTACTCCTTTTAATTTTTATGGATTTTTTTATTAAAAAATTATTTTACCTTTTAATTATTTATGAGTTTCCTGTTAAAAACTTATTATACCTTTGTTCAACTTCGATTAATTTTTTATGGACTTTTCTATTAAAAACTTATTATACTATACTATTGAAACTAAAATATTAAAAATTTAGGATTGGGATTAAAAAAAATATGATATCTTGGGTCTATCCTTTTTAATTTTTTATGGGCTTTCCTATTAAAATATTTTAGTCGATTTTTTGGATCGGGATTTATGTTCTTTAATATCTTAGACCTATTCCTTTTATTTTTTATGAACTTTCTTAATTAAAATTTAAGATAACAGGTCATACTATTTTACATACATATCCTCATTGAGATACATAACTAAAAATGTATCATCTGTTTTATACTTTCAAATTTATTTCCCTCTTTTTTATCTAAAATTATTACAAGCAATGTATACAAATTATTATCAATTCATATTTTTTAAAATTTTAAGACTACCCGGTCTAAAAAATTTCACATATATTATTAAAAACAATCTATGCATTACACAAGTTTTAAGCTAGTAATAGTAAAGAATGAATACAAAGATGTTTGTTGACACTAATACATAAACAAAATCTTAAATCACTTGTAAATTTTATTTTATCATATGTATATTGAAAACAAAGTATCCGTTGAACTTGCTCAAATGACATATCATAAACTCTTCACTTAAAATATACGCCCTGATCTCGGTCTTCTTTGTACGACGATAAAACTATTTTTTTAAAATATTTTGTAAATATGTTAATAATATGTTTTACATATTTTTATTTATAAAACAGAAATTTTAAAAATAAAATCCTATATATGCACTACTAGAAAAATAGATATAATATAGATGTTTTAACATTTATCAGAAAAGTCACTGATACTAAAAGTTCTTTTGACATCACTTTATGTTCTAGCGATGTTAAAACATCTTTCAGACATCGTTTACTAAACTAGCTGTTGTTATTTTTTTATTTTTTATAATTAAAAACATGTCGAGTCCTCACCCCTTATTACACAAATAATTCCGCGTTAGTCAAAATTCTATTTTCCCCCTTAAACGAAATATTACTTCCCTCTTTTTCCCTTTCCTCTCGCCGCCCCTCTCTCTCACTCTCACTCTTTCTCTCTCTCTCTCTGCCCTCTCTCTCCCTGTCCCATCTCAATCCTAATTAGAACGAACCCCTAATTTGTAAATCCTGGTCCCTCCGTCCCGGTCATTAGAGCATCTCCAATGCAAATGCCCATTTTCCATATTTTTTGGACCTCATTGCATGTCACCTCACATCAAAGTGGGCAAATTAAAAAAGTGGCCACCTTCATACAATGCTAAGCCCACTTTACACACTTTGTAAGACCCATTTTATTCTTATTATATCATATATGTAATAAAATAATATTATATAATTTAATTTTAGTTTAATAAAATAATGTTAAAATTGTAACAATTAAATTGAAGTGATTAAAATTTTTAAAATATTAATAAATTAAAACCCATATTCCTTAATTAAAATGCATTATATTATTTGAAAAATTCATATAAAAGAGATTACATTAAAAGTACGAGCAAGAAAGCATTACAATTAAAACAACAAAATGTACTAGTGAGCCATGCTAAGTCAAATAAAAAGATAACAAAAAAAAAAACAAAAAGCTGCAACCGGCCATGGCCACCAAAGAGATCACGCCCACTTTTTTTTAACATTGCTCCAATGCAATATTAGAGAAAAAAGAGTAGCCCAAGTCATTTCACGTGGACCAAGGATGAAATGGGCACCGCATTGGAGGTGCTCTTAGTATACATTGGGCTGGGCACAGAGACCAAGAAAAAATATAAAAAATGAGTAAAATTAGATGAAAAGTGGGTAAAGTGGTGGGACCTATCAATATTTAATAATAGATTTGAGATAGTGGAGAAAAATAGTGGGTGTAATAGTGTTTTATATTATTATAGAATAGAGATAGTGGAGAAAGTAGTGTGTGTAATAGTGTTTTATATTATTAAAAGTTACTATTTTTGAAATGTATAGAAATGAGAGGGACATCCCAAAATGAAAAGTGTATAGAAATGGATGAGACAAAGAGAGTAATTAAGCTACAAACCTTAATTACTTTTGGAGTCGTTCAATTACTTTTGGAGCTTGTTTATAACCTAATTAGTACAAATCCAAAACTTTTTTCACAATAAGACACATCTCCCTTTCTTTGCATGCATCAATATATATACAAGTATGTTTGCCCGCTCCGCAAAGGCTTAAATTTTATTATTTTTTCTTTTTCTTTTGTTGGTTTTGACATGCAAAAAAATTGGTTTATTTTGTAATTCGGGCTGTGAAATATTTTGATTTTGAAATTATTGTGTTGACTTAAGTTTACTGGCTGTCTCCCACTCCATTTTGTCCTCATATTTCATTAGAAGCACACGAATATATTGAAAATGTATTCACTAATAACCCTTTATTATTCATTAAGTACGGATTAAAATGGTTGGAATTAAACAGATTTTGGTTGTTTCTAAACCTGAATAGTCTTCATGTTTAAAGGTGAAACAGAGCACCATGACATTATAGTTCATCCATCCGAATTACAACATAACAGCTCCATCCAGCTTTTCGAAACCGTGCTTTACAATCCTTGCAAGTGAAAAAACCTGAAGAGTTTTATAATGTCATGAAGGTGTAATTCACAATTACAATATTTGTAAATACAATATGTAAATTACCTATTTCGCAGATTTTGGATCCTGATGTTGTTGGGATTTATAAAGATGTCTGTTGCAGGACCATTGGTTAAACATGTTTATGTGGCATTGCTCTTATGAATAACAATACACCTTGAAAGGATTATGATAACCGGTTGTAATGGTTGCAAAGCTGCATTGCTTAATCAATGGACCGGAAGTACTTGACAAAAAAATGATTTTAGATAAACAAACAAATGCGAAACATAATTAATTTATAATTCAGTTTTATCTAAGACAGAGAGATGGGGTGTCATGACGATTCATTACTCATCCAAATCATAAATTTTCAGAACCAAATCAATTAAAAATTTCATTTGGGACTTCAACTCAGAGTCTGAAGAACTTCAACTCTTTCAGCTTTTTTTACGTCACTTTGAAATGCAATAGTCAAAACAACTAAAATTTCACTCAGAACTTTACATCAAACATGTGGACTCCAAAAACACAAAATTCAACATATCATAATCAGACATGGCTTGATTTGGATAAAATTTCACCAATAAGAGAAAAAGAAGGTTGTAAAAGTATTTAGGAAATATTAAACTTATCTAATTTAGATAGATTGAAATATTAAACTTGATTTAGGAAATAGAGAGATAAAAGCATTATGTGAGAGAGAAATCCGATGATGCGTGTTTGAATTTGAATTTGAAATTGGTTTTAATTTTGGAGAAAGACAACAACTTCAGCAGCAGTAATACGATCTGCCAGAAAAAAAATGATATGGCTGTGATGAAAGGATAGTATAAGTCAACAGAATCAAGTGGAAATTTTATGTAAATACAGAAAAAGGCAGGGGTAACTTAGTAATTTAGATCTTAAAATGGCAACAGACTTTATAATGTTAATAGATAATGTTAATAGATTACAGTATGTAAAGCTGGAATAAGAAACCTGTATAATAGTGAATAATATTGCCACCTTAGAATGAACTCAATGAAGCCAACATATATAGTAGTAAAAGCTCTAACTTACAGTGTAAAGGACACATTATAGAAACATATGCAACCATCCAGATAAAAATATTTAAAAACAATAAAAGAATAAGGTGGAACCTCTGAAGCAAACTTGCTTTAATCAATTTTTTTGCACTTTCTTACCTTTTTGCAATTTAAATAGCAGCTGCATCACCAGTTGATATTCCCACCTGTAAAAGATAAAGATCATATGCAGAAAAATTGAACATAACATCATAACAATTGTTCTAGACAACCCATAAATCCGGAAAGACATTCAGTTAAAGTGTGATTAAAGTTTAAAAGTAAGAACTAATCTTTAAACTACACTATTTTTCAAAAGACAGTAAAAAGAACAATAAAAAGTTCTTTCAAACATTCAATCAAATAGTTGAATTGCAAAAATAAAAATATACATAGAACCACATATAATATGCAATAAATGTTTAAAAACTCAAAATATCATTATCAAACCTCACCATACCGAATAAATGTATTTTTTTTGACATTATCCTACTGGTACCATACCGAATTCATCAAAACATAGGACTTATTTCTAATAAAGCATCTAACACATCAAACATATTATCCTATTGGTACCATCTTATTGAATCTATTTTTAATTATAAATATTTATTGGCAGCAAATTAAACTATAATTATCTTGGCCAAGAGAAAGGATAAACTGAATTGTTATATTTATGTTGGATACCATCTTGGAAATTTAAATTATGATTTAAAATACTTGCCTCCCAAAGTGAAGTATTATTTTGTATGCATAATAAATTTTACAAAATATTAATATAAATTAAAATTACAAAATACTATGAGTTATTCACACACCATAAATAGCGTTAACTCTTTCACTTAAGTGCTAAACTATCATGAGGCTGCTTCAGCTTTAACCACGATCATCTGAAATAGAGGGATAGACGGAGAGAAATGTCATCAGGATTCATTACCCATCTGAATCATACATTTTCAGATTGAAATCAATTAAAATTTCATTTGAAACTTTTAACAAACATGTGGAGTGCAAGTACAAAGAACAAATCATACTTTTGAAATCTAAAGAATATGTAACAAATAACAACATTCATGAAGTAAATTCACCTCGTATTTGTGTTATCGACGCAATACATTGTTCCCTCTATAATCGAGCAATCATTTCATCAGTCAAAATTATTCAAAATCGCGAACACCTGAACATGAAACAATATAAACGGAGATTATAAGTATATAACTAAATTAACATGATAGTAAGAGATAGGAGTACAAAAGTAAGAATAGAAATGAGATGTAGTTTTTGAAATTCAAAATTTGAACCCCATCGAAAGAGAGAAAAAAGTTTTGGGGATGGAAAAGTAAGCTTCTGATAAAAGCTACACGTGCAGCAGTAGTCAAATGTAACAAAATTTACAAAACTGAAAGATTCAATGGCAATATACGGTAATATTCAAAAATACAGAGGGGTAGAAAGTAAATTCATACCTTAAATGGCAACAGCCTTTATAATGTTAATAGATACTTGTACAAATATAATAAACATACATTGACTGGAAGAACTGGCCTAAGAATTGGTTAACTTCAAGTTGTAATGTTGAATCAACAGTAAGAAAGCCAAAAAGACTTAAATGTAAACCAACGCCAGTGGCAGAGCAGAGTTAAACAAAAAAGCACAGTTGGTGTATTCTAATTTTCTAATTACACATAAACATGATCTGTAGATATACATCCTACTATAATACAAACAGATCAAGGAAGTCACAACACTCTTCAATTATGAATCATCCTTTATTGAAGCACATTGTACCATTAGTCACATAATAAGAATATTCAAATATAGAAGTAAGTTTCATTCAAATAAGCGGGTTAAATCAAAAACAAAATAAGAGTGATATAAATGAATAAGAAAAGAGTATTCAGAATATATAAAATTAAAACCACATTATTTATCAGATGTTTAAAGACAATAAAATACCTCAAAAAATCTTACAAATATAAACAAACAATTATAGGGCAAATAATTAAATCATCATAGTGTTCCTGAAAATACCTCATCATAATTCACAACACATTCATTCTTCATAATATAATGCTTTCCAGAGTAATTGTTTTTAAAGATTAACCCCAAAACATGAAAAAAACCACATGTGCTATGAATTTTTTTGAAAATACATACAAAGGGGTTTTAATACCTCAAAATGAGTAGAGGAACAATCTATATAACCTGTCAAGTAAACTTCATTACGTGTTAACAATACCGCCATAGTCCATATAATTTAACCTATCAAAAAATGAGAGAACAAATTGAACAATTTTAATTTGTAAAACTCTAAGACATTTGTATTAAAAATTATTAGTTTTTTCGGGCACTATATCAAACACTTAGTGAAATAATTGAGACATAAACCAAATACCTAATCTCATCATTCACTAATTGATAAATTCAAATCGAGTACATAAAAAGAGAGTTGTAAGTCTGAAATTTGAATTTGAATTTGAATAGGAAGTATGGTCAGCCAAAAATAAAGTACCCATCACAAAATTTTAAGGGGAAAATCAATGTAAATTAATAAAACAGTAAAATAAAGCATACCAATTATGTTTTCTGGTCTCTTGGAACGTCAATTACAACTGCAGGTCTTGTTGAGATACATATTACCTTCATTTGATCACAAAATACAAAATCTGAAAAAGAACAAAAAACTTTTCTAAGAATATTCATCAAAAACTTAGAAAGCATAGGACATTAAAAAAAAACAAAAGGTCGGGATCACTTCACCGTATAAAGTCAATATGTCAAGTGGCATCTGAAAGTAAATACGGAAAATACATTCACAAAATTATGAGTGTTAGGGTTGCAATCTTTGTAAAGTGATTTACAGAACTACTAACATCAATCTGAGTCGTACCTTACAATTCAATCAACATGCCTTTTCTAATCCAGGAATCTAATAAAGACAAATCACAGTAATATATAAAAATATTAGAATGTCAAAACTAAAATTGTAAAAATGAAAATGGTTTATGATGCGGAGAGAACAATTAATAAATGTTGGTAGCAAAACTCGTACTAACTCTAAATACTAACACAAATACAATCTTACAAATAATAGAACTAAGAGAACATACGATCATCTGAATCATAAATAGAGAGATAGACAGAAAGAAGTGGCATAACGCTCCATTACTCATCCCAAACATAAATTTTTACAATAAAATCAGTTAAAGTTTCATTTGAAACTTTTAACAAACACATTGAGTGCAAATACAAACAACACTTGATGAAATAAATTAAGCAAAAAATGAACTGCACAATAGAAACCATACAAAAATGATACAAATAAATTAACATAACTTAATATTAACAACACTATCTTCGCAATAACACAAACATCAAGAAAACATCACTATAACATCAAAGTCGTACATTTAAAATCAGTAGTAGCTTCAGAAACTTAATATTGGATCTACAAAGTCGAACCTACAATAACAAAAAAAACAAATCATTAAGCTATAGATACAAATTGAGTCTGTTTTAAAAAAAGACAAAAAGAGGATTACAATCAGAATGAGGAAATTTGAATTCGAAATTGAAAGTAATATGTATGTACATCGATGGAGAGAGAGAACAAAGAGAAGCATGTACTTTTAGATCTTGTATTTTGGAATTTGAATTGAGAATTCAAAATCATGTATGTATCTATGTTTGGAAAATTATAAGCTTCTCAAAGAAGCCTGCAGCAGCCGTATAAAACATAAAAAAGTATGTGATTGTAATGAATTGATAGTATTTGTCAACGTAGTCAAGTGGCATAAACGTGTAAATACAGAAAATACAAAAGGACAACTTAGTAATTTAACAACAAAAATGGCAACAGGCTTTATAATCTAAATAGATGTATACATGTATAAAGTATAAACATGTATGTATACATATATGTAAACACTTGTATATGCTTATTTTATTTTTAAACACTTGTAAACTGTAATAATCTTTAATGTTGTAAACACTTGTAATATTTAATGTGTTTTAATTTAGGGATGTGCTTTATTATTTCCGAGTCTCCAAATGTTAGAGCAAATATCATCCATGTTTTAATTTAGGAATACTGTAGAAGTATTCAGGTTGATTAGGAATAGTTTTGGTTCATTATGTATATTTTATTTTATTTCGTTTAAGTAGTAAGCATCCATGTTTGTTCCAGTAGTAAGCATTAAATTTTTTGTGAAATTAAATTGGTTTTAATTTAGGGGTTTACATGCAACCACAGTTAATTTTAGAAGTTTAAATTGAATCTACATTTTAAATAATATGGGTCTTGTTGGATGGATAATTTAGGGGTTTTGTTGGATGAATAATTAAGGTCTTCTTGGCCTTTGCATATATACTATACTAGAAGATAACCTGTGCCAAGCACGAGCCGAGTGATTTTTTTGGAAATTTATTTTATTTATAGTAATTTTTAATTAATATTATCAATTATGTTATTTTAAATTTTGACTTAAAATTGTTTACAATTACATTATTTTTTCATGAAATTAGTTACTGAATTTTACAAATATTTTTCTCATGAAAATATTATTATTATTCAGTTAATTATTAAAACTTTATATGTTATCCCTTTACAACATAACGGAATCTCAATGAACTGTGGAGCACTATAAACTGAAATGTTAATGGTAGATAATTGATATTTAAATATCGAAAACAAAATCATTTTAAAATATAAAACACTAACTTGTGTTTAGATCCAAAAGATTCTCATCCAAATGAATTTCTTTATTTTCAGCAACAACTTTCTATTATATAAAAAACGTAAGAGATTAATATTTGTAATTTTTAAATATATATATATAAGAGAAATTTTTAAATAATTATATATATATATATTGATATATATATATATATATATATATATATATATATATATATTTAAGTAAGAGAAACTACGTCACCAATACATGTGTCATATATCGTTTTCGACATTTCTCATTACGTTTATTCCGCTACTCATTAATTCAGAATTTCTTGTTTGATGACATCTTTTTATTCTAGCAGATCTTTTAACTTTCAATTTTGAAAGCGTAGCTATAAGGGATAATTATAAAGGTAATAAAAATTAGACAAATGTAGTATACACTATGTATGTGTACATATAATTAAAATTTTATTTATTCAACCTGAGATAAGATCTAGAAGATTTCCATCCAGTTGATTTTCTTTATTTCTAGAAATAGTTTTTTTATTATATAGAAAACGTAATTAAAATCAAATTAATTTTAAAACTAAAACATCAACCTGTATCTAAATTCAAAAGATTCCCATTCAATTGAATTTTTTTATTTCCATAAATAACTTTCTCTTATATAGAAACGTAAAAGGTCATTAGTTAAATAGAAAAAATATATAAAATTAAACAAAAAAAACTTGAAAGGCATATGTTTCAGCCTATTTATTTACATCGAGGAATTAACTCAACATTAAACAAGTCTGTAATAAGTAAGTAATAATTCAAATTGTCACAGGAATCTCAGAAGATTATATCTGTCAAAGAATGAAGATTAAAGTCATCTACAGACTTAAAGTGATTCTACATTGAAAGCAGCTCAATTTGTTGATCAAGCCTCAATGAAGTATTCAAGCTCAGTGGATTTATTAAAGTGACGGAGATTTCAAGTGGTGACAGAAAAAGATACTGATTATGGAGTTCTTGAATGAGAAAGAAGTGAATCACTGCTTAAAGTCCAACAGATAAAGAACAGACATTGTCGTTAGTCACTCATGAACCAGACAGTGCATCGAGTGTCAACGTACTATTGTGTTTGTTATTTATATAAGTTTTAAGTGATTCTGGAATTGTTTAAGAAGTCAACTAATTCTATTTATTCTCTTATAAATAATTAATATTATTAAGTATATTATTTATTAATTTAATTCTGTAAAGAATTAATTTAATACATAATTTATTTAATTAATTATTTAAATTAGAATGAAAATGAACTAGGAAGACTTAGGATTGAAATAGGAAGACTCAGTTTATTAAACTAGGAAGACTCACAAGTGAGTCTTCCCGAAAGTCTTCCTAGGCCAAACCCTAGTCTTCCCGGTTGTCTTCCCTTCACAAACACTGTCTTCCCGAGAGTCTTCCAAGGCCAAATACATAGTTTTCCTGCAAGTCTTCCTAGTAAAAACTTCTATTCTGTCAAGTGGTGGTTTGCACGTGGGTTGATTAAAAAGGAATGCTTTGTGTATTAATATAAAAGCAATGCAGAAGACAGAAGATACATATCAATTTACAACTGAAGAACAAAGACACAAAAGCCATTAACTTTTCATTCTCTCTGTCTTTACTTCTCTGAACTGCCAAAGCAATTAATTTCTTCAAGTGAATTAATTCTTGACTTGATCATTACATTAAATTCATAAGGATCATTTCACTTGTACTGCCTTAGCTTTCTAGCGGATCATAATCCCTAGATTTTATATCGAACTACTTTTTAGTATTCGATCCTTTTTATTACAAAAATAGATAAATTCATGTCTAATTTATTCTAGATTTGTTTTATCAAGTTCATTGTAATCAGTGATCAGAATTGTAACACCCTTCAAGTTTAATAGAGTTTTATTTAACTTGAATATTGTTTCAGTTTTATTCCGCGATAATTTGTTCTAAATTGTTAAATCTTAAAAGGACAAATTCGATTAAACGGTATCGTTGTATTCAACCCCCCTTCTACAAACTTATCAGGACCTAACAATTGGCATCAGAGCCTTTTGATTGATATACAAATCAAAGATCCAATTGTTTTGAGATTTTTTTTCTTAAACTCTGAAATTTTTATTATTCCTAAAAATCTCAAAAGATGTCTACTACACAGAAAGTGGGTACATTCAAAATCCCCATGTTCAGCAAGGAGCATTATCCTATGTGGAAGAAGAAAATGCTCCTATTTCTTAAAGTTGCTAATGTTAAATACATTGATGTGCTGAAGAATGGTCCCAAAGTCCCTATGATTATTGAGGGAGAACTAATAGAGAATCAGGTTGTTACTAGGGCTGCTAGGATGTACCCTAAGGATCCCAAGGACTACACTCCTGATGAAAAAGAGGATGATACCTTGGATGCTTGTCTACAGTTGATCCTTGTTGATTATCTTGATCCTATCATGCATAATCATGTCCTAAACTGTGATACTGCCAAACACATTTGGGAAACCATAGAGATAATCAATGAGGGGACAGAGGAAGTTAGAGAGAATAAGCTGGAAATTCTCACTTCTCAATATGAGCATTTCAGATCAAACCCTGGTGAAGGTATCTCTGAGGTTTTTGAGAGATACAACAAATTAATCAATGATCTGAATCTCAATGGGAAGCGCTACACTATCAAGGAAATTAACAAGAAGTTCCTACTTACACTTCCACGTCATTTGGAGCACAGAATATATGCCATTAGAGAAGCAAGAGATCTTGGAGAGATTGCTTTGGAAAGACTGTATGGTGTTCTGAAGACCTATAAGCTGGAGCAGATTCAACAGGATGAGTTATATGGAACTGGGAAGATAGTTAGTACTTCTACTGCATTGGCTGCTGAAGTCCCACAAAAACTGGAAGTGAAGGTTGTTCAACCTTCCAGTTCTAACATGAATGTTATTGATGCTGAATATGGATTAACATCCATTGATCAATCTGGTGGTGACTTCTATTCTTTAGAGGAACTTGATCAGCTGGAGGATGGTGATTTGGATTTGATAGTCAGGAAGTTTGGGAAGTTCAGATTCAAAAGGAATCCCAATCTTAAGTTCAGGCCCAGATTTCAGAGAGGTGGATCTTCCTCTTCAAGTAGCACAAGGGGTGGCTACAAAACTGGAACTGTGGATAGGAGCACAATCAGATGTTACAATTGCAATGAGTTGGGTCACTTTGCTACTGAATGCAGAAAGCCAAAGCAAGTGACAAGAAACACATTTGATTCTAGCAAGAAGAACAAGATTAGGAAAGCCTATGTTGCTGAAGGTAAGAGTTGGGATGACACTGACAGTGATGAAGAAGCAGGTGAGATTGGGAACCTTGCTTTAGTGGCTAAAGAGGCAAGCACTTCATCTGCATACATGTCAGAGGTAAAGTTCACTGACACTGAAATGATTCGTCATCTTAGTGGTACTATTTCTTGTGCACGCACTGAAAATGATAGAATAATTCTTTTAAACACAGCTCTTGAAAAGGAGATAAAAGAATTAAAACTTGTGCATGTTAATCAGAATGAACTTACTGAGAAAATAACATTTCTTGAGAATAGGGTTAAATGTTATATTCAACTGGAAACCATTCTCAAGGAAAAGAATAGTGAGCTGAATACTAAAGCTAATGCTTACTTCAACTCTTGTAAGACTGCTAAAGAAATTATCAATAAACAAAGTATTGGTCAGACCGTAGGAATAGGGTATGACTATAATGAGTCTATTGGTAAATTAAGCATAAATACCCCTAATAGAGTCAGTCCTGAAGAAAGGGTTATTCCTGATGTGCTTAAGGGTATTGATAAACCTTTCTTTAGAGAGTCTCAAGCAGATACTCTGAATAAATACTCTATCATCATTGCAGAGGAGATACATGAAGAAGATCTTGCTTTTCAAGTTGAACAGTCCAACAAGTGTATATCTGATATTCCAGTCAAAGTTGTTGCAACTAAAAAGACTAAATCAGATATCCATAAGTTGGATCAAAACAACTGTAGTACTAACATGCCTGCTGTTAATTCTTCTCATAAAGCACGTGGTGCGATTAATTGCATGTCTTGTGCTTTCAATGTTATGTATGATTATTTTAATAGTAAGCATGTAAATAGTGATAAGATTGCTCCACGTCAACATGTTAATAATAAGAAGCATGTTAAAGCTAAGACTACTAGTCCTCCTAAGACTAGAGTGGATTCATTTATCCTTAAGCCTACTCAGAAATGTGTTAAGGCTGGCTATAAATGGAAACGCTCTTTTGTGAAAGAGGTTGAAGTAGTTGTAGCTAAACAGGTTGTTTTGCCTAACAAAGGCCAGTTCTTTAAGTATGCCGGACCCAATCAAGTTTGGGTTCCAAGGAAGGACTAATCAATTTGATATTGCAGGGAGTTAAACAGGTAAACCGTGTTATGTGGATTCTTGACAGTGGCTGTTCAAGGCATATGACCGGAGATAGAGCCCTGCTATCAGATTTGGTTGAGAAAGCTGGCCCAATAGTTACCTTTGGAGATAACATCAAAGGTATTACAAAAGGATATGGCTGTTTGAAGTATGGAAATGTTATCATTGAAGATGTATCATTTGTGGAAGGTCTGAGGTTCAATCTTCTCAGCATCAGTCATTTCTGTGACAGAGGATATGCTGTTTCCTTTGAAAGAGAGAAGTGTCAGATCCTTCACAAGAAGAATGGAAAGCCCGCTCTTCAAGGAGTAAGGAAAGGTGACTTGTTCATAGCTGATCTGCACTCGGGATCCCAAGATGAAGTTAATTGTTTTTATGCCAAAGCTTCATCAAATGAAAGTTGGCTATGGCACAAGAAGATGTCTCACCTTAACTTCAAAACCATGAACTCTTTAGTCAAGAGGGAATTGGTTAGAGGTTTGCCTCAGATGGAATTTACACAGGAAGGACTGTGTGAGGCATGTCAGAAAGGAAAGTCAAAGAAAGCTTCTCACAAGGCCACTGACACATCATCAATAACTGAACCACTTCAGCTACTGCACATGGATTTGTTTGGTCCAGTTAATGTGATGTCCATGTCAAAGAAACAATATGCACTTGTGATTGTTGATGACTTTTCAAAATATACATGGGTTTTATTCCTACATTCCAAGGATGAGACCCCACACCTGGTGATTGACCATATAAAGTTGATTGAGCTGGATTCTAGATTCCCTGTTAGAGCCATAAGGTCAGATAATGGTACTGAATTCAAGAATGCAGTCCTAAATGACTTTTGTGCTGATAAAGGAATAACAAGACAATATTCTGCCCCTAGAACTCCTCAACAAAATGGAGTAGTGGAAAGAAAGAATCGTACATTGATTGAAGCTGCAAGGACTATGTTAAGCGAGTCTAAAATTCCAATGTACTTTTGGGCTGAAGCAGCGAATACAGCTTGTTATACTCAGAATCGAACTTTAATCAACAAGGACTTAATGAAGACTCCTTATGAGATCATGAACAACAAGAAACCAACTATCAAGTACTTTCATGTATTTGGAGCAAAATGATTTGTGCTTATAGATGACAATGTTAAACGTGGCAAGTTTGAGGCCAATGCACAAGAAGCTATTTTTGTTGGTTATTCCAGAAGATCTTACATGGTCTATTTGGTTGGCAGTCAAACAGTAAAGGAAAGTGTCAATGTTACTTTTGATGACACTAAGTTCCCTAATATCCAAAAAGAAGACTCATCTGAAAAGCTGAAGTTTGATAACTTGCTAGACTCATAATCAGATGATGTAGCCCCACCTGAAGTCATTGCTGGTAATGATAATAACAATGATGATAATGATCATGGTGGTGGTGGTGGAAACACTGGTAACAATGGAGATACCACCAACACTGGAGAAGACTCATCAAGGCAATCAAGCAACAACTCAGGGGGAGCAAATGAAGGATCATCTAGTCACTCACAACATCAAAGTGAATTTCAAGGCAAATCATCAAGATCAAATCTTCCAAGACAGACTGTATGGAATAGAGCTCATTCTTTTGAGCTGATCATTGGTGATCCAGATGTTGGAGTTAAAACTAGAAGTACAACTCAGAATGAATGTCATTTTTTAGCATTTCTATCTGAAATGGCGCCAAAGAAAACCGAGGAAGCACTGACTGATCCAGATCGGGTGATTGCTATGCAAGATGAACTCAATCAGTTTGAACAACAGCAGGTCTGGAAGCTGGTACCCAGGCCAAAGAACAAGAAAGTAGTTGGTAAAAGATGGGTATACAGGACCAAGCTAGATGAGGATGGCATTGTTACAAGGAACAAGGCAAGACTGGTTGCACAAGGGTATTCACAAGCTGAAGGCATTGATTATGATGAAACCTATGCACCAGTGGCTAGACTTGAGGCCATCAGGATGTTCTTAGCATTTGCTGCTTATTCCAATTTTAAAGTCTATCAAATGGATGTTAAGAGTGCATTCCTGAATGGTAAGCTTGATGAAGAAGTTTATGTGGAACAGCCCCCTGGCTTTGAAAATTAGGAGTTGCTGGACTTTGTGTACTTTCTCTTCAAGGCTATCTATGGTCTCAAATAAGCCCCAAGGAAATGGTATGACACTCTCTCTGGTTTTCTTTTAGAAAATGGTTTTGTTAGAGGTATCATAGACAAAACTCTTTTTTCAAAGAAATACAAAAGTGATATGATATTAGTCCAAGTCTATGTGGATGACATCATATTTGGGTCTACTAATGATGATCTCTGTAAGAGATTTGCTAAGCTAATGCAGAGTAAGTTTGAAATGAGTATGATGGGTGAGCTGAAGTTCTTTCTTGGATTGCAAGTAAGTCAAAGGTCAAATGGTATATTTATTTGTCAATCCAAGTATCTCAAAGAACTCCTCAAGAAATATCACATGGAGGATTCAGCATCAGCAAGGACTCCATTTTCAACAGCAGTCAAACTTGGAGCTTCTGACAATTCTATCAAGGTAGATGTTACAAGCTACAGAGGTATGATTGGCTCCTTACTCTATCTTACTGCAAGTAGACCAGATATTATGTATGCTACATGCTTGTGTGCAAGGTTCCAAGCGGACCCTAGAGATTTACATCTCGTTGCTGTGAAAAGAATCTTGAGATATCTTAAGGGTACACATAATCTAGGTATCTGGTATCCTAAAGATTCTGGTTTTAACCTTGTTGGATATACAGATTCTGATTATGCCGGTAGTGTTGTTGATAAAAAGAGTACCTATGGGAGTTGTCAATTCCTAGGAGGTAGATTGATTTCCTGGTATAGCAAGAAACAACAAACAGTTTCCAATTCAACAGCAGAAGCTGAATATATTGCTGTTGGAAGCTGTTGTGCTCAGATCCTATGGATAAGGAATCAATTGAGGGACTATGGCTTAGTATTAGACAAAATCCCTATTTTATGTGATAATACAAGTGCCATAGCAATCTCCAACAACCCTGTGCAGCACTCGAGAACGAAGCACATTGATATCGGGTATCATTTTATCAGAGAGCATGTCATGAATGGAACTGTGGAGTTACACTTTGTACCCACAGAAGAACAGACTGCAGATATATTCACTAAATCTGTTGACGAATCCACATGTATCAAGTTAGTTGGTAAATTGGGTATGTTAAACAGTCTTAGTGATTAACAATATATCTGTCATGTTTGCTCTTTCAAAAATTCATTTTCTCTTGTCATTTAAATGATATTTATTCCTAAGTCTCATTTAATATTACATGCTTGTAAATTTAAATAGTTCTGAATATTTTATTTTCTTTAAAAATATTTTTCTCATATTTTTTAAGTGGAGAAATGTATTTTTATTGAAAATATATTTATTTAGAATTATTTAGTTGTTTTTCAGATTGTAAATATTGATGTTTAAATATTTCATGCATTTTTATTACTTTTATGCATTTTTCTGTAAATAGTTTAATTAAATTCTGAGTTTTTCTGTAAGTCTTCCCAGTTTTTCACTAGGAAGACTACCGGGAAAACAAGGGATTTTTCTGTTTTTGTTTTTTTTTTGTTTTTTGTTTTTTCCTTTTAGTTTTAAGTCTTTTCCTAAGTCTTCCCAGTTTTTTGAACTAGGAAGACTATCGGGAAGACTTAGAATTAATAGATTTTCTTTTTCTTTTAATTAATTCCGGAAATCTTTCTAAGTTGTATTAGGAAGACTACCGGGAAGACTATCCTAAGTCTTCCCGATTGTCTTCCTAGTACAATTTTTTAAAAAAAACTGTTCAGTTCATTTTCTTTATTTTATCAGTTAATTTCTTTCTTATATATATATATATATATATATATATATACATACAGTACATACGCTTTTTCTTATCGTTTTTCCTTAGCAGTTTTTCAAGTTTTTCTCACTCCCTTTTCGTATTCTCTCATTTTTTTTTGCAGAAATCATTGATCAATCATTCTTGCTCAAGTATTAACTTAGCAAATCAATTCTATTTCTTCAAAATCAATCCAACAAGTCGAAGTGCTGTTAATTTTTTTTTTCTTTCCTTCTTGAAAACCATTCGACTTGATTTTTTTGAATTTGCTAAGTGATTGCTTGTTTTGTGGTTGATCATAGTTGTTTCTGAGAATTGTTACTGTATGTGTTTAACAGTTTGTGTGTTCTTTGAGATCATTTACCCATTTCAATTTGCATTCATAAGAAGAGGCTAGGGTGATTTTTCATGCAGGTACCTCAAATCAGAACTTGGAAAGACAGCTTGTTGTGAGAACTGAGAGTCAAACACAGAGTGACACACAAGCACGTGAGGTGAGTGAAACACCACTGAGAGCAATTAAGGTGAGTGCACACACTGACACAAACACTGCTTTGCTGTTAGCTCAGATAGCTAGTCTTCAGAAACAACTCATGAAAACCCAGGCTGAAAAGGATCTTCTCAAAGCACAAGTGGTTGAACGGTCTTCTTCTTCCACCTCTGTAACTAATCAGCTGGGTACTATCAAGGATGATTCGGAAGGATTGAAGGGTTCTCTACTCCCAAAGCTGAATGCCATCCAACAGTCTCAAGTACTTGTGGCTTCAGACATCTCTGATCTTACAATGTCAAATGCTCAAATATCAGAGAGTGTCAAGGAGATTGCTACCATTTCTGCCAAGGTGAACTTTGTTCTGCAAACAGCTGATGAAAATCAAAAGTTTAATGAAGAAAGGATGTCAAAGATAGAAGGAGGGATGGAGCATCTGAATGAAGGAATGAAGCACTTGTATAACATGATCAAAAATTCACATCAACCCAATGCTGAACAAAAGAAATTCTTTGTGGGTGCTGCTGATGATGATGATGAGGGTAAGGATGATGAAGGAGGAGATGGAGGAAATAAAGATGATCAAGGAGCTATAAGGGGAAGAATTGAGGTGAATCTTGGAGCTACTAAAGTAAAATCTGTAGAGGATTCCTCAACTAAGGGGGAGAATGTGGATAATCAAGGAGGAAATCAAGCTGGAGGCTCAAACAAGGACAAAGGGAAGCAGAAGTTAACTTTTTCTGATGCTGACTATTATCAAGGTGAACAGGGAGATTTTGACTATGTAGAATCTGAAGAAGCCCCTGAAGATATCTTTGGTAATGTGGAGGTTGAAGAAGAAGCTGATTATGCTGACTGGGAAGAAGAGTAAAATGTTGATCCTGTCTTTGAAGCTGAGTTAGTGAGACAGAAGGCTGATCTGAAAAGAAGAGAGGAGGAGAATGTAACACCCCCAGATCCGGGGTCAGGAATCTGGGTTGTCACGCTCCATCAATGATACAAAACCTGCATTACTTACAACATTCTCATAATACAACTCCAAAGACCCCAATCACTTACGCACACACACACAAGTTATAGCCTTGGAAATGAGCAACAATAATCAACATTTGTTATTACAACCCAAATGTACTATCCAGGACCTCACAGTTCTATACAAGGTTTAGAAATACAAACCCACTCAAAATAATTCTCACTAATTCAAGCTGCAACCATTCTACTCACACTGACAGTATCCATCCTGCATCAACTAACTCCAGGGTAGTCTCTCCATTCCCTTGCTTTCGTAACACGAGGTAGATTTGACAATGTTTTCCTCATGCTGAAATATTTAATAAAGCAAGAATGAGCTAATAGTGCTCAGCAAGAATTCTAATCCAGTTTAAATCTTTAAACCTTATGACTTATAATCATACTCATATACTCTTCGAAATCATTTGGAAATCCTTGGTATCAGTATGATAAACCAAGTCTCAAACATATCTTTTTAAAATAGATATTAATATTGGAATCTAGGCTTAAAGCCTATCCATTGATTCAAAATAATATACAGTTCAATATACTGTATATCTTAAATACCTTCTCAACATATATACAGTTCGAAAATATCTTTATAACCACAGTCTATGCATTAAACGGATAAGAGACTAGTATAACATAAAGGATGAAGTTACGAGGAAAATTAATATAATGTTTCCGTAACCCAAAATCCACTTATGCATTTATAACTTGAGTAAGGTTTTATCAGAGTCATAACTCATAAAATAAAAGATGAAGTTGCATAAATTAATTGTCAATTCATTTCCCAACACTTTTCGACCTCCTGCCAACATGATCGGTTCTTCACCCCAATACATGTTGCAGGAATATCCAAATTGGATGATGAACCAATACTGGAGCCTTCACCGCGCCCGTCGTACCAACCTTACTATGATCAGTAGCAGGCCGTACAACAAAAATATGTTTTCTACATGTAGATGGAAGAATCACGACAGCCTGACATTGTCTACCGCCTTTCTGGATCTCCCGGCCCATTTGGGGCAATAAAATGATGGATCGGCGCTACTCGACCTCTTACACTTGCTCCTAGTTCAGATGAAATCCATGACTCTGAAACGTAAAGATCGTCCTCTTTTCCCCAAGTGTAATACTTGTTGATACGACTCCACTTAGTAGTCATATCTAGGTTGGAAAGGAAGATTCTCCAATATTTCCCAAGCGATGCTTGTTAATGGATATCGACTTGTTCCATGAATTTACCCCTCGAGCGTTGAGGTGGTAGCACAATATTTAAATTGCAGCAACTAAATTGCTTTGAGAAAATATCTGTCCCCCGACAGTTTTGATTTGAGAGTTTAAAATAAGTAGCAGTCACTTAAATCAGGTTTCCCATATTTTTGATAGTTGAGCGAGCATTTAAATCCTCTTAAAAGACGGACTTAAATGGGAAAAACAGTGTTTGGGAACCTCTTTTTGATTTAAAAATAATTAACAATATAGCTTAGAGTATCCTTCATAATTATTGAAGGTCGAAGATAAACTTTAAATACATTTCTCGTTTTTAAAACGTTTTAAAAGTATTTAATAAATATTCGAATAATATTTATTAAATAAGTAAACCTTAAACGAATATTCGAAAATAATATTTATTAAATAAACAAACCTTGAATGAATATTTAGAAATAATATTCATTAAATAAATAAACCTCAAATGAATATTCAGAAATAATATTCATTAAATAAATAAACCTCAAATGAATATTCAAAATAATATTCATTAAATAAATAAATCTCAAATGAATATTCAGAATAATATTCATTAAGTAAATAATAAGTAAATGAATATTCAAAAATAATATTCATTAATTATTTAAGCCTTAAATGAATATTACAAAATAATATTCATTAAATAAATAAAGACTAAATGAATATTCCAAAATAATATTCATTAAATAAATAATCATAAAGCAAGTATCACAATATACTTTCGAAAACCGCTATGCCTTCCATTGGCATATATAACTGAAATAGTATTCAAATAGTATTTATCGACTGAGATAATACTCAAATAACATTCCTTGAAAGATATAGTAAGCAAATATCATTCTCCGAATGATATCACCTTCGAATAACAATCCTCAAAATACATAGTATTCTGCCGATGGTATCCCTTCGGGTTTCCACGGCTATCTACATATCTCAAAATACCGACTCCCGATTTAGAGTCGAAAACAATGAACATGCTCTTATATTTAGAGCTGCCAAGTAAACCGGTTCATAACTACTTAACTCAAGAGATTTTATATAATCCAAAGGTCAAATTTTATACATGGCAAAAGTAGTATTATATAGTCAATACTTCAAAGTATAGATTTAGAAACTCGCATGCATCTATCATATGCATATATTTCATCTCAACAATTTTATACCATCACATCTATATACGACGTGAGGTTTGAAAGCATGCATAATACCATATGCATCATCAGAATATTATAACTTAAAATAAAGCATGGAATGAGAAAACTTGCCTGGAAATCCCGAAGTAGCAATAAGTCTCAGGTTGGTCCAGTAATCTAGAATCAACACAAGGTTCAAGATTAATAACTTAAACGCTTTCACCATCCTAAGTATATACTATCTCAAGTACAAAGTCCATTTTCGAGTTAACTCCTTAAGAACTTCTACTCGAGCATGCTCGCCCACACATTTTTATAAAGTTGAGATTTAATCCTTTTTGCACGAAATCTTCTCGAGGGTCTTCCTAAACATACCTCGCATGTTATCACAAAGTTTCACATTTTATTATGACCTCTAAGTGGTTCGATCATAGCCTCAAAGTTGACTAAGTGGTATCGTTTGGTCTCGCGAAACATCCTTTACTAAAACACTCGTTTCTCCTAAACCGTAAATCGGATTCACATGATCTTCGCACCAAAATGAACCTCGAAACAAGAAATACACTATAATAGGCAGTGGTGACCTTGGACCGAAGGTATTATGTTCGAACATCACAAACAAAACAAGGCTAAGGAAAATCGGGCATTATAACGGCTATGTTTTAACGATTCCAAAGTTTAATCATAAACTTTACATAATCAATCCAACCAAATCACCAAGTCAAATCCTCAACATCATTACTAACCCATAATCATCATCAATCAGTCAAAACCAACATCTACTTGCTTATCATCAAATCAACATCAAACTTTCATCAAAATCACTTAATCATCCTTATAATCAAACTAACTAAACTATACTTAAAACTAACCATATAAATCAATTTATAACTAAGGGTTTCAAGAGTTTATATCTTCCTTGATGCTTCATATGCACTAACAATAGTTTATAATCCTTCCTTGAGCTTTGAACAAACCTTAACAAGCTTAATCCTTAAGAAACAAAATCAAGAATCATGAAAAGTTACTATTCATCCTCATCTTGTAAATTCCATAACAAATCGAAAAATAAGAGTTCGGTGCTAAGATTTTTACCAGACCTTGTAATCTTCATAAGATTTCTTTTGAGTTATAGATCGCCAAATGATGCAGTACAGTTACTACAAGACTCCAACTGATATTGTGTACTGATATTGTGTATGGAGATTGAGAAATGAACCAGAGAGAATTAGAGAGATGTAGAGAGAGATAGAAAGATAGAGTTTAAGAAAATGTTTATATCATTCATAATGAATCCATACATTCAGATTTACAGTTTATAGCCAATCAATCCTAACAGAATTGTAACTGATTTTGGCGCCAAAACTATTGTGGCTTTAACATTTGACTTTTTGACTTTCCTAATATTTCTATTTTATAGAAATTGACTTTATTATTTAATCCACATCATATCTTCCCCCTTGAAAAGAACTTGTCCACAAGTTCAAATCATCCCTGCAAATCAAATCATCACCGTAAAGTTAGGATATTTCTGCACAAATTGGTCTGCAACTTCCCATGTAGCCTCATGTTCCTGCAAATCATGCCACTGGACTAGATATTGGACCTGAGCTGCATTCCTGACTTTAACAATCCGCTTATCTAACACAACTGCTGGTTGCAAATTCTGGACATCTTCATTGAGCCAAACTGGTACATTAGCAGTACTTGGAGATGGCCCTTCATAGTTCTTGAGTTGAGAAACATGAAAAACATTATGGACTTTAGAAGAGACAGGCAACTGGATCTTGTATGCCACCTTACCAATAGCATCAGTAACTTGAAAGGGACCATAGTACTTGAAAGCCAATTTCTGATTCCCCCTTAGCTGAACAGACCCTTGCCTATAAGGCTGTAATTTAAGCCAAATCCAATCCCCAACTTCAAATTTCCTATCAGACCTATGCTTATCAGCTTGTTGCTTCATCCTGTTTTGGGCTTTTACCAAATTCCTTTTCAGTGTAGATATCATCTCCTCCCTTTGTTGTAAACTTCTGTCCACCATAGCTACAACACATTCTCCAGGTAAATAAGGTAAATGCAAAGGTGGAGGCTGATTGTAAACTACCTCATATGGAGTTTTCTGCAAGGAATTGTGAAAATGAGTATTGAACCACCACTCAGCAAGTGGCAACCATAGAGACCACTGCTTAGGACAATCCCCACACATACACCTCAAATAAGATTCCAAGCACCTATTTACAACTTCAGTTTGTCCATCTGTTTGTGGATGGTAGGCTGAAGACAACAGCAAATCAGTTCCATGCAAAGCAAACAAAGATTTCCAGAACATACTTAAAAATATTGAATCTCTGTCACTCACAATAGACCTAGGCCAACCATGCAACTTAAACACATTGTCAAGATAACTTTGAGCTACCTGAACAGCAGTGAATGGATGACTTAAAGCCATAAAATGTGCACACTTACTCAACCTATCCACTACCACAAATATGACTTCTTTACCATGAGATTTTGGCAAACCAGTTATGAAATCCATAGACACATCAATCCAAACTTCTTGAGGAATTGGCAAGGGCTGCAGATATCCAGAATAGGGACTGGCATCATATTTAGAAGCTTGACAGACCTGGCAAAGCCTGATTTTTTGTCTAATGTCTCTAGTCATCCCAGACCAATAGAAAAGAGATTTGACTCTTTTAATTGTATGATCCCTACCAGAATGACCACCTTCAGGAGAAGCATGTTGCCACCAAATAATTTTGTCCCTCAACACTGCATCAGGTCCCACTACAAGCTTTCCTTTTTTCTTAATCAATCCATTCTGCAAAGTAAATTTATCAACATGTTGACCTTGCTCTAACTTACCTTTTATGTCTAACAAGCAAGTATCATAACTCTGCATTAAAAGTTGAACCAAATCAGAATCCACAACTGAAATAGCCATGAACAAAACTTCAGCACCCTGAACCCTAGACAAAGCATCAGCTGCCAAATTCTCACTTCCCCCTTTATATTGGATTTCATAGTCAAATCCCATAAGTTTGGAAAGCCAAAATTGCTGAAATGGAGTTGATATTCTTTGCTGCAATAACCATTTTAAACTTTTCTGATCTGTCTTGATGATAAAATGACTTCCCATGAGATATTGTTCCCATTTCTGAACTGCACAGACAATGGCCAGCAACTCCTTCTCATAAACAGAAAGTCTTTGCCATTTAGGGCCCAAAGATTTGCTGATAAAAGCCAATGGATGTTGATCCTGCATTAAAACAGCTCCAATGCCTGTTTTAGAAGCATCTGTCTCTACCACAAAAACTTTATTGAAATCAGGTAGAGCAAGTACTGGTGCACTGGCCAAGGCTACCTTCAATTTTTCAAAAGCAGATTGTGCAGCATCATTCCAAGCAAAACACCCTTTCTTCAGCTGATCTGTTAATGCCTTACTGATTGAAGCATAATTTCTAATAAATTTTCTGTAATAACCTGCAATTCCCAGAAAACTTCTCATCTCCTTAACAGATGTAGGAGTAGGCCAATTAACAATAGCAAAAATTTTTCTGTTATCAGTTTCCACCCCACAGCCAGAAATAAAATGACCTAGATATTCCACTTTGTCCATAACAAAACAACATTTACTGTCCTTTGCAAATAGAGAATGTTTCCTCATAAGTTCAAAAACCTTTTGTAAATGAATCCAATGAGTTTCTATTGATTTACTATAAATCAATATGTCATCAAAGAAAACAAGAACATTTTTTCTCAAAAGATGCCTAAAAATGGCATTCATCCAGCTTTGAAAAGAAGCTGGAGCATTTGTAAGCCCAAATGGCATAACCAGAAATTCATAGTGACCATTATGAGTTTTAAATGCTGTCTTAAACACATCATCAGGATGTACTTTTAATTGATGATAGCCAGCCCTTAAATCAATCTTGCTAAAAACTTTAGCTCCAGACAGTTCATCAATTAATTCATCTACTACTGGAATAGGGAATTTATCCTTTATTGTCCTCTGATTTAATTCCCTGTAATCCACACAAAGCCTCCAACTACCATCTTTTTTCCCAACCAAAACAACTGGTGAAGCAAAAGGAGAAGCACTGTTCTGAATAATTCCCTTCTGCAACATTTCTTCAATTATATTTTCAATGATATCCCTTTGTTTCAAAGGATATCTATAGGGCCTAATACTAACAGGGTTAGCTCCAGATTCCAAGGGAATCCTGTGATCAAATAATGCCCTAGCTGGAGGTAATTGATCAGGTTCCTTAAAGATATCCCCATATTCTCTTTTAAGAGTTTCCAATTTCTTTTGAACAGCTTCATTGCCACCAGCATAAACAGCAATTTCCTGAGATAAACCACTGCTTAACTGAGAAATCTCAAACATTGTAGGCTTGTCAAGACAAGTATCAACCTTCCTGATTTGCAAAAAACACAGTTGAGTACTGCTCTTTAATAGTTTAGCTGATGGTTGTCCCTTTAAAATCTTCAACTTCTGTGCAGCAATACCCTTCAACCTTACTACCTTATCATGAATAACAAACTCCATGACTAATTTCTTGAAATCCCACTGAATACTACCTAATGTACTTAACCACTGCACACCCAAAACCATATCACAACTGCCCAGTTCAATCAACATAACATCTGCCTTAAAGCTAGTACCCCCAAGTGACCAAGAAAAATTGTTAACAGCACTTTGACAAGGAATGTGATTTCCATCTGCTACTGTCACAACCTGTAAAGCAATACCTTCCTTATGACACCCTAACTTGTGTGCAGTGTTTGTGTCCAAAAAATTATGAGTGCTTCCTGAATCAATTAGAATGTGGAGAGGTTTACCCTGCACCCAACCTTGAACCCTCATAGTATTGAAAGTAGAACTTCCCATCAATGCATTAACATAAATGCAAGGTTCACTGTCTGATTCCTCAAATACTGCCCTATCTACCTCTTCTTCCCTTTCCATAACATCCTCCCTAGGTATTTCCACAGTAAAAAGTTGTGCCTCTTTAAACTGACATTTATGACCCCTTTCATACTTTTTATCACAATAATAGCAAAGTCCCTTGGCTATTTTCTCAGCTCTAACTTCAGCAGGTATAAATCTGAAAGGTTTCTGAGTATTTTCCTTAGTGAATCCTTGAGTGACTGGTTTAAATTGAGGAGTAGGCAAAATAGGTGGTTTAGTCACAGAAGAAGAATTCAATGGTTTATTAAGCATTTTCTGTGAATTTCTTAAAGATTCCTCCTGTAGTCTTGCATACAAAATAGCATCAGCTATAGTTGCAGGTTTAAAAGCTCTCACAAAAGGTTTAATTGCAGGTTTAAGACCTCCAACAAAACTTTCCAAGATATAGACATCTGGTAGATTATGATTACTTTGTAGCAACAATGATCTTAGATTCTCAAAATCATCTATATAACTCTCAAGAGAGGAAAACTGCTGTAGCTTATTAAATTGCTCTACAATATCATGTCCAATATCATCCTTGAACCTAGCAGTTAAATCAGCCACAAATTCCCCCCAATCTACCTGTTTCCTTATGGCTAAGTAATTTGATACCCAAATTTCAGCCTTATCAAACATATACAAACTTGCCAGATCTACTCTTTGATCCTCAGGAATTTTACACAACGTAAAGTACTTAGCACACTTCTTAATCCAATTTTTAGCCCCAATTCCATCAAAACGAGGAAATTCAACTTTAGGTGAAAAACTCAAAGGCTTACCTCCCAAATTAACAGAAGATTCACCGCCGTGTATGACCGGAGGTGTTGAGTGTGCTCCCGCCACCGTCGCTCCTGCTGAAACCTCCTTAATAGATCGCATCATTTGCAGAATTTCTTCTAACTTTCCATCAAAACGCGATTCTTGAGCCGAAATTCTATGATCAATCGAAACAAAATGATCATTAATTGACCGAAATTTCTCCTTAATTTGGTCCTCCATAGCTATCTGAGACGACGAACTGCGAGTATGAGGCGCCAGATTGTTAGTAGTACAAGATCGATTGCTTTGATACCATTGATGCAGTACAGTTACTACAAGACTCCAACTGATATTGTGTACTGATACTGTGTATGGAGATTGAGAAATGAACCAGAGAGAATTAGAGAGATGTAGAGAGAGATAGAAAGATAGAGTTTAAGAAAATGTTTATATCATTCATAATGAATCCATACATTCAGATTTACAGTTTATAGCCAATCAATCCTAACAGAATTGTAACTGATTTTGGCGCCAAAACTATTGTGGCTTTAACATTTGACTTTTTGACTTTCCTAATATTTCTATTTTATAGAAATTGACTTTATTATTTAATCCACATCACCAAATTTGAAGCTTCCTAGCTAGGGTTTTGAGCCCCATCTTTCCGCTGGACAGAAACTGAACAGTTTGGGTTCTCCAACTTGGGGAAGGGATTTGGCTAGGCTACACTCCTTTGTTGACTATTAAATTCTGAACGAATGTTATCAATGGAGTGGAGAAGATATGGTTAAAATTTGATGATTTTAGGACAAGTAGATTTGGAGTTATGAATTTTTCTCTTCTCCTTGTGCAAGCTGAGCAGAAATCTGGGAATTTTCTTCCTTGGTTGATTTTGATAGAAAATGTGATATTTTGTATTAAAAGTGGTGAGTCATTGTCTTTTGTTGCTTAGTCATAGGACACATGTCAAACATGCAAGGTTTTGGAATAAAGTAGCTTTATTGGTTTGCTTTACTGGTTCGTTCTCTTTCACACGGATGATACAAATGTCTCATCCCTCGAATTAATCTTGTTACATGTTACTTCCATGTCTATATTTAATCCTGTAAATGTCGCGTTGTTCCGTCACCGCTTAATCTCGTATTTAAATCGATTCGTGTCTCGTTGTTCGGTTACGGCTTAATCTTGATGAACGTTCGCAGGGATTTCTTAAGGGTTCTATCGAAGTAGTTTACCGTAAACGTTCTCGATATCTCTAATTCTTTTATTAAATCCATATCCATGGAATTGATAATTTAATCCTCCAATACTTTCAAATAATGATTAATCCGTCCGTTATTGGTGAAATCTCGGAGAAAACAAAAATGCTATTTTTCCGATTCTGATAGCTTTTGCATTCCTTCATTTTCATAGTAGATCACTAATACGACTTCGAAAGTTCATTATTCCGACTCGTACATAGGGTGGTCTGAAAATCTTTTCCGGTTCAGAAATTTACTATTCATCAGGATTTTACTATTCATCAAAATAATTTTTTTTTAACTAAGTCCAAAATTTGGGGTTATTACAGTCTCTCCTACTTAAAAGGATTCCGTCCCGGAATCTAAGAAAATAGTCGAGGTTACTCTTCCAATAAAGTAATCTTCAGTTTCCAGGTTGACTCTTCAACCTTCTGGTCTCATTACAACTCTTACTCATTTCGGTATGTGATATCTACCGGACGCTTTATATAAGCCAATTCTGGCTATGTTCATATACACCCATTTTCTATCAACATTTGATTATTCTTGCAATCGGCGGTACAACACTTACCGTAACTCCGGTTCTCTGAAAGGTTTCTTCCAGTCGGTCCGTCGGTCTACGGATCCTATGTGGTGCTCACACTCAATCTCGTTGCCAAACATGTTTGGAAAACTCCTCCCGAATCGGGAGTTCAATCATTAGTTCTTATCTGACACGATGGTGACTGGAACTCCACATCACCCAACTATCTCTTTCGTAACTCTTCGGTTAACGATCTCTTGCTGATAACAAAATATGAGTAGACTCATTTGATCCATCAATTATAGCTCAATTGATGTCATAGTCCGACTCGATTCTTGTTGATCCTATCACAGAATCCATTATAGTAAAATTACATTCCTAATCAGGAATCTCTATTAACTGTGATAGTCAACTAGGTCTTTGTTCTGCCTTCATTTTCTGACATATCCAATATTTGTTTACCAGTCGATAAATCCTTTTTATTTATCCGACCACTTATAACATTTCCTTAACTTTCTTTACCTTTTTGTACTCTCGGTGTAGCTGTCTCTTTATGACATATCTTTATTCCTTAATTCGTTCTGGCTCATTCAGGACCTTTAAATAATCCTTTGCGTTCTCGTGACTTCAAACTTCATCCTTTCAGTTCTTCTTATTAGTCATTCCGAAGATTTAGCATCTTTCATTTCTTGAACATTTGGAATCCCAACTTGGTAAAATACACTTTATGATTCCTGGAAATTTTCTTACATTTCCCGATCCATTCAACTTTTTCAGTCCTTCGAGTAAGTCTGGTCAGTGGGGCTGCTATCGTAGCACAATCTTGTACACATCTTCGGTAATATCCGACTAAATCCACAAAATTACTCACCTCGGTTGGTGTGGTTGGTCTTTCCTAGTTTGAAACGTCTCCTATCTTTGCAGGGTCAACCAGTACTCCTTTACTGTCGACCACATGTCCTAAAATTGTACTTCCTTTAGCCAAAGATCTCACTTTGAGAACTTGGCATATAACTTCTTCCTCCTCAGTGCTTCTAGCACTATCCTCAAATGTTTCGCGTGTTCCTCCTCTGTCTTGGAGTAGACTAAATATCATTGATAAAACTATGACACACTTGTCCAAACACTTCTTGAAAATTCGATTTATCATGTTCATGAAAGCTGCAAGGGCATTCGTCAGCCCAAACGTCATTACTAAGAACTCGTAGTGTCCATACCTGGTACGAAACGCAGTCTTGGGTACCTCCTCAGGTTTAACATTCAATCGGGGGTATCCAGTAATCAATATTCGATAATTTAACTGCATCATGTAGCCGATCGATCAAATTACTGATCTTTGGCAGGGGTATTCATTCTTAACAATTAGCCTATTTAGCTCTCGATATTCAACGCACAACCTCATGTTGTCGTCCTTTTTCTTCACCAATAACACGGGTGCATCCCACGGTGACGCACTTGGTCTTATCATTCCTTCCCCTAACAATTTCTACAATTGAGCGACTAATTTCTTCATCTCGACTGGAGCTAGTCGGTACGGGGCCTTCGAAACTGGCGCCGTTCTTGGAGCTAATTCTATAGAAAACTTTATTCCTCTATCGGGTGGTAACCCTAGGAGATCTTCTGGAAATACATCCTCGAATTCGTTGATAACAGGGATATTCCGCATACTAGGTGCTTCCCGTTTCGTATCCATCACAGTCGCTAAACAAGTTTCATCTTCTTGGAGGTCAAACGTTTCCTCGTCCGACAATCTGAATTCTTACTTCATTTCTTTCTCAATCTATTCGCGTTTCATACTCTATTTTCTTTATTCCCATTTCTTTCTCGTCCACTTTGCTTCCATTTCTATCATAGTCGTTTCATTAACCAAGGTAACATAATCAGTCGTTTCGAGCACTTCGTTATTCTGAATTCGCATCATGCGAAACAAACCTTGGCAAATTCCGTAAGCTTCGATTCATAGTTGTCGTACTCATTTATCTTGTATCTCAGCTTCAACACTCTCCTTTTTTCCAAATACTAAGGAAAATACTTGCATGGTACCAAGAATACTTCAAGCAACATAATGCTTTATATATATAAAAAAAAAACTTTGTAAAATTCTCGCTGAGGGGCGACCTGGTTAGGTCTCAATTAAATTATCGTTTGAAAATCTTCCCACCATACTTCACTGCATACAAATGCATCGTGAATTCACTTATATAAATTTGACCAAAGGTTGAACTTAGTGATACAATAACTAGTTCATTTCAATAAACATTGACAACTAGCTGAACAAAATTTGCTAGTTCGATTAGTTTGGGACGCATCATCTAGCTAGGATAATTAGCTAGATTTTCATCATATCATTAAAATTTCAACTAGTTAGAACAATTAACTAGTCACTCATTATGGCACATACAATTAGCCATTTTCAATCTACTAGTACAAAATCTCGACATTGTAGGCAAAGAAAGAATGAAAACAATATTTTGACTACTCGGATAAGGAATTGAAAAGAAGAGTAAATAGGTTTAGGATGAACAAGGTAATTATAACCCTTGAATAAAATATATGATATGAATAGGAAATTCTTGGTATCAGAACAATCGATAACCTCCCACCAAACATTTCTCATCAGTGAAACGGTCCACCCAAAGGTGTCTCCGTACATAAACTTTATCAAATTTTCCAATAGAATTGAATTCGGAATATCAATATCAAATTGATATCCTTTCTACGATTTCAACGTCTGATGTGCAAATCTCTCCTTAATAGGAGAAAAGAATTCCCAAGTAATCTCTGAAATATATATCATCCATGTTTTAAATAAACAGTTTGATATTTATGAACTCGAGGAGTCCAAGTATGAAAAAAAAGAAATCGAATATCAAAATAATCGTCAAAGAATATTCGTCAAATAATTAAGGAAGCATTAATTGAACATTCCTTAGATAATTGAAAGAATACGAAATAAATTATAGACCAGGAAGGATAGATGAATAATGGTTCCCTCTTTAGGTCGTCCTGGAACATGAACAAAACGCTCTGGTGAGTAATGGTAAGTTAACTCTGCGTATTTAAACCTCAAAGGTAATGAGAGGAGAAAATAAAAGAAATAAAATGAATATAGCAATTGTTGGTTGCATCCCAAGTTGAAGTAGGAAACTAGAAAGGTTACCTGACATGAATTATTCAAGGTAACACGGGCATGAACAGTTTTAGATTGAGGAGTGTACCAGCAAGTAGATACCAAAAAGTCAATGGTCATCATAATTTCTAACATCACCCGCACGAGGATGATCTTATCTTTCTACATTTATGGCTTATGGTACTAACCAACGGTGCCTCAAAATCGTACAAGTCCTTAAATAGGTCGGGAGTTCGAACATATTCACCATTCCCCGATAATTGTTCAGAGATTGGGCCTCCTACGGCCGCATCAACACATCCTCAAAAGATGAAGGTCGATTAACGTATATGTAATTTCTTAATACTAATCGTATCGAACGAATCCAACCCCAGGCCACCATAGGTCTCGTTCCTCGTAGGTCCTGAGATTGTCGCATTGCTCGTTGCAACCATACATGTCTTTATCAGAATCACGCTATTCATTCTTCATATCTTTGATTTCTGAGTTGAGCCACCATGGCCTATCGTACGAAATGTACTCGCGATGCGATTTAGCACGTTCGTCTCACGATAACGTTCTGGTACTACACGTACGCAACAGTCTCCTTTTTAGGTAACAAAATACCCATCAATGGAAAATACACCAACTCTTGTGGAATCGTTGTTCTCAAGGCTTGGACATTATACACAAGATAATACCCTAACTAGTCCACGCAATTTAGTAATTCAGATCGCGTAAAAGACTGTAAACGTCTCAATCTTCACATGTGCTGCCTTCTCGTGGCAAACTACGATAAACTTCAAACACTTAGGTTCTGACTAAGTCAAGTTATCCATTGGTATTGGCCATTCCGACCTTACCCCAACTGCAACCGAGACTCTGCTTCGCATCTTATCTTAATGTTTTCGATAATCCGTGTACAATTCTAAACGTCCTTCTCATCATTATGATGATCTTCAACGGTCCTGTCGGTCCTCCGATATGTCCTCAACTAAACTCTTTAATATTAACATCCTCAGTGGCACTACTTCCGGTAGTCCACTTAACGAACTCTATATGAGTCCTCTCGTCATTCTCTTACTTCGATATAACTCTTAACACTCTCATATCCAAGTTTATAACTTAACGCTCTGATACCATTTCTATAACACCCCCAGATCCGGGGTCAGGAATGTGGGTTGTCACGCTCCATCAATGATACAAAACCTGCATTACTTACAACATTCTCATAATACAACTCCAAAGACCCCAATCACTTACGCACACACACACAAGTTATAGCCTTGGAAATGAGCAACAATAATCAACATTTGTTATTACAACCCAAATGTACTATCCAGGACCTCACAGTTCTATACAAGGTTTAGAAATACAAACCCACTCAAAATAATTCTCACTAATTCAAGCTGCAACCATTCTACTCACACTGACAGTATCCATCTTGCATCAACTAACTCCAGGGTAGTCTCTCCATTCCCTTGCTTTCGTAACACGAGGTAGATTTGGCAATGTTTTCCTCATGCTGAAATATTTAATAAAGCAAGAATGAGCTAATAGTGCTCAGCAAGAATTCTAATCCAGTTTAACTCTTTAAACCTTATGACTTATAATCATACTCATATACTCTTCGAAATCATTTGGAAATCCTTGGTATCAGTATGATAAACCAAGTCTCAAACATATCTTTTTAAAATAGATATTAATATTGGAATCAAGGCTTAAAGCCTATCCATTGATTCAAAATACTATACAGTTCAATATACTGTATATCTTAAATACCTTCTCAACATATATACAATTCAAAAATATCTTTATAACCACAGTCTATGCATTAAACGGATAAGAGACTAGTATAACATAAATGATGAAGTTACGAGGAAAATTAATATAATGTTTCCGTAACCCAAAATCCACTTATGCATTTATAACTTGAGTAAGGTTTTATCAGAGTCATAACTCATAAAATAAAAGATGAAGTTGCATAAATTAATTGTCACTTCATTTCCCAACACTTTTCGACCTCCTGCCAACATGATCGGTTCTTCACCCCAATACATGTTGCAGGAATATCCAAATTGGATGATGAACCAATACTGGAGCCTTCACCGCGCCCGTCGTACCAACCTTACTATGATCAGTAGCAGGTCGTACAACAAAAATATGTTTTCTACATGTAGATGGAAGAATCACGACAGCCTGACATTGTCTACCGCCTTTCTGGATCTCCCGGCCCATTTGGGGCAATAAAATGATGGATCGGCGCTACTCGACCTCTTACACTTGCTCCTAGTTCAGATGAAATCCATGACTCTGAAACGTAAAGATCGTCCTCTTTTCCCCAAGTGTAATACTTGTTGATACGACTCCACTTAGTAGTCATATCTAGGTTGGAAAGAAAGATTCTCCAATATTTCCCAAGCGATGCTTGTTAATGGATATCGACTTGTTCCATGAATTTACCCCTCGAGCGTTGAGGTGGTAGCACAATATTTAAATTGCAGCAACTAAATTGCTTTGAGAAAATATCTGTCCCCCGACAGTTTTCAGTTGAGAGTTTAAAATGAGTAGCAGTCACTTAAATCAGGTTTCCCATATTTTTGATAGTTGAGCAAGCATTTAAATCCTCTTAAAAGACGGACTTAAATGGGAAAAACAGTGTTTGGGAACTCTTTTTGATTTAAAAATAATTAACAATATAGCTTAGAGTATCCTTCATAATTATTGAAGGTCGAAGATAAACTTTAAATACATTTCTCATTTTTAAAACGTTTTAAAAGTATTTAATAAATATTCGAATAATATTTATTAAATAAGTAAACCTTAAACGAATATTCGAAAATAATATTTATTAAATAAACAAACCTTGAATGAATATTTAGAAATAATATTCATTAAATAAATAAACCTCAAATGAATATTCAGAAATAATATTAATTAAATAAATAAACCTCAAATGAATATTCAAAATAATATTCATTAAATAAATAAACCTTAAATGAATATTCAGAATAATATTCATTAAGTAAATAATAAGTAAATGAATATTCAAAAATAATATTCATTAATTATTTAAGCCTTAAATGAATATTACAAAATAATATTCATTAAATAAATAAAGACTAAATGAATATTCCAAAATAATATTCATTAAATAAATAATCATAAAGCAAGTATCACAATATACTTTCGAAAACCGCTATGCCTTCCATTGGCATATATAACTGAAATAGTATTCAAATAGTATTTCTCGACTGAGATAATACTCAAATAACATTCCTTGAAAGATATAGTAAGCAAATATCATTCTCCGAATGATATCACCTTCGAATAACAATCCTCAAAATACATAGTATTCTGCCGATGGTATCCCTTCGGGTTTCCACGGCTATCTACATATCTCAAAATACCGAATCCCGATTTAGAGTCGAAAACAATGAACATGCTCTTATATTTAGAGCTACCAAGTAAACCGGTTCATAACTACTTAACTCAAGAGATTTTATATAATCCAAAGGTCAAATTTTATACATGGCAAAAGTAGTATTATATAGTCAATACTTCAAAGTATAGATTTAGAAACTCGCATGCATCTATCATATGCATATATTTCATCTCAACAATTTTATACCATCACATCTATATACGACGTGAGGTTTGAAAGCATGCATAATACCATATGCATCATCAGAATATTATAACTTAAAATAAAGCATGGAATGAGAAAACTTGCCTGGAAATCCCGAAGTAGCAATAAGTCTCAGGTTGGTCCAGTAATCTAGAATCAACACAAGGTTCAAGATTAATAACTTAAACGCTTTCACCATCCTAAGTATATACTATCTCAAGTACAAAGTCCATTTTCGAGTTAACTCCTTAAGAACTTCTACTCGAGCATGCTCGCCCACGCATTTTTATAAAGTTGAGATTTAATCCTTTTTGCACGAAATCTTCTCGAGGGTCTTCCTAAACATACCTCGCATGTTATCACAAAGTTTCACATTTTATTATGACCTCTAAGTGGTTCGATCATAGCCTCAAAGTTGACTAAGTGGTATCGTTTGGTCTCGCTAAACATCCTTTACTAAAACACTCGTTTCTCCTAAACCGTAAATCGGATTCACATGATCTTCGCACCAAAATGAACCTCGAAACAAGAAATACACTATAATAGGCAGTGGTGACGTTGGACAGAAGGTATTATGTTCGAACATCACAAACAAAACAAGGCTAAGGAAAATCGGGCATTATAACGGCTATGTTTTAACGATTCCAAAGTTTAATCATAAACTTTACATAATCAATCCAACCAAATCACCAAGTCAAATCCTCAACATCATTACTAACCCATAATCATCATCAACCAGTCAAAACCAACATCTACTTGCTTATCATCAAATCAACATCAAACTTTCATCAAAATCACTTAATCATCCTTATAATCAAACTAACTAAACTATACTTAAAACTAACCATATAAATTAATTTATAACTAAGGGTTTCAAGAGTTTATATCTTCCTTGATGCTTCATATACACTAACAATAGTTTATAATCCTTCCTTGAGCTTTGAACAAACCTTAACAAGCTTAATCCTTAAGAAACAAAATCAAGAATCATGAAAAGTTACTATTCATCCTCATCTTGTAAAATCCATAACAAATCGAAAAATAAGAGTTCGGTGCTAAGATATTTACCAGACCTTGTAATCTTCATAATATTTCTTTTGAGTTATAGATCGCCAAATTTGAAGCTTCCTAGCTAGGGTTTTGAGCCCCATCTTTCCGCTGGACAGAAACTGAACAGTTTGGGTTCTCCAACTTGGGGAAGGGATTTGGCTAGGCTACACTCCTGTGTTGACTATTAAATTCTGAAAGAATGTTATCCATGGAGTGGAGAAGCTATGGTTAAAATTTGGTGATTTTAGGACAAGTAGATTTGGAGTTATGAATTTTTCTCTTCTCCTTGTGCAAGCTGAGCAGAAATCTGGGAATTTTCTTCCTTGGTTGATTTTGATAGAAAATGTGATATTTTGTATTAAAAGTGGTGAGTCATTGTCTTTTGTTGCTTAGTCATAGGACATATGTCAAACATGCAAGGTTTTGGAATAAAGTAGCTTTATTGGTTTGCTTTACTGGTTCGTTCTCTTTCACACGGATGATACAAATGTCTCATCCCTCGAATTAATCTTGTTACATGTTACTTCCATGTCTATATTAATCCTGTAAATATCGCGTTGTTCCGTCACCGCTTAATCTCGTATTTAAATCGATTCGTGTCTCGTTGTTCGGTTACGGCTTAATCTTGATGAACGTTCGCAGGGATTTCTTAAGGGTTCTATCGAAGTAGTTTACCGTAAACGTTCTCGATATCTCTAATTCTTTTATTAAATCTATATCCATGGAATTGATAATTTAATCCTCCAATACTTTCAAATAATGATTAATCCGTCCGTTATTGGTGAAATCTCGGAGAAAATAGAAATGCTATTTTTCCGATTCTGACAGCTTTTGCATTCCTTCATTTTCATAGTAGATCACTAATACGACTTCGAAAGTTCATTATCCTGACTCGTACAAAGGGTGGTCTGAAAATCTTTTCCGGTTCAGAAATTTACTATTCATCAGGATTTTACTATTCATCAAAATAAATTTTTTTTTAACTAAGTCCAAAATTTGGGGTTATTACAGAGAATGTAAAGGTATCTGACATCATTTCTAAGCATCTTGTCATTCAAAAAGCTGAACAACAAGAAAAACAAAGGCTTCACAATCTGAAGGTCAATGAGAGAAAATTGTATGTGAGGCTGAAGCAAGGAAAAGAATGGGACAAGGCTAGAGAGATGTTTGCACATCAAGAAGGAACTAACAATGATGCAAAGTTTCTTGGGATGTTGGAAAGATACAAGAAGGTCAATCCAGACAATGAAAGCTCTTCATGCAGAGATTTCAAGGATCACAACTGGATATGACAGAGTTAGAGAGGAGTTGAAGATCTATGTTTACACTAATAATGAGGGAACTTTCTTAGTGTCTCTCAATCTTCTGGAAAGCAGAACTCTCTCTGAACTATGGGTCTTCATGTGCAAAGTAAAAGAACTTCTCCATTAGCTGAGCTGCTGCATGACCAGCTAAGAGACTTTGCAATGAAAGCTAGTCCACAAGTGGTGGAAGTGCCTTATGAAGTAAAATTTTTTAAAGGAAGGGCACTTCAGACTTGTGGTGTGGATCTAATCTCTCTGAAAGATTTTCCTGCCAAGCATCTTGTCTACTTGGAGAACATGTTGAGGACTTCAGGATTTGCTACACAAGAGAAGACAGAAGTTGCTGATTTGATTCAAGACTATTGCATAGCAAATATCAAAAGATATCATCAAATGAAGAATAGGCTGAAGAAAGTCACAACTCAACCTGTCAGACCTAGTGGCATTACTTCTGAATCTGATCGTGTTCTGGACAAGGATTTGCTTGAAGCACTTGAAGAAGGAGAGATGATTGAGTCTGAAATTTGAAGAAGCTCTGTTTTTAAATATTAAATGTTTAGAGCTTAGGTGATTCAAGATAAGATAAATGTATTCATATGTTCAGTCTAGAGGAACATCTATCTTGTACTTACCTGTAATGTTTGAATCTGGATAATGTTAAATGAAATCCAGAACTTTGTGTTATTATTTACTTAGCTTTTAATGTCTTATTTCTACTTGTTTAGTTAGTTGAGTTATCCTCTAGGTATTTGCTTGTTATTCTCTAACAAACAAATAAGGGGAGATTGAAAGGCATATGTTTAAGCCTATTTGTTTATATCGATGAATTAACTCAACATTAAACAAGTCTGTAATAAGTAAGTAATAATTCAAATTGTCACAGGAATCTCAGAAGATTATATCTGTCAAAGAATGAAGATTAAAGTCATCTACAGACTTGAAGTGATTCTACATTGAAAGAAGCTCAATTTGTTGATCAAGCCTCAATGAAGTATTCAAGCTCAGTGGATTTATTAAAGTGACGGAGATTTCAAGTGGTGACAGAAAAAGATACTGATTACGGAGTTCTTGAAAGAGAAGGAAGTGAATCACTGCTTAAAGTCAAACAGATAAAGAACAGACATTGTCGTTAGTCACTCATGAACCAGACAGTGCATCGAGTGTCAACGTACTATTGTGTTTGTTATTTATATAAGTTTTAAGTGATTCTGGAATTGTTTAAGAAGTCAACTAATTCTATTTATTCTCTTATAAATTATTAATATTATTAAGTATATTATTTATTAATTTAATTATGTAAAGAATTAATTTAATACATAATTTATTTAATTAATTATTTAAATTAGAATGAAAATGAACTTGGAAGACTTAAGATTGAACTAGGAAGACTCAGTTCCCGAAAGTTTTCCTAGGCCAAACCCTAGTCTTCCCGGTTGTCTTCCCTTCACAAACACTGTCTTCCCGAGAGTCTTACAAGGCCAAATACATAGTTTTCCTGCAAGTCTTCCTAGTACAAACTTCTATTATGTCAAGTGGTGGTTTTCACGTGGGTTGATTAAAAAGGAATGCTTTGTGTATTAATATAAAAGCAATGCAGAAGACAGAACATACATATCAATTTACAACTGAAGAAAAAAGACACAGAAGCCATTAACTTTTCATTCTCTCTGTCTTTACTTCTCTGAACTGCCAAAGCAATTAATTTCTTCAAGGGAATTAATTCTTGACTTGATCATTACATTAAATTCATAAGGATCATTTCACTTGTACTGCTTTAGCTTTCTAGCGGATCATAATCCCTAGATTTTATATCGAACTACTTTTTAGTATTCGATCTTTTTTATTACAAAAATAGATAAATTCATGTCGAATTTATTCTAGATTTGTTTTATCAAGTTCATTGTAATCAGTGATCAGAATTGTAACACCCTTCAAGTTTAATAGAGTTTTATTTAACTTGAATATTGTTTCAGTTTTATTCCGCGATAATTTGTTCTAAATTGTTAAATCTTAAAAGGACAAATTCGATTAAACGGTATCGTTTGTATTCAACCCCCCTTCTACAAACTTATCATGACCTAACAAAACTTCGTTATCAATACATGTGTCATATATTTTTTGCGATGTTTCTCATTATGTTTATTCTACTGCTCAATAGTTTAAGAATATCTTGTTTGATGATATCTTTTTCTTCCGGAAGATCTTTACAATTCCAATTTTGAATATGTAACTGTAAGTGATAATTATAAGGGGACTAAGAAATCGGTCAAATACAGTGTAAACTATGTATATATAATTAAAATTTTGTAAATACAACATGGGCTAAAATTTAGAAGATTAAAATCCAGTTGATAGTAGGTGATTTGTAAATGGCCAATTCACCTATTAAAATCAAGCCCAAGTCTAAAAAACAATGCATACAAGGTCCACAACGCCTACAAGGCCACAATGCATGCAAGGTCCACAACACCTACAAGGCCACAATGCCTGCTTTGAATTTCTGATAGGTTTTGCTCTACCTTCTCTCTACTTTCTCTTTCTGGAAATTAATACCTATGTTTTCCGTCCACCGGATACTTACTCTCACGCCGGAGGTGCTTACGGGGACATAACCCCCCGCGGGCATTTCCGTTTCAGGGAGCTCGGAGACAAGACGGACAAGCCCAACAAGGTCGACAAAGCCAAACATACGTTACCAGCCCAATAAGGTCAACAAAGCCAAACAAGCGTTACAAGCCCAACAAGGTCAACAAAGCCAAACAAGCGTTACAAGCCCAACAAGCCAAGAAAGCACCTGTGTTAGGCTCAAGGCATGTCTGAATACCACTATTAACAAGCCTACACTCTGTGACTATGTCACACTACATGACCTAGTGAATTCTATCACTGAGATATAGTATAGGTCTCTCTGTACTTGTCTTGTTCTCATGAACATTAGCTTGATCATGTATGCTCATAATTATAATGAGCTTAGTAAGTTTCTTGCATCTAGAATGTACATAGGCGATTGAATAATTATCCTGATAGAAGTTCAGAATTGTTCATGCAGCAGGATGGAGATGAATAAGGCCCTGAAGAAATAAGTTGCAGAAATTTGTCTAAGGCATTATATAGCAAAGTCAGAATAAAGCTATGTCGTGAAGTCACCAAAATCCATGCCGAGAAGTGCTATATCGCATAGTCCAATTTGTACTATGTCGTGAAGTCCTCAAGACTCATATCGTGAAGTGTTGAATCAGCAAAGTCAAAATGTACTAGATTGTGAAGTCCTCAAATAGCCTATTCCGCGAAGTCCTCAAAAAGGCTATTCCGCGAAGTCCTCAAAAAGGCTAGATCGCGAAGTCCTCAAATAGCCTATGTTGCATAGTCCTCAAATAGCCTATGTCGCATAGTCCTCAAATAGCCTATGTCGCGAAGTCTTCAAAGGATACATCGCGAAGTCAGGAACACATTGGAGTTCACGATATCAACACTTAGCCGTTTACAACAAGACAAATGAAGGTACAAGATCAAAGTCAACGGAGACAAATACTGAAGCATCTGTGTTGGTCAGGTGGTCCAAAGAAACAGATGGCGAATCTACAGCTAAACTTGGAGAGGAAGAAGGAAGACAAGCAGCTACAGATAAGGGAGAGGACCACAGAAAGCAAGCGGTCCTCCCTTACACAGCCAACCTTTTATGGAACGACAAAATGGAGGTGCAGTAAGGGTAGCTGTGTAATTAGGTGTGTGCACTAGTTTTGTATAGGACAATATATATATTGTGCACACCCTACTGTTAGCTGTAAGTGAGCATAACATAGAAATATCTTGAAGCACTTCTTTTCTCTGTAAGCAAAGCAAGAAAACACTGTTCTTGTTTAGAAGCCATAATTTCTCTTGTGAGATTTTGGAAGCTGTAGTATTTAATTTGCTTAACACAAAGTAGATTAAAGTGATTGTGTGTGTTTGATTATTTACTTTCACATTTTCTTACAGCACAATCTATTACAGCAATTTAGTTTCAAGAAATCGATAATCAACCAAACTATCCATTCACCCCCCTCTGTCTAGTTTCTAAGTGGTATTCATTACTAACAACCTGTTCCAGCATAATACTAAGGAAGTAGAGCCCGACGGTAGAACGACTTATCACCAGTTGAGTTTCTTTATTTTTATTAACAAATTTTTATTTATACATAAAACACAAGAGATCATTATGTGAATCGAATAATTCTAAAAATTAAGAAAAAAGAAACTTTTGATAGTAATACCTGGAACATATTTTTTTTTTTTGTGAATTTAATCAATATTATGTTCATCTCACTACTCAATAGTTTCAGAATTTCTTATTTGACGATATCTTTTTTTGTATGCATACCTTTTGTCTTCCGATTGCAAAGGTATAGCTAGAAAGGAAAAATATAGGGGACTAAGAAATTAGCTCAATATCGTAGAAAGTATGGATGATTTAAATACTGTAAGCCTATTCATGAATTAACTAACCGTACATGATATATATAGTTAATTCATTTGGCACTATTTAAATATAATAAGGCTAGTCATGAATAAAGAATAAATATAACATGACAAATATAATTGAATTTAAATTATGGACTTGTGATTGGTGATGTAAATATTCGAACCTTTTCTATGAAATTGATTCGCATACAGATGGGAACAACTTGGAATGCTGAAAAGTGAATTTACCTCTACGCAACTTGTATTAACAAAAACTTGGCATGCTGAAAAGTAAATTTACTGTCCATAACTTGTATTCGATTAGTAAGTTTTTTTGTACTTTGGTGATGGACAATGATAACTTCATCAATAATAACAACGTACAATCATATTCGTTGGTGTTTCATATTTTAAGTTCAATTTACCAAAACACTAAGGTCATAAAAGGATTAGAACTACAATAAGAATAAAAATTTCAGATGACCTAAACTACAAATTACACTTACTATAATTTGCTTATATTGTGATCTTATTGTAACTGCTCCAACATGAAATATCTATGACATGATATAATTTAATAATATAATATATTTTGGTACAATAATAATGTAATTTAATAACAATGTAATATATTCGTACAATAACAATATAATTTATTGTAGATTTAGATTAGATTATTATTATTATTAAAAACAACATAGAATTTTACGTGAAATAAGAGTTTAGGGTACAATAACAATAAAATCTATTTTAGATTAGATAATGTTTTTTTAAAATTTCAAAACAACATAAAATTAGTTTTTTCTTAAAAAAATTAGAATTTTACATGAAATAGGAGTTTAGAGTACAATAATAATATAATCAAATTAGATTAGATAGTTATAATTTTTTTATTTTAAAACAACATAAAATTCTACAATAATATATAATATATGAGTCGAACATTGAAGTAGCAAGTGTGTAGTAAATTTATATTTTCAAAAAAAACTTGATACGAATGTTTAAATTTTATGGCTTAATTATCCATTGTATGTGATCACGGATAATATTGACATATGTATATCAATGTTATGACAATGGCAAAGAAGTGACAAAGACGAAAAGTAACTTTTAACATGCAGACTTTTAATTGCTTGTATGTGCAAGATGAAAAGTCAAAAATAAAATATTATTTTTTGTAAGATAAAAAAGTTGAAATAATAATAGAATTGTTAGAAGATTGGTGAAAGTAGATCATTGAATAAAACAAAAATAATTTAAAAACAACATAAAGTTCTACTACGTGAAATAGGAGTTTAGGATATAATAATTCTCCTACATGAAATAAGAGTTTAGGGTATAATATAATTTATTTTAAATTAGATAATTATATTTTTTAAAAAAAGATTAATTAGGGGTGAAACCAAAAAACAGTGTGAAACAAAAAAAGTGCGAACTAAATTTGATATCATGTTAAAAGAAGGGGGTTTCGAATGACACATCGGTTCAGAAACAAGCTGATGTTATAGAAGGCACAAGACATTAATTTTATCAAAAAATGATGTATATGGTTCTTTTGTTCTCATGTGTTATGTTTATAATGATATGTCACACAATATTAATTTAAATATGGGTGAAGGACATCAGTTTTATTAACTAAAACATTGTGTATAGTTATCTTTGACATCGGGTGATAACCGATGTTATAGGAACTAATTTACAATTACACATGCGAAGAAATCGGTTGAATTTTTTTTAACATTGATCAATAACCGATGTTGTAGCTTTTTTTCCTAGTACTAACGATTAAAACATCTTAAAATGTGTGTAAAAATTCAAATATCAATTATAAAAATTAAAGGGGATTAAAAGTATTAGTTACATTACATTCAAATTTAAAAGTTAGCTTTGTTTAGATACCAAAATAGGGTTTAACCAAATGAATTCACTATGTTAGTATTTGCTGGTTAACAGATTAAAATAATGGTATGAATTTAATACATTAATTTAGGAAAAACTTATTAGACGAGTAAGCGAATTGTCATGTGTCACAAACACAATTATTAGTGCTAGAGGCACAAAAATTGTTATCAAATGACATGGCATGAGTGATGTGACAGTTTGAAATATTTTAATTGGTGTTGTTGGTGTGAATGTAGGGGGTCCATTTATTATTATAACGAATCAGGAGTTGCCATGTCATTTTGTAACAATTTTTGTACCAAATTTTGTGCCTCTCACATTTTCCATTTATCAAACAGTTTCATTCAAGATAACTACTTCAATTCATTAATCAAAATAATTAATTTAATCAATTAGTCTAATCAATTAGTCGAAACAACTAATTATTAACCCCGTTTCATTTGCTCATTTTTAAGTATAAGGGTTAAGAACACAATGACGGAAATCCTTTATTATAATATCCGAGTCTACCACATATCAGTTAACCAATTAGAAAACTTTGAATTATTTTAGGACCAATCATAGGTCAATCCTAAATTTTAGACCAATCACAGGAGCCTACAAACTTTCCTCATATAATTTTATTAACCAAGGTTGGTTAGACTATCCATACAACGCGATTAACCAATCAAAATTCAATAACTATTTTATTAACCAATCAAAATTCAATAACTATTTTATTTTTAATTAGAATTTAAATCCATTAAAACTTTACTCATTTAATTTTATTAACCAATCAAGAGAGCCAAAAAACTTTCATCATATAATTTTATCAACCAATCGTAGTTAGACTATCCATATAACGCAATTAACCAATCAAAATTCAAAATTTAATTTATTTTTAATTAGAATTTAAATCCATTAAAACTTTTCTCATATAATTTTATTAACCATAGGTTGTTAGACTATCCATACAACTTGATTAATCAATCAACATTCAATAATTATTTTAGTTTTAATTAGAATTTAAATCCATTAAAACTTTACTCATATAGTTTTATTAACTAAAGGTGGTTAAACTATCCATACAACGTGATAACCAATCAAAATTCAAAAATTATTTTATTTTTAATTAAAATTTAAATCTATTGACTATTATATTTATATATTTCAAGAATTTGATTATCAATTAAAATTATTTAATTTTTGTAGAATTTAAATCATTTATGATAATTATATACTTCGAGATTTTGATCATTAATTATATAATCTATCCTTTATTATAATACCCGAGTCTACCACAAATCAGTTAACCAATTAGAAAACTTTGAATTATTTTAGGACCAATCATAGGTCAATCCTAAATTTTAGACCAATCACAGGAGCCTACAAACTTTCCTCATATAATTTTATTAACCAAGGTTGGTTAGACTATCCATACAACGCGATTAACAATAACTATTTTATTTTTAATTAGAATTTAAATCCATTACAACTTTACTCATTTAATTTTATTAACCAATCAAGAGAGCCAAAAAACTTTCATCATATAATTTTATCAACCAATCGTAGTTAGACTATCCATATAACGCAATTAACCAATCAAAATTCAAAATTTAATTTATTTTTAATTAGAATTTAAATCCATTAAAACTTTTCTCATATAATTTTATTAAGCATAGGTTGTTAGACTATCCATACAACTTGATTAATCAATCAACATTCAATAATTATTTTAGTTTTAATTAGAATTTAAATCCATTAAAGCTTTACTCATATAGTTTTATTAACTAAAGGTGGTTAAACTATCCATGCAACGTGATAACCAATCAAAATTCAAAAATTATTTTATTTTTAATTAAAATTTAAATCTATTGACTATTATATTTATATATTTCAAGAATTTGATTATCAATTAAAATTATTTAATTTTTGTAGAATTTAAATCATTTATGATAATTATATACTTCGAGATTTTGATCATTAATTATATAATCTATTTAATATAAAATCGTATATTTTATAGATAAACTTCTAATACCACCATGTGACCCAAGAGACTGAGTGAGGAAGCACTACGAGTATATGTATAATGTTTATGACTTTAATCAATAATTTATATTTTTTTATTGTTTAATTGTTAAAGGGCGTAATTTAAGGTTTTTACACAGAAAGTGTGAGGGTAATTATCTATTATTTACTGTAAAGTCAAAAAAATATGATGCTAATTGATTATATTAAAAAATTTAAATCCATTCACTATTATGTTTTTCTATTTCGAGATTTTGTTTATCAATTAAAATTATTTTATTTTTAATTATAATATAATCTTTTATTATATTTATATACTTCAAGATTACGATCATTTGTTGTACAATGTGTTCAATAAATAATCGTCTATTTTATAGATTAATTTCTAATATCACTCTATGATCTAACACACTTAATGAGAAAATATTTTGAGTATATTTATAACTTTTACAACTTTAATCTATAATTTAAGTTTTTTTATTTAATTGTTAAAAGTCGTAATTTCGGGTTTTTACATAGATGTGAGGCTAATTATCCAATATATTATTTATTGTAATTACAAAATTCGATGTTAATCGATTATGTTAAAAAAATTAAAGAAAATGTTACTTAATAAATTAATAAATACTTGAAACAATTGATTTTATTTTATGGATATTTTGAGCATAAAAATTATTGTAATCCTTTATTATAATGCTTGAGTCTAGAGACTATATACTTCACCAATCAAAATATATTAATTATTTTAAGACCAATCAAAAACCACTCCTAAATTTTAGACCAAACATATTACTGATTTTTTTCCTTCTTATTTATCATTCTCATCCTATTTTAATAATCATGATTAGTTGACAATTATAATTTAAATCCAGTAATTACTTGATTTAAAATATCCATGTATTACATATTTGGTTTAGTAAAAAATTTTTTTTTGTTAATAAATCACTTTTTATTTAAAATTATTCACAATTATATTACCATATTTATAATTAAAGTTTCATAAATATTTGTTAATCAAACAATTTGATTACTATTTTACATTAAATACGATATTAATAATTCAATTTCAAGTATAAAATTTATAATACATAATTTTAATAAGTATTTGTTATTCATTTATTTACATGCATATTACATTAATTATATAGATTAACATTTACATTATTGTATGCTTTAAATAAATGTTAAAATTTTAAAAGTAGAAAAACCATTTTAATACAAATTTCTGCCTCAATTTATCAATATATAACTATTTTAAATTTGTCTAATCTTCGTAAGTATACTTATTTTGAATTTAATCAAAATTAGAATTTAAAAGTAAATGAAATTAATTTTAGTACAAAATATTTTGACCAAGTACTAAAATTTTAATTTACCGATGTAAAAATAATTTAAACCTATCTCATACAAATTATATGTTGGGTCAACTATATTATTTTCCAGGTCATTGTAAAATAATATTAGCAATATAAATTCGATTAATAACATAAAATTTAAAATTATTTTAATACATAAGTAACTTTTAACATTGTACGTGAACGAATACATCATCTTTTTAAGTACTTTTAATTTTTTAATAAGACATATCTTCACATTAATTAGCTTGATAATATATTCTATATAAGCATATTATGGTTCTCTGAAGTGCCGTCATTAGACTCATCACTTTTTCAATATTAAAACTTTTAAAATCTTAATGCAAATGGAGGCGATATATTAGTTATGAGTTTTTAGTGTTGAAGAAGTAATTCGGGGAACTCTGTATCATTAACCATACATCCATATATATAAATGCAAATGTGGTAAAATCATCTCAAACCCGAATAGAAGGCATCATGTTTAATAAATCAATTTTTTCGAAAATATTTTTCTTCTTATCCTCTTTACCATAATTATATATAATTATATTAGGTTTAGGGTAATCATGTATATTATTAATTGAAGTGAAGTAGTTAAAAGATTGTGAAGTGGTGCGTCAATATCATCAAATGTTGACGAGAACCTTTGTGATCAAAGGTAGTGACATACTAAATACAAAATCCTAAAAATATAGCATATTAAATGTAAGTTTAAAATTTATTGTAATGAATTTAAAACCTTCATCATAAGAAGAAAATGAAAACCAGTATCCTGGAAAATTGAAAATCATTACAGGAGAAATTCAAACATTCACTATATCTTTGAATGATTGAAAGTTAGTACATATCAATACAATATCTTTGTATCTTTGAATGATTGAATGATTCAATTCTAGAGTTTCAACGCCCTCAAAAGAATTTAAAATCACCTCATACAATGTTAATTTTGACATGGTGAACATAAAATTTTCAATTCAAATAATTAATTGTGATTTTTGTCCAACATCAAATTTGTCTTTCTCATTCTTAATAACTCAACCATTTTGTTTCTTTTCAAGCAGGTGCATGATTCAACTAATAATGATAATTTTATTGTGTTAATCCAGAGTCAAAATCGAGAACAAATAAACGCATATCCACGTCAATGATGATGGTGTTAAAAAGAAGTATAATTATAAAATGGGTTAGGACGTTTAACATTCTAATTAGTTTAAAAACTGATGGTACATTTCAAACAAATTCTAATATCGTATTTTATGTTATTTTGTTATGATGACAACATTTTATATATATGTTCAATCAATATTTTATGCGTTGAATATTTAATTTTTAATTATAAATATTTAGTTTTTAGCAACCAATAACATAACTAGGGATGAACGTCGGATCACTTCAGGGTCGGGGAGTGTTATCCCGCACCCTACCCCGAAATTAGTCCTGAACCCACCCTGATCCCGTATGGGGCGGCATCGAATCAGGATCGGCGCGGCGGGGAGAATACTCATCCCTAAACATAACTTATATTTACACGCGTGCGTATTTTCAGTAAATGTATATGAAAAAAAATTAATATGAGTTCTATTATATAATGTATTTTTAATTATTTCAAAAAAAATTAGATTTAAAAAAATTTAAGCGTGTGCTTTCGGTGCGTAGCACGGGTAAAACGCTAGTTAAGTGATAAAATATAAGTTTATCTCTTGTCGTTACATGCACTTGATTTGATTCTCACTTAATTCAAGAAGAGGTTAATTTACCAGATTAGATAAATACTTGGTGGCCAGTGATTTACATGGAGCTTAATTACATTTTAATTCATTTAATTGGTATCACCGGTAAAGAGCCATGCATTTCTGATCAAACTTTAAATATGAAACAGCAGAGAACGTAAATGTCAATTAAGCAAAGCCAGATACACTTTCCAGCACAATATCCTTACATTAATATAACTTTTCTGCAGCTTCTTTACACTTCCAGAATACTTCAAAATCTAAGATATATTTTTGGTCCGACGCAGCAACAGGATCAGTGTTCCCACAATTCATGCCTTCTTATTTCCAAGAAACAAGAAAGTTAACACTTGAAAGGCATATGTCCAGGCCTATTTGTAAACACCGAGGATTCTACTCAACTTTAATTAAGATGTAATAAGTAAATAATAAAAATCAATTGTCACAGGAATCTCAGAAGGTTATATCTGTCAAAGAATGAAGATTAAAGTCATCTACAGACTTGAAGTGATTCTACATTGAAAGAAGCTCAATTTATTGATCAAGCCTCAATGAAGTATTCAAGCTCAGTGGATTTATTAAAGTGACAGAGATTTCAAGTGGTGACAGAAAAAGATACTGATTACGGAGTTCTTGAATGAGAAGGTAGTGAATCACTGCTTAAAGTTAAATAGATAAAGAACAGACATTGTCGTTAGTCACTCATGAACCAGACAGTGCATCGAGTGTCAACGTACTATTTTGTTTGTTATTTATCTAAGTTTTAAGTGATTCTGGAATTAATTGAGAAGTCAACTAATTCTATTTATTCTCTTATAAATAATTAATATTATTAAGTATATTATTTATTAATTTAATTCTGCAAAGAATTAATTTAATACATAATTTATTTAGTTAATTATTTAAATTAGAATATATTTGAACTAGGAAGACTTAGGATTGAACTAGGAAGACTTAGTTCTTTGAACTAGGAAGACTACCAAGGCTGTCTTCCCGAAAGTCTTCCTAGGCCATTCCCTTGTCTTCCCGAATGTCTTCCAAGTACATTGGCTTGTCTTCCCGATTGTCTTCCAAGGCAAATTTGTTAGTTTTCCAGAAAGTCTTCCAATTACTTTCTGCAGTGGATTGGCGCGTGAAGAAAAGGAACAAGTGGTTTGTATAAAGGAATACAAGGCAGTTGACATTCCATATATCAGTTAACACAGAAGTAAAGACAGCAACAAATATTTCATTCTCTCTTCATTACTTCTTCAACTGTCAAGCTATAAAATTCGAAAGAGATTTAATTCTTGATTGTTCTTCAACATTTAATTCATAAGAATTGTATCTCTTGTACTGCTTTAGCTTTCTAGCGGATCATAATCCCTAGATTTTATATCGAACTACTTCTTAGTATTCAATCCTTTTTATTACAAAAATAGATAAATTCATGTCGAATTTATTCTAGATTTGTTTTATTAAGTTCTTTGTAATCAGTGATCAAAGTTGTAACACTCCTCAAGTTTAATAGAGTTTCTATTTAACTTGAATATTGTTTCAGTTTTTATTCCGCATTAATTTGTTCTAAACAGTTAAATCATTTAAAGGACAAATTCGATAAAACGGTATAGTTTGTATTCAACCCCCCTTCTACAAACTTATCAGGACCTAACAATTGGCATCAGAGCCTTTTGATTGATATACTAATCAAAGATCCAATTGTTTGAGATTTTTTTCTTAACTCTGAATTTTATTTTTCTAAAAATCTCAAAAGATGTCTACTACACAGAAAGTGGGGACAGTTAAAATCCCAATATTCAGCAAGGAGCATTATCCAATGTGGAAGAAGAAAATGCTCCTATTTCTTAAGGTTGCAAATCCTAAATACTTGGATGTGCTGAAGAGTGGTCCCAAACTCCCTATGATTATTGATCCTGAAGTTGTTGAGGATAATGTTGTGACTAGGGCTGCTAGAATGTACCCTAAAGATCCCAAGGAATACACTCCTGATGAGAAAGAGGATGTTACCTTGGATTCATGTCTTCAGTTGATCCTTATTGAGAGTCTTGATCCTATCATGCATAATCATGTCCTAAATTGTGAAACTGCCAAACATATTTGGGGAACCATAGAGATAATCAATGAGGGGACTGAAGAGGTTAGGGAGAATATGCTGGAAATTCTCACTTCACAATATGAGCATTTCAGATCAAACCCTGGTGAAGGTATCTCTCAGGTTTTTGAGAGATACAACAAATTAATCAATGATCTGAATCTCAATGGGAAGCACTACACCAACAAGGAGATTAACAAGAAGTTCCTTCTTACACTTCCACCTCATTTGGAGCACAAGATATCTGCTATTAGAGAAGCAAGAGACATGAATGAGCTTGCTTTGGAAAGATTGTATGGTGTCTTGAAGACCTATGAGCTGGAGCAGATTCAACAGAAGGAGCTGTATGGAACTGGAAGGATTGTTGGTACCTCCACTGCATTGGCTGCTGAAGTCCCACAGAAACTGGAAGTGAAGGCTGTTCAACCTTCCAGTTCTCACATGAATGTTATTGATGCTGAATATGGATTAACATCCATTGATCAATCTGGTGGTGACTTCTATTCTTTGGAAGAACTTGATCAGCTGGAGGATGGTGATTTGGCTTTGATAGTCAGAAAGTTTGGGAAGTTTAGATTCAAGAGGAATCCCAATCTTAAGTTCAGACCCAGATTTCAGAGAGGTGGATCTTCATCTTCAAGTGGCACAAGGGGTGGCTACAAAACTGGAACTGTGGAAAGGAGTATAATCAGATGCTACAATTGCAATGAGTTGGGTCACTTTGCTACTGAGTGCAGAAAGCCAAAGCAAGTGACTAGAAACACATTTGATTCTAGCAAGAAGAACAAGATTGGGAAGGCCTATGTTGCTGAGGGAAAGAGTTGGGATGACACTGACAGTGATGAAGAAGCAGGTGAAATTGGGAACCTTGCTTTAATGGCTAAAGAGGAAAGCACTTCATCCAGATACATGTCAGAGGTAACCTTTACTGATGCTGAAATGATTTATCATCTTGGTGGCACCATAAGTTGTGCACGCACTGAAAATGATAGAATAAATCTTTTAAACACAAATCTTGAAAAGGAATTAAAAGATTTGAAACTTGTGCATGTTAATCAGGATGAACTTAATGAGAAAATTGCTTTTCTGGAGAATAGGGTTAAATGTTATATTCAACTGGAAACCATTCTTAAGAAAGAGATTAGTGAGCTGAAGACTAAAGCTAATGCTTATTTCAGTTCTTGTAAGACTGCTAAAGAAATTCTCAATAAGCAAGCTGTTGGTAATCATGTCAGTATAGGTTATGATTATAATGAGGCTATAGGATTGCTTGGTATTAATACACCTTGTAGGGTCAGAGAAGAAGGAAAGGCTGTTCCTTATATTCTTAAGGGTATTAAAACACCCTTCTGTAAGGAGTCTGAGGCAGAGCCTCTGAATGAATCTTCTATCATTATTGCTGAGGAGATTCATGAAGAAGATGTTGCCTTAGAAGCTGAGGAATCCAAAAAGTGTGTATCTGATATTCCAGTCAAAGTTGCTACAACTAAAAAGACCAAATCAGATATCCATAAATTGGATCAAAACAACTGTAGAACTAACATGCCTGCTATTAATTCTTCTCATAAAGCATGTGGTGTGAGTAATTGTATGTCTTGTGCTTTTAATGTTATGTATGCTTTCTTTAATAAAAAGCATGTATCTAGTGATAAGACTGCTCCACGTCAACATGTTAATAATAAGAAGCATGTTAAAACAAAGACTACTAGTCCTCCTCAGACTAGAGTGGATTCATTTATCCCTAAGCCTACTCAGAAATGTGTCAAGGCTGGTTATAAATGGAAACGCTCTTATGTGAAAGAGGATGAAGTAGTTTTAGTTAGAAATGTTGTTTTGCCTGACAAAGGCCAGTTCTTTAAGTATGCCGGACCCAATCAATTTTGGGCTCCGAGGAAGGACTAATCAATCTGATATTGCAGGGAGTTAAACAGGTAAACCGTGTTATGTGGATTCTTGACAGTGGCTGTTCAAGGCATATGACCGGAGATAGAGCCCTGCTATCAGATGTGGTTGTGAAAGCTGGCCCAGTAGTTACCTTTGGAGATAACAGCAAGGGAATTACGAAAGGATATGGCTGTTTGAAGTACGGAAATGTTATCATTGAAGATGTTTCATTTGTGGAAGGTCTGACGTTCAATCTTCTCAGCATCAGTCAGTTCTGTGACAGAGGATATGCTGTTTCCTTTGAAAGAGAGAAGTGTCAGATTACTCACAAGAAGAATGGAAAGCCTGCTCTTCAAGGAGTAAGGAAAGGTGATCTGTTCATAGCTGATCTGAACTCGGGATTCAAAGATGAAGTTAATTGTTTTTATGCTAAAGCTTCATCAGATGATAGTTGGCTATGGCACAAGAAGATGTCTCACCTTAACTTCAAAACTATGAACTCTTTAGTCAAGAGGGAATTAGTTAGAGGTTTGCCTCAGATGGAATTTACACAGGAAGGACTGTGTGAGGCATGTCAGAAGGGAAAGTCAAAGAAAGCTTCTCACAAGGGCACTGACACATCATCAATAACTGAACCTCTTCAGCTACTGCACATGGATTTGTTTGGTCCAGTTAATGTGATGTCCATGTCAAAGAAACAATATGCACTTGTGATTGTTGATGACTATTCAAAATATACATGGGTTTTATTCCTACATTCCAAGGATGAGACCCCATTTCTGGTGATTGGCCATGTGAAGTTGATTGAGCTGGATTCTAGATTCCCTGTTAGAGCCATAAGGTCAGATAATGGTACAGAATTCAAGAATGCCATTTTAAATGACTTTTGTGCTGATAAAGGAATAACAAGACAGTATTCTGCCCCTAGAACTCCTCAACAAAATGGAGTAGTGGAAAGAAAGAATCGTACATTGATTGAAGCTGCTAGGACTATGTTAAGTGAGTCCAAACTTCCAATGTACTTTTGGGCTGAAGCAGCGAATACAGCTTGTTATACTCAGAATCGAACTTTAATCAACAAAGACCTAATGAAGACTCCGTATGAGATCATGAACAACAAGAAACCAACTGTCAAGTACTTTCATGTATTTGGAGCAAAATGCTTTGTGCTTTTAGATGAAAATGTTAAACGTGGCAAGTTTGAGGCAAAGGCACAAGAAGCTATTTTTGTTGGTTATTCCAGAAGATCTTACAGGGTTTATGTGGTTGGCAGTCACACAGTAAAGGAAAGTGTCAATGTTACTTTTGATGACACTAAGTTCCCCAATATCCAAAAAGAAGATTCATCTGAAGAGCTGAAGTTTGATAACTTGCCAGACTCAGAATCAGATGATGAAGCCCCACCTGAAGTTATTGCTGGTGATGATAATAACAATGATGATAATGATCCTGGTGATGGTGGTGGAAACACTGGTAACAATGGAGATACCACCAGCACTGGAGAAGGATCATCAAGGCAAACAGGCAACAACTCAGGGGGAGCAAATGAAGGATCAGCTAGTCACTCACAACATCAAAGTGAATTTCAAGGTGAATCATCAAGATCAAATCTTCCAAGACAGACTGTTTGGAATAGAGCTCATCCTTTTGAGTTGATCATTGGTGATCCAGATGTTGGAGTTAAAACTAGAAGAGCTTCTCAGAATGAATGTCTTTTCTCAGCATTTCTATCTAAAATGGAGCCAAAGAAAACTGAGGAAGCACTGACTGATCCAGATTGGGTGATTGCTATGCAAGATGAACTCAATCAATTTGAACAACAGCAAGTCTGGAAGCTGGTACCCAGGCCAAAGAACAAGAAAGTAGTTGGTACTAGATGGGTATACAGGAACAAGCTAGATGAGGATGGCATTGTTACAAGGAACAAGGCAAGACTGGTTGCACAAGGGTATTCTCAAGCTGAAGGCATTGATTATGATGAAACCTATGCACCAGTGGCTAGACTTGAGGCCATCAGGATGTTCTTAGCATTTGCTGCTTATTCCAATTTTAAAGTCTATCAAATGGATGTTAAGAGTGCATTCCTGAATGGTGAACTTGATGAAGAAGTGTATGTGGAACAGCCCCCTGGCTTTGAAAATCAGGAGCTGCTGGACTTTGTGTACTTTCTCTTCAAGGCTATCTATGGTCTCAAACAAGCCCCAAGAAAATGGTATGACACTCTCTCTGGTTTTCTTTTAGAAAATGGTTTTGTTAGAGGTATCATAGACAAAACTCTTTTTTCAAAGAAACACAAAAGTGATATGATATTAGTCCAAGTCTATGTGGATGACATCATATTTGGGTCTACTAATGATAATCTCTGTAAGAGATTTGCTGAGCTAATGCAGAGTAAGTTTGAAATGAGTATGATGGGTGAGCTGAAGTTCTTTCTTGGATTGCAAGTAAGTCAAAGGTCAAATGGTATATTTATTTGTCAATCCAAGTATCTCAAAGAACTCCTCAAGAAGTATCATATGGAGGATTCAGCATCAGCAAGGACTCCATCTTCAACAGGAATCAAACTTGGAGCTTCTGACAAATCTATCAAGGTAGATGTTACAAGCTACAGAGGTATGATTGGCTCCTTACTCTATCTTACTGCTAGTAGACCAGATATTATGTATGCTACATGCTTGTGTGCAAGGTTCCAAGCGGACCCTAGAGATGTTCATCTCGTTGCTGTGAAAAGAATCTTGAGATATCTTAAGGGTACACCTAATCTAGGTATCTGGTACCCTAAAGATTCTGGTTTTAATCTTGTTGGATATACAGATTCTGATTATGCAGGTAGTGTTGTGGATAGAAAGAGTACCTCTGGGAGTTGTCAATTCCTAGGAGGTAGGTTGATTTCCTGGTATAGCAAGAAACAGCAAACAGTTTCCAATTCTACAGCAGAAGCTGAATATATTGCTGCTGGAAGCTGTTGTGCTCAGATCTTATGGATACGGAATCAATTAAAGGACTATGGCTTTGCATTAGACAAAATTCCCATATTTTGTGATAATACAAGTGCCATAGCAATCTCCAACAACCCTGTGCAGCACTCGAGAACGAAGCACATTGATATCAGGTATCATTTTATCAGAGAGCATGTCATGAATGGAACTGTGGAGTTACATTTTGTACCCACAGAAGAACAGACTGCAGATATATTCACTAAATCTGTTGACGAATCCACATTTATCAAGTTAGTTGGTAAATTGGGTATGTTAAACAGTCTTAGTGATTAACAATATATCTGTCAGGTTTGTTATTTCAAAATTCATTTTCTCTTGTCATTTAACTAATATTTGCTGCTAATTCTCATTTAATAGTACATGCTTGTGTATTTAAATAGCTCTGAATATTTTATTTTCTTTAAAAATATTTTTCTCATATTTTTTAAGTGGAGAAATGTATTTTTATTGAAAATATATTTATTTAGAATTATTTAGATATTTTTCAGATTGTAAATACTGTTGTCTGAATTTTTCTGCAAGTTTATATTAATTTTATGCATTTCTAATATTCTGCATATTTTTCTAGGATTTATGGAATTTTCTGTGAATTTTTCTAGAATTTTATATATTTTTCATGCATTTTTCTAAGTTATTCAGCATTTTCTGTAAATATTCGAATTAAATTCTGAATTTTTCCTAAGTCTTCCCAGTTTTACACTAGGAAGACTACCGGGAAAACTAAGAATTTTTAGTTTTTGTTTTTTTGTTTTTTCCTTGTATTTTTAAGTCTTTTCCTAAGTCTTCCCAGTTTTTGAACTAGGAAGACTATCGGGAAGACTTAGAAATATATTTATTATTTTCTGTTTTTCTATTTTCCGGAAAACTTTCTAGTTTGTACTAGGAAGACTACCGGGAAGACTATCCTAAGTCTTCCCGATTGTCTTCCCAGTACAATCTTAAAAAAAAAAACGGTAAGTATTCTTTCTTTTACAGTTTATTTTATTAATATAAATATATAGATACACACCAGTACATACGCACTTTTCTATTCATTTTACCTTAGCAGTTTTTCAGTTTTTCAAAACCCCCCCTTTTCGAATTCTCATTTTTTATGCAGAATCACTGATCTTCAAACAACCTTGCTCAAGTGTTTACTTAGCAAATCATTTCTATTCTCTTAAAATCAAATCTTTTAAGTCGAAGTGCTGCTCATTTTTTTTCTTCCTTTCTTTCTCATTTCGAATAGAATGTTTTTGATTTGCTTAAGTTAGTTGTGTGTTTTTCTGATCAAAAAGGGTTCTGTGTGTGTGGTACTGTGTGCTCTGGTTTTGTGGTTTTTGAAATCATTTACCCAATTCATTTGTATTTTCCAAGTATAGTTCGAATTTTTAGGATCTAAAATTTGAAAATTAATTAATTTTGATAAAATTTAATTTTGTGGATTTTAGTAATTTTAATTAATTCTAAAAATCCCTAAAATTTTATTTTTATTTAAATTAATTAAAATTTTATTGTTTTATTTAAAATGGATCCTAATAATTTTGAATTAGTTTTAAATAATTTTGTTGGGTATTTTGATCCGTCTAGGTGTAAAGTGGAACGTTTCAGACCGTGGATTCAATTTTTAAATAGCAATACTTGTGTTAGTTATGCTATTTGTGCCAATGCACTTCTGAAAATTGATCCATTAAGGATGTTGTGTTCAAGTGCTGTTATTGCTGACAATTCAAAATCTTTTACTTTCAATATTCTCAATCAGCAATATACAGTTACTTTTGATTTATTTTGTGATGTGTTGCATTTTCCAAAGGACAGGTTTGATCCATTACCCACTGATGATGAGTTAACACAGTTCTTTGTGAATATTCATTATCAGGGTCCCTTTCAAATGGTAAAATTGTCAAAAACTTTTGTTGTAAGGGAATGGGATCTGTTCTTTGATACTATAGCTAGGGTATTTGGTAACTGCACAAAAACAAACTTTCATTGCATTACCAGTCTTAATCAATATATTGCCTATGCTATAGTATTTGGTCGTAGATTGAACTTTGCTGAGATTCTGTGGAACATTTTGCTCAACAGGCTTGCTCACTCTAGGAGAGATTCTGATAATGGTGTGAAAGTAAGGTGTTGGTACCCTCGCTTTCTAACTCTTATCATTAATCATCTTCTCACTGCTGAGCAGGTAGAACTGTTTCGAGAAGCTAGATTTGAAACCTCTCCAACCACAGACACCAAATTCTACACCAGACTTGATGTCTCATCCAAATTCCTTAATATACCTGTTCTTGTTTCACCATTCATGAGACAATTCATTAATCTTCCTATCTTTGGTGAACAAGTTCCCGAACCCCATCCAGTTCCACTACAGGTAGTTATTCCTAACTTTGGTTCTTCTTCTGGTACTTCAATTGAAACCCAAGTGGTTGTTAGGGCTGACCCAGAGATTGTAGATCCACAGTCTCTGACCCAGGTCATAGAGCCAAACAGAGAGTCAAACACTCCTGAAACACCACCTGAGCCTAATGTACAAACCAGTTCAAGAATTGTTAGTGATATAGCTGAAATGAGTGTTCCCACAGCTCTGTCTCCACCCTTAAAGAAAAGAAAAACCTATAGGGAGACAACTGTAAGCCCATCTGTATCCTCTCAAAAGGATATGGACCTTGATATGGCCACTACACAGTCTCTGGAGACATCCTCTCAACAGGGTGGATCTATTGAAATTCGCCATCGGGCCATGGCATCTTGTACTGAGTCAAGCACACTCCCATTACTCACAATGGGAGAAGATATCCATCTAGATGACACTCAGGACACCATGTCAGGAGAGCACTTTACTTTTGACTTTGAAACAGAGCCTACCATAGTTACGGTAGAAGTGCCTTCACAGGCATCAGAGGGAAAATCTGATTCTTTGCCGCCTATAATAGAATCATTTTCTCCCCTCCCAGAGGGAACATCTCTGGCTCCCCTAAGGGATTTTTCACTCGCAGTTTATACTGGAGAAAGTGAAAGGCAACTTGATGAGTCTGTCCCTGAAGAAATTCAGTATACAATGTCAAATATTTTGACAGACTCAATCAGGGATCGGGAATTGCGAACTCCCATTGCACCATCACTGACCTCTCTTGAAGGGGCTAGGGTGATTTTTCCTGCAGGTACATCTACTGAGATTCTTGACAGACAGTTAGTGGTGAGAGATATGAATCAAACACCGAGTGAAACACAAGCACGTGAGTTGAGTGAAACACCACTGAGAGCAATTGAGGTGAGTGCACACACTGACACAAACACTGCTTTGTTGAACCAGCTAGCTGATCTACAAAGAAAGTTACAAGAAACCCAGGCTGAGAACAATCTTCTTAAAGCACAAGTGGTTGCTCAATCTACCACCTCTGTATCAAATCAGCTGGGTACTGTGAAAGATGACCTGGAAGGATTGAAGAATAATTTACTCCCGAGGCTGAATTCGATCCAACAATCTCAAGTACTGGTGGCTTCAGACATCTCTGATCTTTCAATGTCAAATGCTCAGATATCAGAGAGTGTCAAGGAGATTGCTGCTATTTCTACCAAGGTGGACTTCATTCTGCAAACATCTGATGAAAACCAGAGGTTTAATGAACAAAGGATATCTAGGATTGAGGGAGGAATGGAGCATCTGAATGAAGGGATGAAGCACCTATACAACATGATCAAGGAATCACATCAACCTTCTGCAGAGCAAAGAACATTCTTTGAGGGAGATGTTGATGAGGATGATGATGCTGAGGAAGGAGGAAATGAAAGAGAAAGAGGAGAGATAAGGAGAACAACTGAGGTGAATCCTAGGGCTTCCACAGCTCGAACTGTAGAGGATTCCTCAACTAAGGGGGAGAAGGAGAAAGAAGGAGGAAATAGAGAAGCTGGAGGAGCTTCTGGAAAGGATAAGGGAAAAGGTAAACAATCATTGGAGGATACTGTCTTTGATGATGCCTACTACTACCATGGTGAACAGGATGACTTCCATTATGACACATCTGGTGATCTTGAGAAGACCATACCTGAAGAAGCTTTTGGTGAGGAGGAGGTTGAGGAGGCAGCAAACTTTGAGGATTGGGAGGATGAAGCTGATCTATATACACCTGACCCTTTGTTTCAGAAGGAGTTGAAGAAACAGCAGGCGGAGCTAAGGAGAAAGGAGGATGAGAATGCCGAGGTCTCCAACATCATATCTCAGAAGCTAAAGATTCAAAAGGCTGAACATGAAGACAAACAACGTCTTCATAGTATTCATGTCAAGGAAAGGAGATTGGATGTTAGGATGAAGCAAGGAAGCAAGTGGGATAAGGCAAGGGAGATGTTTGATATCCCTCAGAGAGGCACAAACAATGATGTTACTTTTCTGAAGCTGCTTGAGAAGATCAGAACTGTTAATCCAGACAATTCATTATACATGAAGGCATTGAAGGAAGATATCTTAAGGATTACGTCTGCATTTGATCAAGTGAGGCAAGAACTGTTCATTTATGTCTCAAGTGCTCTTGAAGGGTCATTCACCATTTCTCTTGACCTCCTACAAAGAAGATCTCTATCCTTGTGGATTCTGATGAGTAAAGTAAAGAGATCTTCTTGTTTGAATGAGCTTCTATATGACCGGCTGAGAGATTCTGCTATGAAGGCCAGTCCTCAAGTTGTACATTTTCCTTATGAAGTCAAAATCTACAGAGGTACAACTTTAGAAACTGTGAGGCTGGATCCTGATTCCATGAAGCTACAGACTGCTATGCAACTGGTGAAGCTGGAGAATCTTCTTAGAACTTCTGGGTTTGCTTCTGTAGAAAAGTCTGAAGTTGCTGATATGATTTCAGACTACTGCACGGAGAAAATTCCAAGGTATGCTCAAATGAAGAATAGATTGAAGAAGATCACCACTCAACCAGTAATGCCAAGTGGTGTAGTTTCTGAAAGTGATCGTGTCCTTGACAAAGATCTTCTAGTCACCTTGCAAGAAGCTGAAGAAGGTGAAATTAGAGACTGAAGGCATGATAGGTTTAGCTCATTTGTAAATGTTATATGTTTAGAGCTAGGTAAATCAAGATAGGGAAATGTATTCATATGTTCAGTCTAGAGGAACATCTATCTTGTATTTATCTTTACTGTTTGAATCTGGAAATTGTTATATTTAATCCAGAAACTTTTTATTATTTGCTTGGCTCTTAAAAGTCTTATCTTTTCTTGTTTTAGTTGAGTTATCCTCTAGAGGTATTTGGTTGTTATTGTCTAACAAACAAATAGGGGGAGATTGAAAGGCATATGTCCAGACCTATTTGTAAACACCGAGGATTCTACTCAACTTTAATTAAGATGTAATAAGTAAATAATAAAAATCAATTGTCACAGGAATCTCAGAAGGTTATATCTGTCAAAGAATGAAGATTAAAGTCATCTACAGACTTGAAGTGATTCTACATTGAAAGAAGCTCAATTTATTGATCAAGCCTCAATGAAGTATTCAAGCTCAGTGGATTTATTAAAGTGACAGAGATTTCAAGTGGTGACAGAAAAAGATACTGATTACGGAGTTCTTGAATGAGAAGGTAGTGAATCACTGCTTAAAGTTAAATAGATAAAGAACAGACATTGTCGTTAGTCACTCATGAACCAGACAGTGCATCGAGTGTCAACGTACTATTTTGTTTGTTATTTATCTAAGTTTTAAGTGATTCTGGAATTAATTGAGAAGTCAACTAATTCTATTTATTCTCTTATAAATAATTAATATTATTAAGTATATTATTTATTAATTTAATTCTGCAAAGAATTAATTTAATACATAATTTATTTAGTTAATTATTTAAATTAGAATATATTTGAACTAGGAAGACTTAGGATTGAACTAGGAAGACTTAGTTCTTTGAACTAGGAAGACTACCAAGGCTGTCTTCCCGAAAGTCTTCCTAGGCCATTCCCTTGTCTTCCCGAATGTCTTCCAAGTACATTGGCTTGTCTTCCCGATTGTCTTCCAAGGCAAATTTGTTAGTTTTCCAGAAAGTCTTCCAATTACTTTCTGCAGTGGATTGGCGCGTGAAGAAAAGGAACAAGTGGTTTGTATAAAGGAATACAAGGCAGTTGACATTCCATATATCAGTTAACACAGAAGTAAAGACAGCAACAAATATTTCATTCTCTCTTCATTACTTCTTCAACTGTCAAGCTATAAAATTCGAAAGAGATTTAATTCTTGATTGTTCTTCAACATTTAATTCATAAGAATTGTATCTCTTGTACTGCTTTAGCTTTCTAGCGGATCATAATCCCTAGATTTTATATCGAACTACTTCTTAGTATTCGATCCTTTTTATTACAAAAATAGATAAATTCATGTCGAATTTATTCTAGATTTGTTTTATTAAGTTCTTTGTAATCAGTGATCAAAGTTGTAACACTCCTCAAGTTTAATAGAGTTTCTATTTAACTTGAATATTGTTTCAGTTTTTATTCCGCATTAATTTGTTCTAAACAGTTAAATCATTTAAAGGACAAATTCGATAAAACGGTATAGTTTGTATTCAACCCCCCTTCTACAAACTTATCAGGACCTAACAACACTTTATCAGTAAGAAACGAGGCCTTCAACATCTCCACCGCCTAACAAAAATTAAAAACCAAATCAGTAATATTTGAAGAATTTAAACGTATATTACGATACGAAGTAGTATATCATAAGAGTATTTTGATAACATATTTACAAGTGGTACCTCCTCTTTTCCGATAAAAACTTCCACCGTCTCCAGGGCACTCAAGTCTTTAACCTTAAAAGTGCTTAACAAAGTAATGCTAGAAATAGTGGACATTGGCTTCACAATTAGATTATCCATTACCATGTATGTCACCAACCCTTTAACATATCCTGATCCCTTTCCAACTACTTTAACAGCTTCCGTTGCAGTACTTTTGACATAGGTCATTTGTTTGTTCATGTAGTTCCCACAAGATGGACACTTAGCCTTTGGATCGATAGAAACAGATAAATGACTACGATAATGGCCATCATTCTGATAAGTAGCACAGCCACAGTTGTAGAACACGTAATCATTCAGTTCATCTTTAGTTTTGTAGCCCAACAGGAGCGGAGTATCTGCGAGAGGGCTAGATGATATTTTTGGATTCAATACATGATCTTTGTTCAGGTTAGGTTCCAGGTAATTGGCATGCATTGCTTCGATGCTTTCGTAAATTTTTCCCAAAGAGCCCACCATATTATCTTTGGAAAGAAGCTTCACGACTGTTCCAACAGGGAGAGATAGAAAATGGAAAAGAAAATCCACAAATTCTTTTCCAGCTTCTCCGAAAATGACTCTCTTAGCATTTCTGTCTACAAGGAGCTTCAGGCTTATTTTTCCTGAACTAGGTTCTCCCATTGTTATTTGGTTTTGTACATAGTGTGAGATCGAGACGTAGAATTTATATACACTAGGTAGGGTTGGGACTTGGGATGTAACTGTTGACGCTACAGTGTAGCTTTTAAAATGCATATATAATACCAATGAAACGGATGTCTTAATTAAATTGCAGAATGTGTACAAATGAAATGTTTGCTATTCTGTATGAATCGAAAACAACGGGAAGGATTTTTTTTAGGAGTAGGACTAAGTATTTCAAAAATTATTTCCTAAATATTTACAAAATAATGTGTATAATCCTTGATATTTTTTAATTCGTTAACGTATATACGCGGAATCTCTTATTACTATTATAAAAATTACCATTCCAAGTTTATTTTAAAACAATTTTTTAGAACAAGTTTTAGCTCTCTAGCATCTTTCTCTATATATTAAAAGCCAACAAAGGGCAAAGTTTGCCATTTTAATGGCTGTGAAGTTACGATTTTACCCTTATATTTTCTAAAATTACAAAAATACCATTCTTTAATAAAAATGTAAAAATTGTGAAATTATGTTAATGATGGGAATCGAACCCTTAACATATCCATGTCAAACTCATGTCATAACCAACTGTGCTACACTTTGTTTTGAGTTTATATTCAAACTCTTATTAGATAAACCACCTCTTCTTCCAATTTTTTTAATTTTTGAGTTAATAAACATTGATTTATATTATTTTTAGAATATTGCACAATACATAGTTATAATAAATATTTTTAGCAATTGAGCATAATCTACAATTCTCTTTTATCAATTTAAATTATTGATATATGTCATTTTAATACCTTGAATTTATGATTTTGCCCCTACATGCTAAAAAATTACAAAAACGTCAACTCTTTTATATTTATGCAAATAGTAGATAAGATTATGTTAGTGTAGTAAATTGAACCATTAATCTTCTCTAATCAAGCTCATGCATAAGTAGCATAGTACATTTTGTTTTAAGTTTTCTTTAAAATCTTATTAATGTTAATTTCTCTTCTTCTCTCATCTTCTTTTTTATAATTTTTTATTTTTAAATAAATAAAATGTTGGTTTATATTATTTATAAAATATTGCATTGTATATAATTACCAAAAATATTTTAATGGATTGAGCATACTCTACGATTCTCTTTCTTTTATTTTAAATGATTGATATAAAAAATAAAATTTTAAAAGAGTATAAGATTATAGATAACGTATAATTTCTACATAATAATAAGATTATAGATAACATATAAGATTAGAGTATAAAATTTTTATAAAATTTTAAAAGTAAAAAAATTGAGTGAGACGCCGCATGGATGACTTTTAAATAATATTAATAGATTTTGTAATAAGTCTCAGCCCTACGTTTATATCTGACAATGTTAAGACTGCATCGCCTATGTTATATACCGACAATTTTGTAATTTACTTCGCAAGATAGGGAATCTATCTACACAAATGATTTACATAAATATTTTTCATATTTTTTTTGTAAATCTAACGGTACTAAAAGAAAAGATCGTACAAAAATAACAAATTACACAAAATATTATAAATTTCACCCGTAGAAAATAAGATTATTTTAATATTATAAATTTTATTTATTTGCATTAAATATATAACGGTTTGAACTTTATATCGTATTAGATTACAAATTGCGTCGTCTATCATATAAATTTTTTCATAAATTAATATACTCGATAATTATTACGTCATCTTTTCATCTATATGATTGAACTTACAATTTTTTTAAGAAAAATAATTTCAATTTAAGAACGTTTCGGTTGAAATAATACATATATAGCCGAATGTTTTAATTTCTTTTAAATGTTTTTAAAAATAGTAGACGAATGTTTTCATCTATAACATATTTTGTTTTTTGCAAATGTAACCATGCAACTATACATAGATAGTGGTTCATATTTTTTATATATAAATTACAATTTGTATCATCTATGCACTAATTTGTAATTTGTAAGTAACTTAATTAATACATTTAACAATTTTTACGTAACTACTGTTTCGTTTGTATGATTGCATCTACGATTTAAAAAAAAACACAATGTGAATTTAAAGAAGTTTGGATCGAAAAATATTTAATCAAATTAATATATATGAGATTTAAATTTTGGACTCTATTTCAATTATCTCTTAAATAATAACATATAAAAAAAATATAAATAAATAAGCACGAAAACAACTTGTTCTAAAATTGACCCAAAAATAATAGAATTACTTTTATATTGTAAATAATATTTATTTGTATCAAGTAGACAAAGACTCAAATTTTATATCCTATAAATTATAAATTGCATCATTAACCATGCCAATTTGTACATAAGTTAATATACTCAAAAACAATTATGTAATCTTTTTTCAAATATATGGTTGGATCTACGATTTCAATATATATATATATTCATATATATATATATATATATATGAATTTAAGGGCGTTCCGGTCGCCAATATATATGTATATATATTAAATTAATCGAAATGAGATTTGAATTTTGAATTCGATATTATTAACGCTTAATTAATTACATAAAATACATATATATAGTCAAGTTAAAATACATTATTATTAGTACACGATGATCATTTATAAAAAAAATTGGATTAAAATTTGTAACTGTAAAACGACATTCCAAACATATTATTAAAGTACTAAGTGTGTTCATATAATTTAATACAGTGATGGACACAAGAGAGAAGTGCGAAATCAGTTCCCAAGTTAAAAAAATAAACAAGTGATATGAATACTCCATATTGCAATAGGTGCTCATCTCCCAAAGTATTTGTCTTGTGAGAGTGTGCAAAGATGCACCAACCTTCAGCTTCTTTTTAAAATCCTCTATCTCATTCACATGTGTTCGATTATATTACAACAACATTGTGTGCATTTAACGATTTATATTCTAGACTGCAAAAAAATAAAAAAAACCAAATCAATTGATCGCTGAAAAACAAACAACAACTACTAAGGCAAAATACCTATTTACAAATTATACTTTCTCCAACATAGAAAACTCCGGTAAACCTAATTATAATTGCAACAAGAACAATAGTTCGACCGTGTTTCAAATTTTACATTGTTTCTATTTGTTCTTAATATCAATAATACTCACTATGAACAAGTCCCAAAGCCTTGGGTTTGACACAGTTACGTTATCATATTAATTTACATACACTAATGTTATATACGGACTTTAGACTAAAAGATTTTAAGATGTGATCACGGTGTGTAGTCTTACGTACCTGACCAACTTTATATTTTATTTACAAGTATATTGTCATTTCGTTAAAAACACATTAGTTTAGATACATCCATATCATATATGAACAACTATACTAAAATAATCATTTAGATTATATTTAATTGTTGAATTTGATAAAATGCATTTCACGACATTTAAAACTAAATTAATATTTTGTCAAATGAAAATAATAATTTGATCTTTATTTTATAGATTTTTTTTCCAAATTTTGTGAAATCTTATTAAATATTAAAAAAAATTAAAAAATTTTTATACAAATATAAGATAAATTCAAAATTAATTTTAATTACAAAATTGTTTCGATATATATACATTTTCGTGCGAAAAATTATTTCAGTAAATAAGCAGGCCCGTGCTTCGCACGGGTTTTTAGGCTAGTTTTTTTTTATTGCTTCAACTACATTTGCATACCAAATACACACGACCGGCCTCTCATAACGTAAAATGCATGCACTTAATTAGGCCTGTTAATTGATAGCATTCCATTCCCGCGCGTACAATCTTATCCGAGTCTAATAATCCAATATGAATTGGCTTATAAAGTTCGATTATCCATAAAATTGTATTTTGATTCATTGTCAGATCCATTTAAAATTCAGTATGAATAAAAATATTCTCATTTCTGTATAAAACTTAAACAGAAAAAACTATTCTCATTTCTGTATTATTGATGGATATGCTCTTCAATATTCTTGGGGAAATCATTAGTCATGGCTTTCACGTTTATTTTTCGGTTAACCGTTATCCAGAATAAATGATCAATCATTTAATTATCGGAGATTCAAATATGAATTTATTTATTTTAATTTAATAGTTGATGCCATTTATTTACAATCCGAAAATTTTAATTAAACTTTGATATGAATTGAGGATGATCAACAATCACAGTAAAACCTCAGTAAATTAATAATCTCGATTAATTAATATTTTTTGTAGTCCCAATTCGGGCTCTTTAATATAAATTAATAATTCGCTAAATTTATAAGATAATATATTTCTATTAAAGCATATAAGTCTCATTTAATATATAAATTAATAATTACATATTACATCAAAATTATAAATATTTATTCTATGATGCACTTTTATAATAAGACTCTAATGTAACTTGCTTATTTTTGAAATTGATGTCTTCTGCATGCATTATGGGACTCTGGTGTACAATTACGCATATAATTAGGTTTAGTCATGAATGTACTTAATTTATTTAAATTCATGTATCTATAATTTAATTAAATTCATGAATCTATTCAGTTTACTTGAATTCATATATATTATTTACTCAAAATTTTGAATTCTTTTAGAGTATTTATAAATGAAATCGTAATAAATATATATTTATAAAACCTATTATTCTGAGAACTGTATATGTTATAAAATTTTAAAATAATATCTCAATAAATTAATAAATTATTAATATATCAATAAATTAATAAATTATTAATTAATTAACATTTTGATTAATTAATAATTTCTTCTGATCAAAGGGTATTAATTTATCGAGATTTTACTATATGTTTTGTATGAATAATATAATGACCTAATTACACACAAGAGCTCTGTTAATGTGTGAAGTAACCTTAATTTAATCATTTTCTGGTCAATATTGACCCCTTTGGCCTGGGATGTATATTCACAGTCTTCAATTCATATAGTTGTACTTCTACTTTTCATGCACGCTTGCGAAAAACTTATAAGGTTTTTAAGTAAGAAATGTGGTTTTAGAAAATGAGCAAAATTATGATTTTTTAAATTTTCTTACAAAATAAAACATGAATAATGTGAGAGAATGAGATAATTCATGTGATTAAGAACTTATTTTTTGTTATCTCAGTTTTGGGTTTGATTCTCTCTTTTTTTCGAAATTAATTAGAACGAATACATATTTGTAAGACATATAAACCTAATTATTCAAAGAAAAATAAACATAAATAATGTAGCTAATATTTGAAATTTACATATCCAGTTCTCAATATTTCAATAGCATCTTTTCACTACTACCTAGCTCTATCATCCTCTCTATTGCCCTATTAATTAATAAATTATATATTAATCTTACATAAATATTAACATGAATACAATTTGAAAAAAGTGAGATTTAATTGAACATATATTATTGTTAATATAATTAATTAAAAACAAAATTAACATAAACATAAGTTAACATGTATATTAGCAAGTTACACATGATTGTATTGTACTATATTAATAGCGAGGTAAGAATAAATGAGACTTTAAAAATTGACATCAGTAATAAGTAGTTAGCGTTCACAAGACAAGTTACAGGAATTAACGAAGGATGCCAAATTTTTTATATTGCAAAATAAAGGATTGGACAAAGGGGCTGGTCTACATTATTTTGGTAACTGGTATTTGCGATTGATGTTCATTAGATTTACAAACGCTAGATGGAAGATGAATTGGAATATTTAAAATCTCCAGTTTGGCTATTCTTTGGGTAATTTTTTTATAATATCCTTTGGGCTAGCTATTACACCATTTTCGGAAATCAAGTTTTCAGTCTGGTTAATTTAGTGTGTGTTTGAGAAATCTGATAATTAAGTAGCATATATATAGACCTAAAAGTCATATTATTTGATTACTGTTAGAGTGTTAGATGTGTGAGTTTTTGATAACTTATGTAGCCCATAAGTAAAAGTCAACAGAGACGTACTTTTTACTTTTTCCCCTGAAAAATCCTACCTGTGCCGGCCCGCGTCTTAAGTGGCATCAATTGGCTGTCTATAAATATTGTTATTTTTTTCTTGTCATTTTACTAGTAATTTGAAATCTAGAACTTTTATTAATAAATAGTACAGAATTTGGTTTTATCCTTTTTTGGTTTCATTTCTAAAATCCTATCTCATATGAAAGTTAATATTATTTTTTAATATAAAATATATTAGGAGTCTTTTGTTAATTCAAATAGAATTCAGGTTACTTTAGTAATTCCCAAAACTCCCATCTCAAATATAATTTAATATTATTTTTTAATCAAAAATATATTACCAATAATTCATAAAAATTCGGTTATTAATTACATATAAAAATAATATAATAATATAATAATAATAAAAATAAGTCAAGATTTTAATATTATTATTAATTTTATAATACAAAATAATATCTATCAATTCAATAAATTTAAAAAATATGCGATTAATTTAATCTCATACTTCACACGAGTTATCATCTAGTTTAACTAAATGTTGTTTTTAAATTATATTTTATCCAAACATATGTTGATCCAACTTAAAGAAAATTGTTTAATAATTTTTACAAATTCTTTTTTACAGATTTATAAGTTATAATTACCATATACAAAACTTATAAATAAAGTACTCAAACACATCGATAACGATTTATAAGCAAGTAATTACTTATCACTTATTATTACTTATTCTATATAAGTAAAAAATAACTTATGATAAGATGACTCAAATTGTCCCTTAATTTCAAACGCCAAAAGATGGTCATTTACGTGCTGCTCAAATGCAAATTTAGTTTCAAGTAAGCTGCTGAATATTTGGGCTTATAATCCTTGTGTGGCTTTTGATAATAATCTCAGTTTGGTTAAATCTAAGTTTCTTGCTTATCACACAAAAAAAAAAAAAAAATCTGGGTCACCGAAAAAAAAAATCTAATTAAGTTTCTTGGTAAGGTTCTTTCTAAATAATATTTTGTTGCATTTTGCAAGTACTGCGGGAGCTTGGGGTGGCATTAGAGGTTTTATTCTTGATAAGGAATTAAATATTATCTTTATATTTTCTGGCCCTTGCAAAGAGATATAAATTAATAAAATAAATCCAGTTATTTTAAAATTTAATTAAATTGAGCAAGATATGGTTTAAGAGAACTGTGCGCCATAATACAAAAGTTAAATGAGAAAAACTTATAATAAAATAACATATATGAATTTGGGTTACTTGCTAATCATCAATATCTATACTATACTATTATAAGCAAACCACCCTGTTGGTAGTTTGGTCATCTAAATAATAACCGTTGGATGTAAATATAGATAAATGAGAACCGTTGGATGTAATATTAAAAAAATATTATTTTCTTGATATCTAAAATGCTCCCACGGGTTCAAGGTTCGAATCCCGTCAACAACATATTATTATTAAATATTTATATCATCTATTTTTCTAAGCTACATTCAAAAGTTCAAGATATTATTCCGTCAACAACATATTAAGAATTTTTAAGATCAAAATACAAATAAATGTTAATAAAATAAGATAAAAATACTAAAAAATCATATAAAAAATACTAAAATAATAAATCAAAAATACTAAAATTCATCCGTGTATCGCACAGCTTAGATGTAAATATAGATAAATGAGAACCGTTGGATGTAATATTAAAAAAATATTATTTTCTTGATATCTAAAATGTTCCCACGGGTTCAAGGTTCGAATCCCGTCAACAACATATTATTATTAAATATTTATATCATCTATTTTTCTAAGCTACATTCAAAAGTTCAAGATATTATTCCGTCAACAACATATTAAGAATTTTTAAGATCAAAATACAAATAAATGTTAATAAAATAAGATAAAAAATACTAAAAAATCATATAAAAAATAGATAAAAATCAAAATATAGATAATAAAATAAAAAATACTAAAATTCATCTTGCATGGCACCGGTTACATGCTTGTGTAACTTTAAAAATAGTCTTGTGGTTTGGTAATTTGTAAACGGTTATGTAACTGATGTCAGTGTTAGGGTTCTCTTTTTCTAAAAAAAAATCAACGAAAACATGTTACTATTTCTATTTTTTCTTATTAAAACCCTTCATTTTCCAAAAATATCACGGGCAAACCTTACTTATTTATTTTAATACTTTTAATTACGGTAATTACCTTTTCAACTAAAACATGTTACTTTTTGTATTTTTTTTCATTTAAAAAAAACTATAACTTATTACCTTTTCAACTAAAATACATTAACTTTTCAATATTTTCTAACAAAATCCTCTATTTTCTAAAAAAATCATGGAAAATTACCTTTTTAAAATAGAACATGTTACTATTTCTATTTTTTCTTACTAAAACCCCACATTTTCCAAAAATATCACAAGCAAACTCTTACTTATTTTAAAACATATTTTAATATTTTTAATTACGGACAATTACCTTTTCAGATAAAACATGTTATTTTTTAAATTTGTTCATTTTTTAAGAAAACTATTATTAAATAATAATATTATTTATAACCAATTAACTTTTTAGTTAAAATACATTATATTTTCTATTTTTCTAACAAAGTCCATTCTTTTTCTATAAAATCACAAACAGTCATCTTTTTCAACTAAGACATATGTTACTCTTTCTATTTTTCCTTACTACAACCCCTGCTTTTTCAAAAATATAACGGGTAAACCCTTACTTATTTATTTTAAAACCTATTTTAATATTTTTAATTATGGACAATTATCTTTTTAGCTAAAACATGTTGCTCTTTCGATTTTTTCTTAATAAAACCTCTCACTCCAAAAATATCACGGGCAAATAGTTACTTATTTATTTTAAAACTTATTTTAATACATTTAATTATTGAAAATTATACTATACTATTATAAGCAAACCACCCTGTATTTGGTTGGTAGTTTGATCATCTATTGATAGTTTGCTCATCTAAATAATAACCGTTAAATGTAAATATAGATAAATGAGAACCGTTGGATGTAATATTAAAAAAATATTATTTTATTAATATCTAAAATGCTCCAACGGGTTCAAGGTTCGAATCCCGTCAACAATATAACCTAAGTTCAATTTAGCTACATAATTATTTTTATATATTTTGAAGTTAAATAAAATGTCTTCTATCAAATGATACTCACACGTTTCGAGCGAAGTTCCAAAAATCTGTGATTTTATAGTTTAGCGATATAAAGACGTTTCAGTTAATAGATAAACTCAAGTTCAATTTCTACAAACAACTTTTTCTAATAAATAATAAACACATGGGCAAGTTAGTGAGTTCAAATCATGTACAAAAGATCTCATGATTAAATTATCTCACTTATTATAAGATTATGTTAATCGATATAATAATGAATACCAAATACGCATCTACTCACGCGACACACACACGTACATATAATATTGGAAGTAGAATAGGTGTTTGCAAAACATATTAAATCCTTATATACAATAAGTGTAAGAGAAATTTTATCCAAAATTTTGGTCATGTACCGCCAAATCAATTAGGATTGTTGATTTTAAAATAGATGAATGAGAAACATTAGATCTAATATTAAAATAATAATAATAATATAAATTAAATTAGAGTAACCACCATCTATTTGGTTGGTAGTTTGGTCATCTAAATAATAACCGTTAGATGTAAATATCGATAAATGAGAACCGTTGGATGTAATATTAAAAAAAATATTCTTTTCTTGATATCTAAAATGCTCCCACGGGTTCAAGGTTCGAATCCCGTCAACAACATATTATTATTAAATATTTATATCATCTATTTTTCTAAGCTACATTCAAAAGTTAAAGATATTATTCCGTCAACAACATATTAAGAATTTTTAAGATCAAAATACAAATAAATGCTAATAAAATAAGATAAAAAATACTAAAAAATCATATAAAAAATACTAAAATAATAAATCAAAAATACTAAAATTCATCCGTGTATCACACAACTTATAGGCTAAAAAAACGTAGAATAACATCATACATATATTATTATATTTGATTACTTTTTAAAATCATATAAATCAAAATATAGATAATAAAAAAAACTAAAATTCATCCGTGCATCGCACGGGTTACTAATAATAATATGTTGTTGACGGGATTCGAACCTTGAACCTGTGGGAGCATTTTAGATATCAAGAAAATAATATTTTTTTTAATATTACATCCAACGGTTCTCATTTATCTATATTTACATCTAACGGTTATTATTTAGATGACCAAACTACATATGACCAAACTACCAACCAAATAGAGGGTGGTTTGCTTATAATAGTATAGTATCTAAAATGCTCCCATGGGTTCAAGGTTCGAATCCCGTCAACAACATATTAAAAAATTTTAAGATCAAAATACAAATAAATGCTAATAAAATAAGATAAAAAATACTAAAAAATCATATAAAAAAATACTATTATAAGCAAACTACCATCTATTTGGTTGGTTGATAGTTTGGTTCTCTAAATAACAACTGTTAGATATAAATATAGATAAATGAGAACCGTTTGATGTAATATTAAAAGAATATTATTTTCTTGGTATTTAAAATACTCTCACGGGTTCAAGATTCGAATCCCGTCAACAACATATTATTATTATTAAATATTTATATCATCTATTTTTCTAAGCTACATTCAAAAGTTCAAGATATTATCCTGTCAAAAATATATTAAAAAATTTTAAGATCAAAATACAAATAAAAGATAATAAAATAAAATAAAAAATAATAATAAATCATGTAAAAATACTAAAATAATAAATTAAAAATACTAAAATAATAAATTAAAAATACTAAAATTCATCCGTGCATCGCACGGGTTATAGGCTTGTATATATATATATAAAGGAGGATGCGGGAGGTTAGGTGGCGCCCTAAGATCGTCTCAATCTATTTTTCTAATTTTCTAGAATTTTAGAATTTTAAATACTTATAAATAAAAAAATATCCTTTAACATAGTAGAAGTAGAATAGATGTTCGAATTTATTGAGGAGAAGAGTTCAAATTTATAACGAAGACATATAATTAAAAGTTATATTTGAAGTAGAATAGGTGTTTGAATTTGTAGAGGGAAAGAATTCAAATATAAAAAAAGTACTTGCAAAGTTCTATTTGAAATAGAATAAGTGTTTCGATTTATAGAGGAGAAGAGTTCGGATATAAAAGAAGTACTTGCAATTAAAAGTTCTATTGAAAGTAGAATAAACGTTTGTAATACATAACTAAAAGTTCAATTTGAAGTAGAATATGTAAAGTTATATATGTGTTTTTTCAACGAAAGAGTGTCTTATTAAAAAGGAGTATGATAACATAAAAATTAATATATAAGACAAGTATATATTCGATATATTAAATTTGAGATTTTGATATTAAAAAGGAAAGCGTGTTTCACGGGAGGACGGCTTATTAGCGAGGACCGAGTAATTTTCGTAATTTATTTGATAGAGTTTTTAAAAAAAATTATTACGCCGCCGCAAAGCGCGGCTTTTTCATGACGTTGTAAGACACAAGAAATAGAAAAAAAAACAATTACTCCACAGAATTCAATTATAAAGGCCCCCTTGGTTGTATAAGATAGCAAAACCAACATGTATAAAACCAGGTTAATCACGGAAACTGGATCAGTTCCACATTGAATATTCAAATCAGTTCCATTCGGTTCTACACTAATTAACTAGCTGGTGCTTGATTATTTATGCTTTCCGAGTTCTGATTTCCAAGAAACAAGTGAGTCAATACTCTATCTGTGACAAAAGAGGCCTTCAGCAACTCCTCAGCCTAACAAAACCAATTTCAATCAGATTAGTAATCATGTGTAAATGTTTACAAAATAATCAAAATGTTTTAAGAGTATTATCGTTCTAATTCCAAGTACCTCCTCTATTCCGATAAAAACCTCCAATGTCTCTAGGGCATCCAAGTCTTTAACTTGAAAAGTATTGAGCAAAGCAATACCAGAAACAGTAGACATTGGCATCACTTGAAGATTATCCATCACTATATACGTCATTAACCCTTTAACATATCCTGATCCACTTCCAACTCTAACCTCTTCCTTGGCTGGACTATGGACATACGTCAATTGTTGCGTCATCATACCCCCACATTGAGGGCACTTGACTTGAGGATCGTTGGACGCATATGGATGAACAGTAGTACTACTAGTAATACGATGTTTACGTCTACTAATTTGGCTATGATAGACACATTGGTAGAGAACTTCTGGTATACTTGGTTCTTCTTTAGCTTTTTCCGCAAACAAGAATGGAGTATCTGCAAGAGAGCTTGATGATACTGTCGGATTCAGTACATTATGTTTATTCAGGTTTGGCTCCATGTATTTGGCAGGCATGGATTTGATACTTCTGTAAATACTCCCCAAAGAGCCAATCATTTCGTGTTCCCAGAGATACTGTACGACTGTTCCTGCAGGAATCGAAATTAAATGGAAAAGAAAATCCACAAAATCTTTTCCAGCTTCTCCGATGATTACTCTATTACAACTTCTGTCTACAAGGAGCCTCAGACTGATTTTACCTGAATTAGCTTCACTCATTCTGATTCGTTTGTTTGAAGAAAATGAGAAGAGTAGTTTAACAAATTTGTAATATTTATATACATGCACGTTACAAAGAATTAGTATAGAACAGAATACATATCGAACAGGCTTTTCATTTGTACATGTACCATCAAATTAGATTGATTTTCAGCGTGGACTGACTGTTCACGATATACACGTACCAAATGACAACTGAGAAGCCACTAGCCAGAAAATAAAATGAGTGACAATATATATATATTCAGATTGATGAGTTTTTTTTTTGCAAAAAACTAGATGCGTTTTGTTGTATTATAAATTAACTAGCATGAAAACACGTGCAAGGCACGGGTCACTATCTAGCATAATTATTTTAACTTCTAAGTAATTCGGAGTTTATGATAATTTATAGATCGTTTGACAGACGTCTTATTGTGGGTACAAAAGCTGGACTTGATCTCTATAGTGAGATAGTTAGCGTTGAAAAGTATCATTGGTTGAGGTGTTTTTGAGTTAAAAAATGAGTAAATTCGATACTTATGATATTTGTTATGTGTAAGATCTATGTCAAAATATAATTATCTTACATACAGACATTAACCTACACGATTTTACTAATTTAGCTTATTGAGCGAATTATACATTTTCTTGTTTGTGAAATTTAATTTGCATTGTAAAATGTGTACAATGAAACATTTTCTTGTTTGTGAAATGTAATTTGCATTGTAGAATGTGTACATGCATAATATTAAAATTTAATATATAATGAATTTTCTAGTATGTTCACGTGAATTAAGTACATTTCCAATGAAATCAAGAACCGTTAGATCCACAATCATTAAATCTTTTCAATCAAATCAATGTGAATCGTTAAATAAAATACTACAAATTTTATATATAGTACCTTTTATATTTTTTATAACTAAAATTTATTTTTTCTAACAACATTATCTATCTATCTATACTATTATATAATAGACGGAACAATAAAAGTTTGGTTGGTAGTCTGGTCCCCCATGGTTTGTTCACTCATTCCACACCGGTTAGATATTTCTAATCAAATTAATGAAAACTGTTAGATAAAATACTAAAAATATTAAATAGAGTACCTTTTATATTGTGTATAACTAAAAATATTATATAGAGTACTTTTTATATTTTTTCAACTAATTTTTTTCATACAAGTTTTACAAATAAGGACAAAATAGAAATCAATTAGAACCGTTAGATAAAATCCTAAAAATATTATATAGAGTACCTTTTATATTTTTTCAATTTAAAGTAAACACAGGGGAAATTTAAATATTTTAAATTAAATAAAATTTCGTTGTTGAGTGGATTCGAACTTGGGTCTATACAATAATTTGCACCTCCTCTTACCACCACACCACTCAATTACATGTGTTGTAAATTACACACATCATATGTGTGTGTTGCTTGAGTAGAGAAATATTTGATATTATTATTTCTCTACTCAAGCGACACACACATATTATGTGTGTAATTTACAACACATGTGATTGAGTGGTGTGGTGGTAAGAGGAGGTGCAAGTTATTGTGGAGACCCAAGTTTGAATCTACTTAATATCTAATTTTTTAGAGATAATAAAAATAAGGGCAATTTGGACATTTCAAATGCATTAAAATGTCTTGCCAATTTAACATGAATAAAATGTCTCCCAATTAATTGACCCATGTTGGGCTATTATTAATAGAATAGATAGATAGATAGATAGATAGAATAGAAAGAATCATACATTTTTTTTTCATCTTTTGTTTGGCCTGTAATTAAACTTCTTCGTGATCCTAAAATTCATTTATTTTTGTGTGGGTATAAATTTATACTCTTTATTAATAAGTAAAACAATGTGAAAATAGATCGTGGTACTAAAGTACCAAAGTATCAAATTTGGTTATCACTTAACCCGGTTCGATTCCTCGCAATTACATAATTATACAAGATTTATTTACTTTAAATTTTTTAGCTTCATCCAGAGTTTGATTCCTTACGACTACGTAATTATACAAGATTTATTTATTTACTTTAAACTCTTTATTAATAAGCAAAACAATGTAAAAATGGCGCGGTATTAAAGTACTGAAGTACCAAAGTACCAAATTTGGTTATCACTTAACCCGAGTTCGATTCCTCGCAACTACATAATTATACAAGATTTATTTACTTTAAATTATTTAGCTTTATCCAGGTTTCGATTTCTTACAACTACGTAATTATACAAGATTTATTTATTTACTTTAAATTCAATAGTTTCATCGAGCGTTAGATTCTTTGCGTAATCATACAAGATTTATTTATTTAATTTAATTTCTTTAGTTTTATGCACAATTGAATGATAAATATATTTAAAAATGATAAATATTATTCAATTCTCGAGCAATACATTTTTAAATAATATTTATTAATAATTTATTAATATTAATATTTTAATATCAACTCATGCTCGGCCCGTGCTTGGCACGGGTTCATTAATAATAAAATAAAATAAAAAGCAAATGCTCTTACACAGTTACACTTGATTCACTTGTGAATTAATTTCTGTTTGGTGAATCCGGACAGTATCGTAAAACCATGGGGTTTGCAGATAACTCGCAAAATTACAGCAATGGCATATTTATGAAAAATGCAGTGGAATGAAGGCATATATATTTGGTTAAAAAAGTTCTTAGTAGAGCCAGCCATTCTTTTTTGGGAGAGAACCTTCAAAACTGTTCCTACTGGAAGAGAAAGAAAATAGAAAAAAAAATACAGTTCGAATTCGAATGAATAATGTAATTGATTTGATTCGAGCAACCGATACATCTCTCCAAATGAAACAGCGATAATTGATCATAGCCAAACGAAATGAACAAACGGAACAATTTGATAGGAGAAACATTGACATGATTTGACTCGGACAGCGAATAAATTTTTCACGATGAATTAAAATGGACTGTCTCAAATGGTATCTCAAACTTTTTTCACAAAAAAATTTAGTTGTCAAAATTTGATTAGTGGTTTATATATATGTACATATATATAGAATTTGCTTCAGGCTGATTTTTCCTGAATTATCTTCACCCATTATTAAAATGCCTTTTTAGGGTATTACAATGAATTTTTAGAAGATTGGGATATTTATACACACAGAATAAGCTGGATTTCAAAACTGACGCCTCGTAACTTTCAAAAGTCTTTAAAATTGTAGATTACCAATTAATTAATTACGTACTATCGATAATCGAGAAAAATTAAGATGTTTATTGTTCTACTTCCCGAGATCAAATCAATTTATCAGTGATTAGCAGCTCAGGCTTCCCTATCGGTTACTCCCTCCGTTCCTATAGAGTTTTAGATTATTATTATTATTTTCCTAAAACAATTAACAATGAAAGGAGTATGTATATTTAGCCTACAAATTTCAACTTTACCGATGAAACTGATCACCAGATAAACTGGAATTCATATAAAAAAAATATTGTTATATTAAAAATTAATAATTTCTATATAAAATTTTACATTATTATTGACTAAAAGTTTCTACATTTCTATAATAGAATTCAAACTTTAATCATTTTTGGCATTTATGTCATTTCATAATGAAATTGATGGTTGGATTTTTCTAAAAAATTATCGACTAAATCTAGTCAAACACTAAACACTAAAACCACTATATTCAGTTCATAAATAACCATCATAGCTAAATACTCATTCCGTTCCTTATTAATAATCGTTTTAAGTTTTGATTAAAATTCTAATTTGTTAGCCGCTTTGTGGTTTCAAAGCACAATTAATGATCAATATTTCACTGAATGCCCCTACAATTATTTTCATAATTTTTTTATATTATAGCAAATTAATGTTGTATATAGAATTTTTTCTATCTCTTGATTTCAGAAATAAAATGTATTCCAACGTGCATGAACATGAAATTTATACTTTCTCATTCCTCAATTTTGTATTTCCGTTAAAATTGTTTCAACTTATTGCAGTTTTTAGACAATTCCCAATTACCATATATTGATTAAGTTAAAATATTTTCAAAAAATTTAATCAAAAAATTGCCTACTTAGATTTCAACCTCGTTCATTGCATTTTAATTGGTATCACGGGTGGAGATCATTTATCCACTTGAAAAAGATAAAACAGTAAAAAAAACTTGGTACGGTGCAATAATAATCGACAGCCAAAGAGAATTGCAAATGTCAAGAAATTTATCCGACTTCAAGAAACTAAATAAGCTTATATCATTGAAATGTTCCAGCTTGATCAGTACATTTCCATACGGATTACTTAAAAATCAACATATTTTCGTGGTTCCCTTAATTAGGTAGTACTTATAAGTACGGTCGATTTTTATCCCTCCCGTTTTGCGTCGGTCGATTTTGTACGATCAATTTTGTACGGTTTCCTTATAGTGTTAATTATTCACGCCTTCTTATTTGCAAGAAACATGAGAGTTAACACTTTATCAGTGAGAAAAGAGGCTTTCAGCATCTCCACGGCCTAACAAAAACCAATCCCAAATTAGTAAATATATATTGAAACAATATTTATACGGAGTACATAATAATTTGTAATTATATATATTAAGTGGTACCTCCTCCTTCCCGATAAAAACCTCCACCGTCTCCAGGGCACCCAAGTCTTTAACCTTAAACGTACTGAGCAAAGTGATGCTAGAAATGGTGGACATCGGCTTCACAATAAGATCATCCATCACCATGTAAGTCACCAACCCTTTAACATATCCTGTTCCTTTTTCAACTTTAGCGGCTTCTTTCCCAGGACCATGGACAAAGGTCAATCCACTGTTCATGTAATGCTTACATGAAGGACACACAGCTTGCTGGTCTTTCGACACGTAAGAATGACTTGAAGAATAACTACATCGGTAGAACACTGTGGAGTCATTAAGCTCATCATTAGTTTTGTAGCCCAGCAAGAAAGGAGAATTTGCAAGGTAGCTAGATGATACTTTCGGATTCAGCACATGTTCTTTATTCAGATTTGGCTCCATGTAATTTGCATGCATGGCTTCAATGCTTTCATAAATCTTTCCCAGAGAACCAACCATCTTGTCTTTCGAGAGAAGCTTTACAACTGTACCGACAGGGAGAGATAAAAAATTGAACAGAAAATCCACAAATTCTTTTCCAGCTTCCCCGAATATGACCCTCTTAGCATTTCTGTCTACAAGGAGCTTCAGACTGATTTTTCCTGAATTAGCTTCACCCATCGTTATAACTGAGAGTACTTTACAAATGTATTACAGGCTTGCGATATTTATACACAACACCTGAAGACGTAAGGTTGATATATTATAACTGTTGACGCTTGGTATTGTTAATATTGTAGCTTTTGACCCGTAGATTACTAGTGAAACGTATTTGTTGATGTACCTCTTAAATTGTAGAATGTGTACCGATACATAAATTATCGCCATATATAAATCGGGAAGACGAGAAACATTTTTTTACGGTGTTTGTAATTAACTGCCTACAAATGTCATGAAACGACACATTGATCCAACAGTTGAATGTATGAAATTAAGCTGGGGCCAACTTTAAAGTATGTGTTGGTCAAGATTAATTATCACAATATTTTTTTTAGTTGTTAGTGCTAGAGGAGCTATGCCCCATGCACATTTATTATAAAATCAAGAGTAAATTACAAAATGGTGGCTGGACTTTACCTGATTTAGCACTTTGGTGTCTAGACTTTTAAATTTGTAATTTAGTGGCCAGATATTACTTTTAATCTTCAAAAAGGTGGCTAGGAGCAATTTTTTTAAGAACTTTTTTTTTTCAAAAAAGTGGCACTTAGCCATCTTTTTGAAAAATAAAAGTAATTTCCAGCCACTATATTGTAAATTTGAAACTTCGGCCACCAAAATGCAAAATGTGGTTAAGTATAGCCACAAATTTGCAATTTACTCTAAAACCAATGACGTTTTATAAAATTGTTAAACTTAATATTGAAATGAGCCACAAGTTCACAATATAAATTACAAAGAAGAGGGAAATCGAATCTATCTATCCTCTATACTAAAATCAGAAGTATATCATGTATACCGCGATACACATATAATTATTAATTTAATTAGTTTAATATAATTGATTTAATTTTAAATTAATTATTATTAAATTAAAAATTAATTTCTTTACTAAAACTATAAACCCGTATTAATGATGTGGTATGTCATGTAGATATGCTTAATTAGTTTTAAAAATATTGTTAATATAAAAACTAATATATACTTTTTAAAATCATAACTCGCTCTTAAAGGTACGATATGTCATGTATACTACGATATACATATATAATTATTAGTTTAATACGTAATTAGTTTAATTCAAAATTAATATAAATCTACCAGCGTGTTTGAATTGATATCGAGATACTCTATACTTAAATGTTAGGCTCAACACATGTCTGAATACCACTATTAACAAGCCTACACTATGTGACTATGTCACATTACATGACCTAGTGATTTCTATCACTGGGATATAGTATAGGTCTCTAAATGTACTTGTCTTGTTTTCATGGACAATAGCTTTATCATGTATGCTCAGATTTATAATGAGCTTAGTAAAGTTCTTGCATCAAGAATGTATATAGGCCATTGAATAATTATCCTGGTAGAAGTTCAGAAGTGTTCATGCAGCAGGATAGAGTTGAATAAGGCCATGAAGAAATAAGTTGCAGGAATTTGTCTAAGGCATTATATAACAAAGTCAAAAGAAAGCTATGTCGTGAAGTCACCAATATCCATGTCGTGAAGTACTATATCGCATAGTCCATTTTGTACTATGTCGAGAAGTCCTCAAGACACATGTCGTGAAGTGTTGAAGTCAGCAAAGTCAAAGGAGCCTAGATCGTGAAGTCCTCAGAAGCATTATGTCGCATAGTCATCAAATGACCTATGTCGCATAGTCATCAAATGACCTATGTCGCATAGTCGTCAAATGACCTATGTCGCATAGTTGTCAAATGACCTATGTCGCAAAGTCTTCAAAGGCTATATCGCGTAGTCCTCACAAGGGAGATCGCGAAGTCAGTGATAAAGTGGAGTTCACGATATCAACACTTAGCCGTTTATAACAAGACAAATCAAGGTACAGAACCAAGAATCAAAGGAGACAAATACTGAAGCATTTGTTCTGGCAAGGTGGTCCAAAGAACAGATGGCAAATCTACAGCTAAACTTGGAGAGAAAGATAAGAGACAAGCAGCTACAGAAACGGGAAAGACTCCGAAAAGCAGGTGGTCCTTCCTGACACAGTGAACTTCTTATGGCAGGACAAGTTGGACCTTCAGAAGGGGTAGCTGTGTAATATTGTGTGTGCCTAGTTTGTATAGGTGAATATATATATATCGTGCACACACAACTGTAAGCTGTAAGAGAGATACACATAGTTATTTGCTAAGCTCTTTTCTCTGTAAGTAAGCAAGTTCAAACTGTTCTTGTTTAGAAGCCAGAAATTCGATTGTGAATTTTCTGGAAAGCTGTAGTATTTAATTTGCTTATACAAAGTAGATTAAAGTGATTGTGTGTGTTATTTACTTTCTGCATATTACATATCATAATCACATACAGTTGTTTACTTAGTTATCAAGAATCGAAAAATATATCAAACTATCCATTCACCCCCCCTCTGTCTTGTTTCTAGTGGTATTCATTTCTAACAAGTGGTATCAGAGAGAAGGCTGTTAACGTACAAACAGGAAAAGATCAAGAATGAGTTCACAGAAACTAAGCAGTATCAAGATTCCTCCCTTTAACAAGGAGCACTACAGTTTATGGAAGAAGAAGATGTTGCTTTTCATCAAAGCTTCTAACCCCATGTATTTAGATATTCTAAAGCATGGTCCCTTCATTCCAATGATCGAGATTGGTGAATCAACCAGTGGCACTGAGATTGTACCAGCAAAACATGTGCCCAAAGATCCCTCAAAATACACTGATCCTGAAAAGGAAAAAGTTGCCCTGGATGGACATCTTCAACTTATCATTTGTGAATCTATGGACTTCAACATGTATGGCACTGTTGCTCATTGTACTAGTGCCAAGAAGATGTGGGATCTTATAGAAGTGCTCTGTGAAGGAACTACTGAAGTAAGAAAGAACAAGAAGCAGATTCTTGTTTCACAATATGAAGCCTTCATGGCTCAGCCAAAAGAGGGAATCACAGAAGTGTTTGAGAGATTCAACAAGCTGATAAACGAGCTCAAACTCTATGACAAACACTATGAAACAGAAGAGCTCAATATGAAGTTTTTACTAACTCTTCCAGATCACTTGGAACCAAGAATCTCTTCCCTTAAAGAAAGAGATCTAACAAAGATTGGTTTTGATGTGTTATATGGTGTTTTGAAGACATATGAGTTGGAGCTGTTTCAAAAGAGATCTATTCAAGCAAAGCAAGGATTAGTGGCTAATACCTCCTGTGCACTTATTGCTGACAACCTAAGTCAAAGAATGGACTCTCTTAAAGTCAGTCAAGTGAAGATTGAGGAACTGGAAGTTGAAGACACTGGTGATGAGGTCCAGGTCATCTATGATTTACCTGAGGAAGATGAGTTTTACAGCATGGAGGAACTGGACAAAATGGAAAACAAATCTTTTGCTTATATGGCTAGGAGATATCCTAACATAAGGTTTAAAAGAAAGCAGCCATTCAGGTCCAAGTTCAATACTGGAAACACTGGTGGATCTAGTGGCTCAAACACCTTCAATAAAGGAAAAGGGATTGCTGGTGCTGCTAAGGGTGGATACAAGACAGGAAGTGTGGATAGGACCAAAATAAGATGCTATAACTGCAATGAACTTGGGCATTTTGCCACTGAGTGCAAAAAGCCTAAACAAGTCAAGAAGGACAAAGCATACTTAGAGCTTGAAGCTAAGTATGAGGCTCTACTCAAGAAACAACAGGGCAAAGCTTTTATTGCTGAGGGAAAATGCTGGGATGACTCTGATGAAGAAGAAGAACAAGAGTACTCAAACTATGCCTTGATGGCATTTTCTAATAATGGTGATTCAAGTCAGGTACCCATTCTTACTTCTCTTGATATGACTCCCATTCAATATAAGCAAACTGTTGAAGATATGAGCACTGAGATGTTTAATATTCATACTAGCATGTTAGTAGCTAATGAAGAAATTGATAGACTAACTGCTAAGAATGTTGAGCTTACAGAAAAGAATGAGAAACTTGAGTTAATGGTTGTGAACCTGGATGGTTTGAAAAAGGAGGTTGAGTATCTTAAAAACAAAGTGATTTGTGCTGAGCAGATAGAGAAAGCCCTTAGAGAACAAATTGCTGAAACTGAACTGAAACTAAGAAGCTTCAAAAACTCCTCTGAACTTATTCAAACCTACCACAAGGAACACACTGAAGACTGCAAGGTTGGAGTTGGTTTTGACTATGATAATGACAAAGGAAGGAAGAAGGTCAAGGGCAAAGGAAAGGAAACTTTTACAAACAAAAATGCCCCAACCATTCTGTCAAGTGTTGAACAGCCCATCTTCAGAAAGAGTGCTGTTGAATTTGATGAGGAACTACTGATCATCAAGCAACAACTACTTGAAGAAGATGAGGCTGCTAAGAACACTTCTTCCTTTCCTGAACTTGTCAATCAGAAAGAGACCAAAGACAATCTTGTCAAGAGTCCTAAAGCAAAGAAAGAAGTTGTTAAGAAAAGGAAACAAAACAGAAATGGTAAAGTTGGTGTTAACAAAGGAAACAACTATGCTTATGTGCCAAATGCTCCCAGGAAACAATGTCAAAAATGCCTATCTGTTAATCATCTGACTCATAAGTGTAGTAAGTCTGAAATTGTTGAAGTTGACAACCTAAGTAACCTTTCTGCTAGCATAAATTCTAGTCATGATTCTTTCTGTGGTAAGTCAAACTGCATGACATGCTATGTGACTGTGATTGCTAAATGTTTATCTCTTAAACATAAACTTGATTCTGCACAATCTGGTGAATCACACACACACATACATTCTCATAGGACAGGGTCCCCAATCAGGGTTGAGAGGGTGAAAACTTCATGTGAGCCCAAGAGTGTAAACTCCAAAGCCACAGAAAAAGTGAAGTCTCCTACTATGAGAAATGCAATTTATGACAGAAGAATTATTAATCAAAATGTTTCTAAATCAACTGGACCCTACCAAGTGTGGGTACCAAAAACAACTTAGTCATTTTGTGAATGCAGGGCAACAGGAATAAAAGAGTCATATGGATCTTGGACAGTGGATGCTCAAGTCACATGACTGGTGATATAGCCCTGCTATCACATTTTGAGGAAAAGGCTGGCCCATCAGTAACCTTTGGAAATGACAACATTGGTTATACAATGGGATATGGCAGTGTTAAATCTGGAAATGTCATTATTGAAGATGTAGCATTTGTTGAAGGACTGAAGCATAATCTCTTGAGCATTGGACAGTTTACCAACAGAGGCTTCAAAGTGGAATTTGATGAAGACCTTTGTTCAATCTCAAAAAGGGAAAGTGGTGAAGTTGTTCTAACTGGTGTGAAGAAAGGAAGCTTGTTTGTAGCTAATCTCAAGGCTGCAGATAAGGGAGAAATTTGTTGTTTCTACACAAAAGCCACAAATGAGGAATTCTGGCTGTGGCACAAGAAACTGTCTCACTTGAATGTTCAGGCAATGAACTCTCTAACCAAGAGAGAACTCATCAGGGATTTGCCTGCCTTGGAGTTTGTGCAAGATGGAGCATGTGAAGCTTGTCAGAAAGGGAAGATTAAAAGATCAAGTCACAAGAACAAGTTGCTCAATACAAACTCAAAACCTCTGCAACTAATTCACATGGACTTATTTGGCCCTGTGAATGTAATGTCCCTCTCCAAAAAGAAATATGCTCTGGTGATGGTAGATGACTATTCAAGATATACTTGGGTGGAGTTCCTATTCTCCAAGGATGAAGCACCCCAAGTCATAATAGAGCATATCAAGAGAGTTGATAAAGAAGCACAAAGCACTGGTTCCTCTGTAGTTGCTTTGAGAAGTGATAATGGGACTGAGTTCAGAAATTCAACATTGTATGAGTTTTGCAAAGATAAAGGAATTTCCCAACAATTCTCAGCTCCTAGAACACCTCAACAAAATGGAGTAGTTGAGAGAAAGAATAGAACTCTCATTGAAGCTGCAAGGACAATGCTGCTGGATGCAAAGCTACCCACTAGCTTTTGGGCTGATGCTGTTAACACAGCATGCTATGTGCAAAATAGAACATTAATCAATAAGAAGTCTGGCAAAACTCCTTACTCATTAATGACTGGAAAAAGAGCATCCTTCAAGCACCTGCATGTGTTTGGAAGCAAGTGCTTTGTGATGAAAGATACCTCTGAGCATGTTGGAAAATTTGATGCTAAGGCATTTGAAGGTATCTTCATTGGATACTCTCTGGAAAGGACAGCATACAGAGTGTTTGTACCTGAGCAACACAAAGTCATGGAAAGCATGGATGTTACCTTTGATGACAAGAAAACTCCAGGACTGAAAACAAGTGATCAAGACAGTGTGCTATTGAGATTTGAGAATCAAGGTTATCTTGAGGATTCTGAAAGTAAAGATGAACCCCCTGTTCAAACTGTTCTAGAAAATGAAATTCTTGAAGTTGACAATCTTCTTCAAACACCTGTGCAAGGATTCACAAACACAGGGGGAGAAGAAGAGAATGCAACTGTCAACCAAAATGAGATTGGAACAGATCAAGGAAATGAACAGGGGCACACAAGGAAATGGGACAGAGCCCACACTAGGGATCAAATCATTGGAGATCCTAGTGAGGGAGTTAGAACAAGAAGGGCAACATTAAATACTTGTCTGTATAGCTGCTTTCTGTCACAAGAGGAACCTAAATTAATTGAAGAAGCTTTGAAGAATTCTGATTGGATTGTTGCCATGCAAGAAGAGTTGAATCAATTTGAGAAAAACAAGGTATGGGAACTAGTGCCACCTCCAAAAGGAAAGAATGTTATTGACACCAAATGGGTGTTCAGAAACAAGATGGATGAAGAAGGAGTGGTAGTAAGAAACAAAGCAAGGCTGGTTGCCAAAGGATATTGTCAGCAAGAAGGCATTGACTATGATGAGACATTTGCACCTGTAGCTAGACTGGAAGCCATCAGAATCTTTCTGGCTTTTGCAGCTCACTCAGATTTTAAGGTGTATCAAATGGATGTGAAAAGTGCATTTCTCAATGGTGATCTTGCTGAAGAAGTTTATGTGTCTCAACCACCTGGCTTTGAGAGTGAAGACTTCCCAAACTTTGTGTATAGACTGCTCAAGGCACTCTATGGACTCAAACAGGCACCAAGAGCCTGGTATGAAACTCTATCTCAATTCCTTCTTGAGCATCAATTTACCAGGGGTACAATTGACAAAACCCTATTCTTCAAGAAGCATGGAAATGATATCATTCTTGTTCAAATCTATGTGGATGATATCATCTTTGGCTCTTCAAATGAAAAACTCTGTGAAAGGTTCTCTAAGTTGATGCAAAGTAAATATGAGATGAGTATGATGGGAGAGTTAACCTATTTCCTAGGCCTGCAAGTACATCAAAGGGAGGATGGCATCTTTATAAACCAATCCAAGTATGTCAAGGATCTTTTAAAGAAGTATGGTTTAGAAGAGTCATCCCCAGCTAAAACTCCTATGTCTACTGCAATCAAGCTGGATGAAGACAAGAAAGGCAAGAGAGTTGATATCAAGGTCTATAGAGGAATGGTTGGATCCCTACTCTATCTCACAGCTAGCAGGCCAGACATCATGTTTGCCACATGCCTTTGTGCAAGGTTCCAGTCTGATCCCAAGGAATCTCACATGATGGCCATCAAAAGAATTTTCAAATATCTGAAGGGGACTCCTAATCTTGGGCTATGGTATCCAAAGGGCACTGGGTTCAACCTGGTTGGTTACACAGATTCTGATTATGCTGGATGCAGGATTGACAGGAAGAGCACCTCTGGAAGCTGTCAATTCCTAGGTCAAAGGTTAGTGTCCTGGTTTAGTAAGAAACAACAGTCCACAGCAACATCCACAGCTGAGGCTGAATATATTGCTGCTGGAAGTTGCTGTGCTCAATTGCTTTGGATTAGAAATCAACTCATGGATTATGGACTAGTGTTAGAACACATTCCTCTGATGTGTGATAATACTAGTGCAATATCCATTGTAGCTAATCCTGTTAATCATTCTACTACAAAGCACATTGAGATCAGGTACCATTTCATTAGGGAACATGCTGCAAATGGTACCATAGAAGTCTCTTATGTTCCAACTGAGAAACAATTAGCTGATATATTTACTAAACCTCTGAATGAAGCAGTCTTCAACAGACTTGTGAGTGAAATTGGAATGCTCAATCCTTCATTCAGTTGTTCTAAGTAAATATGCTGGTTAATAATTGCAGCAGTAAATTTTCACTGTATTTAAATGATCTATTTGTTTGGAGTGAAAATTAGCTGAGATATGATTTATAAATATTTCAGTATTTTACTGCATATTTTTCAAAAATCATATTTGTTAGTGGAGTTGTGAGCTTTTGAGACATCTCGATATAGATGATTTTCAGAGTTCACGACATAGTTCAAATAAAACAGACTTATATCGCAAACTGTTGAGATTGTGAGACTTCGCGACATAGTTCATTTCATGAGTTTGCGACATAGTTAATTTTATGACTTCGCGACTTCGAATAACTATATCGACAAGTCTCCATAGTTGACAGAATTTTGATTTAAATTAATTTTATTTCAAAATTTGATAAAAGTCTGACAAATTGCTTAAAATTCCTAAAAGAGAGCTTTAGACAGGGTATTTCTACTATATCGCAAAGTCTCCCCGATCCTTTCATTTTGAAGACTTTGCGACATAGTTCATTGTTGAGACTATGCGATATACTTTGCAAGACTTTGCGGTACAGGCCACTTTTGACTTCGCGACATACAGATAGACTGTACACATTCATAACTCCATATCGCAGTGTCTCTATCATATAAATACCTTTTTCTAACCGTTTGCAACTTTTCATCTTGTCAATTGCTCTCAAACTTTCTAACCTAAGCACAAATTCTCTACTCTCTTTCTTACTCTCTCTCTTGAAATGGCACCCAAATCTCAAACAGTATCATCCTCTATTCCTTTAACCATCCCCAAAGAAACAAATCTTCTCACCATTCCCTCTGAGGCTGAGGCTAAACCCAGGTACAAGTGTTTTGTACGGTTCCTGAACGATTCCTACCTCAGCCAAGCCCTAACCTTGAACCCCACGTTGTATGTTGATGTATTGGAAGGATTTTGGCGAACGGCGTTGGTTTCTACAATGGCCAGGGAAGATGGAACTTCGTTCCAGGAGATAGCTTGTTCAATTGGAGGCAAACACTTCCAGTTTGGGGAGAAGGAGATAAATGAAGCTTTAGGGTTCAAGGTGGAGGGTCATGACCAAGAAGCTACTGATGCTCAAATAGTAGACTTCATGACCTTCATTCAGTATGCTGATGAGATAGATACTGGAAAGCTGAATAAGAAGTTTGTAAGAAGGGAGTGGTCATTTCTATTTGATGCACTCCAGAAGGTGTTCCTTTGCAGAAAGACAGGATGGGACCATATCAGCCACATTGCTGTGAAGCTGGCCTATTCCCTAGCCTACAATCAGGAAATCAATGTTGGAGCAATAATCCTCAAGGAATTGACTCAAAGGCTAGGGAGGACAGTCCGTGGAAGAGGTAATGACATCTTTTACCCTCGCTTTCTTCAAGTTATTTTAAATTATCTTGATGCTAATGTCCATGACTTGGAGGGTATTGATAAATTAAAGATGGCTTATTCCAAGTCCATGTCCAAGATTCTGTTTGGTTCATTGGACACAAGGAATCAAGTGGATGTGATCTTGAGTGTGACCCCGCATATGCAGGACACATTCGCGTCTTATCCACTTGATAAGCCCATATACCATGCTCTTTCCTGGACAGGGGAGGCTGAGACTGAAGGGACATCACAGTCTAACCCAAGCCTCCCTATCCCATCCAGCAACCCCACTGTAAACACCACTGTAGAGGTTAGTCAGCCAAGTGCATCAATCTCTCAAAAGGTTGATGTTACTAAAAAGAAGAAGAAGATAACCTTAGCTGTTATCCCTGAATCTGTAGAGTTAGCAAGTGAGATTCCTGAGTCACCTCTCACCAGACCAAAGAAGAAATCAAAATCTGTAGCCACCACTGCATCCTCTCAACAGGATTCAGATGTGCAAAAAGGGGTACACCTGCTACTGTCCATGACCTCTCAACAGGTCATGGGTATTGAAAAGAGCAGCCTCCCCACTGCAAGTTGTAACGAGTCTGCACAGGGTCAAGACCTCACTCTTGACCCTAGGAGTGATAAGGGTGATCAAACACTAAGTGGAGAGCACATCAATGTTGAAACTCCTCCTATTTCTCAGGGGGAGTTGCTAAAATCTAATCTGAACCCCACTTCTCTCTCAGATTCTTCCACTAAAATTTCTTCTGAACAAGAGAGTCATTCTCATGACAATCTTGCCCTTGATCAATCACAATCCAGCCCTGTGATTGAGCCAACTTCAAGTGACATGGTGCTTGACACTGTGCTCACCACTCAGGACCCATATTCAGTTGGTCAGGGAATGCATGCTGAGGCATATCCTAATGACACCAACACAAACATGGAGGATTCACCAGTTTTCACTGGAGACTCTGTGCCAAATTCTCCCATCCTTAGGGATGTGGAACTGTCTTCACAGACATATAGGGCTGATGTTGTAACCCATCCCATTTCAATGGAGACAACATCAGACCCTACAGCCATTCCAAGGCTGGAGGAGACTCAAACTCACACATCTCATGAAGTGCTTAGCACTAGCTCTCACTTGGCTCAGGCCACAATGTCAGAATGGCTGAATCCTGTGCACCATGACAGGCCTTCAGGATCATCATCTGCGCCTTCCCAAATGACAGAAGAAGCTATTCAAGATCTCCATGTGGCACAGATTGATGAGTTCTCAAAGATAGCTCAACATCTCCTCACCTCCAACCTTCCAAATGCTGATTATGAAGCTATCCTGCTATGCCATAAGGAGGATGTTGAAGCTCAACAGGAGAAGATTGTGGATGCAGCTGAACCAGAGGGGAATGTGGATGCCTGGTTGGATGCTAAGAGGACTCTCAAACTCAAAGATGCCCTGGCTTTTGTGAGAGAAGAATACCTCACCTCTCTGGGCTCCAATGCTAAGGATCTTTCTCCTGTTGCCATCTATGAGGCTGTAAATGATGTGTACAAGAACCAGTTGAAGGCTCTGCATTATCTTGGGAAAGGGCTTCAATCAGAGATTTCTTCAATTCAGGAGGAGACAGACAGATCCCTCACTAAGCTCAGAAACTCTTATCTCTCTGATTTTCCCAAGGTGGATGGTATCCTCAAAGAAGTCCAGAAAACCTCCACAAATGTGTCCATGATGGATGTGACTCTTGCCATGGTCACAGATAACATCAAGAAACTGGCTTCTACACTGGAAAATCAAGCAAAAACTACCATCACCACCAATGCTATGTTGAATGTCATGTGGAAAAATCAGTATGGTGATAAGCTGGTGGATGAAGTCCCTCTGTCAGACATCTCCAAATATGACTTTGCCAGGGTCAAAGATCAATCTCTAAACTCCTTCAAGTCTCAACAATTATTCTCCAAGGTGGATGGCTTAGAAAGAGAAGTGGCCTCTCTCAAGGATGAAAACATAATGCTATCTACATCTCTAAGCCGACTCAATGACAAACTAGATGATCAAGGCACCAACACTACAAACATTTTGCTGGTGCAGCAACAAATGATGACTTCACTGATGCGATCCATGAACCTGCCTATTCCTGGGGAAGCTCAAGACGTTTTGTCTGATCCCAAGCCTAAGGGGGAGAAAGGAAAGGAGGCCTTTGTGAAAAAGAAAGGGGGAGTACCTGCCAAGCAGTCAAAGCTAAAGGGCAAGCTCACTGAAGAGACAATACAGCCAATCATACTTCCCCCTGTAGAGGTCATAAATGAACAAGGTCAGAAAAGCACAGTCACCACAACCTTCTATCCATCCACAATGCCTAAAAACATCTCAACCTCTCAACCTGCTATACCTACTCCTATTGCTAAACCTATCCAAGCTACACTTATCACTGAAGCCAAGCTACAGGAAGTTGCCAATTCTCACATCTATCATGATGAGGCCTTCCTGGAGTTTCTGAAAGCCACCTACAAGAATGCTCAAGGAGATGCACAAGCATACATAAAGAAGCTCAGGAAAAGCATCAAGTACTTCACAGTTGCAGTAAGGAAAATCAGGGATGTTTATCTGAGAGAAATAATCATGGTATGCAAGGACAACTGCTTGTGGCACTTAGCATTTCAAACTCTGGAGAAACTGAAGTTCACTGAAGTGTCAATAATTCTGGAGTTGATTGAGAAGAGTGGGGTTAACAATAAAAGTCTTTATAATGACTTGGAGATGGACCAAAATCAAAGACTGCCTGAGGTCATACCAAAGCCAAGGACAGTAATTTTTCAAAGTCTATCCAAAGTCAGAAGTATTGACCAACTTGTCATTCCCAAAGATCTGACAATGAAGAATAACACAAAGATCAATCAGGTGCTGCAAATGCTGAGAGCAAAGAAAGGAGTCAAGACAGCAGAGGAATTAGAGATGATTAACATTCTACAATCTTTTCTGATTCATGGTGCTTTGCCTGATTCTGTCAAAGAAAAGAACATGAAGAAGGATGGGGAGGATGATGATGAGGAGAAAACCTACAGGAGGAGATCTCATTCAAGGAGTGATAAGGATGGACCAAGTGACAGCAGCAGGAGCAAATCTTCCAAGAAATCTAAAGATGCTGGTGATGACACAAAGGGGGCAAAGGAGAAAGTGAAGAGAACTAGGAGTGGAATTCAGCAAGTCAAGGACATTGCTAGTAGTACTTTAACCACAACACAAGACTCTAAGTCTAAGGTGGGTACTGTTAGCAATGATCCTCCAAAATCATTATCCATGACTTCTGAACCTGAATTGCCACAGAAGAAAGATGAAGCCACTAAAGTAATTTCAAGAAAACACTTCCACAAAGTCACAGCTAGTGGAGTGTTACAGTGGATGAAGGGGAAAGGAATGAAGCTACTTCCAAATGATGTGGCAGTGAAAATAAAGTCACCTTGTTCCAGAAAGGTACCTCTTGTGAGGCATATGAAGATCAAGAGTATACCCAAAAGAATAAGGATATCAAAGAAAACTGGAAAACTCACAAATGTTGTTGGCATCAATGTGCTTCCACTAGATGAGGACTATGATGAAGATGCCCTAGCATTTTTGAGGGCTCAAAGGATCTTTGAAGTCAAAGTGAAGTTGGATCATCTAGAGATCAAGTACACTGATGGAAGAGAAAGGATAATGAAGCAAGGAAGCTGGCAATATTTCTATAAGTATGAGCTTGAAAGGATAAATGCCTTACTGAATTTTGAAGAAAGAGAAGAAAGGACATGGAAGATAGATATTGCCAGGTACTTGAAGATGCATGCTGATTATGAAGAAAACATGAGGAAAGAGAATGAAAAGAAGAAGATTCAGAGAGAAAAAGAAATGGCTGAGATGGAGGAGAGGGCTAAAGAGCTAAGGCAGAAAGGGTTGTGCAGGGTCAAGCAAAATCCTTACATTGTGGAGTACAAAAACTCACATGGAGGTCAAAGCAAAATAAGGATGGAGTTTCTTGATTCCTATGTAGAAAGTGCACTCAAGGCTGCAATTGATGACTTGGAAGGCTCACCTCTCATTGAAGAACTGATTGCAAGAGAAGAATTTCAAGAAGCCATCATAGACTTGAAGAGAAAAGAAGAGATAAGGAAAAAGAAGATATATGATGATTTGCTAGAGAAGCAATTGGAAGCTGAAGCTGTTGGGCAACAAAAGTAATCTGTAAGCTTTCAATTTTTCTATGTAATCAAATTTCTGCTCTCAAGGTTCATGAATTGTCCTCTCTGTTACTAAAATTCCTTTTATGTAAGTTAGGCTTGTTATCAGACATGAAATTGTGCCTAAGGATCTTACTCACAATTTGGGGGAGATTGTTAGGCTCAAGACATGTCTGAATACCACTATTAACAAGCCTACACTATGTGACTATGTCACATTACATGACCTAGTGATTTCTATCACTGGGATATAGTATAGGTCTCTAAATGTACTTGTCTTGTTTTCATGGACAATAGCTTTATCATGTATGCTCAGATTTATAATGAGCTTAGTAAAGTTCTTGCATCAAGAATGTATATAGGCCATTGAATAATTATCCTGGTAGAAGTTCAGAAGTATTCATGCAGCAGGATAGAGTTGAATAAGGCCATGAAGAAATAAGTTGCAGGAATTTGTCTAAGGCATTATATAACAAAGTCAAAAGAAAGCTATGTCGTGAAGTCACCAATATCCATGTCGTGAAGTACTATATCGCATAGTCCATTTTGTACTATGTCGAGAAGTCCTCAAGACACATGTCGTGAAGTGTTGAAGTCAGCAAAGTCAAAGGAGCCTAGATCGTGAAGTCCTCAGAAGCATTATGTCGCATAGTCATCAAATGACCTATGTCGCATAGTCATCAAATGACCTATGTCGCATAGTCGTCAAATGACCTATGTCGCATAGTTGTCAAATGACCTATGTCGCAAAGTCTTCAAAGGCTATATCGCGTAGTCCTCACAAGGGAGATCGCGAAGTCAGTGATAAAGTGGAGTTCACGATATCAACACTTAGCCGTTTATAACAAGACAAATCAAGGTACAGAACCAAGAATCAAAGGAGACAAATACTGAAGCATTTGTTCTGGCAAGGTGGTCCAAAGAACAGATGGCAAATCTACAGCTAAACTTGGAGAGAAAGATAAGAGACAAGCAGCTACAGAAACGGGAAAGACTCCGAAAAGCAGGTGGTCCTTCCTGACACAGTGAACTTCTTATGGCAGGACAAGTTGGACCTTCAGAAGGGGTAGCTGTGTAATATTGTGTGTGCCTAGTTTGTATAGGTGAATATATATATATCGTGCACACACAACTGTAAGCTGTAAGAGAGATACACATAGTTATTTGCTAAGCTCTTTTCTCTGTAAGTAAGCAAGTTCAAACTGTTCTTGTTTAGAAGCCAGAAATTCGATTGTGAATTTTCTGGAAAGCTGTAGTATTTAATTTGCTTATACAAAGTAGATTAAAGTGATTGTGTGTGTTATTTACTTTCTGCATATTACATATCATAATCACATACAGTTGTTTACTTAGTTATCAAGAATCGAAAAATATATCAAACTATCCATTCACCCCCCCTCTGTCTAGTTTCTAGTGGTATTCATTTCTAACATTAAAGCAGAAACCAAGCTTAATGGTATAGTATGTCATGTATAATGCGGTTTACATATAATTATTAATTTAATTAGTTTAAAATAATTGATTTAATTTCAAATTAACTATTATTAAATTAAAAATTAATCTCTTTACTAAAACTAGAACCCCTATTAATGGTGTGGTATATCATGTATGTATGCTTAATTAGTTTTAAACATAAGGAGAACCCCCTTCGATATGATATGTCATGTATACCGTGGTATACATATAATTATTAATTTAATTACTTTAATATAATTGATTTAATTTCAAATTAACTATTATTAAATTAAAAATTAACCTCTTTACTAAAACTAGAAACCCCTATTAATGATGTGGTATGTCATGTAGATATGCTTAATTAGTTTTAAAAATATTGTTAATATAAAAACTAATCTATACTTTTTAAAATCATAACTTCCTCTTAAAGGTATGACATGTCATGTATACTACGATACATATAATTATTAGTAAAATACATAATTAGTTTAATTCAAAATTAATATAATTATTACTATTAAATTAAATTAATTGTCAACAATAGTCAAGTTGCATACTAGAAATCTACCATCATGTTTGAATTGATATCGAGATACCAAACCCCTTCTTAATGGTATAGTATGTCATGTATATCGCGGTTTACATATAATTATTAATTTAATTAGTTTAATATAATTGATTGAATTTCAAATTAACTATTATGAAATTAAAAATTAATCTCTTTACTAAAACTAGAACCCCTATTAATGGTGTGGTATGTCATGTCGGTATGCTTAATTAGTTTTAAAAACAAGGAGAAACCCCTTCTTAATGGTATGATATGTCATGTATACCGCGGTATACATATAATTATTAATTTAATTATTTAAATATAATTGATTTAATTTCAAATTAACTATTATTAAATTAAAAATTAACTTCTTTTCTAAAACTACAAACCCCTATTAATAGTGTGGTATGTCATGTAGATATGCTTAATTAGTTTTAAAAATATTGTTAATATAAAAACTAATTTATACTTTTTTAAAATCATAACTCTCTCTTAAAGATATGACATGTCATGTATACTACGATACATATAATTATTAGTTTAATACATAATTAGTTTAATTCGAAATTAATATAATTATAATATTAAATTAAATTAATTGTCAACAATAGTCAAGTTGCATACTAGAAATCTACCTGCGTGTTTGAATTGATATAGAGATACTCTATGTTAAAAACAGAAACCCTTCTTAATGGTATAGTATGTCATGTATAATGCGATTTACATATAATTATTAATTTAATTAGTTTAATATAATTGATTTAATTTCAAATTAACTATTATTATATTAAAAATTAATCTCTTTACTAAAACTAGAACCCGTATTAATGATGTGGTATGTCATGTAGGTATGCTTAATTAGTTTTAAAAATAAGGAGAAACCATATGTCATGTATACCGCGATATACATATAATTATTAATTTAAATAGTTTAATATAATTGATTTAATTTTAATTTAACTATTATTAAATTAAAAATTAACCTATTTACTAAAACTAAAAACCCATATTAATGGTGTGGTATGTCATGTAGATATGCTTAATTAGTTTTAAAAATATTGTTAATATAAAAACTAATCTATACTTTTTAAAATCATAACTCCCTCTTAAAGGTATGACATGTCATGTATACTACGATATACACATATAATTATTAGTTTAATACGTAATTAGTTTAATTCAAAATTAATATAATTATTACTATTAAATTAAATTAATTGTCAACAATAGTCAAGTTACATACTAGAAATTTACCAGCGTGTTTGAATTGATATTGGGAGGGGTAAATCCTGATGTATCATACTTATGTACTAAAAGTAACCTCCATATAAAATACTACTACATTGTTTTCATACAATGTTTTTTTGCTCCTAAAAAATTTTAATGCACGTAATGATAAGTTGGTAACTGATAAACTTAAGAAATCTATATTATGTATTAAAAGCATAAACCCCCTCTTAATGGCACGGTATGCCATGTATACCGCAATGTATATATAATTATTTGTTTATTTAGCTTAATATAATTGATTTAATTTCATATTAATTATTATTTAATTAAAAATTAATCACTAAATTTAAAGTAGAAACCCCTCTTAATAGTATGGTATGCCATATATACCGCGATATACACATAATTATTAACTTAATTAGTTTTAAAAATATTGTTAGCTTAATTCCAAATTTATTTAATTATTGTTATTAAAATATATGGGCCCGGTCCCCAGCAATCGTTTGCTGGGGACGTTTTTTTTTTGCAAACGGTTTCTACGCCGTTGGATCGACCATCCAACAGCTGGGGTTTAAAAAAAAATTGCACCGTACCGCGGAAACTTTCTGCGGTACGGGCTAATTACATTTTTGCCCCTCCGCCCGTACCGCGGAAACTTTCCGCGGTACGTCCCCTGTCCAATTTCACTCTGCGGCGTACACAGACTAAAATCAATCGAATAAAACCCTTAAACTGTAGAAAAAGGTGATTGAGGGAGGCGATTGAGGTTGATTCTAGGGCTAATTCAATCACTAAAGGCCATAATCCATTCAGTTATAGGTATGTTTAATTCCCACTCCCTTTTTTCAAATTTATTTTACTATATGTATGATTTGTATGTGTATGTGTATGTGTATTTTTTGTTCGAATATGATGTATATCATATGTATAATCGTTGTTTTAACATATGTATTTGATGTTCACATCGATTTTGATAGTTAGCAATTTGAATTTTTGCAATTAGGGTTTTGAAAAAAATATTTTGGGGATTTTCAGTTGTGAATATGTTAAATTCATGTTAATTCGAGTTTTGAATATTAAATTAGTGTTTTTCGTATTTTTTATTTTTTGAGCATTAAAATTTTGAATATTAAAATTGGTTTATATTAAATTGGTTTATATTCGATTTTTTAGCATAAAAATTTAAACTTTTTAAGGTTATTCCTATGTTAATTGAACTTTGGTCTTTCAAATTTAGATTAATTAGTTTTGTTTTTTGACTTGTTGAATTGCGTATTTTTCAGGAATGGACAACTTTAGTGATTTCAGTGATATGTTGTCGGGACCGAGTAGTAGTAGAATTATTTGGGATAACCGCTATCATATTAGCGAGGATGTGTGGGATGACACGGGTAGAGATGAGTTGGAGAGCATTTGTGGTAATAGGGCTATGCGGGAATGGAAATTAAGAAGACCGCAGAGGGAGTTGTTACATATGCTTGGGTTTGGGATATTTGCCAACACTCATGTTGTGTTGGGTACTGATGATAGGCTGGTTTCTGCTTTGATAGAGCGGTGGAGACCGGAGACCAACACGTTTTTTATGAGACAAGGGGAGATGACAATTACTTTGGAGGATGTTGGTTACATTTTAGGTTTGCCGGTTTTTGGGGGGATGTGACATGCGGGCTTATAGAGAACCGGAAAGAGTTTTTTAGGCGCAATTGGTTTGGTCATTTAACAGATCAAGAAGTGGAGAATGCTTTGTATAGAGGCCATATTAAGTTGACGTGGTTGTTTGATAGATATGGGAGACAAAAGCCGGAAAAACATAATGATGAAGCGACTGTTATACATACACATGCATACCTCCTTTTTGTCATTGGTGTAGTTCTGTTTCCTTCGAAGGACAAAGCTACGCTGCATGTCAGAAACATTCAGCCTCTACTTAACATTCGGGAGATTCCTAACTATGCTTGGGGTGCAGCCGTGTTAGCTCATTTGTATAGAGGTTTGGAGATTGTTGTGAGGAGGAATAGTAAGATTGTTGTTGCTTGTGTTTGGTTGTTGGAGGTGTGGTCATATGAGAGATTTCCTCGCGTTGGTGTTCCTCAACGGGACCCCAATCATGAGGATTATCCGGTTGCAGAGGGTTGGGCATATTCTTCTCTTCAGGGTGTTAATAAAAAGAGACGATAGTCAGGTCCACACCATAGTCTACCATTTTATAGAGGTGAGTTTGATGGAGTTGCTAGCGATGATGTTGTGTGGAGACCATTTGCTAGATTTGACGAGAGTTTAGACTGGGAGATGTTACAGGTGTAGATAGCTGGAAATGCTCGAGTGTCCTTGGTATGTTTTGATGTGGTTGAGTGGCAACACCCGGAAAGGGTGATTAGACAGTTTAGTTCTAGCCCACATATTCCCCCGGTTCCTGTTAACATGCTAGCGTATAGGCAGCCTAAGGCAGCCACATTTGCTGGTGAGGATTGGATGATTCGGTGGTTTGTAGATATTGGTAGGTGGGCTAGATTTTGTTCGGAGTTAGAAGGGGTGGTTGATGAAAATGTTAACGTTGTATCTAAGGCTGAGTACATGACTTGGTATTCAGATATTAGTCGTACCCGTGTAGGGAAGCCATAACTTGTCCCCCAGTCTCAGTACACTACGAGGGAGTTGTATGATACCCTTGAGGGATACCGAGTTGTAAGTATTCCATCCTTCTTAAGTTTGAATTACTACTTTCATTGATGATTTATATTGCACACACTGTATTACTAAATTCTGATTGTTTTTACTTGTAGATGATAGTTTGTCTTGATATGCTTAAGAAGTTGGATTCTAGGGTTCCAGCTGAATTTGTGGAGGAGCTTGGAAAGCTTTCAGATACCTTCCTAAGCCCTTTCACAAGATTGATGAAGAAAATCAAAGGGCCCGCTTATAAACATCCAAAGTTCGAGAATATTAAGCCACTTTCATTAGACGACTCTGCACAAGATTCTCAGCCTCCCGAGCCTACTGTTGCCGCAATTCCTGACCATGATGTTATTGAGATGACACAACCATCCCAATATGAGTCTCAGCCTCCCCTTAATAGTGCTAAGACTTCGTCTAGTAGGCCTTCAAAGTTACCATTCCGTAGAATGAAGGGGGATAAGTGGATCATAACGAAGACTTTAGATATGCGAAAGTAGAAAAAGATATATGATGATTGGGGATGGGGCTTTGGGAAGAAGCCCCAGTTACAAGGAGGATTTGACGTCTATGGGCATCATTTATCAGAGTCAGCGATGAAGAGCCTGGCTCCAGGTTCATGGGTTGATGACATGATTATTTACTCTTATATGGTATATTTTTTGACATGTTTATTTTTTGTTGCATTTATATCTTCCCTACCTATTTTTACACTTGGCTTATGGTTTATTTTCAGGGATTGCTACGAGAGTGGGAGGAGGACACAATGGAAACATATGGGAGAGGAAGCCAGTTTACTACTTCATGGATCCTTATTTCATTGTGCTTGGCAAGGAACAAATGAAAAAATTAAGAAAAGCGGCTAGGAAGGGTGAGGATGAGGAGACAAAGGCATGGCATGCAGCTCTACGTTTTTTTAATGGTTTTGCCTGTGCAACCATTGGGCCCTCTGTCCTCGAGGTGGACTACATTTTCATCCCATGTTGTGTTGGAAATGCTCATTGGGTCCTTTTCATGTTTTCAACCAAAACCTTTGACGGTGTCATTCTCGATTCATTGAATGACGAGCCTGATTATCAAGAGGATATACGAGTTGTGGTATGAATCCTAACTTCTTGTTTATTTAAGGGTAGTTTTTCACTCTTATGTATTATTTTAATGTTTTTTTGTTAAAATATATCGTAGTCATGGTTATTGCCGAGGTTATTACTTAAGCTAAATCCTCAAAACAAACGTGATCCTTCTTCGGTTGAGATGATGGCTCTACCTTCTAGACCGAAGCAAAAGAATTGCAACGATTGCAGTATTTTTGTCATGAAATACATGGATTTGATGTTGCAAGGTTATGATCTAACTTCGATCCAAGCTTGGTCACAAGAATTAGTTGACACGTTCCGATATAGAATAGCAACTGAGCTTCAAAAAAGAAAGGAAAGAGGCATATCTGGTATTTGTATGCGCAAGCGTCATGAATCAGACGAGGAAGAGTAGTTGATCTTGTAGTAGTTAATCAACCGAGGCATATCCGGAATTTGTAGTTTGTAGTTTTTCTTTGAAATTGTAGTTGATAATGGTACCGACATATGATTTGCTTGGTTGCTTGTTAATGGTTGATAAGGTTGGTTGCTTGATAATGGTTGATAATTTGTATTTTGTAGTTTTTGCTTGGTTGTTAGTTAACAGGGAGTTGCTCTGTTTCAGACGGTGCAGTCTGCAGTTTCCAGTACGTACCGCGGAAACTTTCCGCAGTACGGTCTGGAAACTGTAGACTGTCCAGCCGAAAACAGAGCAAAAACATAGCAATGCCCCAAAAATGTACTGCCTCTTTTCCTTATTTTTTCAAAGTTGGTCTTAAATTATTCAAAAAAATTATAAAACACCGCCTAAAATCTTAAAACTTAATAACAACTATGATCGGAAATGTTATCTCCATCATTCTCGCTAGCCATGTATTCAACTACAATAGAAAATATGAATAAAGCAATTATAAATTGAAGCAAATATCATCACTACAATTTCGAATAACAATCATACATTAAAAATTACGATTAATCGTTACAAATTAAACTACTCATATTGAGAATTTTTAGGGCCAACGAGGTCAAGACAATTTCTTTTATCATGTCTTTGCATGTTACATTTTTTGCACTTTCTTGGGGCCTTCTTTTTACCAAGAACTTCCGTTAAACTTTTGAAACAGACGACTTTTTTCCTCCCTTTGGTTTGGGACACAATAGGGTCAAGAATTGGTTCATTGTAGTTATCACCACTTTCATCATGAGGATTTTCTTTGCTTTCATGTGAAGGAACTCCATCAACACTCATACGTTCGAGAATTGGTATTTCTCGATTCATGACCTCAACGGCATAGTCATATCATTCTTGTGATGCAATTCTACTATGACAAAAACTCATCATGAGCATTGTCATGCTATTAAATCTATAGGTTGAGGTCATATCATGTGATTCTCCGATGTTCAATTCGTAAGGCAACACACCGTCTACTCGATTAGCATGCATAGTCCAACGACGAATTATGAAAGATTGGGGAATTTGGGGGATTCGTTTTTTATTCAATACGTCCAAGATGTGAAGACACGGTATCCCCAAATGTTCAACCATTCTACACATACACATCCTCATCAAAGCTTCTTTGTTGAATGCAACATAATTTAATTTTAAAGATGGCCCTAATTCTTGCCTATAACAACAATAATAGGTATCTAAGTCACCTTTTTTCTCCCCTTCTTCACAAGATTTCTTATCTTTCATCACATAGTACAAAGAAGCTTGAACCAATTCATCTTGAAATTTTCTAAACATCTCCTTTGTATAAATTTTTGCACCATCATACTCCAAGGCACTATATAATTTCATAGGACACTTTAGAGTACATGTCACATAATCTTCTTCTTTCTCCCGTACGAATTGTTTTGCCAATGCTTTTTGAGCATTTTCAACAAATTCTTTCAACCCTGTGGCAGAACTCACATAACTATCAAAGAAAGAATTCATACCCTCACTCCTTGAAGTAGTATTCTGACCCGATGAAAAGGTTTTTTTGGTGTATGCAATGATCCATTTCTCTTTCAACTCATACAACCCATGTAACCATTTATGTTCTTGCAAATCATACTTTTCGAGCAACGTTTCCCATCTAGCCTCAAAATCATCTTCAATCATGGAGTTGTAAATACAATTGTTAAAGTCCACTTTGAAGTCTGGAAAAGTAGAATAATAGTGGGATAGTTTTTCAGGGAATTTGTTGCTTATGTGCCATGAGCACAACAAATGGGTGGAATTGGGGAGTACATGTGCAATAGCACTTGCCATGGCTTGATCTTGGTCTGTAATTATAGTCATTGGATGCTTATTCCCCACAGCTTCGAGCCAAGTACTCAAAATCCACTGAAAAGTAGTTGCAAGTTCATCCCTCATCAATGCAAAACCAAATATCACTGATTGATAATGATGGTTCACCCCGGTAAAAGGAACAAAGGGCATGGCATATCTAGTTGTTCGATATGTTGTGTCAAATGCAACAACATCACCAAAATTTTCATACACCATTAAACATCTAGGATCAACCCAAACAAGACATTTCAACCGTTGCTCTTCGTCAACTTGTGTCATAATAAAAAAATTTGACCCTGTTTCTTCATTAAACCTATATAACAAGTCTAACGCGGCATGAACATCACTATGTTCAAACCTTTTCTTTCTCTCATCTCGTATCACATTTCTAACATGTTGACTTCTGAATCCAACTTTATCATTACCTCCGTGAATATTACCAATGACATTCATTACTTGAAATTTACGAATTCCCGAACCATAAAGAGTTTTAATCAAACTCTTAGTGGCGGTATTCAGACGTTTTTCACGTTGCAACAAATTCATCTTGCTAGGAGTCACTACACCGTGATTGTGGTTTAACTCAAGAGTAGTTATCTCCCAAAGACTCACTTTCTTTCGATAAATTACATACATCCTGTAACGCCCTCCCGACCCGGGGTCAAGATCGGGTAGCGCACAACTAATATAAATCACAACCCTGGAAAGGTAAACATAAATATAACAGGGACCCCGTAACACTAAGGACCGAGCACAGGTTATAATATGAAACAAGTCAACAACTACTAATATGATTACAAACCATAATGTTATTAGAATAATTCCGATATGGAATTATGCTAATAACCAAATGTCTACAAAGTTTTACATACTAATTTAGTTTTTATCACTACCTTCCTCTTACACACTTTCTAGATCTCAAAACAAACTACTACCTGCCCCTGAGCTCCAGGGAACTGTCGGTTCACTCTCACTCCTCCTGCAGGCCTAACATGTGCCATCCTTGCACCTATCTGAAAGGTTAGAATAATAGAAAGCAAGAGTGAGCCAAAAATGCTCAGCCAGTGCAATAGAACATAACTTTAGATATCCACATAGGATCCAAGCAATAAGCAATTTATCAAAACAGTATAACACATGTATTATGCAAATCTCAAAGGAAGTTAAGAAACGATGCAGTTAAACCCTTAATAATAATTCATAACTTTAAAAGTAATCCAATATCATATAAATAACTTCTCAATTAATCATCAAAATAAATGAACTGGAATTCACTCGACGCTACGAGCTAAGCCGACGATCAATCGCTCATAGCTCGCCCACCAAACTGTGGTACACAGCAGGCTCATTACATATGGGGTTCCCCGGGCAAAAATCCGCCCTCTCAGACACTTATTGACATTGGCCAACAATTCTTATTCTTTCGACCGGCGCGCGGCCATGTGCATTTCCAATTCACGGGTTCAATACAAAACCCTAATTTTCCAAAACATATCTTTTACCCTTATCGGGTTCATAAATTCCCAATCTTTAGGGATTCCACAATTCAACTCAAGAATTCTATTTTTCTCATTTAACATGACCGTATAAATCTGATAATAACAAGGAATGAAGCAATACTTGTGAATTCACGAGATTATATAAACAGTTGTCAATTTAATTGAAACAACATCACTTGAACAATAAGTGAATAAATAACACTTGCCTGATTAGTGATAATAAATCCTGGTCAATCTCGTTCATCAAACACTTCTATAACATAAAAATCAATATCCAAGTCAACGACCTCGTAAACCTCATTTTCTAGTTATACTGACATATTTTTATTTTAATAAACATTTATAGTCATGTCAACCACAATCAAAACATTCAAATAGGTCATGGAATAGTTATTCATAATTATAATTCAATAATCAGGTTTTCCTCACAATTTATACAACATATATCATCGTTTAAATGAATTACATGCATCATATAAGTCACGTAATCGAAACAAAGATTTTTTTTAGAATATTATTCAACTCTTGTTTGAAAAGAAATAAGTCACAAAATATTTTTAGATCGAACATCGGATTATTTTTGACAATCTACAGATTTAAAAATAATTTAATCAATTAATATAAAATTAATTGACTAATTACAAACATTTAAACAATTATATTGAATAAATAAAAGTTAAGAAAATAATTAAATCTAATTTAAATTAAATAAATTTAATTAATAATGAATTTATAAAAATTAATTGATTAAAAATTAATCAATCATTTTAAATAAATTAATTATTAATAAAAAATAATTAAAATAATTAAATTTAATCCATTTTTGGAAATTCATACATATTTTAGAATTATAGAAATTTATTTGAATTATAAAAATCAATTTTATGAATTTAAAACAATTTTCAGAAATTTAAATCATTTTCTGAATCTAAAACTAAAATAAATAAATAAAATAAAATTTAAACCCAGAAACACTGTTCATAACAGAAACTAGGGCAGGAACGGATCAAACGGTAGTCCTACGAAGAACACCACCAGAAAGCTGAAGAACAGCTCGCCGGAATCTGGAAATTCCAGAATTCGGCCGGCTGTCCTCGCCGCCGGCGAGTTCTTCCGGCAACCCCAAAATGCTACAACCTTACCAAAAACGCGGGGTTACGATCCCTACTTTAACCCACAGCTAACCAACACCAAAAATTGGCACAAAACGAACCAAAATCAAATCGAAAACTCCCCGCCGGCGAGTTTATACCATTTTCCGGTCGACCAAAAACGAACACCAAATTCATAACTAATTATACGAATATATTCCACTTTCAACGATCTAATCAATGGTACAAACGTTATCAAGGTTCATTTAGCCAATCAAAATCCCGACCAAACTCCGGTCATGCATACTATTTTCCGATCTATTCGATTTATCAGCTCAAAATTAAATAAAAATCATAATTAGACTCTAAATCATACAACAAACACGATTAAGCTATCAAACGTCAAGAACAATCAATAATAAAGAACCCCCCAAATTAATTAATCTGAAATAAATATGAAAAATCAGAAAAATTCGAATCTTTACCCAAAGAGAAATCTGATGATGGATTCTGATAGAGGATGAAAAGAGCTTTGATTTGGTTACAAGAACTTTGAATTTGGAATCTGATAACACCTTCGTTTATGGATTTGATTTTCAAGAACACGAAGAACGAAATTAGGGTTTCGGGTAATTTAGGGATAATTATCGATAATTAATACTTTTATTATACGTAAAATAATTACGGTACGGCTATTTATATTTAACGAAAATTATACCTCAAATAACATTTTTGGTTCAATATTGATCCGTTGGATCATTTTTATTCGAATAAAGCGTACCGGTGACAAAACGATAATTATCAATAATTACAGATATTTACAAGAATATTTTAATACTATTTAGATGTACGAACCAAAATATCTTTGTAACGAGTGTTCGGGAATATATCCCGCTTTCACGAATAAAATATTGGTACGAACGATATACCAATTTCTCCAATAATTGCAAAATGAGCGGAATTCTTCGTTTCAATAATTACGATAAATTTAAGATAAAAATAATTTCACTCTGAAAAGAAAATTTTCAATAATCACATAATTCCACATATCATCTATAAGGCATGCACATATGATCATTTAAACAAAACATTTTTCATAATTAACACATAATGTACTTAAATTCACAAATAATACCCAGGAATTATATTAAATTCCTAAAAACATACATACGGTTTCTCGGTTCTTACACATCCTTACTTTGAAATCACTTTTAGGAAGAATTTCTCTACGTCGTTTAGTAGGATTACTACTTTCCCCAACATCAAATTTTACCGAAACTCTACAAACATAGAGACATGCATAAATTTCATTACTTTTGGTACGTCTTTGGGTAGATTGGATCTTAATGGCAAATCCATTTTTAAAGCATAAGCCCTAAAAAAATACATCATCACCCCCTATATCATCATCTTCATTTTCACCATTTAAATTATCATCATATTCCTCAACATCAACAAATTCCTCATCTTCATCAATATTAACAAACTCTTCATTTTTTTCAAAATTATCTACAAACTCATCATTATACACAAATTGAGGGGTTGTAGGCTCATCTAAATCTTCATTCATGCTTAAATCATCAAGATGTAAAGCATGCTCATTTTTTTCTTTTTTCTTTTTTCTTTCCTTTTTCATTTTTATATTTCGAACCAAACATACGAGCAAAAATTTTATCAGCCATAATAAAACAAACAACAAATTTACAGAGAAATGATACCTTGAATATGGTGGAAATCGACTCAAATTATTGCATAAATCGCCAGAACAGTAAGCTTATCAGTTGTGGTTTTTGTGTGGTTTACGTATGAGCAGCAAGTACACACGGCTGCTGGAGATAGGGGAACAGGGGACGTACCGCGGAAAGTTTCCGCGGTACGGGCGGAGGGACAAAAATGTAATTAGCCCGTACCGCAGAAAGTTTCCGCGGTACGATGCGATTTTTTTTTAAACCCCCAGCTGTTGGATGGTCGATCCAACGGCGTAAAAATCGTTTGCAAAAAAAAACGTCCCCAACAAACGATTGTTGTGGACCGGGCTCCTAAAATATAAACTAATCTATACTTTTTAAAAACATAACCCCCTCTTAAAGGTATGATATGTTATATATACCGCGGTATACACATATAATTATTAGTTTAATTAGTTTAATGTGTAATTAGTTTAATTCAAAATAAATATAATTATCATTATTAGATTAAATTAATTGTCAACAATAGCAAAGTTGTATACTAGAAATCTACCAACAACTTGGTGTTTGAACTGATATCGGGAGGATTGTTTGAACTGATATCGGGAGGGGTAAATATCATAGTTAAACAGTTAAAACATTATGTACTAAAAGTAAACTCAATCACAAATATTACATTGTTCTCGTACAATGGTTTGTTGCTACTAAAAAGTTTTAATACGAATAATGGTAAGTTGGTAACTGATAAACTTAAGAAATTTTTTACGCGAGACTAAATAATGAAATTTAAACATCATCCATTAACATTACCTATACACTAGACCCAAGAGCTCTTGCTTGAACACCCACCACGACACAAGAAGCATTTCTTTATTAGTAAAATAATAATTATTTTAATAAGAATAATTAATTTCTATTTTCAAATTTGTAAAAAATTGCGTAATAAAAAATTTATGATACAATTAATAAAAAAATGATTAAAACAATTAATATATAATTGCATAATAATACAATTAATATATACGCTATATTTATAAATATTACCTTTTATAATATAAGTTATACAATAACTCTGTATTAATGTAATTACTATCTCTCTTACTATTACGGATGTGTATTTCATCCGCTCGATCTCGATATGTTCCCCACCTCAAACGGGTCGGAAATTTGGGGAATTGTTTGGGTTCGAGCGGGAATGACCAAATATATAGAAATAATTTGGAAACTTCTTTTCATTGAAACACAATAGTACTAAAACTCTTAATGATCATTCGAAGTTATGGGCTAAGTTTTGGAGGCTGAAAGTTCCGCCAAAAACAAAGGATACGGTATGGAGGGCGGGAACGAGCTGCTTACCCACGAAGCTTAATCTTCAGAGAAAACAGGTCCCTGTAAATTCTATCTGTCCTCTCTGTAATATCTATAATGAGACTATTTGGCATTGTATGGTAACATGTGAATTCTCGTGGAGCTGCTGGGAGGTTTCAGGGATACAGGTGCCAGGAAGGGAGGGCACATCATTCTGTCAATGGCTGGAGGAGGCGTTGGACAGATTGAATGAGAAGAAAGCAGCAAGAGTAGTAATGGTTTGCTGGAGTATCTGGAGAGCGAGGAATGAGGTAGTCTGGAATCGTAGGTGGAGAAGTGCCGAGGAAGTTGTATCTTTTGCAATGTTAACTCTTAATAATTACTTGGCTGCTCAAGATGTGGGGAGTATTCCTTCTCTTAATCCTCTTCAAGAGGGGGATGAAGCGGAGCAGTGGGCAAAACCTGTTAGAAACACAATTAAGATTAATGTTGATGCGGCAATTTTTGAGGCAGAGAAACACTTTGGATTTGCTTGTGTGATTCGAGATGATGAGGGGCTGCTTATGGAGACTGTTGTAAAGTATGTGCCTGGGGTGGTTACTCCGGCTTTGGCTGAGGTCATTGGGATTAAGGAGGCGCTCAGCTGGGTTAAGCGTCATCAGTGCAATGGAGTGGAGATAGAATCTGATAGTCTGGTTTCTATTCAGGCTATTCGCGATTCGACAATCATGCATTCAATTTTCGGGTTGGTTGTTCAGGAGTGCAAACAGTTGTATGATTCTTTAAGTAATGTATGCTTACACTTTGTAAAACGCCCTGCAAATGGAGTAGCCCATGCTCTAGCTAGGCAAGCTCGTCTTTATGCTGGACGTAGCTTTCGGGAGGGGAATGCCCCAACTGATATTTCTGAGGTCCTGATGGATGATTTGATCGTTTAATGAAATATTTTTACTTCAAAAAAAAAAAAACTCAGGTTCGATTTGTCGTTGCTACTACATAATTATACAAGTTATTTAATTATTAAATTTAACTTCTTTGATTTCAACAGAATTCGATTATCATAACTATTTAATTAAATAGTCTTTATTTATTATAGACTATTATTTAAATTTCACATTGAATTCTACAAATCAACATATTTAAATTAAAATTTATTAATTATTTTTATACTCAATATTCAAATTTTATTTTAATAATTTAATTTTTATTCTCGATTCGTGCTTCGCACGGGTTATAGGCTAGTATTTATAATTAGATTGTACCATATTCATCTTATTTATTCATGAGAAATTAGTTGTATTAAATATTTAGGCCCCGTTTGGTATTGTTATTGCAGACAACAACAACAATTTTTTTTTTGAAATGCAGCAAAACTAGTGTTTGATAAATTTTTTTTCTTTTTCTTTTCCGAAAAGCGTATTTGATTAAAAAGCTGCTTTTAAAGAAAGTAGGTTTTCCATGCTTTTGAAAAAAATCTGATTTTCAACGGGAAGCATCTACTAGTTTCAACATCAAAACTCATAAAAACATTATTATTTTTATATTATATCCCAAAATATGCACATATCAAAAATATTAACAAATAGTTATTTAATTTTCATAACAGCATTTATTTTAACAGCACTATCAAAAATATTAACAAACAATTATCTAATTTTCATAACCGCACTTATTTTAACCGCACTTTTTCAAGTATGCAACAATTTTTGGGATTTTTTCAAACAGAGCCTTAAACAGAAACAACATTAGAAGCGGTAAATACTTAGCTATAGGGTACGTGGTTAACATGTACCATTATATATATCAAAAATTTTGCCTTGAAATTTTATAGGGAAATTGCTAAAAATATGAATTGTTTAATTTAATCTTCGAAAATACGAATATTGTACATTTATATCTTTTTATTTAGTTTCATTTTAAAATTACGATCTTTATCATTTTCTCATCCTTTCTTTTAACCTTATCTTCTTCATCTCTATCTATAGCACTTGCTACTCTCTTTTTTTCCCACTTTGCTCAACCCATTCTGTTATTCCTCGATTTGCTCAGTCCACTGTTGTCGCCAAATTTCTTCAGCATCTTATTTAATTTTTCGATTCGTGTCGATATATTAGTATATGTGTGTGTGGTCTATGAACATGCCAATCTTTGTTCGATTTTGATGAATCGTTTGCCAGATTTTAAAAGTAATATTAATCTCTAGTAGAGAAATCAATTGTAATTATATTTTGGTAAATTTTGTTGATTTTGTGAAAGATTAATTTAGTTGGGTTGAAATTATGATTTGATAAATCTTGTTATGTGAAATAAATGAAACCTTTGATTTGAGTTACAAATTAGTAGTTGCATTTTATATAATTATTTTTTTAACACTTTCTCTTAGTCAAAAATTCAGTTATATATAAGTCAAAAGGTATATTACGCACACTTATTTTTGAAGTAATAATTTATCTTCGTATTCATAATAAATTGTTAGAATATTATGATGGTAGGGAGTTCAACCAGCTACATTCTTGCTAACATCTCATTAAAAATTTTAAGGTGTAAGCGGAAGAAAACAAACTGATTCTTATATTATTCTCTAAGAGCATCTCCACTGGTGTTATGTATATTCATGATGTAAAATAGTGGTTTTGTAAAATTTGTTGAACCTGTAACACAAACTAATCCAATGATGTTAGGTAAAATGATTGGCCATATACTAGAAATACATGCAAATAATGATGTCATGATGATGTGTTCACTTTAGAGCTTTTGTAAAAAAAAATTGGATATTGGCTATATATGGCCAACTAGTAACAAATTATCTAAATTTTTAGACAAGGGGAGAGATGGTTGGAGATGAGAAAAATAAAAAATTTAGTGTTAGGCCGAATACACAATATATAATCAATATATGTATGAGAATAACAATCAAGAACTCTGTTTATGAACAATAAACTGAATTATATTAAATAACTCTTCTCTCAGTGATGTAAATTATCACAGAGAGCTGCTAGGTTACAAGAATAATGTATTCAGTATTCGCATCCCTTTTAGGGTTAACCTATCTGTGTTTATATAGTACATAGCTACATAATCAATCTCTAATTGGTATTCCTATAAATTAGCTATATAATTTATATCAATTTAGGATTGCTTCTGTCTTCTGTCCCGTTTCTTTAGCTATCTCAATATATCTTGCTTCTTTCCATCTTCAAGATATATTTCTTCTAGAATCTTCAATGTCAGCACCGACAGCTAAATAAACTCTCATCACGTCAGACTTTATCAAACTCTGACTGGATTCTAGCATAAACTCTGATGAGTACATGTTGCTTAAACACTGATAAATAATCATCAGCAATTATATCTAACAATCTCCCCCAACTTGTGCATAACAAAAATGTACAAGTTAAAAGATAATTGATGATGTCAAAACATACAACAAATGTAGTGTTTATAACATAACAGAGTTTAACTTTTACTTAGAACAGAAAACTTTAAAAACTTACAGTCAGCCTTTACTTTATTTCTTCAATGTCAGGCACTGTTCTGAGATAATCAATGAGTAGTCTTCTTTCAGCCTTTTCTAGCTCATCTACCATGATTTTCTTCAATTCCTTTAATTCTGGATCACTCTCTCCAGTCTGGTAGATAGCAGCTCTCAGAGAATAGATGTTATTCCTCCTCATCTCATTCCCTAGCCTGATAAAATAAGACTTGTCTGACTCCAAGTTAAATTCCAACACTTTAATTCCAAGTGCTGTATTGAATTTAGCACTGTTCCTTTTCATCTCTACAAGCTTTCCATGAGCATCTCTGTACTTAGGAACATAAGCACTTGAAATTCTGGCTCCACGCAAGACTTTAGACTTCATCATTCTCTCTCTTAAAACTTGAGCAGCATTGTGAGTACTTTGATTTTTCACTCTTAGCAGATATAAAACATACTCCAGCTCTTCCCATAGTTTTAGATGAATATCAGCTTCTCCAACTCTATAAACTCTTCCATCAGCCATAAAATATAACAGAAACTCCTTTTTGATTCCTCTGTGATAGATCATCTAAACAGACTCTAACTTATCAAGACTTTCTTGAGTTACCCCAACACCAGGTTCTGCCAGTGATGTATGATCTAAAGGACTGTTATTCACTCTTTTCTCTTTATGTGAACCCAAACCAGATCTATCATAAGATTCTTTTCCCATTACAGTTCTGCTTTGTAAAATGTTCACATTTCCTGGCTTCAGAGTTTCATCTTTAGATGATCTTCGAAAAGTACCTTGAAGTTGTGAAGATATTAATTGAGTTTGTACAACTTGAGAAGTGTCAGAGGTTGTCACAACTTTAACAGAATCATCAACTTGAGCAACGTCAGTGGTTGATTTATTAGATCTTGATTCAACATGAGCCATGTCAGAGGTTGAATAAGCTTTCTTTGATAACTCAGGCTCTTCAATCAATTTGCCTTTTCCTTTGTCAGTGTTTGCTCCAGCAGGCCTCCTTGAGTATTGTAAACTCTGTTGAGAGTTCACATTCTCTTTAATAATAATTCCTTTTTCCTTTCTCCTAGGAGCCTTGGCAGCTTTTTGCTTGTAAGTTCCAGCTTCAACTTTCTTTTTATGCTCTTCAGCAAGAATCTGCAATTCAGCATCAATGTCTTCAACTGTGGCTTCACCACCATGTTCTTCCAAAAAGAGTTTAGCAGCAAGCTCTTCATCAGTAATTGGATTAGCTGAAATAGCTAGATTTTTAAGTCTTGAAGAAGATTGAACACCAGAATTTACTCTTTCAGAGTTTGTCAGCTTAGCAGAGTTTGACCTAAGTCTCCCTTGTTCTTGAGAATTCTTTGACCTAAACTCTGAATCCTTGCTTCCACCATCAGTTGCATCATCCCTCCGTCTCAGAGTTTGAGTCCTTTTGCATTTGTCTTTAGGAACTCTCTCCCCCTTTTTGACATCATCAGGTAGTAGCACTGATGTCAGCAATTCCAAAGAAGTAGCAATTGAATCAATCTTTGCAGACATCTCATCTTGATTGCTCTCAACTTTGTTTAGCCTCTGCTTGATTTCCACTTTATCCTTGATCATAGAAGAATATTGAGCTCTATCATTCTTCAAAGACAAATCTTTAGCAACAATATCATTCCTCAGGCCTATCACAGCTTTGTGAGTCTCATCAAAGTGATTGGTAAGAGACTTCACTTGCACTATTGTAGCCTTTAAGTGACTAAGAAGCTATGGATTTGAAATTTCTTTAGCAGATTTATCAACAAAATCAGCAGTCCTTTGTTTAGAGAAAATACAATCTGCTCCTGACCAGTTTGCATAATACATTTCTCGAAAATGAGCTTCAGTGGCAGTTTGATTTTCCTTGACAGTCTCAGCAGTAGGGTCCCTTAGAAAAGGTATGGATTCATCAGAGTCTGCACGATCAGAATTTACAGAAGTGTGATCATGACCATCAGAAACAACCCTGTCTTCAACAACATTTTCTACTAAGGGCTCTGCAGCTTCTTTAACTACATTCTTTGCAGTAACTTCAACATTTGACTGTGCAGCTTCATCAAGAACTTTCTCTGTTACAGCTTCATTCTTCTCAGCAACTTCTTCTTCTGCTAGAACAACTTCTTCTACAACAATCTTCTTCTCAACATTTTCAACAATCTTCTCAGAAGACACAGATTTTGCTTCCTGATCAACTTCATCACCAACTTCAAGAACTTGATTGGTGACAGAGAGAATCTCTGTATGAGTTGCCATAGACTCTTCTATTACCAGAGTGGCTTGATCAGCTGCCACATCCTCAGTGTCACAAACACTAATTGCAGGATGTGCTTCAATATCCATGTCCAAAGAATCAACAAAATAATCAGCATTTGCAGCTTCATTATCAGCTTCAAAATGGACATCAGCATTTGCTCTGTCCTCTGTGGGCACAGTAGCTTCAACATCTACAGCATCATCCTGAATTACAACATCAGGATCTACATTCAGTTCAGCTTCAGGAACATCTACAGGAACAGCTTCAGGATCAGCTTCAGGAACAGCTTCATCTAACTCATCAAACAGATAGTCAGCTACCAGTCTTCTTCTTCTATGATGTAAAGTTTCAAAATCTTCTACATCATCAGACCTTGGTCTCTTTGCTCTACTCTTCTTAGATGTACCAACAGACTTTGGCACGGAAGATTTTGATACTCCAACTTCAGTAGCTGGCTTAACAATCTTTGCAGGTTTGAAAGCTCTGTGTTTAATTCTACCACCAGTACGAATTGGTTGGGTTGGAGAAACTTCAATATTTACTGGTTCTTGTTGTTGTTCTACTTGGATAGAATCATCCAAAAACTGTTGCACTAATGCATGCAGTAAAAGATCACCTACATTACCCTTCTTTACATCCTTGTTTATAAGATCAGAGAATATACGTTTGTGCAATTTAAAACATGGAATCACATCTGCATCAATAATTTCTACCCCACTAACACAGGCAGAAAATAAAAGCTGACAGAATCTAGCAAAGTAAACTACTCCCCTATTCTCAGTCATCTTTTCACCCAAATTAATAAGAACTAGTCTACCAAAATCAAAATGAGTACCATAAAGAAGAGAATACCCAATTTGTAGACTATCAGTAGGTATGGCATCCCAGTTTGTGCACTTCTTCCCGAACGTTCTAGTTATGCAGTCGAAGAAAAAGCTCCACTCTTTCCTCAAGAACGGTCGCTTCAAATTACCTGTCCTTGCCAAAGACCCAGAGTAACCTATCTCCCTCATCATCCTTTGAAGCTCAGCATCACCAACAGAAATAGTGTATGCATTAAAGTCTTCAAACCCAAGAGCATCACGAACTGTGGTCGGAGTGACCACATACTCTTGTTCACCAAACTCAAAGATAATAGAAGGAGTTCCAGCCTCTCCTCCATCATCATAAACACCAGTTTCCCAGAATGCTTTGATTTGAAGTCCAGACAGCCTTACTGGTTCCACAAGCGCTTGCCCAATATTTGATTGAGAAAGAAAATTCTGAAACAAGTGAAACACCTCCGGTGCGTTCACAGTAGATAAGGGTGCTGCATAGTTTTTAGGAACAAAATCGAGACCAAAAGACTGAAACATGGTTGTTGCCATTAGAATATTCCACAGAAATCAGAGTTTATGCTTCGAGAAAGTGTTCGAAAAAGTGATGCAGAAAAGTGTTTGTTAAAATGTGTAAGTGAAACTGTGTTGTGAATAGAGTAAGTCTGTAAAAGATTTGAACGTTGTGTGTATAATGATTAAATATGAATTAAAACTGAAGAGTTTTAATCATTAAAACACACAGCAGGCTTACTCGAATAATGTGTGAGTGGGACAGTTGGCACATACATATTAACTGACAGCAGTAAGTCGTGATTGTTTCCAACACGCATGCGCAGTAAAAGGCACTAATTTCTGCTATTTTCTAGACACCTTTCTTCATTTTCAAAAACTCAAACAAACCGTTTCAATCATACTCTCTATTTTCCAAAAATAATGTTCCTCAAAAATTATGAAATGTCTGAAACACCCTTATTTATTTTAATCATTAGAGATTAAAAATAAATTACCTCGGCGTAGAGTACACAGTTCATCAATTTTTATCAATTCTCCTCCTTCATTAATAATCTCTTTTCTCTAAGTGCACAGTTGTGAGAAATTGTGTGTAAATAGCAGAGTTTACTGAATATAAATATTTAGATCATCTCAAAGTGCATAAAATCCACAAAATAAATCAGTAAAAATTGGTTGCCCAAACTCTCATTTATAAACAAAATCTGATATTGTCTAAACTCTGTACGTATAAATTTATTATTTTCACCCCCTTCGATTTTTGATTTTTTTTTTATTATTATTATTCCAGTAATCAGTGGTTGGCACTAGTCACCAAAAATCAAAACTTTTAGCCCTTATTTCATACAATAAGTTCATGGGTCTTCCTAGGCACAACTTGATCTCAAAGGAATTTGTGCATATTTTTGCATCTTTTGATTTGAGGGTGAAATATGAGCAACTAATTATCAGAGTTTAGACTTTCATCAGTTAATACAATTAATTTATGAGAGAAAGTGCAAACAGCTAATACAGACTCAGTGTATATGATCAATAAACTAAGAGATGCTATAAATATAGAAACAGTATCATGCTGTGTAAAATTTCTGCACACATTTGAGATCAGAATTTATATCACTCAGAAGGATTCATGATTACTTACTGAGAATCATGCTTCATACAATTTTCTTCATCGGTCTATATGTTTCAGACAAAATCACAATCAGAGTTTAACATCAGAGTTTAGCATAAGAGTATAACTGACAGAGTATGACTGACAGAGTTTAACATTATGATAGAGTATGACTTCAGAATTTTGACAAACTAGTATGAATGACAGTTAACATATGCAAAGAATCATGAGCAACAAATCACAGAATGAGAAATTTTGAGTCTAACCAATATCTCTAGTCAAAACCAGAGATCATTCCAAGTTCATTTACCAGTCTTGTAAAGGTAGCTTCACTCAAAGGCTTGGTGAAGATATCTGCAAGCTGTTGTTCTGTAGACACAAAATGAAGCTCAATATCTCCTTCCTCCACATGTTCCCTGATAAAATGATACCTTATGCTGATGTGCTTGGTCATGGAATGCTGTACTGGATTACCTGTCATAGCAATAGCACTCTGATTATCACAGAAAATAGGTATTTTAGAGTACCTTAATCCATAATCCAGCAATTGATTCTTCATCCACAAAATCTGTGCACAACAGCTACCAGCAGCAATATACTCTGCTTCTGCTGTGGATGTGGAAATTGACTTTTGTTTCTTGCTGTACCAAGAAACTAATTTGTCACCTAAAAATTGACAGCTTCCACTTGTACTTTTTCTGTCTATCTTACAGCCTGCAAAATCTGCATCAGAGTAACCAATTAATTTAAACTCTGATTCTCTAGGATACCACAAACCAAGAGTTATGGTTCCTTTGAGATATTTGAAAATTCTCTTCACAGCTGTTAGATGAGGCTCTCTAGGATCTGCTTGAAATCTTGCACAAAGACATGTTGCATACATGATGTCTGGTCTAGTTGCAGTGAGATAAAGAAGAGACCCTATCATCCCTCTATAGTTTATCATATCTACTGAGGCTCCTGTGTCTTTGTCTAGCTTTGTTGCAGTAGCCATAGGAGTTGTTGCAGATGAACTATCAAGCATACCAAATTTCTTGAGAAGATTTCTGGTATATTTTGCTTGATTGATAAAAATCCCATCATCTGTTTGCTTTACTTGTAAGCCTAGAAAATAACTAAGCTCTCCCATCATGCTCATTTGGTATCTTGACTGCATAAGCTTTGCAAACTTCTTACAGAGTTTGTCATTTGTAGACCCAAAAATTATATCATCCACATAGATTTGAACTAACAGCAGATCATTACCAGTATTGAAATAGAACAAGGTTTTATCAATTGTACCTCTAGTGAACCCACTTTCTAAAAGAAATTGAGCCAGAGTTTCATACCATGCTCTAGGTGCTTGCTTTAGTCCATAAAGAGCTTTGTCAAGCCTGTAGACATAATCTGGATGTTTGGGATCCACAAATCCAGGTGGTTGTTCAACAAACACTTCTTCTTCAAGTTTCCCATTGAGAAAAGCACTTTTTACATCCATCTGAAAGACTTTAAACTTCTTGTGAGCAGCATATGCTAGAAAAATCCGTATGGCCTCCAATCTTGCAACCGGAGCAAAGGTTTCATCATAGTCAACTCCTTCCTGCTGTGAATAGCCTTTTGCCACAAGTCTAGCTTTATTCCTTGTAATCACTCCATCACTGTCTGTTTTGTTTCTGAAAACCCACTTTGTACCAACAATAGATCTGTTTTTAGGTCTTGGTACAAGAGTCCATACATCATTCCTTTCAAATTCATTTAACTCTTCCTGCATAGCTGTTATCCAGTTTGCATCTTGAAGAGCTTCTTCCACTTTCTTGGGCTCAGTTTGAGACAAGAATGCATGAAACAGACATTCATTAGTTGTAGCACTTCTAGTTCTCACACTAGCTTCTGGATCTCCAATTATCAAGTCAGGTGTGTGAGCTTGTGTCCACCTTCTTGCTGTAGGTAATTGGCTTCTATTTTCATTAGATCCTCCCCCTTGATCCATGTTTTCCTGATCTTCTTCTTGACCATTTGCATTCTCTGAGGCTCCCCCTGAATGGAACTGCTCAGAGTTTGGATTTTCAGCGTATGACTCAGAGGTTGGGATAGATTCTTCAGCTGACTCATTTTCAGAATTTGAGTCATCATTTTGAGATGTTGCTGAAGTATCTTCACGCTCCCCCTCAACTGGTTCTCTATTTTGTTCTGTCAGAGAAACTCCCTCAGTGTTTACCAGTAGAGGTTCAGAGTATGCTTCATCAGAGTTTGTTGGATTTGCTTCATCTGAGTTTACATCATCAGAGTTTAGATCTACATTTTCAAAGCGAAGTTGATCATGATATTCTTCATCTTCTATTCCAGTTATTTTCTTGTCATCAAATGACACATGTATTGATTCCATGATCACTTTAGTTCTCAAATTGTAGACTCTGAATGCTTTAGTTGACAGCGGGTATCCAACAAAAATTCCTTCATCAACTTTTAAGTCAAACTTGGTCAACTGTTCAGGATGAGTTTTCAGCACAAAGCATTTGCATCCAAAAATATGAAAATATTTCAAATTTGGCTTCTTTTCTTTCACCATCTCATATGGTGTTTTCCCATGCCTGTTGATCAGTGTTGCATTTTGAGTAAAACAAGCAGTTTGAACAGCTTCTGCCCAGAAATAAGTTGGCAATTTTGCTTCTTCAAGCATTGTTCTGGCAGCTTCGATTAAGGTTCTGTTCTTTCTTTCAACTACACCATTTTGCTGTGGAGTCCCTGGTGCAGAAAATTCTTGCTTCACTCCTCTTTCTTTACAAAATTCTTCCATTATTGCATTTCTGAATTCAGTACCATTATCACTCCTGATAATTTTCACTTTATACTGTGATCATTTGTCCAGTAGCTTTACATGATCCATCAGAGTTAAAGCAGTTTCATCCTTCTTTGCTAAGAAATACACCCAAGTGTACCTAGTGTACTCATCAACAATGACAAGAGCATATTTCTTTCTGCCAAGAGACATTATATTGACTGGACCAAATAGATCAACATGAAGAAGATGATAAGGATCCACAACTGAAGATTCAGACTTACTCTTGAAGGATGACTTCCTTTGCTTGGCCTTTTGACAAGAATCACACAGACCATCTAAGCTGAGTATTGACTTTGGAAGTCCCCTTACAAGATCTTTTCGAATTAGCTCATTGATGTTGTTCAAGTTTAGGTGAGAGAGCTTCTTATGCCATTTCCAACTCTCTTCATTTGACATTTTTGCAGACAGACACACAGCTTTTCCTTCAGAGTTTGTTACCAAACTTGCTTCATAGATATTGTTACGTCTGTGTCCAACTAGAACAACTTTCCCTGTAGATTTAGAAACAACCTCACAGTATTCAGGTTGAAAATCTACATGATATCCTCTGTCACAGATTTGACTCACAGATAGCAGATCATGCTTGAGTCCTGGGACAAGAGCTACATTTGTGATGATGACACTTCCAAGATTGATATTGCCATATCCCATAGTACGTCCTATGTTGCCATCTCCATAGGAAACTTTTGGGCCAGCCTTCTCCTCATAGTCTGATAGCAGGCCTTATTTCCAGTCATGTGTCCTGAACATCCATTGTCCAAGATGAGGGTACTTTCCCTTATGCCCTGCAATCACAAACAATTACAAAGAGTTAGATTTAAGGATCCAGACTTTCTTGGATCCTTTGGCTTTCTTAACATAGTTAGCTTTTGCAGCGGAAAAACTTTCAACAGAGTTTGAGCTAACTGTGTCAGACTTTACACTTGCAGAGTTTGCTCTCACCCATTTCAAGTTGGGTTTTAACTCATAATAGTTGTGATAAATGGCATGATAGCTCTTACAAGTATAAATGGAATGCCAAGTGCTCCCACAGTGTGTGCATAAAGTCTGTGGTCTAACCCTAACAAAATCATTCTTCACTCCAGACTTGGAGGGTAAAGAATTAATATCTTTGTTTTTCGTGCAGAAACTTGCCAGATGGTTAGTACTACCACAACTATGACAAGTCTTTCTAGGAGCATCAAAATTAGGCAGATAATCATTTCTTTTATTAATGCCTACTTTTCCATTCCTATTCTTCCTGGACACTTTCTGTTTTTCAACAGACTTTACCTCTTTGAGCTTATACTTGAATTGTTTCTCTGTCATTAAACCAACATTCACCTGTTTAACACAAGTTTTTACTGATTCTTTAACAGCTTCTGTTTCAAGTACAGAGGTTTGCTTACTTGATTCAGAGACAAATTTCACAGGTTTAAGTTGTGGTTTAACTTTAACTTTATCTTTAAACCTAAGTTCATCTTTTTCACAGTAACCTAACCCAGCTGTATCTGTTTGAAAAACTTGATGTGTGTCTTTTCCAGAATTAGTCCAGGTTTTAATTACCTTCCTCTCTTTTTCCAAATCAGATTCTAGTTGTCTAAATCTCTTTAACAACTCTTGCTCAACATAAACATCATCATCTCTTTCCTTTTGAACTTGTTGTGTGTTAACAAGCTCTTCTTCAAGAAATTTATTTCTATCTTTAAGCTTAAGATTCTCAGTTTTAATTCTATCATTTTCTAAAGTCTGATCTCTATAACTAACATGTATGCTTTTAAGATAAATTCTCAATTCAGATATATTATCAATATCATAAGCATAAGTTGTTAGGGGTACCTTATTCTCAGATGTCTCAGATTTATCTTCAACAGTTGCCATAAGAGCATAGCTGACATCTTCATCAGAGTCTGAAGTGTCTGCCTAGTCTTTTCCTTTAGTGATGAGTGTTTTCTCAGATTTTCCTTTCTTGCACTCTGGAGCATAATGACCCATCTCTTTACACTTGTAGCACTGGATCTCAGACTTGTCTTTCTTTCCATACTTGGTATCCCTTCCTTCAGACTTTCTGAAACTCTTTCTTTCAGAGTTTAAATCTTTCCTCGAGAATCTTTTTCCCTTCTTGAAGTTCTTAAAACCCATCTTCTTGAAGGTTTTCACCATCAAAGTAGCCATTTGCATCAGTTGTTCTTCATCATCCTCAGATTCAGAAGAAGCATCAGAGTTTGAATCACCATCAGAGTTTGATGACTCACTTTCAGAGTTTATGACCAAAGCTTTTCCCTTAGCTTTCTTCTTTGATGTTTCTTTCTTCATGATTTTTTCTTCAACTTTGAGAGCTACAGATTTTGTCTTCTTTCCAGACCTTTTGTTTCTTTGTTCTATCTCAAGTTCATGAGTTTTAAGCAACCCATAAATTTCATCAAGATCTGTTTCTGCAAGATCATAATTATCTCTTATTGGTGTTGCCTTTAAATCCCATTTTCAGGTAGAGATAGTAGAAACTTGAGATTTGACTCTTCAAGATCATATTCTTTATCAACAAGAGACAAATCATTCAACAATTTACAGAATCTGTCATATGTATCTGTCAAAGTTTCATCAGTTCTAGAGTCAAAGTGTTCATATTCCTGTGTTAAAATAGTCTTCTTGTTCTTCTTTATAGCACTTGTTCCTTGACACCTGACTTCTAATGCATCCCAGATTTCTTTGGCAGTCTTGTAACCAATAACTCTGTTAGACATGACATTATCTAAGGCACTATGAAGAAGATGTCTAACTTTTGCATCCTTCGCAATTGATGAGATGTCCTCAGGAGTCATATCTTTCTTTTCCTTCGGAACAGTCTTTTGTTCTTGACCAGCAACTACAGGAGACAGTTTAGTTGGCATATGAGGACCATCATAGATTCTATCAAGGTATTCTGGATCTGTGGCTTCTAGAAACATGGTCATCTTAACCTTCCATATTGGATATTCCACTGGTTTGAGCATTGGAACCCTGATTGATTCATATCGACTTACAGAAGCAGATTGAACCTTTTGAGCAATAGAACCTTCCTGAGAGTTTTCAGTCATGATTATACTTGTGTTTTAGATCAATAAACTGTATATATTAAACAGCCTTGGCTCTGATACCAATTGTTAGGCCGAATACACAATATATAATCAATATATGTATGAGAATAACAATCAAGAACTCTGTTTATGAACAATAAACTGAATTATATTAAATAACTCTTCTCTCAGTGATGTAAATTATCACAGAGAGCTGCTAGGTTACAAGAATAATGTATTCAGTATTCGCATCCCTTTTAGGGTTAACCTATCTGTGTTTATATAGTACACAGCTACATAATCAATCTCTAATTGATATTCCTATAAATTAGCTATACAATTTATATCAATTTAGGATTGCTTCTGTCTTCTGTCCCGTTTCTTTAGCTATCTCAATATATCTTGCTTCTTTCCATCTTCAAGATATATTTCTTCTAGAATCTTCAATGTCAGCACCGACAGCTAAATAAACTCTCATCCCGTCAGACTTTATCAAACTCTGACTGGCTTCTAGCATAAACTCTGATGAGTACCTGTTGCTTAAACACTGATAAATAATCATCAGCAATTATATCTAACATTTAGGTAAAATCAATGTCACATCATTATTTTAGTTAAGGGGAGTGTAGCATTGGAGATGCTCTAACAAAATTCAGTTGATCATGGTATGTTATAAATGTCACAAATGCAACCTTAATGTATTCGAAAAATATTATTACAATCTGAATTAAAAAGTTAATAAACTTTTGAATCAAGAACATGATCTTCATCGACATTAGGGTCCATGTAACGTGCATTCATGGCTTCGATGCTTCGCTAAATCTTTCCCAAAGAGCCAACCATATCATTTTGAGCCAACCATACTGTTTTTTGAACAATGGTAGGAATCCCAAGTGCTGAATATCGCATTTTCTTTGGTGGAGTGTATATGTAGGGACTTTTCATTTTTAAGATACATGTCCAATTACGAATATTTTTTGGAATAAAACTCTAACATTTCTCATTGTTTTTTGTGACAAGCTTCAAAACTATACATATTGTACCAAAAGAAAGAAAGTTCACAAAATCTTTTCCAGCTTCTCCGAGAATAACTCTATTTTAGTTTCTGTCTACAAGGAGCTTCAGGTTGAAATTTCATGATTTAGCTTCTCCCGTTGATTCTAGCTTAACAATATGTAAAGAAGTTCTTAATAATTACGATGGGTTCTTGATAACTCTATTGTGAACTGAGCACAAATATGGGAACTGAGAAGCCGGGAAATAATGAGAGACTATAGTATTTTCAAAAAATGAGAGACTATATTTTTCAGACATTATCGTTTACTATGTTAGATTATTTTATTAATAATCACAATATATGGGCTTACAAATTAAATACAGTTATATTTAATGTTTATTCTATATTTGGACTAATTAAGTGGTCTAAAATAAAGGGTCCAATAACATCTTATTCGGTATGGGCTTTGTAATGTGTAATACTCAATAGTAAGTCTGATTAGGGTTAATGGGGTATAATTAGACGACTATATAAAAAACATAATAGGGTTTTGGTCCCCAAGTCTATTCACAACCTCTACTCCTCTATTCCTATCAAGTTGAGCGAGATACGGTAGAGGCGAATTAAGTCTGTGGAAGATCAAGTCCCATAATCCGTATTCATATCTACCGTCATGAAATCAGGTACGCTTTTGCGCTAGAGTTTATTACGTAACCTTGATAATATTGCATTAGATGATCCTAAATTATTTATTTAGATCTAACAAGTGGTATCCGAGCCTATCTTATGTCGAGTTATTAAGATTGATCATATTTTTTTATATGATTGTTTTTCGTGGTTAATTAAATACAGTAATACCTCTTGTGGTTTTATTTTTCATCGAGTTTAGAATCAGTTAATTAGACAACTTCTCTTCTGAATCAAGGTTCTCAATTCGTGCATCATATTTACAGTTATTTTTCGGGCATATGCGTATACATATGTATTACTGGTGTACGGTTTTTTATGTGAAATCAGTATTGTTATGCATGATGTATGCTGTAATTGTTATGGTTATGTTTGGTTGTTAGATTATGTTAATTTTTTATTAATTTTTTTCTACGACCATGTGGCAATAAAGTGGGTGTCTAATTTTCTTATTAATACATGAAAATTACACATAAGAGCTCCACCTAAATTAGTATCTATGCTATACGATATACATGATATGGCCACTGATGCGGAAAATATTTTTTTTATTAAAGTCATGTGTTGCTTTCATGTGAACTAGTATAATGCATATTCGATCATATCAAGTCAGTGATCTGAGAGTTTTTTTTCTTGTCGCTGTCATGTTTTTTTTTACCGTGATGCAAATTTTCCGTCTGATTAAGTTTTTTTATTAAAATTATGTCCATATAATATGATTTTTTAAGCTGTAGAAATATTAAAATTTTAGGTGATTTGTTTTAATATTTTGGGCATCATATTTTTTTGAGATATTTATTTATCTTGTCCTTTTAATTCGTGAATAAGTGAGTTGAAGCAAAATATTGCCAAAGTGATATTTAGTGTAGATTTATTTATATTTTGAAATAATAGGATGTGTTTGTTTGTTATTTATGCGTTAAAATAATCGACCCAAAGGAAGGTTATTTAATGGCCAAATAATGAATATGCGTGCGGGAATAAATATGTAATAATTATCAATTTTTCATGTGAGTAATTAACCGGTCCAAAGGAAGGTTTGTTGCTTGACCGAATTTATTATTAATATTTGATTTCTGCGTGGAGAGTACCACTTGCAAGTTAATATTTTTGTCCAAAGACTAAATGTTAATGTTGTGTTAGGTATCTTGTTTTTTAAATGGGCCCACACACTATAGTTTTTACATTCATGTTTTATTTTTAGGCATGCTTTTATGTATGAATTTGACATGATTTTTTTTTTGCGAGCTTATATTTTTTTTGTTCCAAATTACTAGTTAATGCATCTACTGCTACTATAACTGCCAACATGAACTCCATTTCCGTCCTTAACGGAACAAACTTTAAGAGCTGGAAAGAGAACGTTCTGTTAGTTCTCGGCTGCATGGATTTAGACTATGCTATAAGGAAAGAACAACCTGCTTCTCTTACGGATGAAAGTTCTGCTACTGATAAATTGAACTTTGAGAAGTGGGAACGTTCTAATCGCTTAAGTCTAATGATGATAAAGCGCAGCATTCCTGAAGCATTCAGGGGCGGTATGTCTGATGACTCCGATGAGGTATCTGTAAAGAATTTCCTTGATGAGCTTGAAAAACGTTTTGCAAAAAACGAAAAGGCTGAGACAAGTAAGCTTTTAGCTGATCTTGTTCAGACGAGGTATAAAGCTAAAGGAAATATTCGGGAGTACATTATGGAGATGTCTAACATCGCTTCAAAACTTAAGGCATTAAAGCTTGACTTGTCTGATGACTTGCTTGTGCATTTGGCACTTATCTCTCTTCCTGCACAATACGGTCAATTTATAGTGAGTTATAATACTCAGAAGGATAAATGAACTCTTAATGAGCTCATTTCACATTGTGTGCAAGAAGAAGATAGGTTGAAGCGTGAGAAGACTGAAAGTGCTCATGTTACAACTACCTCAAAGGTTAATCACCGAAAGAGGACTAAAGATAAAGAGACTACAGTGGGAAAATCACAGCCTAAGAAACAAAAGACTCAGGATCAAGCTTTTGCTTGCTTCTTTTGTAAGAAATCTGGGCACGTGAAGAAGGATTATCCCAAGTACGTCGTGTGGCGTATAAAGAAAGGTAGACTTTTCACCTTTGTCTGTTCTAAAGTTAATTTGACTTATGTACCTAGTAATACATGGTGGGTAAACTCTGGTGCTACTACTCACACAAGTATTTCTATGCATGGTTGCATTTGGAGCCAGAAACCAAGTGATGCTGAAAGATTCATCTATGTGGGTGATGAAAATGCAGTTCCAGTTGAAGCCATTGGCACCTTTAGATTGTCTTTTGAGACTGGTCATTTTGTTGAATTAAGAGAGACTTTTGTAGTACCGTCATTTAGACGGAATTTAGTTTCTATTTCTGTTTTGGACAAATATGGTTATTCTTGTTCATTTGGAGATTATAAATTTAGTCTATTTCTTAATTCTTCTTTGGTTGCGACTGGTTCCTTGATTGATAATTTATATATGCTGAATTCAATTGCTTCATCTCATGAAACCTTGCAAATAACATCAAGGGGTACAAAACGAAAATTGTCGAGAGAGAATTCCGCTATGTTATGGCATAAGCGCTTAGGACATATCTCTAAAGGGAGACTAGAGAGACTTGTGTCACATGGAATACTTGAATCTCTTGATTATTCAGACCTTAATGTATGCATTGAGTGTATTAAGGGTAAACATACAAACAAGAGGAAATTAAGTGCCAATAGGAGTACCGGTGTCTTACAGTTGATACATACTGATATATGTGGTCCATTCCCTACAGCTTCTTGGAATGGTCAACAATATTTTATCACTTTTATAGATGACTATTCTCGTTATGGCTACTTGTATTTAATTCATGAGAAGTCACAATCTTTGGACGTTTTTAAAGTCTTTAAAGCCGAAGTTGAAAATCAGCTTGGTGAAAAGATTAAAGCTGTCAAATCTGATCGTGGTGGTGAGTACTATGGTTGATACGACGGATCTGGTGAACAACATCCTGGACCTTTTGCTAAATTCCTAGAGGAATGCGGAATCGTTCCACAATACACAATGATTGGGCAACCATGCATGAATGGTGTTGCTGAAAGACGAAACAGAACGCTTAAGGGTATGGTAAGAAGTATGATTAGTCACTCTTCTTTACCAGAATATCTCTGGGGAGATGCACTTAAGACTGCAGCCTACCTACTAAATAGAGTACCTAGCAAAGTAGTAGCTAAAACCCCTTATGAATTGTGGACTGGTAAAACACTTAGTCTTAATCATATACATGTGTGGGGATGTCCAGCTGAGGTAAGGCCTTACAGGCCGCATGAAAATAAACTGGACTCAAGAACTGTTAGTTGCTATTTTGTTGGGTATCCTGAGAAAACAAAGGGTTTCAAGTTTTATGATCCTTTGACAAAGTCTTTTTTCGAAACGGTAAATGCTAGATTACTTGAGGATGTTGAGTTTGAGGGGGAAAATACAGTTAGGGATGTTGTCTTTGAGGAAGAATCAGTTTCTTTACCTCATATTGTTCAAGACAACAATGTGGATATACCTATACAATTTCCTACTCAAAATCAAGATGATGCTCAACAAGAGAAAACTCAACAACCTCAAGAGGAAGTGCCACTAAGGCGATCCACTAGAGACAGAATGAGTGCAATTCCAGATGATTATATTGTTTTTCTTCAAGAGCATGAGTTTGACATAGGGGTAATGGAAGATGATCTGATCAATTTCCAACAAGTCAAACAAAGTTCTAATAGTCAAAAGTGGATTGAAGCCATGAATGATGAGATGAAATCCATGAAGGACAATGATGTTTGGGATCTTGTCAAGTTGCCTGAATGTGCGAAACCCATTGGTTGTAAATGGATATTTAAAACCAAAAGGGATTCAAAAGGCAATATTGAAAGATATAAGGCGCGTCTAGTCGCAAAGGGTGTTACTCAAAGAGAAGGTATTGACTATAAAGAAACTTTCTCTCCAGTATCATCGAAAGATTCTTTTAGAATAATAATGGCACTTGTGGCTCATTTTGATTTAGAGCTACATCAGATGGATGTCAAAACAGCATTTCTTAATGGTGACATTGATGAAACGATATATATGACACAACCAGAAAACTTTGTAATTGGTGATCCAAAATCTATGGTTTGTAAACTTAAAAGATCCATCTATGGTACAAAGCAAGCTTCCCGTATGAGGAATCACAAATTTCATCAAACCATTATCTAATACGGTTTTGAGTCCAATGTTGTTGAAAAATGCATATATCATAAGTTCAGTGGGAGTAAATTTATTTTCCTGGTGCTTTATGTCGATGACATACTATTGGCTTGTAACAATATAGGCTTATTGCACGAAACCAAGAGATTTCTCACAAATCATTTTGAGATGAAGGATCTTGGTGACGCCTCTTTTGTATTAGGAATTAAGATACATCGAGGTCGTTCTCGAGGTATCCTTGGTTTATCACAAAAGAGCTATATCGAAAAGGTGATTGCTAAGTTTGGTATGAAAGATTGTGCACAAATAAGTACTCATGTTGTTAAAGGAGACAACTTTAGTCTCAAACAGTGCCCTAAGAATGATTTTGAAGGAAAGGAGATGCAGAACATTCCCTATGCTTCGGCTATTGGGAGTCTCATGTATGCTCAAGTTTGTACTCGGCCGGATTTGGCATTAATTGTGGGTATGTTAAGTAGATATACAAGTAAACCCGGGATGGATCACTGGATTGCGAGTAAAAGGGTTATGAGGTACTTGCAAGGAACAAAGGATTACATGCTTGTTTATCGGAAGTCGGAAAATTTGGAGATCATTGGGTATTCCGATTCTGATCTTGCTGGTTGCATTGATACAAGAAAATCTACTTCTGGTTATGTTTTCATGTTAGCTGGAGGAGCTATATCTTGGAAAAGTGCTAAGCAGACACTTATAGCTCAATCTACCATGGAAGCAGAGTTTATAGCTTGTTATAAGGCAACCAATCATGCTATAAGGTTGCGGAATTTTGTTACAGGATTGCGGATTGTTGATGGAATTGAAAGATCATTGAAAGTTTACTGTGACAATCGTTCTACAACTGAGTTTTCAAATAATAATGGAAGCTCTGCAGCTTCTAAACATATAGATATTAAATATCTAGTTGTTATAGAGAGAGTGCAAAATCAGATAGTGTCTATTGAGCATATAGGAACAAATTTTATGCTAGCAGACCCACTTACTAAAGCTTTGACACCTAAAGTCTTTCTCGGGCATACTGCTCAAATGGGTGTTGTCTCTTTGGAGGATATTCAGTTCTAGTGGGAGTTTGTTTTGTTCTTATATTCAGTTTATATTGACACTATTGTGATATATTGTATATTTTGAGTTTTCTGCAGAATAAAGTTAATTTCTTTTATTTTACTTTCTCTATTACTCTAAATGAGTTATTGTTTTTCAATTGTGGTTTTGACATAAAGTTGAAAGAATAAAGATTGATCTCACTAAGGTATTAATGATCAATTGGAAATAGGCATGATTGAGATCACATTGCATGTAATTTCCAGTTACACATCCATACTTGATCTATATCATTGAGTATATTTATGTGGCTATCATTGAGGATCGAGTTACGGTGATGTGACAAAGGTCGCTTTGGTTTCATGTTTATATATGAGATGGACAAGATTGACTAAGGAAGATGTTTGTAAAGAATAAACAATTTTGTGCGCACTTAAGGTTATTGAATGTAATTGTTGTTTGGTATAATTTGTTGCCCAAGTGGGAGATTGTTAGATTATTTTATTAATAATCACAATATATGGGCTTACAAATTAAAGACAGTTATATTTAATATTTATTCTATATTTGGACTAATTAAGTGATCTAAAATAAAGGATCCAATAACATCTTATTCGGTATGGATTTTGTAATATGTAATACCCAATAGTAAGTCTGATTAGGGTTACAGGGGTCTAATTAGATGACTATATAAAAAACATAATAGGGTTTTGGTCCCCCAGGCTATTCACAACCTCTACTCATCTATTCTCATCAAGTTGAGCGAGATACGGCTAGAGGCGAATTAAGTATGTGAAAGATCAAGTCCCATAATCCGTATTCATATCTACCGTCATGAAATTAGGTACGCTTTCGCGCTACAGTTTATTACATAACCTTGATAATATTGCATAAGATGATCCTAAATTATTTATTTAGATCTAACCTACTACTGTTCCAAATCAGTGTTTTAAAATCGGTCAACTCGGCCTAGTACTCATCCAAGTACTCGTTTTCAGCCCCCTTGTCCAATCCGAGTTACGAGTAATCGGGTTCAGAAACAATTTTGTGAAGAATCCTTATTAGGCCTCTAAATAAACTTCTTGATGCTTCTGAAATTCATTTATAAATTTATATATAGTAATTGTATATTCATTACTGAAATGACATACTTGCTGAACAGATGCAAGGAAGAAAACCAAACAGCTTAAACCTTAACACATACGTAGTATATCAGTCTCAATACATAAATAAACTAGAATTTGAAATATTTTTCCTTGCAGAATTGCTGCGAGCAACTTCGATCTAGTGGCCCTCCATTAATCTCCCTTCTTTGATCTTTTCCTATGAGCACTTGGTTTGTAAGGGCTCTGTTTCCCGAGAAACAAGGAGGTTAAAACTTGATCTGTTACAAATGACGCCTTGAGTAGATCCACAGCCTACCAAAAATAAAGTAGTATTAATTCAGCAGATAATTATATACCGAGGAAATGTTTTTGAAAAAAACACACAATAGTAATGATACAGAACATACCTCATTCTTTCCTATGTAAATCTCAAGGGTCTCAACTGCACTCATGTCTTTAACCTTGCTGAGAAGAGATATACTAGAGATAGTGGACATAGGCTTAACCACGAGATCATCCATAACCATATAATTAACCAGCTCTTTTACAAAACCTCCTCCCTTTCCGATTTCAGCAGCCTCCTCATTCTCCGGAGACTTGTTCATGTAGGTCATCGGCACACTCATACTATGGTTACCACAATTAGCACATGTTACCAGCATATTATTTGACATATATGCACAACCCCTGTTACATCTGTAGAAAATTTTGGTGCCATTAAGTTCATCAGCATCACTTTTGTTGCCTAACAACAAAGGAGCACCTCTAAGGCTTGAATAAACTTTTGGATTAAGAACATGATCTTTGTCCACATTAGGTTCCAGGTAACTTGTATTCAAGGCCTGGATGCTTCCGTAAATTTTTCCCAAAGAGCCAACCATTTTGTTTTTGGACAGAAGCTTCACAACTGTACCTACTGGAAGAGATAGAAAATGGAAAAGAAAATCAACGAAATCTTTTCCGGCTTCTCCGAAGATAACTTTATTTTCATTTCTGTCCACAAGGAGCTTCAGGCTGATTTTTCCTGATCTAGCTTCTCCCATTGATGCTGGTTTAACAAAATGTACGGAGGTTCTTGATATTTATAAACCGGGCATATGTAGGGTTTTAAATATCATGAATCTGATTTTCAATAACTGCAGACTCTTCGTATCAAGGTAATTACTTAAATGTAGCTTTAAATTGAAGTTAGAATACCGATAAATAACATAATTAATCGAGAAGAAGATTTTATTGATGCCTTCCTAGATAGGACTAGTTCCAGAGCCTCAGCATTTTGTATATTCTCTCAGTTTGTTTCTTTCTTCTTTATTTTTTGCACTGTGCATAAAAAAATTGCATATTATCTTTTGAATTCTTTCATTTTTTAGTGGAAATATTAATATTAAACTTTAATTCAAAACTGTTAAAAAATACTTATAGAAGCATATGTTTCTAGAAATATTTTTTTAATACGGTTTGCAAATTTAACTTCTATTTTCATTTTTTCTGCAAAATAATAATTGTATTTAAGGTTATGTTTGTTTTAACTACTAAATATAAAACTTGCATTCGTGATTGATTTTGTTTATTTACAAATATGAATGTAAAATTTCAAATAGTATTTAAAAATAATAATATTTTTATTATTTTTTAAGTGTCTTTAAAAGGAAACGAGTGTTTTAAAAGAAAGTTCCTTTGTCATCCTATTTCTATTGCGAGGGGTTACTGTTTAGGATTTTTCACTCTCTGTTTTATTATTTGATATTTTGACTTTTGCAATCTAGGTGTTTTTAGCCTTTGACCATAGAGTACTTGTCTTTTATAGTACTATAATCTACTAGCATAATAACCCGTGTGAGGCGCGGGTCATCTTCTAGCAATTCACATAAATTCATTTATTTTTGTGACTTAAAAAATATATATTTTGGTGTAATTTTATATTTTTTGATCATACAGATTTTGTTATAATGTCACTATTTTAATTTATAAATAATTTGATTTAATCGTTCATATAAGCATAAAAAATAAGATGTTTCACAACATATAAATATGTTGTATAGATAATAGTGTATAATACATATAGATCACTTTTTTGAATGTGTACGAATTTATGTAATATATAGAAATCATCTGGTAATTTAATCTTATAGTAACTCTCATTAAAATAACATAAAGTTCAAAAATAGGAGTGTTTTTCTTTTTCATTCTCTTTAGAGCTTTTTATCGCTTTTCATCCACATAAATCAAATTTGGAATGAAATTGTTTAATATTTTATCCTGGTATTTTTGTCCTACGTTTGTTCATTAAAGAATCTAGTAATTAATTACATGAAAGAGGGGAATACAATTCTTTTCATTTCTTTCTCTTCCAAGGTATATATTCGACAATACAATCACAATGTAAATGAGTTATACAAGGATGACACATTTTTTCGTATATTAGCTATAATTTTGACATCTCAAGAAACATACTATTTATCAATATAATGTTGAGAAGCAGTGGAGATGTCATCATCAATATGTGCAAACTTAATTATTTATTTTAAATTTTCAATAATTTAAATGACTTATAGTGTATAATGAAGTTGATCGAGCATAATATATTGTGTGCGTGTATGCTATGCATTATCCTATATTCTAAAAAATAAGAACTCTTGTGAACTTGACTATACATTTTAACCCAAAATTTTGTACAATTTATTATCAACTTTTTTAATATTTATTCCAACCAAAATTTCTATAAGTGTATTATCCAACATTGTAATCGATGTACTTATAGATTGATTTTTATATTTTGTCCTATGATATAATATTTATGATCTTTTTTTTATGAAGAAATTTTCAACTTGTATAAGTCTTATTTAGTTTTCTTTTTTTGTACTATTTAATATTTTTAAGAATCTCATATTTCAATTATTTTGAACTCAAGACCAAATAAGTTTTTTCAAATATGGTTATATTTATTCATTAATTCGATTGAGACTAATCAATCTTTTTCTTGAAATAATTAAAATATAAATTCATATTAATATTAACTAAATATGTTAATATAATTATATTAATATAATTATAAATCTACTAACTTCTTTTATATATATGTATATGAGAAAATATCCACATTTGAGCACATCTGGTCCTGATCAATACCCATTCTTATTATTGTGGCCCTTAACACCCTCCTAACATGTTAAACTGGATGTTGTATTTTGTTTAACGATGCTGCTTATTAAATAGTGTATCAAGTGTCAACTTTAATATGCACTAATTTTCTAGTGTAAGCAATAGCTCAGTGGGCCCATTGTCATGGAATGCAAGTAAGTCAGTTAGTCTTATATAACACTCTCAGAGTAAACTTCAAACAACAGCGATATGTGGGATCTAGAGTGAGTTGTAGTCTATATGAGATCTAGAGTGAGTTACTCTTTAGAGCGATGTGTGGGTGTCGTTATCCTTGATTCTTTGACTTTCCACATTGAGTGAAGGAGTTAGACCCTCTGTTGCCTCAATAAATAGTATATTGCAGTGTTCGTTGACTAAGTAAGATGAGTCGGCAATAGATAGAAAATGCTAAGTAAAGGTTTTACTGTTTATGCGGCATTCTGTATACAATATATAATATATATGATAAACATTGCACCGTGTTCAGATTATCACGATACTTACAATGATGCGTAAGCCTATTGCCGCACATGAGATAACGCCTCTGGGATGTTGCTGCACCCGAAGTGTCGCATCTGGCTTCATGCATCACCCGATATATCGGAGCATAGAGGTATTTAGGTCCTTGTTTGCAATTTGAGGCATTTTCGACAGTATGCCTTCACAATTGGGTATATAGGACCATAATCCTATAGATATCAAGAATTATTTAGGTAATATAAATATATAATCTTGATAAATGACATAAATATCATGTAAACATGTTATCAATGTATGTCATATAACATTTATTATTGTGTAATTTAAAAATAATTGTAACACTACTTTTATTAATTTAGAAAAATATAAGTAATAAACATATAATTAAAATACTTGTAATATGTTGTATAAACTTTATTATTATGTTTTATTATGTTTTATGTATTAAATATTTAATTAATTCAAAAAGAGTACAAGAAAAAATATATTGTTATGTAAGAATAGAAAATATATTATGGTTAATATTATGTATAAGAAATATTTAATTAATTGAAAAAAGACAATTTCATAGCACATGATTTTCTTACCAAAATATTTGAAATTGGTTAAATACATAATCACGTACCATATTTGAAAAATAAAATACAAAATTTAAAAAAAAAATGTGAATCACTATCAATTTTACTCTAAAGTTTAAGTAATTGTAAAAATAGGATACATGACAGTTCATGTAAAAGGATTCTTAACCCGAAATTAGAAAATTATGTAGCACAATAGTTAGAAGGATTAATTGATTGGATGATGTTAGTGGTTTAATTCATGGTACAAATAAATTTCGCTCATTTTTTCCATTGAATAAGAAAGTGATAATTTTTTTGTAAATTGATTGTATATATAATTGTGTACCATATTTTAAAATACAAAAAATTTGAAAATAATGTGTATCACTAATTATTTTTACTCAAAACTTAAATTAATAATAAAAAAAGGACAAAAGAGATGTCGGGTTTATGTAAAATAATTTTTAACTCAAAGAGCTATGTAGCACAATGGTTAAGGAGGTTGAGTTGTTTAGAGGAGGTTGTTGGTTTAATTCACCACTTAAGCAAAATTATCTCATTTTTTCTACATTAAATAAGAGAGTGGCATTTTTATGTAATTTTGTAACATAAAAGGGTATAATTGTACTTTCACAAGGAGTTTATTGGCTCAAAATGCCCCTAAAATATGTCCTTTCCTATTATATATAGAAGAGATATATTTGTTATTTATGTTAAAAGAAATTCAAAAAGAACACCAAATTTATTTGTATCGTGTTTATAAACTAGCTTATACTGGTGATGCACGAATCTTTTTCTTAATAAATACTCCCTCCCATCTCGTATTATATGTCTGGTTTAAATTTTTAGGGGTCAAATTAACCAAATTTTAACTGAAAATTACACATATTATAGAGTTGAAAAAAGTTAAAAATATTCTTAAAAGCACCCTTTTGGTTTTGGTTTTTCCAAATGGTATTGTTCCTTCTTTTTGACTTACGAGTGGTACCCTTATAATTTATGTTTCACATTTTTGATACCCTTCTGTTAGTCAAACGTTTCTTAAACGCTAAAATATAAGGGTATCACACATAAAAATCAAAAATATGATCACTACACAGAGGTCATAAGCGACCACTATAAAAGGGACCGTCAAGGGTTGGTCGGAAATAGATCAAAACCGACCACCACCCCACTAACGTTCGGTCGGTTATGTAGTCATTTCCAACTGAATATAACCAACCAATGTTTGGTCAGAAATGCTGTCAAAACCAACCAACCCTCGGTTGGTTATGCAAGTAGTAGGCCCCATTTTATAAGTAGCAAGCCATGTGGCATTCCATGTCGACTACAAAAGCGACTGAATAATACTAATCGAAGTTGGTCGGAAATGCCTACTACGTGCATTTAATGCACTCAACAACATTTTAGTATAGTGTCGCAATGTGACTCATTGTTGGTCGTAAATGTTGTTGACTTTGCTTGCAACAGTGGCATGTGGGACCAACATTCACGAAACTGAAATTTTGAAATTGACTGTCAATAATGGTCGTAAATAATCATTATTTGCGACTGTTGCGTCAAAAGCGACCAAACTTTTTACGACCAAATGAGTTGGTCGGTCTTCAGTCGATTTTGACAACATTTACGACCGTCAAGAGTCAATTGCGACCATTTTTTTGTCGCTTATGACCCTTGTTTCTTGTAGTGGATGGTATAATCTGCTAAAAACCTTAGAGTGAACATCATACTAACAAGGGGGAATTAGCTAATAGTTCTGATACCTTTATAGTTTTGTAATGCAATGTTCCTGGAATTGTTAGACGAGTTGCAACTACAAATTATGTAAAGCCGAAGAAATAGACAAATATGAGAAGTCCAGACTACAGATACCGTTAGTTGTGCAATGGTTATAGTTTACAAAGAACCTAACAATGCCATAACTCCTCAGGTTCTTCCTCTTGTCTCACAATCTGATCACATCCAATATCAAACTTGAACAATTAGTATGTTGAAAATATGGCCTAAATTACAGAACGCTACGTCAAATAATAAAACCATGTCAAGCGTGAAACAAATGCAAACAGTAGAAGCTCAAAAGAGAATTCACACAGGTGACTGAATCATAAAAACCAATTGTATATCGGAAAGTCAAGATACGCAGAGAAACAAAGATGAAATTATTGAGAAATGTACATACATCTTAAGAAGAAATACATCTGTTATTTACAAAGCTCGGTCAACAAGATAGAGGAGAGTAATCTATATACAAGATGATAAACATTAGAATCTTTGTGTTAATTTGACGAGGGTACGACTCATTACGGAAAAATGTGCTAATTGTTAAAAATTTCATAGTAATGATATTCTATTCGATTTAGGAAATTTTCATGTATCTGGTTTAAATTATCAAGATAATTTTTTTAATATTTTTAATATAATCCAACTACAAACACACTCTTTCATATTCGATCCAACGATTCTTATTTATCTATTTTAAAATCTAGCAATCCTTATTATTTTATGCTCTTTTATAAAAAAACTAAAAAAAAAACTAAGCACTTAATTTTTGCACTGCAAAGAGAGATAGTTTCACGCATGAGATAAACAGAGAATGTCACTCCACTTGCTTCCCCCACTTGCTCTCCTTTCAAAGTCAGCCTTGATTATAAAATTAACAAAGTCACTACAGTTGATTTTATTTGATTTCTTTAAGTTAATGCTTGATTTAAAACCTATAAAAAAAATTATAAAGAGATGTAGTCATTTTTGAGACATTCTGCAAGACCTAAAACTAGAAGTTTACATCATAATCTTGATGTGTCTTGTATGTTTGGCATAACAACTGAAGCTCCTTGACTAATAGTGAATGCTTTTGATCAAATAACATTCTAATATAATTTAAAGCTAAGGGTTTAGGAAGCCGGGTGAGTTCATATTTTATATTACTAAACGAGTGGGCATAGCTTGTCGAGGATAATGATCAGTCTTGTTTCTTGCTGGATCAATCATGTCATATTTTCCGTAGGTTCCTGTCTTCAGTGATAATGAAGATAAACCTAGCTACCACGCCTAAGGCAGACACTCTTTTCATTCCACGGGAGAACCTACCAACTCTTGTGATCCGGCCCTTGGAACAGTGGCCTGGTAGAACATATGGGGAAAAATATCTCTATCGAAAGAGCCCAACCCAGTACAAGAGAATGGCAACTTTTTTTTACTTATGCATCTTGTTTGACTATTGTTTTATTTAAAAATGATCTGTAAACATGTACGTCTGAGAAGTCATTCTCATACCAGGGTAACTTAATGCATCCACACTCACAGCTTTGTCAAAACCATTCACATTCTCAGGGCGGCATTTGTCCCAACATTTTAAAATCACCAAAATTATGAGAATATGTGAATCATAAATCAAATAGAAATTTTAGAATGATACAAGATATAACAAATATGTATCTTAACATTCAATAATCGAAGAAGAATTAAACATTAACTTATACCATTCTTTCATCCATTAACGTTGACAATTTCTGGAATCATGCCCGATGCCATTACATTTTTTGCATGCATGTGGTTTTGCTTGAATCTGTGAAGCTTGTTTTCCAGAAAGTATCCTTTTAGCCAACTTTGGACGTCCTTTAGTTATACTTTTCCCAGGATCTCGAATAGTGATCTGCGGTATATTAGATACATGGTTGACTTCATTACCTGCTCTAGGGAATTTATCTGATTGCTCTTTTTCAATAAAATCAAGCTACTGAGATAAATTGCCTAAGCAATTAGAAGCTGCTACTAAGAATTCTCGGCGACGCACCACTCTATCATATAATCGATCCATGTATGTGTGAAAGTTCCAAGCTTCCAATGCAGTAACCTCATGTTCCGAGATTCCTCTAGTATTTGGTCAACCTTACCACTAGTAGTATATCTTGAATTGAGTGTCCATCTTTGCAAAATATATCTCTCGGGAATAGATGTAGAGTCAAGTTTTTGTTTTATCAAGTATAATATACGTTTACACAAGAGCCCTGTGTTAGAAATGAATGTTACTAAGAAACTAGACAGAGGGGTGAAAGGATAGTTTTGATATTTTTCGATTCTTGAAAACTAAATAATCTGTGAGAGATTATGTTGTGTAAAATGCGGAATGAAAATAAACAAAACACACACAATCACTTTAATCTACTTTGTATTAAGTAAATTAAATACTACAGCTTCCAAAACTTCACAACTGAAATTCTGGCTTCTAAACAAGAACAATGTTTTCTTGCTTTGCTTACAGAGAAAAGAGTGCTTAAAATTTTTTGTGTACTACTCTCTCTTTTTGCTAACAGTAGGGTGTGCACAATATATATAGACCTATACAAACTGGTGCACACACATATTTACACACTTACCCTTCACTGAAAGTCCAACTTGTTCTGCCATAAGAAGTTAACTGTGTCAGGAAGGACCACTTGTTTTTCGGAGTCTTTCCCGATTCTGTAGCTGCTTGTCTCTTATCTTTCTCTCCAAGTTTTGATGTAGATTTGCCATCTGTTCTTTGGACCACCTTACCATAACAGATGCTTCAGTATTTGTCTCCTTTGAATTTTGGTTTTGTACCTTGATTTGTCTTGTTATAAACGGCTAAGTGTTGACATCATGAACTCTAGCATTTTTCTGATTCTTTGACATGTCGACATAGTGCATTCTTGACTTTGCTATATGAGTGTTTCAGGAGTATGCGATATAGGCTTAGAGATGACTTCGCGATATGGCCTTCTTGAGGACTTCGCGACATAGCCTATCTGAGGACTTCGCGACATATCCTTTTTGAGGACTTTGCGACATAGCCTTTTTGAGGACTTCACAATCTAGTGCAATCTGACTTTGCGATCTCAACACTTCACGATATTAGTAATGAAGACTTCACGACATAGTACATTTTAGGACTATGCGATCTCAGTACTTCACGACATGGATATTTTGGATTTCACGACATAGCTCTATTTTGACTTCACGGTATAGGGACTTAGATAAATTTCTGCAACTTATTTATCCAGGGCTTTATTCATCTCCATCCTGCTGCTTGAACATTTCTGAACTTCTACCAGGATAATTATTCCATAGCCTATGTACATTCTAGATTGCAAGAAATTTACTAAGCTCGTTATAACTCTGAGCAACCAAGATAAAGCTAAGTACATGAAAACAAGACAAGTACAGTAGAGACCTATACTATATCCCAGTGAAAGAATTCACTAGGTCATGTAGAGTGACATAGTCACAATGAGTAGGCTTGTTAATAGTGGTACTCAGACATGCCTTGAGCCTAACACCCTGCATTCTCAAATTTTGCGCAACTACGTACACTCATAAAAGATCTTTTATGACATTCACAACATGAGACACACTCTTGTCATCATATTTATACGTGACTTGGTAAGTTGACATGTCACCATCTTTCTTTAAATTCTTATGTCAACAGTGAAAAACACAATCAAATTATTCCTTGAATTTATTAAACACATTTTTGGTATAGACTTTACTTGCATGAGACTCTATTGAAGTTATCTTTGTAAGGTCTGATTTTGTAGTCATTCAAATAAAATCTTGATCCTCCTCTTTATCACGATGATCTGCAACTGCATTTTCGTACTGATCAACAAAGATAAAGGGGTGCTACTATGGACAAATCTATCAAAAAATGCATTTATTCTTTCACTCATTTGCCTAGTTTTCATGTCTGCATTATTGAGAAACAAATATTGAAAACTTATATAAATGTGAAAATACAACGTTGTAATGTTTGATTGAAATTAAAAGATAGATAGCTGCAAAAAAGGTCTTCTATAGAGATAAGCTCTCACCCAATGCTTTCGTTGACAATACATATTTTCCGGCCATCTCCAAGATTTAATTTCATTCTTTTGTTTTTCAGTCAAAGGCTCTTCAAATCGATACATATATTTCTCTTGCAATTTCAGCCAAGCTTGTTCAGATTCTTCAATGTCTCTACTTTTTGTCCATTTTCGATAATCCTCATCAAATTCAGGATTGTACGAACATCGTAGGGAACAAAGAAGTTCATCAACATGGAAATCAAGATGCCACTTACAAAACCTGTGATGAGTGTTTGGAAAAACAGTTTTTATTGCATTACAAATGGTTGTGTCTTGGTCGGTGATTATAGCACCAGGGGCCTTATTCCAAAAACACTTCAACCAATTTCGAAATAACCGAACAAACGTTTCATAGCGTTCATCTGCTAAAAGAGCACAACCGAACAATGTGGACTACCTATGATGATTTCCACAAGTAAATGGTGCAAATGGTAAAGAAAAACTATTAGTTTTGTATGTAACATCAAACACTACCACATCATTAAATAACATATATGCATTTCTCGTTCTTCCATCGGTCTAAAAGATACTTCTACAAGCATGATTTTCATCAATTTCAATCGCATAATAAAACTGAGAATCTTGTGCTTGCTTTTCCATTAGTTTATCCAAAACAATTTTGCATTCTTTTCCCATGTTACTGTTTCGACTTGTTCTCAAATGGCCAGAAACTTGTTGTGGAGTGATCTTAGAAGAACTATGACTTTCAACATTTATCAATCTTGCAATTTTCGCTGGTCCAATGCCACAACTGTGAAAGTTATCTATAGCAGCTTTGTTTTGTGGTTCTTGACTGGCCTTCTTGTTAGATCACAAACGTGCTCTCTTTTTGGAGAAAAAATCATTGGATGACTATGTGTATCTGAAAAGCGAGTGATGCACCAATGTCCTTTGGATTTCGTTGAACAATGATATGTGCTTTACAATTTTCTCTTGTAACGCGCCGATGTTTTACTTCCCTTCATTCTTCATGCTTATCAAACCTTCTACAACCTTCTTTATTGCATATAAAAGTTCTTTCAATCAAGGTACCATCAGTCCTCGACTTATAAGATGAATAATACTTACGGGTTGCAAAACCTTTTCTCAAGGAAAAATTCTTATAAAATTCATATATAATCTCATCATTGGGAAATTCCATACCTACATATGGTATGATAAGTCGTTCTACCGTCGGGCTCTACTTCCTTAGTGTTATGCTGGAACAGGTGCTTGTTTGGGCTTGTTGGGCTTGTAATGCTCGTTTGGCTCTGTCGACCCTGTTGGGCTTGTAATGCTTGTTTGGCTCTGTCGACCTTGCTGGGCTTGTCCGACTTGCTGAGCTACGTTGGCCTTGCAGAGCTCCACCGGAATTGCCTCCGCGCTCCCTGAAACGGAAATGCCCGCGAGGGGTTATGTCCCCGTAAGCACCTCCGGCGTGAGAATAAGTATCCGGTGGACGGAAAACATAATACAGATATGTAGATAGGTATTAATTTCTAGAGAGAGAAAGTAGAGAGAGGGTAGAGCAAAACCTATCAGAATTTGAGTATAGTGAAAGTGTGATGAATGTTGTGAACCCCTTCAACTGAAGTGAGTAGGGGGTATATATAGGCTCATGTCATGTGCAGTGCACATGACTGAGTGTCCACGTGGGGGACATGAGCTGCAAACTAGGGTCTTGGTCGGGTGTCAATGTCCACCTTGTGTCAGTTGCATGTTGTCCTGACGTTTGGACCATGTACTTGTGCCAGCTTTGTTGCAGATGTCAGTTGTACTTGTGCCAGCTTTGTCTTGTTCGTGCTTGTTTGTTGTGCAACGTGTCATGTCCCATCCATACGGGCTTGGTGGGCATTGCAGGCTTTGTGGACCTTGTAGACCTTGTGGCCTTGTACGCATTGTAGGCCTTGCAGGCATTGTGGACCTTGCAGACCTTGTGGCCTTGTATGCATTGTGGGCCTTGCAGGCATTGTTTTAAACTTGGGCTTGATTTTAATAGGTGAATTGGCCCTTTACAAATCACCTACTATCATGGTATAAGTGTCGAATCGATATTTTGATGTCGTCCTTCATTTAAAGAGCCTTGAGATTCATCCGAATGAGATTCATTTTAAAGTTTTTCAAAATCTACCAAATTGTCATTTAGATCAATTTCCTCAATAGTTTGAAAATCGAATTGAGACTGATAATCATGCTCCAATGATGACTCAACCATTTTTTTATAACTAAGAAAAAAAAGAGCAAAACGACAAGTTTAATATGAAAAGCAGAGAAATACAATATTGAATCATTAAAATTTACGTGAAAAGCAGAGCGCGAACCTCAAATAATTCATTGGTTATAATGTCATACAATTTGTCTGCAGAAGCTGATGTTACTTTTGTAGAATCTGATCTGACAACAAAGAAGGTGAAACCCCAGAACTCAAAATCGTGCATGCCCATGTACGTTGTTAAACCCTAGCTTTTTCCCATGTAAAATTAAGTGAATAGTTTTTAAAGAGATTGTTGGGCTTGAGGGAGTTGCCTGAGGTTAAAAGAAACCTCATATAAAAGTTTTTCAACATGGGTGGGGCTTTATATTTACAACCCTTTTAAAAATTGTACTGAAATATACACTAATCTCATATAGCCATACCTGAGGACACCCTGACAGCGTTCTATTTAAGTTGCCTCAGGTAAGTCCCCTGAGGGGCATTATTCTTTATACATAAATAAATTTATCATAAGTCTGTTTTGAGTTTGGACTGAATTTGTCCTAAATCTAATCAAATTCTAATTCTATGCTATGAGCCTACATAAATAAATTCTATTACAAGTATAATTTGAGTTTGGACTTAATTTTTCCTATAAATAATCAAATTCAAATATTATATGTTGCTATGATCCTACGACGGACTGAAATTCTAGCAGGTTTTCTATATAAAGAAGTTTTCATCCTCGATCACCAATATTTTTACCTAAGGACAACAAGGATTTCGTGGGAATTCCAGTTTCAGTATTGATCAGTTGAGATTAAAGCAAGCTTAATTTGACGTAACTGATTAATTGATGTGTGTACTACAATGTTATGTGCATGCAGAGGCAAGGTTTATATATAGTTATAAACTAATACATCAGAATATATTTTCACATTGATGAACACAGACATGAAACAAGAGAAAGAGATGAGATACTAACTGAATTACTTGATTAAAGAAATGGAATGTTACAGTGTTTATATACATGGAAATTGTAACAGAATGACAGCTGTAATATTAGAATGACAGCTGTAAACTAACTAACTAATCTACTAACATAAAGCTACAGTAATCTTCTTTGGTAATTGTTGACTTTGTGAAACCATATTGGCAATGCCAATATTGTCTTTATTCTCTTTAGCCTCCCTTTTCTGTGTATCCCCCCCACAAATTGGAAGAGCAGGTTGAAGACATAACCCCAATTTGTGAGCACAAGACCAGTGTAGAACCTTTCCCAAACCCTTGGTTAAGATATCAGCAGCATTATCCTTTGTATGGACCTTAGAAACTTTAATCAGACCAAAAGCTATCTTCTCACGAATAAAATGACAATCTAGTTCAACATGCTTGGTTCTTGCATGATATACCGGATTGGCAGTCAAATCAATAGCAGCTTTATTGTCACAAAGTAAAGAAATGGGATATTGAACAGGTACCTTCAAATCATACAAAAGATTGATAACCCAAAGAATCTCACAAGAAGCATCTGCTAGTGCTCTGTATTCTGCCTCAGCAGAACTTCTAGAAGTGACATGTTGCTTCTTAGATCTCCATGAAATAACCACAGGACCAAGTAACAAACTATAAGCCCCAACTGATCTTCTGTCATTAGGATCTCCACCCCAGTCACTATCACTAAAGACTTGTACATTCAAAGAATTATTTGATGGTAAAAATATACCATGAGTACTAGTGCACTTCAGGTATCTGAGAACTCTGAGAACAGCTGCCATATGCTTAAGTCTAGGAGCATGCAGAAACTGACTTAAGAGATGAGCTGAAAATGTTATATCAGGTCTACAAGAATTCAGGTATAGTAATTTGCCAACCAAAGCCCTGTAAACAGATGGATTTTCAATCAAAGGACCTGATTTTTCATTGTCATATAGCTTTAAATGAGGATCCAATGGAACTGAGAGAGGTCGACAATCTAACATATCAGCAGAAGTGAGTAGGTCATTAATAAATTTCTGTTAAGTGACAAAAAAACCTGAATCATTCCTGGAAACTTCAAGGCCAATATAGTACTTAACAGCTCCCAAGTTCTTAATGCTAAACTGAACATCCAGCATGTGTTTCAAAGAATCAATGGCCTCTTGATTATTGCCAATAACCAGAATATCATCTACATAGATGACTACATCAAGATAAGTGCCATTTGCAGAAAAAGTAAACAAAGAATAATCCGTCTTAGATTGCACATAACCAGCTTCTAACAAACTTGCAGTCAATTTGGCAAACCATCTTCTGGAGGCCTGTCTTAGGCCATAAATGGATTTAATCAATTTGCAAACCAGATTAGGAGAAGTGAACTTGGGATTGTATCCCAAAGGTAATTGCATGTAAACCTCTTCTTCTAGATCTCCATGCAAAAAAGCATTATTGACATCTAATTGTTCTACAACCCAGCCTCAAGCAGCAGCAACAGCCAGCAAACATCTCACAGTAACCATTTTTGCAACTGGTGCAAAAGTGTCATGAAAATCAATACCTTCTGTTTGATTATATCCTTTAGCCACTAATCTGGCTTTAAATCTTTCAACTTCCCCATTAGCCAAATACTTAACTTTGTATACCCATTTGCAACCTATAGCTTTCTTGCCAGGTGGGAGTGTCACTAAAGACCAAGTATTATTTCTTTCTAGTGCATCTAGTTCCTTTTGCATTGCTTCAATCCATTTAGGATTAGTAATAGCTTGATAGTAATGTGCAGGTTCTATAACAGAAGCTGAATTAAAAAAAAAATTATGTGAACAGAATTTTGGGAGATGTGACTTATGAGATTGCAAAAATGTGCTTTGGAAGATTTAGTGTGAACATGATAGTCATTCCACCATTTTGGTCTAATAGATGCTCTAGTAGATGCTCTAGGAAGAACAATCTGCTTATTAGATGATGTAGATATATCAGAAAGATCTGGATTAGACAAAGGTCCAGGTGATAGGACTGGTGAATCTCCCAAAACTAAGTCAGAAGGAGTAGAGATGGAATTATCACCAGTATCATTATGAAAGGGTAAATTTTCATGTGAACAGTCTGAATGAGAACTAGGAAAAACTGGAGAACTATGTGTAATTGAATTAGGTAAACCAGAATTCACATCAAGTGAAGAAGTAACAAAAGGTGATGTAGAGTTGGAAGAATACCAATCTAAAAAGGTGTAATGAGAGGAAATAGATGTCTTAGTAGAAGGATAAGGAAAAATGTGTTCATGAAATGTAACATGTCTGCTGACAAATACAGAATAAGTCTCTAGGTTAAGGAGTTTATAACCCTTTTGATGAGATGGATAGCCAAGAAATAAAGACTTAACAGCTCTTGGAGAAAATTTGTCATTAGAATGAATGGAAGCATAACAAAGACACCCAAATGCCCTTAGATGGGAATAATCTGGCAAAGAATTATGAAGAATTTCAAAAGGGGTTTTGTATTTCAGAACAGGTGTAGGCAATAGATTTATGAGATATGTGGCAGTCAAAATACAGTCTCCCCAATATTGAAGAGGCAAACCAGATTGAAAACGTAAGGCTCTAGCCATCTCAAGTAAATGCCTATGTTTCCTTTCAACCCGTGCATTTTGTTGAGGTGTATAAGGACAAGAAGTTTAGTGAATGATTCCTAGAGAGGAGAACAAAGAACTAAAAGAGTGATTGACAAACTCACTGCCATTGTCTGTTCTAACTGTTTTAACAGTGCCATGGAACTGTTTGTCAATGTAACTCAAGAAATCTTTAAAAATTGAAAAAACTTGTTGTTTAGTGGTCATGAGAAAAACCCAAGTAGCTCGACTATGATCATCAACCATAGTAAGGAAATACTTGTGACCTTGTATAGTAGAAACACTATAGGGACCCCAAACATCCATGTGAAGCAAATCAAAATTAGCCAAAGCATAAGAAGTACTTTGTTTAGGAAAGGAAAGTTTACATTGTTTGGATAAAGGACATATGGGACAACCCTTGTTACAAACATCTGGAATAGTTTTGATAACAGGAATATGCTGTAGGACAATATCAGTAGTATGTCTTAATCTTAAATGCCAAAGTTTAGACAAAGAAATATTTGAATGCATAGTACCATGTACAATTGCATCATGAACAGGAAAAGACAAAGTTGACTGAGGAAGTATTTGATCTGAAGCCAAGGATTGAGTAGATGAAGTTGATGAAGGATTGAGATAGTACAAATCATTGTGTGCCTTACCAGAAGCTAGGACTATCTGCTGAGTCTGGTCCTGAAACACACAATATGCAGCAAAAAATGAAGCAACACAGTTGTTATCTTGTGTTAACTTTGAAACTGACAACAGATTACAATGGAATTCTGGTATGTATAACACATGGGATAAAGTGAGGAAAGGATTTAGAATAACTTCGCCTACTTTAGTGACAGAAATTATGTGTTTATTTGGCAATGCAACATGGAATGGTTGTGATAAAATTCTCATATTACTAAGCAAACTAAGGTTGCAACTCATATGATTGGATGCTCCAGTATCAATGATCCATATAGTAGACATACCAATCGAGGCAAAAGAATATATTTTCACATTGATGAACACAGACATGAAACAAGAGAGAGATATGAAAGAGAAAGAGATGAGATACTAACTGAATTACTTGATTAAAGAAATGGAATGTTACAGTGTTTATATACATGGAAATTGTAACAGAATGACAGCTGTAATATTAGAATGACAGCTGTAAACTAACTAACTAATCTACTAACATAAAGCTACAGTAATCTTCTTTGGTAATTGTTGACTTTGTGAAACCATATTGGCAATGCCAATATTGTCTTTATTCTCTTTAATAGTAAGTATAAGATATTTGTTAGGGTTATCGGTTCTTCAAATAGGAGTTGGGTTTAATTGGATCTTATTATATTTTTAACAATATTTGATTAAGCATGTTGTACATGTATACAATTATATGTTACTATGAAACTTGTCATGTAATGTTGTTAGTTGATGAAATTAAGCTGTTGGAACATGAATTAAATGTCTTAATACATAATCGATAATGTAATCACTGAAATATTATAGCTATGAGCTTCCAAATAAATTGATGATAATTTCAGTGATCTATTCTGTTAATAGATTAGTCAAGGTTTGTATAAGGGTAGGGGATTGGGGTTTAGATGAAGGAAAATAGAACTTTAGATGTCTACTCGCGAATATCTTTGCTTTGTGTTTTAGATCTTTTTTGCTGTCATTTGTTTTCGACTCCAATGTACTGTTACAAAATTTGAATTTAATGTTAGTATTTCTGATTTTGCAGATCAAGTCGGTTTAAATCTGAGATTTTCTCGGTTAGTCTCAGATTGTGGTGGATAGCTTTGTCATTCATCATCATGGACAGCATCACAAGGTAGTCCTGCTCGCTCTCTATAACTTTCATCAAACTTTGGTTTGTGTGATTAAAGACTTGACTTATTTCATTTTACTACTAGTGTTTTTAATATTTCCTTTGTTACCTTCCTTTCAGAAGTACCATTAAGATCCTTGCAAATGGAGATGTCTATGTAGGTGATTTGAAAAGCAATTAACAACTCAACACAGTACACAGTAATCTCTCCGTTAAAAAAGAATTCACTGTAGTAAATCGTTGAAGGTTAATAAACAGTAGAAATCGAGAAAGTATCGAGTGAGTTGTGTTCTTGGGTGTGTATGTTTTGTAAGTATATAAACGGGAGCCTTGTGAATTTCAGATCTGTAAAAGTGAAAAGAATTTACCAAGGCAATGTTTTATACTAAATGAAACTGACAGGGGCAAATTTGACATTTCTGGTTCGATGGTTTTTAAAAATGCACATTCGATGGTTTTCCAGAGGGGTAAAACTGTCAACTATACTTCGATGGTTTTTGAAAAACTATCGAAGTATTTTGAAAATAAGAATGTTAAACGTTTTCAGAAAAACTATCGAATGGTTTTGTTTGAAAATTTGAAAAACTATCGAACTAATTCTTTTGGAAAAACTATCGAGAACTTTAATATAAATTAATTAAGTTCACTTCGATACATTTTCCCTTGTATTTCAAAATTTATCGAGAATTTAAATATTGAATTAGGTAAATTCCTTCGATATATTTTAAAATTTATCTCAAAAACTATCGAGAATTGTTTTCGATAGTTTTTCTTTTCCTTTTCAAAAACTATCAAAAATTAATTTCGATAGATTTATCTTTGTACTTGAAAAACTATCGAATTTCCTAAATTCGATGATTTTTGCTTCATTCCAATTTCTAAAACCTGTTCATGTTCTAAAAATCAGATCTTTTTATTTTCTGTCAAGTTTTAATTTTAATAAATCTTTTAAAATTTCCAAAATCAATTGTTAACAGAAAATTCACAATTTTCTTAGAATAAAATCAATTAAATATCATTGAGTGATATTAACCAATTAAAATCCAATCCATTATGCTGCATTAATCTACAATGTTAAAAACAAAGTAAATTAATTCAAATTAAATAAATGCTTGAATATTTAGAACAAATATTAGCACTTAAATAATTTTTAGAATTAATAACCAATTAAATGCCAGAAGATATATCATCCATAATTATGACATAAAATTAGTACAATAATCCTAACTACGAGAATCGCTCCAGAAAATAAACTCACGAGTCCTAAGGATATAGAAATTCTTAAACTCATGTATTTACTAGGACTATCTGCAGTTACTGACTTCTAATCAAAATCAATTAGAAAGATTTAACATCCCAAGTTCACCAACCAGCTTATTGAAAGTGGATTTATCAAGCGGTTTAGTAAAGATGTCTGCAATTTGATCCTCTGTGGGTACAAAATGTAACTCCACAGTTCCATTCATGACATGCTCTCGGATAAAATGATACCTGATGTCGATGTGCTTCGTCCTCGAGTGTTGCACTGGGTTGTTTGAGATTGCTATGGCACTTGTGTTGTCGCAAAATATTGGAATCTTTGTCAACAAAAGTCCATAGTCACGGAGTTGGTTTCTCATCCATAAGATCTGAGCACAACAGCTTCCAGTAGCAATGTATTCAGCCTCAGCTGTTGATGTGGAAACTGAATGCTGCTTCTTGCTATACCAGGAAACTAACCTTCTTCCAAGAAACTGACAGCTTCCTGAAGTACTCTTCCGATCAATCTTACAACCTGCAAAATCAGAGTCTGTGTATCCAATAAGATCAAATCCTGTATCTTTAGGGTACCAAATTCCAAGATTTGGGGTCCCCTTAAGATATCTAAATATTCGCTTAACAGCTATTAGATGAGATTCTTTAGGATCAGACTGAAACCTAGCACACAAGCATGTTGCAAACATTATATCTGGTCTACTTGCAGTGAGATAAAGTAATGAGCCTATCATACCTCTGTAGCCTGTGATGTCAACCTTCTTACCAGTTTCATCCTTATCAAGCTTAGTGGCAGTTGGCATAGGAGTTTTTGCTGTAGATGAGTCTTCCATTTGATACTTCTTCAGAAGATCTTTGATGTACTTGGACTGACAAATGAATATACCATCTTGTCTTTGGTATACTTGCAGTCCAAGGAAGAATGACAATTCACCCATCATGCTCATTTCATAACGACTCTGTATTAACTTAGCAAATCTCTTGCATAGATCATCATTAGTAGAACCAAATATTATGTCATCAACATATACTTGCACCAATATCAAATCATTTTTATGCTTTTTGACAAAGAGAGTTTTGTCTACAACACCTCTTGTAAAATCATTTTCAAGTAAGAATTCAGAGAGAGTGTCATACCATGTCCTTGGAGCTTGTTTGAGTCCGTAGAGAGCTTTGAATAGAAAGTACACAAAGTCTGCCAGTTTTGAATCCTCAAAACCTGGAGGTTGTTCCACATACACTTCTTCTTCTAACTCCCCGTTCAGAAAAGCACTCTTCACATCCATTTGATATACCTTGTAATTGGAATGTGCAGCAAATGCCAGAAACATTCTGATGGCCTAAAGTCTTGCTACTGGTGCATAGGTTTCATCATAATCTATACCCTCTTCTTGAGAGTAACCTTTAGCAACCAGTCTGGCTTTGTTTCTCGTTACAATGCCATCTTCGTCCAACTTATTTCTGAATACCCATCGTGTTCCAATAACATATTTTCCCTTAGGCCTGGGTACCAGCTTCCAAACTTTCTGCCTTTCAAACTGATTGAGTTCCTCTTGCATAGCAATCACCCAATCTGGATCATCTAGAGCATCTTCAACTTTTTTAGGTTCTGTTTCTGAAAGAAACCCAGAATAGTGACATTCATTTTGTGATGTTCTCATAGTTCTCACTCATGTGTCCGGATCACCAATGATCAAGTGAAAGGGATGATCTCTATTCCATACCCTTTGTCTTGGCAGATGCGATCTTGATGATTCTCCTTGTTCTAGATGTTGTGGAGTGTGACTAGTTAATCCTTCTCCTGCTCCCCCTGAGTTGTTGACGGTTTGATCTGATGATTCTGTTGACTGACTAGTGGATCCTGTAGAATGTTGAGGATCTCCACTTTGGTCACCACTTTGTCCAGAATCATTATCATTATGATTATTATTAATGACTGTAACAACTTCAGGTACTTCTTCATTGTCAGAGAGATCTCCTGATAGATTTTCAAATACCAAGGATTCAGAGTTCTCTCCAGTTTGCAGGCCTGGTCTTTTGGTGTCGTCAAATGTTACATTAAAGCTTTCCAACACCTTCTTATCTTCAATCACATATACCCTGAAAGCCTTAGATTCCAGAGAATAGCCCAAAAAAATGCCTTCATCTGCTTTGGCATCAAACTTGCCAAGATGTTCTCCATCTTTAAGTACAAAGCACTTTGCACCAAACACATGAAAGTACTTCAGTGTTGGTTTCTTGTTGGCCATTAACTCATACGGAGTCTTTTCATGATCTTTGTTGATCAGGGTTCGATTCTGAGTGTAGCAAGCTATATTCACTGCTTCAGCCCAAAAGTAAGTGGGAAGTTTTGATTCACTCAACATGGTCCCTGCTGCTTCAACCAAGGTCCTGTTTTTCCTTTCCACTACTCCATTCTGTTGAGGAGTTCTTGGTGCTGAAAACTGTTTTGATATTCCTTTCTCTGAGCAGAAATCATTAAGAACTGCATTCTTGAATTCAGTTCCATTGTCTGATCTGATTGTCCGCACAGGTAGCTTAGCTTCCACTTCTATCTTCTTGATGTGATCAATGATTAGTTGTGTTGCTTCATCCTTTGTTTGTATGAACAACACCCACGTGTACTTGGAGTAGTCGTCCACCATCACCAATGCATATCTATTCTTTGAAAGTGACATAACATTAACTGGACCAAATAAATCCATATGAATCAGTTGTAATGGTTCAGTAATGCTTGTCATTCCTTTGCTTCCATGTGATGCTTTCTTCGACTTCCCATTTTCACATGCTTCACATAGTCCCTCCTGATTGAATTCCATCAGGGGCAACCCTCTCACTAACTCTCTCTTTACCAAAGAGTTCATAGTTTTGAAGTTCAGATGTGAGAGCTTCTTGTGCCATAGCCAACTTTGTTCTGAAGATGCCTTTGCATAGAAACATGTAACTTCTCCTTCACTGGTAGAACTTAAGTCAGCTATAAACAAATTTCCTTTTCTCACTCCCAGTAGAGTAAGCTTCTCATCCTTCCTGTTGGTGATCAAGCACTTGTCCTTTCTGAAATCTACATTATAGCCTTTATCACAGAACTGACTGGACCAAATAAATCCATATGAATCAGCTATAATGGTTCAGTAATGCTTGTCATTCCTTTGCTTCCATGTGATGCTTTCTTCGACTTACCCTTTTCACATGCTTCACATAGTCCCTCCTGATTGAATTCCATCAGGGGCAACCCTCTCACCAACTCTCTCTTTAACAAAGAGTTCATAGTTTTGAAGTTCAAGTGTGAGAGCTTCTTGTGCCATAGCCAACTTTGTTCTGAAGATGCCTTTGCATAGAAACATGTAACTTCTCCTTCACTGGTAGAACTTAAGTCAGCTATAAACAAATTTCCTTTTCTCACTCCCAGTAGAGTAAGCTTCTCATCCTTCCTGTTGGTGATCAAGCACTTGTCCTTTCTGAAATCTACATTGTAGCCTTTATCACAGAACTGACTGATACTTAGAAGATTGTGCTTTAATCCTTCAACAAGAGAGATGTTTTCAATGATGACATTTCCAGCTTTCAATTTACCATATCCCGTAGTGTATCCTTTGCTGTCATCTCCAAAGGTTACAATCGGGCCGGTCTTCTTAACCACCTCTGTAAGCAGGGACTCTTCACCTGTCATGTGTCTAGAACATCCACTATCCAGAATCCACACGACTTTTGAGCTTTTAACCTTACCCTGCAATCACAGATTGATTAAGCGGACTTTGGTACCCAAAATTGTTTGGGTCCTGAAGGTTTAGATGATTTAACAGGAGTAACATTCAATTTAGTCTTACCCTATTTGATATTCATAGTATCTGTGGATTTAACATTACTAGTGCTATTGCTACTATCATTCATCAACTTAAAATAAGCATGCATGATGTTGTACTTACATAGCAAACACTCTTTCTTTCCACAGGGTTCATGAAGATCAGGCATGTCAGACATGTTATGCATTTCAGAAGCATTAGCAGTTTCTACTTTAACCTTTTTACATGCATGTGTAAGGTGTCCATCAGAGTTACAAATAGTGCACAACTTCCTAGATGCAATGGGAGAAAATGGAACCATTTCCTGATTAACAATCTTCTTCTTCCCATTCCTGTTCTTTTTAACATTACTAACTACGTCACCTACTTCAGTTTTAGGTAAATCAGGTTTAGGTAATTCATTTTTTACTGATTTCCTAGGCAACTTAGTTTTTACCTCTTTTTCCTTCAACAAATCCTCCTCAAGCAATTCTTGTCTTATGAAGAGGTCATCCTCATGAAAGAGTGGTGGAAACGGCTTAACAAAAACTGGACAATCAACATTCTTAAGAACATGTGGAGTATTCCTTTTGACAACTGAAGATGTCACAGGGAATTCCACAATCTTCTTACCAGCTTTCTTGTTATAGTCAAATCCTATAGCAGTTTTATTCTCTATGGCCTGAGTATCAATGATTTCCTTAGCCACTAGAGCGGAATTCTTAAAAGCATTCAGTTTCAAATCTAGATCTGAAATCTGCTTCCTGAGGATAGTCTCTATCTCAGCATTACACTTGACCTTGTTCTCTAAGTACACATTCTTTTGCTTAAGATCTTCTAATGTTACAGCTACAAGCTCTAGTTCTTCATTTTTAGATTCTAACTTTTTAATCTTAAGAACTAGTTTAGCATTTTCCATTTCTGATGCTAGCATGCTTGTGTGTACATTAAACAATTCTACGCTAAGATCTTGCACAGTTTTCTTGTACTCAGAGTTAGACATATCAATTGTAGTTAAGATAGGTACCTGAGATGATTGTGGTGATTCCTCTGAAGAGTCAGCCATTAGAGCAACATTTACATATTCCTCCTCTTCATCCGAATCAGTATCATCCCAGTGCTTTCCCTCTGCTATATAAGCTTTCCCTTTCTGCTTTCCAGAGAATGCCTCCAATTGTTGTTTAAGCTTGGCATTCTCGTTCTTCAACTCATCATAAGAATCCTTCTTTCCATAGACATCTTTCATGTCTCTCGCTTGACGAGGCTTCCGGCATTCAGTGGCGAAATGCCCTAACTCATTGCAGTTGTAGCATCTTGATTTGCTTCTATCAATCATGCCAGTCTTGTAGCCTCCCTTAAAGCCTGTACTAGGTGTATAATTGCTCTTCTGGAATCTGTTGGTTGAACCCTTGAACTTGTACTTAGGGTTTCTTTTGAAACGAATGTGACTAAACTTTGCAGCTAAGTACGCCATGGTTTTGTCTTCCATTTGCTCAAGCTCTTCTAGGGTGTAGTAATCACTTTCATCAACACCCAGATTCACAGAATCCATTTCTGCTTCTATTATCACCTCCTTTCCAGCTCTAGGGGTTTGAACCTGAATCTCAGAAGTTATTGGTTCATCCACTACAAGTGCTGCTGATCTCACAAGTGCATTGTGCTTGTTCTCCACTGTCCCTGATCCGTAGATTATCACCCTTTGTTCCTGTTCCATCTCATAGGTCTTCAACTTGCCATAGATCATTTCTAATGACATCTTTGTGAAGTCAATTCTTTCCCTAATGGATGATGACTTGTGTTCTACATGATGGGGCAGCGTCATCATGAACTTCCTGTTTGATTCTCTCAGTGGATAGGTCTTTCCTTTCATTGCCAATTCATTGAGAAGCTTAATATATTTCTCAAAGACCTGAGTTATACTTTCTCCTGGCAGTGACCTAAACGCTTCGTATTGAGAAGTCAGAATGTCCAATCTGTTTTCCTGCACGTCTTCAGTTCCTTCCATTATTAAGTTAATGGTATCCCACATATGTTTCCCACTTGTACAGTTCATCAACTGATAGCTCATTTCCTTGTCTGCGGAGTCCGCCAATATCAACATTAAACCGGTGTCCAATCGAATCAGTTCTTTGTCAGAATCTGTATACTCAGTAATATCCTTATGTTGGGTGCCTTGAGGAATCCTGCTACCATCAGGAGCTGTAGATTCACTAACTGGTTTCATTGGTACAAACGGTCCATTCTCTAATATGCCAATATACAACGGATTAGATGCCTTGATAAATAACAACATCTTCATCTTCCACAAACCGAAATCATCTCTAGTAAATGGGGGAACTTTAATACCAGCGGTTGTCTTTGGAGCACTCATGGTTTCTGAAAATTTCAAATTGTTTAAAATTCAAGAAATTCCAATTAAATGAAAAAATTTGAAAGTTAAAAAATTTGCTTCGAATTTTCACGCTACGTTTGATTTTGGTCTCATTCACCGGATCTGATTTGTATATCAATCAAGTAGCTCTGATACCAATTGTTAGGTCCAAAGTATCGTAGAAGGGGGGTTGAATACGATACTCACAAATAATTCAATTTCGTTCGCGGATTAATCATTCAGTTCTATAACGAAATCAAACACACCAAACCAAATCAAGTTTCGGGGAATATATCTTTTTATAAATATAAACCTCGAAGGGTGCTACAATTTCTAATCCGTAGATTAGCTTCAATGAGTTCTAAGTTATACACAATCAAAACTTTGATAGAATTCAAGCAGAATTAATTTCTCTGGTATTTTCTCTCTAGCTCAAACTCTCTCTCAGTTATTGCTTCTGTGAAATAACTCCGACTGAAGAAGACACTCTCTTCTCTCTGTATTAATTGTAGTCTTCAATTGAAAACTATCGAACTAGGAATGTAGAAACAATCCTGGCCGTCCATCTTCAACTTCAATCTGTAAAACAAGAATATTTTTCACCTGCTCCTTAATTAAAAACCATCGAATGAAATACTTTAATTTACCATTCGATAGTTTTTTTAATCAAAACTATCGAATACCAAATTAAATTAAACATGGTTTTCAATGAATCATTATTATACCATTCGATAGTTTTCTTAATTGAAAAACTATCGAATTCTTGTTTCTTGTCTTTTATCAATTAATGATTCCATTGAGCTCCTGGGTGTTTAAGTAATAGACTGTATCACTTTCTTCTGAGACGATAAAACAACTTGATCTTTTCAGTGCCATCACCTAGTGCAACTGGTCTGGTTCACAGATGAATAACACTTGATCAATTCTTCTTTTATGTCTTCAATTCAATGCTGCTGATACGTCCCTTGTCGTTCTGGTTGCTTCATTTAAATCACTGGAATCCCGTGGTACTTAACCCTAAATCATTCACATACTTCTGTCGTCTTGAAAGTCTTGTTTCTTTTGTTGTCACTGAGGCTTGAACATTTTCATGAACTTCTTTCCGTGACCTGTTTACAGACTTCAAGAATACATAACGTATTTTGATTTTTTGAGTTTACCTTTTCTTCTTTGATTCTGGATTCCTGTGCTTCTGTTAATATTATTGTATGTCTTGTCCTTTGTTGAGTTGTAGTTATCTCTTTTACATCTTATGTTACATTATGCTTTACAGACCCCCCAGTAGTAACTCAACTAAACGAGAAGGTGTTAGCCCCTGGCCGAGGTCTTATAACTCCGTTAGGATTTTACCACGATACTGATTATATGTTTGTTAAGAAACCCTCTGACTATGACCATCATCTGTATTACCAAAATCTCAATCATCACTATAACAATAACCACGGTGCTAAGGGTCTTCCCGGGCCTGTTAATAAAGAGATTATGGACCGGGCTTGCGTGGAGCTTGTTATTGGTCGGGCTCCTAACCCTCTCAAGACACCTTTTGTGGATCTTCCCAAAGAGGAAATGGATGTTGCCATCCGGGCTGCTTTCCAACTCGGCCCAGAAATTGAATGGAGATGGCCCGAGTCCAACGAGCACATTTATGACCGGGGTGACGATGGGTATATTGGAGTTTGGTTGGAACATCTTCGGTCCGGCTGGAGTCCACAATGTCACAATTTTGTAAAACACCTTTTCAAATATGAATATGAGATCTCAATTATGCAAGTGACCCCTAACGGGATTAAATGGGTTATTTGGTTCTTGGCTTGCTGCGAGAAATCCGAATATATCCCCACCTTCCGACTTTTTCATCAGCTTTTCCAATTAGTCCGGTCTAACAAGAAACCTCTTTACAAGCTCCGGTTTCGTGCTAAGGAATGTGGGTTTCCATCAGGATCTGCCCAGCCTGTGATTCAACAAAGTACCTTGAAAGGTTGGTCCGGCGAGGTTCTGATGTTGAGGGGCTGGGATCTAGGTGGTATGCCCCACATTGTTTTGGATAAAGAAGCTAAAGTTTTTGAAACGGTTAAGTTGACTGGTTCAGCTTTAAGAAGGATTCGCAAATTTTGTGGTAGTCTTGGGTTTCAATGTACTCGGGACACTTTTATGGATCATAAGAAACTCTTTGAGCTAGGGTGTAAGTCGGTTGTTTTTTATTCACAATTGTGTACTTTCACTGTTTTATAGTCTAGGCTTCTTGCTAACTCTTTGTGTCATTCCAGGTTTCCCCCACTACAATCAGGGATTGGAGGATATCATGTCTTACAACACTTATTCCTTGGCTCTAAGGAAAATTTCCGGGGTTCACAATGACAAGGTGAAGAAGGTTGGTGAGGGATCCGGTTCCAGTGTTTTGAAAGAGGGCGGTGCTGAGTCTGCTGCTCTGGTCTTAAACCACCCCGCCCCTGATGTTGAAGCTATTGATGTGGAGAACATTGATATTCCTGATGACCGGACCACTAAGAAAAGGAGAATTAGTATTGGCCGGAAACCACCCTCTAAGCCCCGAGTTGTTGTGGAGAAAATCACCGCTGATGACAAAGGTAAAGGTGCTGATGGACAACCGGTCATGGTTGGATCATGTGATTTGAAGAAGCTTGCCAGTTTGGCATCTGAAATTCCCACGGATGAAGATGTTGACGAAATGAAACGGTCCGGGGTTATAGCTGTTCTGAAACGTGCCATTGGACACTAGGGTCATGTAAGTATGGTTTTTCCTTGTGAATTTGAGTTCTTAATGTTCGTGTCACTAACATGTTTATTCACAGTCCAGGGCGTTGATCAGTGGAGCTGCCACAGTTTTTGTTCATGAATTGGAAAGCTTGAATCAAGAGTTGAAGGAGAAAGAGGACCGGAATCAAAGCCTGGAAAATGAGTTGTCCTCTTTGAAGACGACTTATGACAGTAAGGTTTCCGATCTAAGTTCTGAGGTTTCTAAACTGAAGGCCCAAGTCACGAGTGCTACAGAGGAGTCCGGGGCTATGAAAGATAAATATGATGATTTGCAGGCTGAGCTTAGCAAGTCAAAGGAGGAGATTATCGCCGAGTTTCAGAAATCTGCTGCTTATGACCAAGCAATTGCTGACGCCGGTGCTCCTGAGATTTACCGGATGTTTGTTGTTGCTGAAAAGCATCTCAAGACCGATCTGAGAGCTTGCTGGGAATCCTTCATAGACCATTTTGTTGCGGCCAAGAAGGACATTGAAGATGGCCTTGGAGAGCCCATGCCTTATGATGGCCCGAATCCATTTATCATTCCAGCTGGTCCGGATTCTCCTCAGCCATCCAAATGAACTAATCACATTCCGGAATAAACTAATGCAACTGCGTTTGCCTTTTGGGGTTGAATTCCCATGTAATTGTTACTTTTTCGTTTGACTTGTCTCTCTTAACATTGGAAGTGTTTCCGGGTTGTATGGACAACCCGGGCTTCTATCTTTATTATGACCTTGGTAATATATTTTGCTTTTTCTTTCCTTGCTCTCTGAAAACTTTCCTGTTTGCATCTATATTTTGAACGTGCATATTGCTGGGAGCCCGGCCTCATAGCTTAGTCCGGGCCGGGCTTATATATTTTTGTACTTAGGAATATTTCCTAAGTTTATGATTGTCTATGGCTGGTAACCCTGGCCACATTATTTGCCTATGGCTCCGAGCCAGGGTTGTTAGATTGCTTATTGCTGGGAGCCCGGCCTCATAGCTTAGTCCGGGTCGGGCTTATAAATTTTTGTACTTAGGAATATTTCCTAAGTTTATGATTGCCTATGGCTGGTAACCCTGGCCACATTATTTTCCTATGGCTCCGAGCCAGGGTTGTTAGATTGCTTATTACTGGGAGCCCGGCCTCATAGCTTAGTCCGGGCCAGACTTATATATTTTTGTACTTAGGAATATTTCCTAAGTTTATGATTGCCTATGGCTGGTAACCCTGGCCACATTATTTGCCTATGGCTCCGAGCCAGGGTTGTTAGATTGCTTATTGCTGGGAGCCCGGCCTCATAGCTTAGTCTGGGTCGGGCTTATAAATTTTTGTACTTAGGAATAGTTCCTAAGTTTATGATTGCTTATGGCTGGTAACCCTGGCCACATTATTTGTATATGGCTCCGAGCCAGGGTTGTTAGATTGCTTATTGCTGGGAGCCCGGCCTCATAGCTTAGTCCGGGCCAGACTTATATATTTTTGTACTTAGGAATATTTCCTAAGTTTATGATTGCCTATGGCTGGTAGCCCTGGCCACATTATTTGCCTATGGCTCCGAGCCAGGGTTGTTAGATTGCTTATTGCTGGGAGCCCGGCCTCATAGCTTAGTCCGGGCCGGGCTTATAAATTTTTGTACTTAGGAATATTTCCTAAGTTTATGAATGCCTATGGCTGGTAACCCTGGCCACATTATTTGCCTATGGCTCCGAGCCAGAGTTATAGAGTTGCATATTGCTCGTGAGTCCGGTCTCATGGCTTGATTCTGAGCCGGACTCTTTCTTTTGTACTTAGAATGGAATCTAAGACTTCGATTTGATTGCATATTGCTCGTGAGTCCGATCTCATGGCTTGATTCTGAGCCGGACTCTTGATCTGCATATTGTTGGGGACCCTGGCTCCTCTGTATGCCTATGGCTCTGAGCCAGGGTTATAGAGTTGCATATTGCTCGTGAGTCTGGTCTCATGGCTTGATTCTGAACCGGACTCTTTCTTTTGTACTTAGAATGGAATCAAAGATTTTGATTTGATTGCATATTGCTCGTGAGTCCGATCTCATGGCTTGATTCTGAGCCGGACTCTTGATCTGCATATTGTTGGGGACCCTGGCTCCTCTATATGCCTATGGCTCTGAGCCAGGGTTATAGAGTTGCATATTGCTCGTGAGTCCGGTCTCATGGCTTGATTCTGAACCGGACTCTTTCTTTTGTACTTAGAATGGAATCTAAGATTTCGATTTGATTGCATATTGCTCGTGAGTCCGGTCTCATGGCTTGATTATGAGCCGGACTCTTGAGTCTGCATATTGTTGGGGACCCTGGCTCCTCTATATGTCTATGGCTCTGAGCCAGGGTTATAGAGTTGCATATTGCTCGTGAGTCCGGTCTCATGGCTTGATTCTGAACCGGACTCTTTCTTTTGTACTTAGAATGGAATCTAAGATTTCAATTTGATTGCATATTGCTCGTGAGTCCGGTCTCATGGCTTGATTCGGAGCCGGACTCTTGATCTGCATATTGCTGGGGACCTTGGCTCCTCTGTATGCCTATGGCTCTGAGCCAGGGTTGATACAAGAAAAATGAAATACAAATAATGTGAAATACAATTTTGTGAGAAAAAACATCGTGCCCTATTTTTATTCATAAATTGATCACGAGTACAAATTTTCTATTCTTCAATACAAATTGATCTTTATTTCTGGTCCGGATTTTGAAATCTTCTACTCACCAATTTTTTGGCCGGGCTCTTTCCTTGGGTTGAATTTATGTTTCTTTTGGCTCATACTTTTCTGGTAAGAATTGGCTTTCCTTTTGTTTTTCGGGTCTGTTTCAGCCATGACTAACCCTTGTCCATAGCATCTACTAGCCATTTCATAATCTCCCCGGACTTCTCCAATGCCAGAGGGTGTGGGAAACTTGAACTTTAGGTGTGGGGTTGAGGTTATAGCTTGGAGCTTAGTCAGGGCTGGTCTTCCCAGGATCACATTGTAAGAAGAAGGAGTGTTGATGACATAGAATTTAACAATGTTGGTGACTTGGTTTGGATAAGTCCCAAATAGTACTGGTAGATACAGGGTTCCTTGAATTGGGACCAAGTTGTTCCCAAAACCGTAGAGAGGATCTTCTCTGCAATTATTCATCTTCACACTCCCCAGCTGCATTCGATCCACAGTATGTTTGAATATGATATTGACAGAAGAACCGTTGTCAATCAGTATTCTTTTAACTTCATTGTCAGCTATGTCTAGACTAACAACTAGAGCTTCATTATGATTTGGGTCGAGTCCTTCAAAATCATCTTTGTTGAAACTGATTATTTGTTCTGGACAGGTTTGAACCATCATTATCTCATCTCCCAAGTCCGGACTTCGGGGTGGCGAGTTAGACCCACCCAATACGACATTCACAACATTTTTACCCTTCCCGGATCCTGCTCCCCTGTCATCAGTTTTCCGGGCTATGTATTGTCCCATGTTACCTTTCTTGATCTGTTCTTCCACAAAAAACTTTAGAGACAAGCAATTCTCGGTTGTGTGTCCATGTGTTTCATGATAGTCACAGTGTTCATGGACAGACCGATTTTCTGGTCCGGTCGCCATGGGTTTGGGAGGGTAGTAGAAAGGCTTGTCTCGTACTTCTTTCAAAATATCAGCTCGATCCCGGTTGAGAGGAGTCCAGTTTGGTTCAGGCCTGGGCTCAAGTTTTTGTTTAGGTTGTCCGGGCTCCATACTTTGATTGGAGTTCGGGGTTGAGGTTGGCAAGGCGAGCTGAGAGCTCTGAATGTAGTTGCTTTGTCTATTGGGTTTGAATTTTTTGTCTTGATGATTGTAGTTTTTTTTGGGTGGATCTTGAATCCGGGTTGGAGATATGCCCTGCCTAGTCATCCTCATTGCTTGGAGGACATCGGTTTCTTTAATGAACCTGGCGGCCATTGCATAGGCTGCCGCCAGGCTCTGAGGCTCTTTATGGATGAGGTCCAGGACATACCTCTCATTGTTATCAGGATCCAGGTTTCTTCGAAAAATTGTCAGAGCCTCCCGCTCATCCAGGTTGGTTATGTTGTTAATAGCTTCTTGAAATCTTTTCATATAAGTAGAGAGGGCTTCACCCCGGGCTTGCCTGACTGTTTCAAGATGGCACATGTGCATCTCATGAGTCCTGTTTGCCCGGAAGCGTTTGAGAAATGCATCACGGAACTGCTTCCAGATATGGATGATGCGAGATGGTATCCGGCTGAACCACCTCTGAGCTCCGGATTTGAGTGTGGAAGCAAAGAACCTGCATTTTGTTAGATCATTGTAATAATAAATCATGGCTATTTGTTCAAAATAATTCACATGTTCTTCGGGATCATCCAAACCATTGAAAGAATCGAAATTATAATGCTTAATATTTCTCTGCCTTGGTGTTGCCTCCAAGGAGTAGCTAAATGGTGTAAGGGTGTCCCCAATGTCGATCCCAGAGTCTTGGCCAACTTTTATTTGCAATTCATGTATCATGTTCATAAGGTCCTCCTTAGGTTCATCCTCATCTGAGATTATTTCCGGACTTGGAGCCCGGGTTCTCCTCTTTTCAGAGGTTTTACCCAGAATCCGGGCCTCCTCCTCCTGGATTCTTTTCTGGACCCTTAGATCGAGTCTGGCTTTCTCTTCCGCTTGAATCTTTTCTCGCATCTCGGCTAGCCTTTTAAGCTTTTCGGTCTCCTCATCATTGTTTCGGCTGCGAGTCCGGTGAGGCCTCCTTTCGGTGTCTTTGTCTTTGTCGCCAATTCGGTCAAAAACAGACCTAGAGCGGTGGGATCCTTCAGGGTGATGAGAGTTCTCACACTGGTCTTGCTCTTTGTTCCGGGTTTGGTTATATAACCGGATTGCTTCAGCAACCTGTTCGCCAGTCAGGTTCTCCATCTGTCCGGGCTCAAGAGCAAGGTCAGTGTATTTGTACTTGTTTACTTCTATGTTTACCCGGGCATCACCTGGCCGGATTACCTGTGAGGCCAGAGTCAGGACTGGGGGTATCTGGTTACCCGCCTGACCTGGGACCGGGATGTTGGTGTCCGGGGCTGGGTTACTTGGGGTATGCCTATTTGTGCTCTTACTTCCACGAGCCATGCTTCACACACAAATAGATGTATATGGTATTCTAAAACAAAATTTGGAGCAAATTCAACCGCAAAGTATCCTGGGTTTTACAACTAGATCTCAGTGTGTATGTGAAGGCGTCAAAATGGATGCACGTATTTCTGGGTTCACAATCTCAATAATCAAGAAAGCTGGGTTTTTTTTTTAAATAGATCTAAGCAGGAGCAATATAGATCTAAACAATAATCAAAGCATACAAACAAGGCTAAACAAGATCTGGGCTAAACAAGGTTAAAAAAACATGCATACATTGGAGAAAAGGGCTAAAGAGTTCATGTTTGGTGGTTAGAACAAAGGAGTTTGCTTAGATCTTACTGGATTTAACTAGGACTCCTTCAAAGATGAAGGAGCTTGTTGATGATGGTGAGTCTAGCGGCATCGTGACCACAAGACAGGGTTCCCCTCCTTCTAGCGCCAAATGATAACTCCAAGTCCCGATCTAGCCCTTCCCAGCCGTTCCCCACGCCTAGATGCGGTGTTGCTGCCGTTGGGTGTCTGCAAAACAACACCGGAGGGGGGTTTGGACCCTGGCGACGCCTCCGGCGTGAGAATAAGTGGGGGCTTTAGAAGAGAGAATAAGACTAGAGAAATCTAAATATGGAGGGTGCATGTATGTTGTGTGTATAATGTAGGCTAAGTGTGTAAAAGAGAATGTGTGTAACCTCTAGACCTTTCCTCCTTGGTCTATTTATAGGCCAAGAATTAGGGTTTAGGGGTTGTACCTGCAATCATGAGCGTCGAATCCTAGGTAGGTAGGACACCTGGGTGATGTTGATGGATCCCACGTGTTCAGGTGTAGAATTGTGGTGTCGTGTGTCAGGCTCCTGCCGGCGTGTAGCTTGAATAGGACATAATTGTGCCAATCATTAGGTATTCTTACGTGTCCTCTCTAGGTGTGGCCCTCAGTGATGACCCAAACACGTCACGTAACAATGTGTAGTCTTTCTCACGTAGATCATTGCCTTTGTCGCCAGGAATGAGTTAAACTTTGAACTTAAGCCACATCTGTGAGCTCGAGTTTTGTAAGTGAGCCCGGACTACAATATGAGTTCGGACTTATTGATGGACCAGGACTCCGATACGAGTCCGGACTAGCAGATGAGCCAGGACTCCAATATGAGTTCGGATTACTAGATGAACCATAACTCCCATATGAGTTCGGACTTATGGATACGCTATGACTTCAATATGGGCTAGGATTATAGATGAGTCATGACTCCAATATGGGTTAAGACCTGTAGGTGAGTCATGACAAAATATGAATCCAGACTAGTTGGTGGACCATGATTGAGATATGAGTCCGGGTTCTTTGGTAGTGATCCGGGGTCCAGGACGGGTCCGGGCTATACATAGCCTATCAATAAGGGTCATTTCAAAGAGGATGTTTGTCACGACAATGGTAAGTGCACTTTCTCGAACAGAACATTTTATGAGGGTGATTGGGACAAAGGAAAAAGGACCGGAAAAGGGAAATTTCTTTGGCCTTCAGGCGCATCATATGAGGGCAATTTTAAGGAGAATTTTAGGCATGGAAGGAAAATTTTATGAGGGTGATTGGGACAAAGGAAAATGACTGGGAAAGGAAAGCTTGTTTGGCCATCAGGGGCATCATATGAGGGCAATTATAAGGAGAATCTCAATCATGGAAAAGGTAAATACACTTGGTCAGACTGAAAAACTTGTGAGGGTGATTGGGACTACGGAAAAATGACTGGGAAAGGAAAGCTTGTTTGGCCATCAGGTGCATCATATGAGGGTCCTATGGGGGTTACCCTCATGGTAATGGTACTTTAACATATCGAGATGGCTCTGTTTACAAAGGCCAAAGGCTCCTGGAAGTTGAACAGGCGACATGGAATTGGAGAACAAAAGTACCAAAACTCAGATGTTTACGAAGGTTTTTGGAATGAGAATAAGCATGAAGGCAGTGGTAGGTATGTTTGGAGTAATGGTTCCATGTATATTGGTACTTGGAAAGCTGGGAAAATGTGTGGCAGAGGGGTTTAAATATGGTCTAATGATAAAATGTGTCACTTTTTAAAAGTTATACGTAACAATGATAATATGAAGTACATTATAATTTATTTACAGTATTTATCATTAATATCAAATGATATATTAATTGGAGTTGTTTGTGATTACTATCGTCCCAACTCCCAAGTCAGTGTTACTATTAAATAAAAAAACAACTGGCCTAAGAACAAGAAACTTAACTTATTTCAAACAAAAATGTAAAGAAAAAAAACCTTACATCAAACAAAAGGATTGTTCTATTCAATTTAGTTTAAGAACAAAACAAGTATTAAATTTATGTGAGAAAAGTTCTATGAAAACTACTATTTCATTAAAAAAATTGAGAGCATATATGTTCAACAATCAAAATATTACAAAATAGATTATATTTTGTAATCATGAAATTGCAAAACTTATTATTTTGCAAAGATTTTTTTATTAAAATCGTTATTTCACTAAAAATCTTGAAAATTAGATATGTTTTGCAAACTAAATATGTATGTTTTGCAATGTTCTGCTTGCAAAACATATATAATTTTAAAAAAAAATCAATGAAATAATTATTTTCATATAACATAATTGACAAAATATTATATTTTCCAAAATTTTGTTTGCAGAACATATATGCTCCAAGGTAATGCGGTCTCCATGAACTCAACTCTTAAATTTATTTCAGATCAACTTTGCATAAATTTATTTATCTCAAATCAGGTTAGTTGCTTCAATGTTGAAACATGTAAAATACACATTAAATCTAATCTCAAGTCCTTTAAATAATCATGTACAAGTTGAGTAGTTTATTATTCACATAAAATATCTGTAAATATAACAGATGAATCGAATTTCAGGATGAAAGTGATGCTTGTCATAATTCTTTGCCATTACACTTTGTTCCAGATGTTTGTGCACTAACCATGGATATAGTGTATAAAACAATAAAAACGGTGTAAGCATTTGGCAGAAGAATCATGAGAAGAACAAGGACTACACACATAACATCAAAGTTTGCACATAAAATAGATCCAGAATTGTCTTTCCAAGACTTTTATGAAATTAGTTGGCAAATTATTCGTAACTAAACCATTAACCATATACGAGAAAAAGATTTAACACTTTAACACTTTTAACTAATTGATTAAAAAAAACATCTGTAACTAAAAGCGAAATGTACAACCATGTTCTAGTTTGTTAAAAAGAAAATGATCAAGGTAAAGAGGGTGCCGCCAATGTTCCTGGTTAATCACCGCTGATAACTTACAAAGTAAACTCCTGTCCTGAAACCACTGATAACTTACAAAGTAAACTCCTGTCCTGAAACAGAGCATATGAACTCAATATTAGAACTCACGACTTTTTAAACCAAGATTAATTGATAACCGACAAAAGCTTTCCAACACTGCCTATATGCAATGTAGAAGATTTTAAATTTTGATAGAACAAGAGTCAAAGCAAACCATCTGCATTCAAATACTAGGCAAGGATCCAACAGTAAATAACAGAATCCAATTTCAACTGCTATATAACTTTTTCTCTATTTTCTAATGCATTAGTTTAATGCCATAAACGGAGTACAAAACTATAATATTATAATTCAGTGTGCAGGCCTTAATCAGTGTGCTAAAACCTTATAGCGAACATCATACTAACAAGGGAGAATTAGCTATAGTTCCAATACCTTTATGGTTTTGTAAAGCAAAGTTCCTTGAATTGTTGGACGAGTTGCAACTACAAATTATGTAAAGCCGAAGAAATGGACAAATGTGAGAAGTCCGGACTGCATATACCGTCAGCTGTGCAATGGTTTACAGAGAACCTAACAATGCCAGAAACTCCTCAGGTTCTTCCTCTTGTCTCACAATCTGATCACATCAAATATCAAACTTGAACAATCAGTATGTTGAGAATATGGCCAAAATTACAGAACACTACATCAAATAATAGAGAACCATAAAACCATGCCAAGCGTGAAAGGAATGCAAACAGTATAAGCTCAAAAGAGAATTCACACAGGTCACCAAAACACAAAAACCAAATATACATATACATACATATATATATATATACAAAAACCAAATATATATACATATACATATACATATACATATATATATATATATATATCTGAACATCAACATACTACATACAGAGATGTCAGAAGAGTACATCAAGAGATGTGATATGCAATATTATTCTTTGAATCACTAGGATGCCATAAGTCCAGTTTTTGTCCTCGGATTTAATTACTTCGACTATTTAAGGAGGCTGATTCATTAGTCATTACAGGTAATGACAGGGAAACGATCATAGGTGACTGAAAAGAATCCTTGAATTACCAACACAGATCTAACAGGTAAACAAGTGAAGTCCCGAAACAGGAAATGCTTCAGATTGCTTCTCCAGCCTAAAAAGTGGAGATAATGTATATATTCTGAAGTTCTAAACCAACTTCTACTTGATAATTCAGTACAGAGCAGGAAATTGATGGAGAAAAACTATATTGTGAGGGGAGGGGCATAACAACTCAACCCTATACAGAACAACAAAAGTAATAACTATGATATACCAAAAGGGAAACCCTAAAGATTCAGATTTTACAAGGATTCAAACTTTTAGAAAGAATATTGATCCCCACTAGAGAGAGAAAATAACAATAGGCATCAGATGACTGCTCTAGTATAAAGGACACTCTAGTTTAGAAGATTATGTTGCTATCTTAACCGAGAATACCTGCTTGGAAGATCTACTTAACATAATGCTTGTAAATTTATCTGAAAATATGTTCAGTTGATCTTTATATAATATTCCTGTCCTTCCAAAAACTCAATTCCAGAACATACATCTTTTGGATCATCAAAAGAAACTTCCAGACATGTTGCAATTCTTAACAAGTTATATTTCAAGGTGGTCAATTTGTTTTGCCTCTGCCTAAAAAATGAGAAGCATGAGAATTTCAAAATCAATGCAAGGAAACAATGAAATGGGTTGAAATTTTTTACATAACATCATATTAATTATATTTGATAAGACCACTCTTGATAAGTGTGTGCAATCATATAATCGTAGCAAGTACTCTGTTTTTTAGGATAGAACCGTATCCTAGATGCCAAATTCGATCTCAAGTAGATAAATATTTGGAATAAATGATGTGAAGCAAGGAACTAATAATATTTTCTGCTAATTATTTTGTTTTGTAATTAAAATCATGTTGATGTAAATTTTAATCTGGGTCAACTCTATCACGTATGCAGTATGCACATTATTAGGAATACTTTAGATTTTTAAATAATGAAATAGTTGGAATAACATTTTTACACTAGAACTTGTATCATATTTTAGTTATGCTAGGGGGGGATCATTCTTAAGAAATAGATATCTTTTATAATTTTATATATCATGCACTACTAGCAAATCTCCTGGGTGTTTGTTGTACATATATCTAGGAGTAACTTTTCTTTCACTACGAGTTCAATTAGGTTCAAACCTGATCACTATACAAAGCATCAACATTCTCATTTGTTTGCAATAAAGTAAATTAAGTTATCTCTCTCTTTAAATATATAAGTTTTTACTGGTGCCATGAGTATATTGGTTTTACTAATTTTCAATCATAGCCATGCATCAACAAACATGCTGCCTATAACTACATAAATACCTTAGATCATTTTCTCAAACATTAGGAAGATATACTTCGTGCAGGATGTACCTTGACGTCAGTGTCATCAGGCAGGCCCATTTGAGTGATCACATCAAAACTAACTTCACTCCAGTTAATCTCTTTAAGCTCACCAATCTCCTGGTCTGCCTTTAGTAGCATCTTCCCATCACCAAGACTGATACATTTTCCTACCCAAATATATAAAACCTTGTGCTCTATTAGTTTTCCTAAGCCTGAAGCTGGAGCAACAAGGATGAATATATCTTGGGAATCCAAATCAGCTGCACAAAATGACACAATCTTCTCCAAACTAGGCCACCTACATACTACCAGTTGATTTTGCTTTGGACAAGATAAATTTATGTCCACCAGTCCAGAAAAGTCAGTTGTGCACTTGGCATCCAATAATTTGTTTCCTGGTCCTTCATCTGATGTCTTGCCAGACGTTCTATGTGGATTTAGCTGAGACATTGGTTCGGCATTTGAACCCCTGTCTCCCTTTGCCACCATTTCCTCAGTATGTTCATCCGGGGAATAATTATCATTTTTCATTATGAGACCAACAGTTTTACGGGTAGCACCACTAGGAGGAGCATCTTTATCTCTTGAATCATCAGTAAGCATTGGCAACTTGCTACCTCTGCGTTCTGCAATAGAAAGTGGAGGTTTCTTGGATGACTGGGATACTGACTGAGAACTGCGGCCTGAATTCAAATTTACATTGATAAATTCAGTGCTTTTAGACATGGATTGCCCAGAAGGTTTACAGGACTGAAGAGATAAATTGGAAAAAGAGGGTGCATGAAAAGCTAAAGAATTACCATCTGAAGAGTTTTTGGAGCTCCTACTTGAATCTGATGACAAGGACTTTGGAGAAAGACAAGGTGGTGATGAGGAAGACACGGTTGAGGATGAAGAGAAGGAGGTTGATGACGGTGATGATGACGACACGGACGAAGACAATGAATTTATATGAGAAAGTGATGGCTTGGACAAAGAGTTTTCTAAACATTTTTTCAAGACAGAATCTGGATAGACTCTGGAGAGAGATGATTTTGAAGCTGATGCAAACTCATTCATGCTACCAGAGGCAGACTTGCGCCTCAGCATACTCCAACTGCTTTCTCTTACAGGAAGGTGTGTTTCATGGTCAGTGTCGGACGATGCAAATGGAGGCACAAACCCCCCAACAACTGCTTTCAGGAATATCTCAAATTCGACACTGTATTTACTCACTTCTCGCTCGCCTGGAACTATCTTCTTTGATAACTCGACAACATCCACCCCATTGCTAGATTTATCTATTATAGGAAGGAATTCGGAAAAAGCGTCCCAGAAGTACGAAGGTTCTTCTCCTTCCTTTATAGCTGTGATGGATACCTGCAATTTTTCATAACGAACAATCTGGCAAGCAGCTCCTCTGGCATCTTGTTCCATAGTGGTTTCACACTTGCTACCTATCCAGACATAGATAGTGGACGGTATATGTATAATAAATGCACCCCTAGAATCCAATGCAGCTGGGCTAGGAGAATTTAGCAATTTTGGCACAAGATGCAATGGATCATATGGAGAGTGGGAAGCAATTCTGTACATCCTGAGTAACGAACTAGGGCTTAGAGGGAAAGCATGCACCCTTTTCTGGCACTGTAACAACTGACAAGCAAAACCCATATTAGGATCAGCAATACCTCTAGCTGTCTTCACATACTGAAATGCGTCATCAAAATTTTTCCCTTCTCTCCACATAATGTAAGCAATCACCAACGACGTAGAGCGAGAAACTCCTTGACAGCAATGAACAAAAACATGTCCCTTCTGTTCTCTCACGTCTTCAAAATAATCAAATACATCATACAATATGCTAGTAATATCTTCCGAGGGGCTGTCCTGTAACCACAATGTACGATATACAAAATCTGACTTAAAATATTCTGGACAGACAAAACCTACACAATTCAAAATATGGGTGATTCCATGCTGTTTAAGTATCACCCTATCTCTTGCAACTCCGTCACCACCAAGATATATGTGCTCCACAACCTTGGAACATTCCTTATCATAGACTGCAATTTTATCTTTCTTCACAAGCCCACTATTTCTATCCACCTTACTCCGGATAGATGACAAATCAAGCTTCAATCTGTCTCCACCACTACTCAAATCTCTCCCACCCGGTGTACAAGGAAGCGGCCACTCCCCAACATCATCAGACCCAGCTTTCGGCCACTCATCCAAACTTCTACGAGAAATTGCTAGAGGCTGCAATGGTGGCAACAGTGACCTAGCCTTCCCCTGTGTTCTAGGAGTCAAAGGCACATTAAACCTACAAAGCCCACCAACATTCTCTCCACTCGGATCCATACCATCTTTCTCACCAATCGGGTCAGGAGGCAACATGGTTCTTGAAGCAGACCACGAAGCCGACCTCCAATATTGTTTTCGAGGAACTGGAGCTGGACAAGGCCCAGAAGAACCACTACCACTGCCACCAGCACCATCACTGGCAGCAGAATCATCCTTCCCCAGCATTCGAAAATAACTTCCCTAAATAATCTCCCAAACTACCACACAAAACTCTTTACACCCCACAAAATATTCTCCTCTCCACTAAATTAAACAATTGCAGATTGCAAAAAACACCAAACACTCACACAATCAAACCATATCTCACTCAAGCAAAAAAAACACACTAAATCTTGATCTTACACAAATCAAACCTACAACAAAAAACAAACAAACCCAACTACTAATCAGTCAATACATTACAAATCAACAACTTATACACACAAATACACACAAGAATCAAAAGGGGTCAAACCCAAGATCTCAAAACACAAAAACAAGCAAACCCCACAAAAAATAAAACAAAAAATCACAAGATTTTCACAAATTAAGAAACCCCATAAAAAATGAGGCAAGAAAAACATCAGATTTACAAAGAATCAAGAAAAGAGACATACCCTTTAAGGCCTGGTGATGAATTGTATGTATAATATGTAAGTATATGAACGGAGATTTGAGGGGGGGGGGGGGGGGGGGGAGAAGACTGTGAAAACTTCTCTCTCTACAAACTGTCAAGTCATGTGAAAGGACCCTTGCTCATAAATTACATCCTATTTCTTCAATTTTTCGTCAGCAGACTACTTTTTTTGTATGTATGTGCCATTTGGATTAAAATTTCAGAATTTTACCATACATTCTATGATTTTTACATTATTTACTATTGAAAAATACTAGACGCATCAAAATTGTTCTCAAAATTCTTTCCAAATACACATTGCAATTCCTCATTCGTTATAATAATAAGTTAACCCCTGCATTCACACCAACAACACCAATTAAAATATTCCAAACTGCCACATCATCCATGCCATGTCATTTGGTAACAATTTTTTGTACCAAATTATGTGTCTCTAACACTACTTTGTGTATCTAAATTTAGACTTAATTGCAGTTTGATGGCCTGAATTATTATTATTTTGCATAAAAATGACTCTTTTATAATTATTGTCATTTTATAGATTAAATTATTATTTTTTTAGCAGATAATTGCATTTCGTTAATTTTTTTTAACCAGCGTTAATGTTTTCATTTTTTAATTTTTGTAATTGCACTTTGATGGCTCAAGTGTTATTGTTTTGCACAAAATTGACTTTTTTATATATATTTTTGACATTTTTAACCAAATTTTTTATTTAAAAATAATTTAACTAAATTATACTTTTAAAATGCTCAACTGACCTTAAGATTCCTTATTGTAAAATTATTCTACATGATTTTTAAGCAATAGTACTAGAAGAATAAGATAAACTGAAAAATGTAAAAATCGAACTACTTTGTCATCAATCATCGGAAATTAACTCGTGTTGCTTCCAACATAAATTAATTAATCCTACATATTTTTCAATCTTTTACAATGATCTAATATTTTAGTGATGTGCAAATGCTTTTTAAAAAAAACTAATTATGATATCTTTTTGTTAGTGAATAATCAAAAATCAAATTAAAATTTTAAGATATTTGAAAAATGTGATGCGAACATTAATAAATCTTTAACTTAATCTGAATTTAAGACATGATTTTTAGAACTTAGCACATGACTTTTTTAACAATGTCTTTAATTCATATTACGTTAATAATTATGCTAAAATCTAAGAAAATTAGAGATACTCGGATGAAAAAACCAATTGAAGAAACATATATAAAAATTATTAGAAATATTCAAATTAGAAGTGTGACTCAAAAATTTGCTTTTACATTTTTCATTTTATCTTGTTCTTACAGTACCAGCGTCTAAAAATCATCTACAATAGTTTTATGATAAAGAATCTTAAAGTCATTTGGGCATTCTAAAATTACAATTTAGTTAAATTATTTTTAAATAATAATTTAGTTAAAAAGACGTCAATATATATACAAAAAGAGTCATTTTTGTGCAAAAATAATAATAATTGAGCCATCAAAGTGCAATAATAAAAATAAAAAAGAGAATTCATTAACGTCCATTAAAAAAAATTGACGAAATGCAATTATCTGTTAAAAAAATAATAGTTTAGTCATTAAAATGACAACAATTATTAAAAAGTCATTTTTGTGTAAAAAAATAATAGTTAAGACCTTCAAACTGCAATTAAATCCTAAATTTATACATCTCATAAACAAATTGTTTATCTAAATTTATCTAAAAAGTTTATAAAATAAATGTGTTTACGGCTATGATAATACACGCATATATGAGAGGTCATGTTTAACTTTATACAGACCTATAATCCGTGCATGATGACTTTAATATTAATTTTGAAATTTATTTTTAAAATTTTTGAGATTTTAATACTTTTGAAAATGTTAATTTTTTAAAAAGAATTAAAAATACTACTTTAATACTTTAAATCTAAAAAAACTTGTAAATTTTATAAAAGTTGATTAGCTTAGTAAACATGTCAGTCAAGATAACCGTCAAAATTATCAATATATTTTGTTGTAATATATATAAATATAAATATAAATATTTTCTAAAAAAAATTGTATTTTTGAATTCTAAGTAAAGTATAATTAAAAGAGTTTGTTGTTATGTTATATATGTGAGAAAATCGAAAAACAAAACTTTGAATATTTCGGCTATTATATAATAGTACAGATAAATAGAATAAATTACCGAAAATCGAAATCAAAACTTTCAATGTTTCGGCTATTATATAATAGTATAGTATATTATAGATAGATGTCGTCTGCGATAATTTTAGAAAAGAAGAAATTTTAGTTAAAAAAATATATAAAAGAATATACGATTTGGCTAACAAAGGTAATCGGTTAATTATTAGTATTTATAATATTACTATTTTATGTTACTGAATGAAACTGCATGTGATATTTTTGAAAAATGTGAGATTTTATTTAAGAAAAATTTTAGTTAGAAAATATAAAAAAGAATATACGTTTTGGAAAAAAAAAAACTAATCGGTTAGTTATTAGTAATTATAAATATTATTATTTCATTTCATTAAAAAGAACCGTCCGTGATATTTTTGGAAAATGAGAGGTTTTAGTTAGAAAAAATAAAAAAGTAAAAATTTTAGTTTGAAAATATAAAAAAATATATACACTTTGGCTAAAATAGGTAATTGGTTAGTTATTAACAATTATAATTTTATTATTTTATTTTAATAAATGAAACTGTCTCTGATATTTTTGGAAAATGAGACCTTTTAGTAAACAAAAATAAAAAGTTTATATGTTTTAGTTAAAAAATGTAATTGCCCGTGATATTTTTGAAAAATTAAGGGAATTTTTCAGAAAAAATAAAAATAATAATATATTTTAGGTGTAAAAGGTAATTGGTTATAAATAGGTAATATTAATATTTAATAATAGTTTTTATAAATAAGTAAGGGTAATTAAGTAAAAACAACAGTTAAGTATGGATAATTAAGTAAAATCACAACATACCAAAAAAAAATTAGTATTATATTCAATGGCTCTCAATAATTTAATTTAAAAAAAATCTAACAGTTAGAGATTGAATGACCAAACTATGAAGGACCAGACTACAAAACAATTATAAAAACTTTTAATGTTTCGTTTTTAATATAATAGTATAGATAGATAGTATATCTCACTATAAAAACTTTTAATGTTTCGTTTTTAATATAATAGTATAGATAGATAGTATAGATATACGCTAACAAAGGTCACATTTAACTTTATATATATGCTAACAAATAAAAACAATGAAAAAAATGACAATTTTATCATATATTTCACAACTTTTTACGAAAATATCACTTTTCGTTTTTAGGGCCATAAACACCCACCTAATACCTCCTTCTAACATGCGTATTAAGTTTTTATAAGACATAAAACCCCATTCGCCGCGACCGCAACAAGATAGAGCGGAGAGGAGAGAGAAAGAGGAGGGGGAGAGAGAGAGAGGGATAATATATATTACTCTGAGCCTAAAAAAACTGATAACATAAAAATGATTGTTTATTTTAACTATCATTATAAAATAATAAGTCACATTAAATTTATTAGATTCGTGTAATGTATTTTGCAAATTTAGCATTACATCTTTAACCAATAAAATAATTAAGAAAATACTTTACATAGAAATTCAATACAACACGAAACGATTGAAGGAATTTGATGCTTTAATCTCATTTTTTCGATTTCAATAAATACATTTCTTTGATTAAACAAGTCGCACATATGTAGTGTGTTTTTTGGGATGCTGAAAATGAGGTCGGAACTGTGATCGCTGCTCAAAATAAGAAATGAAACAAGGAGCGCCACCTCCGATTATTTAACGAGAGTTATATATAATTTTTATTTTAATATCAATTGTTAAAAAATTGATCTAACAATTTTGAGATTATATGTAATATTATACATGTTGGTCTTGGCACGCACAATTGTATAGACGAGCTCCTTAAAATTGTTACAAAACAAAAAAATGGGAAAAATAATTGTTAGAAGTAATATGATAAATATATAATATTTGAATTTTGACGTAATTGTATAATTTTATTATAAAATTTACTTTTCATTTACAACCTTTTATAAATAGTTTAAAAAAATTCTTAAATTAATCATTTTTAAATATACATATCTTCTAATTGTATTTTAATGTCATTTACCTCAACTTAACCGGAACAAACCCAAACTATTAATTATTTGTTATAATAATTAAATTGAAACCCGAAATTTATCTATCTTCACATCTTGTAGGGTACCATCCAAATTGTCATTGTTTTACTATTACTTTTTTAGCATTTTTTTTTCACGTAAATGATCATATCCATGGTGTCACGAGATCAAATCTTCTGCAATACATTATATAATAAATGCATTGTTTTAGAATTTGACATTCAAATTGTCTTAATACAATGAATGGATGATGCATCAACATATTATATAGGACTAGATATAATATTATTTCTCATTATTGAAATGTCATCTTAATCCACATTTCTTTTGATCAAAGTCTAATTTGACTTTTGAACATCAATGATCTCAGGAATGAGTCTGATATTTCGGTTATAACTTGTAAACCTGTGGTTCCATATTTACATTCAACTGCACCACATGTGATCAATGAGTACATTTCTAATTATCTAGAGACTTAAATATTTAGGGCAAACTACTGCCACCATTGCTTAAACCACTGTATAAATTAACTTTCCGAGTGACGGGTAATTCATAGGTTTATATAGGATCAGTTTTGTCGCAAATGTTTCTGCAAGTAATGAAGGGCATCACAATGTATCTAGTGAAACAACTCAACCAGCTAATAAACACCCCATCTGGATGAGCGCCGCACTCACTTGCATCAAATTCTTGTTTTGTGTTAATAAAGAAAGCAAAATCTGCACCATTAAGCATCATATTGGCATTGCAAGTGAGATGTTGTGATAGCCCTTCTCCAAGAATTCTCATCCCATGCAGTGTTCCCGGGACTTTCATGTTCTGCCTCTCAACATTCATGGATCTGATATCCATAGAGCGTATCCTCTAAAGTGCCATCTGCTAACTATCCAATCAACCATGTCAAAATCAAAATTAGTTGAAACCTAAGGTACGGCCTATTAAGCGAAGAGAACTAATCTCAAAGTTGAACTGCTCTTGTGACAGAAAAGGTAGCTTGTATACATATATGAAGACCGTATCTGTAATGTGATTTCAAATTACTTCTTTCTGTAAAATTTTGGGTCACGGATCAAATGATGGTGAATATTTGAGATATAACACTCATGTAATTAAGTAATTTCAACTGTACAAGATTCCATACGACCAACGTGAAGCTTCCAGAAATATATATCTTAGGAACATAGCTTGATGCTTTAGTTAGGAGCTCTTAATCTCTTATTTTAGGATTTTATATCTTAATCTCTTAATATTTGATGCTTAATATTATCTTAATCTCTTTGGTATTCACGATAAATTGTGAGAATATTGGGGGTGGCACGGAGTCGAACCTGAGTCCCCGCCAGCCTGATACCATGTTGAGTAATCAATTGTTCTAAAATCTTAAGGTATTAGAGAAAGGTACTTTTCAGGATCTTATTTTATTCTAACAATCTACCGTATGCACCCATGTGGAGTTGTGACGCAAAATTTTCTATGGCACCGTGCTTGTTTGGGATCTTGGTCAATTTATGGGAGTTGCAAATAGAGGTGGCCACACGGGCGGCCGAGCCGGGTTTTAGGCGTGCCGAGTTGCTGCAGACCGGGGACGGGAATGGCACGGCTGAGGGCAACGGGGCGGGGTGGGACGGTTCTGCGGGAGGATAACTCGCGCACGGCTCGCGGTTCAGGCGGTTCACCCGGGGCGGGCGGTTCACACGGGACGGGGCGGGCCGTCCACCTACTGACTAGCCTACTAAATAAGTACCCATTTAATATGTAATATGCTTTGTTGATATTTTGTAAAGTTTACCCATTTGATTTGAAAACGTAATGTGCCGTGCATTTTTAATATTTTTAATTCGATTAAATATTATTTAAAATTATATGAACATTTTTGAAATAAAAGAGAACGGTACCTTTATAAGTTTTATTAATTAAAAAAATATTTTACAATTAATACGAACATTTTTTAAATAAAAGATGACGGTACCTCTATAAGTTTTATTAATTAAAAAAATATTTTATAATTAATTTGAGAGGACTTCTCTCTAAAAAAACGGAACATTTTTGTATTATTTTTTGTTTATTGTTATTTACTTGATCTTATTACATTGTTTATTAATGCTAATTATTTGTATAATTATCCTTCACCGTTGCATAGAAAACACACAATCTTTTCTTAACATTTGTTTAAGAAAGGATATTATTTTGTTGACGCTAATTATTCGCATAATTATCTTTTTCACCCTGGACAACACATAACAGAGTTGTGTAAGTAATCGAGGAAAAGAAAATATGGACTTGTGTAAACGGCGTTGAAGGTCAACTAATTAGGTGTTGGCTTGTTAAAAATTGATTGGCAAAGCAACATCCACCCACAGGCCACAGGTAACAAAAAGGAAAAAAAAAACAAAAGAAGAAAAGAGATACAAACGGGTCGTGCCGGTTATTGCGTGTCGTGCCGGTTCATTAGTTTACGCGGGTTGGTGCAGTTCAGGCGTGCCGTGCCGGTCCGGTTAAGGTTCATATAATATTAACCCGTGAACGCACCGTTTTACTGTACGGTTTGTGCCGGTTTTGATTCGGACTGGTACGGTCTGATTTACCCGAGTCAATTCAGCGGTGCGGTAACGGGTTAACCGGCCGTAACCGCCCGTGTGGCCACCTCTAGTTGCAAATGCAGGACGGGGGTGTTAATGCAGATTTTGATACTTTAGGGCTAAATCATTTGATAGTGGAGGCAGGTAGGGTTGTAATTCGAGTCGAGCCGGGCGAGTTCGAGCCGGGTATTAATTCGAGCCGAGCTTTTTTTCACGAGCCGAGCCGGCTTGTTTAATTAAACGAGCCTAATTTTCTGCCCGAACTCGGCTCGTTTAATTTCACGAGTCGAGCCGAGTCGGTTCGTTTAGTTAAACGAGCCTATCTAAATGAGTTGGGCGAGCCGGCTTGTGTAAAATTACCCTTAAATTAGCCTAATTTTCTGCCCGAACTCGGCTCGTTTAATTTCACGAGCCGGCTCGTTTAGTTAAACGAGCCCGGTCTTATGTTCGAGCTCGGCTCGTTAACGAGTTCGAGTCGAGCCGAGCCTTACTAAACGAGCCGAGTCGGGTCGGACTCGCGAGCCGCCCGACTCGAATTATAGGCCTAAAGGCAGGAATGCAACATGATCATTGCCTTCCTAATGACCATTCTGCAAAGTCCATCAAGTGGGATCATTCAGTTGTTGCATGGCCTGCAGGGTAATGCAGACAGTGGAACAGTGGCACCGGGTTGTCATGCATTGTTGCGTCTTTTTATTTCTGTTTCAAAAGACAAAAAAATTGATATAATTAACTTTTTTATTATAAAATCTATTATCTATATAATACAATAACATATGAGTTTGGTTAAGTAATTTAATTCGTAGACACTTTTGTCCTCCTAACTTTTATTCATTGACAATTTTACCTCATGTACCTCATTATTATGTATTAATAGTTTTCTAATTTAATATACATATATTAATTGTTATAATATTTATGCATATTAATTGTGTCTAACTCATTACTACATAACATTAATTTTATATTTAGGAATACTTGATTATTTAATATTTTTATTTAATTATAGTTAATTTATCGTATCCTCCTTTATATATATATATATATATATATATATATATATATATATATTGATTTGAAGTTCATAATTTACGTAAGCTCTGAATTAAATTAAAATTTGAGCTAATTCTCATCAACAAACATAGAACTTTTATATATATTACATCGAATTTTTATGTATATCATGTTAGAAATGAATACTACTAGAAACTAGACAGAGGGGGGGTGAATGGATAGTTTGATATATTTTTCGATTCTTGAAAACTAAGTAACAGACTGTATATGATTATGATATGTAATATGCAGAAAGTAAATAACACACACAATCACTTTAATCTACTTTGTATAAGCAAATTAAATACTACAGCTTTCCAAGAAATTCACAATAGAATTTTTGGCTTCTAAACAAGAACAGTTCGAACTTGCTTGCTTACAGAGAAAAGAGCTTAGCAAATGACTATGTGTATCTCTCTTCTTTTTCTAACAATAGGATGTGCATGATATATATATAAGCCCTATACAAACTAGTGCACACACCTATTTTTACACAGTTACCCCTTGCTGAAAGTCCAACTTGTCCTGCCATAAGACGTTAACTGTGTCAGGAAGGACCACCTGCTTTTCGGAGTCTTTCCCGTTTCTGTAGCTGCTTGTCTCTTATCTTTCTCTCCAAGTTTAGCTGTAGATTTGCCATCTGTTCTTTGGACCACCTTGCCAGAACAAATGCTTCAGTATTTGTCTCTTTTGATTCTTGATTCTGTACCTTGATTTGTCTTGTTGTAAACGGCTAAGTGTTGATATCGTGAACTCTACTTCATTCCTGACTTCGCGATCTCACTTGTGAGGACTTCGCGATATAGCCTTTGAAGACTTTGCGACATAGGTCATTTGAAGACTATGCGACATAGGTCATTTGAAGACTATGCGACATAGGTCATTTGAAGACTATGCGACATAGGTCATGTGAAGACTATGCGACATAGGTCATTTGAAGACTATGCGACATAGGTCATGTGAAGACTATGCGACATAGGGCTTCTGAGGACTTCACGATCTAGGCTTCTTTGACTTTGCTGACTTCAACACTTCACGACATGTGTCTTGAGGACTTCTCGACATAGTACAAAATGGACTATGCGATATAGTACTTCACGACATGGATATTGGTGACTTCACGACATAGCTTTCTTCTGACTTTGCTATATAATGCCTTAGACAAATTTCTGCAACTTATTTCTTCATAGCCTTATTTATCTCTATCCTGCTGCATGAACACTTCTGAACTTCTACCAGGACAATTATTCAATGGCCTATATACAATCTAGATGCAAGAAACTTTACTAAGCTCATTATAACTTTGAGCATACATGATCAAGCTAATGTTCATGAGAACAAGACAAGTACATTTAGAGACCTATACTATATCCCAGTGATAGAACTCACTAGGTCATGTAATGTGACATAGTCACAGAGTGTAGGCTTGTTAATAGTGGTATTCAGACATGTCTTGAGCCTAACAATCTCCCCCAAATTGTGAGTAAGATCCTTAGGCACAATTTCATGTCTGATAACAAGCCTAACTTACATAAAAGGAAATTTAGTAACAGAGAGAACAATTCATGAACATTGAGATCAGAAATTTGATTACATAGAAAAGCTTACAGATTACTTTTGTTGCTCAGCAGCTTCAGCTTCCAATTGCTTCTCTAGCAAATCATCATATATCTTCTTTTTCCTTATCTCTTCTTTTCTCTTCATGTCTATGATGGCTTCTTGAAGTTCTTCTCTTACAATCAGTTCTTCAATGAGAGGTGAGCCTTTCAAGTCATCAATTGCAGCCTTGAGTGCACTCTCTACATAGGAATCAAGAAACTCCATCCTTATTTTGCTTTGACCTCCATGTGAGTTTTTGTACTCCACAATGTAAGGATTTTGCTTGACCCTGCACATCCCTTTCTGCCTTAGCTCCTTAGCCCTCTTCTCCATCTCAGCCATTTCTTTCTCTCTCTGTATGTTTTTCTCTTCATTCTCTTTCCTCATGTTTTCTTCATAATCAGCATGCATCTTTAAGTACCTGGCAATATCTATCTTCCATGTTCTTTCTTCTTTTTCTTCAAAATTCAGTAATGCATTTATCCTTTCAAGCTCATACTTATAGAAATATTGCCAGCTTCCTTGCTTCATTATCCTTTCTCTTCCATCAGTGTACTTGATCTCTAGATGATCCAACTTCACTTTGACTTCAAAGATCCTTTGAGCCCTCAAAAATGCTAGGGCATCTTCATCATAGTCCTCATCTAGTGGAAGCACATTGATGCCAATAACATTTGTGAGTTTTCCAGTCTTCTTTGTTATCCTTATCCTTTTGGGTACACTCTTGATCTTCAAATGCTTCACAAGAGATACCTTTCTGGAACAAGGAGAATTAGTCTTCAGTGCCACATCACTTTGAAGTAGCTTCATTCATTTCCCCTTCATCCACTGTAACACTCCACTAGCTGTAACTTTGTGGAAGTGTTTTCTTGAAATTACTTTAGTGGCTTCATCTTTCTTCTGTGGCAATTCAGGTTCAGAAGTCATGGATAATGATTTTGGAGGATCATTGCTAACAGTACCCACCCTAGACTTAGAGTCTTGTGTTGTGGTTAAAGTACTGCTGGCAATGTCCTTGACTTGCTGAATTCCACTTCTTGTTTTCCTGGTTGTTTCCTTTGTTCCTTTTGAGTCCCTCTTGTCATCACCAGCATCTTTTGATTTCTTTTGATATTTGCTCATGCTGCTCTCACTAGATCCATCCTTATTTCTCCTTGTCTGAGATCTCCTTTCATAGGTTTTCTCCTCATCATCATCCTCCCCATCCTTCTTTTTGCTCTTTTCTTTGACAGATTCAGGAATGACTCCATGAATCAGAAAAGATTGTAGAGTTCGAATCATCTCTAGTTCCTCGGCTGTCCTAGCTCCTCTCTTAGCTCTCAGCATTTGCAGCACCTGGTTGATCTTTGCATTGTTCTTCATTAAAAGGTCTGAGGGAATTACTATTTGGTCAATACTACTGTCTTGAGATAGGCTTTGGTAAATTATTGTCCTTGGCTTGGATATAACCTCAGGCAATCTTTTATTCTGGTCCATCTTCAAGTCATTATAAAGACTTTCATTGTTCATCCCATGCTTTTCAATCAACTCCAGAATGATTGACAGCTCAGTAAATCTCAGTTTCTCTAGAGTTTGAAAAGCTAGGTGCCACAAGCAGTTGTCCTTGCACACCATGATTATCTCGCTTAGATGGACATCCTTGATTTTCCTTACTGCCACTGTGAAATACTTGATGCTTTCCTTGATCTTCTGTCTGTACATCCTTGCATCTCCTTGAGCACTGCTGTAGATGGCTTTCAGAAACTCCAGAAAGGCCTCATTATGATAGATGTTTGAGTTGGCAACTTCCTGTAGCTTGGCCTCTGTGATTATATCAGCTTTGACAGGTTTAGCATTGGAAGTAGGTTGAGTAGGTTGAGGATTTGAGATATCTTTAGGCATTGTTGATGGATAGTAGGTGGTTGAGATTGTGCTTTTCTGACCTTCTGCACTTATGACCTCTACAGGGGGGAGAATGATTGGCTTTATGGTTTCTTCAATTAGTATGCCCTTGCCCTTATGCTTTGACTGCTTGGCAGGTACTCCCCCTCTTTGTTTCAGAATGACCTCCTTTTGTTTCTCCCCCTTAGGCTTGGGATCAGACAAGATGACTTGAGCTTCCCCAGGGATAGGCAGGTTCATTTGTTTCATCATTGAAGTCAGCATCTGTTGTTGCACCAGCAGGATATTGGAGGTGTTGTTGCCTTGGTCATCCAGTTTGTCATTGAGCTGTTTTAGAGAGTTGGCAAGCTCCTTGTTTTCATCTTTCAGAGAGGCCACTTCTCTTTCAAGACCATCCACCTTGGAGAAGAGCTGTTGAGACTTGAAGGAATTGAGAGATTGCTCCTTGAGCTTGGCAAAGTCAAATTTGGAGATGTTTGACAGAGGGACCTCATCCACCAATTTGTCACCATACTGATTCTTCCAAATTACATTCAGCATTGCATTTGAGTTGATATTGGCCTTGACTTGATTTTCCAGGGTTGTAGCCAGCTTCCTGATGTTGTCTGTGACCATGGCCAGAGAGAGGTCCATCATGCTTACAGTAGAGTTTGTCTTCTGGATTTCTTTAAGGATGCCTTCCACCTTGGGAAAATCAGAGAGATATGAATTTCTGAGCTGAGTGAGGGATCTGTCTGTCGCTTCCTGGATAGAAGAAATCTCTGATTGAAGCCCTTTCCCAAGATAGTGCAGAGCCTTTAATTGATTCTTGTAGACATCATTAACAACATCATAGATGGCAGTAGGAGAGAGATCCTTTGCATTGGAGCCCAGAGAAGTTAGGTATTCTTCTCTTAGAAAAGCTAGGGCATCCTTGAGCTTGAGAGTCCTCTTAGCATCCAACCAGGAATCCACATTTCCCTCTGGTTCAGCTGCATCCACTATCTTCTCCTGCTGAGCTTCAACATCCTCCTTGTGGCAGAGTAAAATGGCTTCATAATCAGCATTTGGGAGATTTGAGGTGAGGAGATGTTGAGCTATCTTTGAGAACTCATCAATCTGTGCCACATGGAGATCTTGTATGGCTTCTTCTGTCATTTTGGAAGGCACAGATGATGATCCTGAAGGCCTGTCATGGTGCACAGGCTTCAGCCATTCTGACATAGTGGCCTGAGCCAAGTGAGAGCTAGTGCTAGGCACTTCATGAGATGTAGGATTTTGAGTCTCCTCCAGCCTTGGAATGGCTGTAGGGTCTGATGTTGTCTCCATTGAAATGGGATGTGTTACAGCATCAGCCCTATTTGTCTGTGAAGACAGTTCCACATCCCTAAGGATGGGAGAATTTGGCATAGAGTCTCCAGTGAAAACTGGTGAATCCTCCATGTTTTTGTTGGTGTCATTAGGATATGCCCCAGCATGCATTCCCTGACCAACTAGATGTGGGTCCTGGGTGGTGAGCATAGTGTCATGCACCATGTCACTTGAAATTGGCTCAATCACAGGAGAGAATTGTGATTGATCAAAGGCAAGATTGTCATTGGAATGACTCTCTTGTTCAGAAGAAATTTTTATGGAAGAATCTGAGAGAGAAGTGGGGTTTAGATTAGATTGTGGCAACTCCCCCTGAGAAATAGGAGGAGTTTCAACAGTGATGTGCTCTCCACTCTGTGTATGATCAGCCTTATCACTCCTAGGGTCAAGAGTGAGTTCTTGACCCTGTGCAGACTCTGTACAGGGTGCAGTGGGGAGACTGCTATTTTCAATGCCAATGACCTGTTGAGAGGCCATGGACAGTAACAGGTGTACCCCTTTTTCCACATCTGAATCCTGTTGGGAGGATCCAGTGGTAGGTTTGGATTTGGATTTCTTACTTTGTCTGGTGAGAGGTGACTCAGGATTCTCACTAGCTATCTCTACAGATTCATTTATCACTGCTAGGGCTCTCTTCTTTGACTTCTTTTTAGTAACACCAATCTTTTGAGAGATTGATGCACTTGGCTGCCTAACTTCTATGGTACTGTTTACAGTGGGGTTGCTGGATGGGATGGGAAGGCTGGGGTTAGACTGTGTAGCTCCTTCAGTCTCAGCCTCCCCTGTCCAGGAAAGTGCATGGTATATTGGCTTATCAAGTGGATAAGACTCAAATGTGTCCTGCATATGCTTGGTCACACTTAGAATCACATCCACTTGATTCCTTGTGTCCAATGAGCCAAATAGAACTTTGGACATGGACTTGGAATAAGCCATTTTAGTTTTATCTATACCCTCTAATTCATGGACATTTGCATCAAGAAAATTTAAAATTACTTGAAGGAAACGAGGGTAAAAGATGTCATTACCTCTATCACGAACAGTCCTGCCTAGCCTCTGAGCCAATTCTTTGAGAATTATGGCTCCCACATTGATCTCCTGGTTGTTGGCCAAGGAGTAGGCTAGCTTCACAGCAATATGACTGATATGGTCCCATCCTGTCTTCCTGCAGAGAAACACCTTCTGGAGTGCGTCAAACAGAAATGACCACTCCCTTCTCACAAACTTCTTATTTAGCTTTCCAGTATCTATCTCTTCAGCATACCGGATGAAGGTCATGAAATCTACGATTTGAGCATCTGTAGCTTCTTGGTCATGACCCTCAACCTTGAACCCCAAAGCTTCATTGATTTCCCTTTCACCAAACTGAAAGTGTTTGCCTCCAATTGAACAACTAACCTCCTGGAATGAGGTTCCATCTTCCCTAGCCATTGTTGATACCAACGCCGTTCTCCAGAATCCTTCCAACACATCGACATACAAGGTAGGGTTCAGGGTTAGGGCTTGGCTTAGGTAGGAAGTGTTCAAGAACCGTACAAAACACTTGTACCTTGGGTTAGCCTCAGCCTCAGAGGGAATGGTGAGAAGATTGGTTTCTTTGGGAATGGTTAAAGGGATAGAGGATGATACTGTTTGAGATTTGGGTGCCATTTCGAGAGAGAGAGAGTGAAAAAGAGAGTAGAGAATTTGTGCTTAGGTTTGAGAGTTTGAGAGCAATAGACAAGATGAAAAGTTGTGAACGGTTAGAAAAGGGTATTTATATGATAGAGACACTACGATATGGAGTTATGAATTTGTACAGTCTATTTGTATGTCGCGAAGTCAAAAATGGCATGTACCGCAAAGTCTTGCACAGTATATCGCATAGTCTCAGAAATGAACTATGTCGCAAAGTCCTCAAGATGAAAGGATCGGGGAGACTTTGCGATATAGTAGAAATACCCTGTCTAAAGCTCTCTTTTAGGAATATTAAGCAAATTGTCAGACTTTTATCATATTTTGAAATAAAATTAATTTAAGTCAAAATTCTGTCAAATGTGGAGACTTGTCGATATAGTTATTCTAAGTCGCGAAGTCATAAAATGAACTATGTCGCAAACTCATGAAATGAACTATGTCGCGAAGTCTCACAATCTCAACAGTTTGCGATATAAGTCTGTTTGATTTGAACTGTGTCGTGAACTCTGAAAATCATCTATATCGAGATGTCTCAAAAGCTCACAACTTTACTTAACAAATGATTTTGAAAAATTTGCAGTAAAATACTGAAATATTTATAAATCATATCTCAGCTAATTTTCACTCCAAACAAATAGAGCATTTAAATACAGTGAAAATTTACTGCTGTAACAATTTACTGGCATACTTACTTAGAGCAACTAAATGAAGGATTAAGCATTCCAATTTCACTCACAAGTCTGTTGAAGACTGCTTCATTCAGAGGTTTAGTAAATATGTCATCTAATTGTTTCTCAGTGGGAACATAAGAGACTTCTATGGTACCATTTGCAGCATGTTCCCTAATGAAATGGTACCTGATCTCAATGTGCTTTGTAGTAGAATGATTAACAGGATTGGCAACTATGGATATTGCACTAGTATTATCACACATTAGTGGAATGTGTTCTAACACTAGCCCATAATCCATGAGTTGATTTCTAATCCAAAGCAATTGAGCACAGCAACTTCCAGCAGCAATGTATTCAGCCTCAGCTGTGGATGTTGCTGTGGACTGTTGTTTCTTACTAAACCAGGACACTAACCTTTGACCTAGGAATTGACAGCTTCCAGAGGTGCTCTTCCTGTCAATTCTGCATCCAGCATAATCAGAATCTGTGTAACCAACCAGGTTGAACCCAGTGCCCTTTGGATACCATAGCCCAAGATTAGGAGTCCCCTTCAGATACTTGAAGATTCTTTTGATAGCCATCATGTGAGATTCCTTGGGATCAGACTGGAACCTTGCACAAAGGCATGCGGCAAACATGATGTCTGGCCTGCTAGCTGTGAGATAGAGTAAGGATCCAACCATTCCTCTATAGACCTTGATATCAACTCTCTTGCCTTTCTTGTCTTCATCCAGCTTGATTGCAGTAGACATAGGAGTTTTAGCTGGGGATGACTCTTCTAAACCATATTTCTTTAAAAGATCCTTGACATACTTAGATTGGTTTATAAAGATGCCATCCTCCCTTTGATGTACTTGCAGGCCTAGAAAGTAGGTTAACTCTCCCATCATACTCATCTCATATTTGCTTTGCATCAACTTAGAGAACCTTTCACAGAGTTTTTCATTTGAAGAGCCAAAGATGATATCATCCACATAGATTTGAACAAGAATGATATCATTTCCATGCTTCTTGAAGAATAGGGTTTTGTCAATTGTACCCCTGGTAAATTGATGCTCAAGAAGGAATTGAGATAGAGTTTCATACCAGGCTCTTGGTGCCTGTTTGAGTCCATAGAGTGCCTTGAGCAGTCTATACACAAAGTTTGGGAAGTCTTCACTTTCAAAGCCAGGTGGTTGAGACACATAAACTTCTTCAGCAAGATCACCATTGAGAAATGCACTTTTCACATCCATTTGATACACCTTAAAATCTGAGTGAGCTGCAAAAGCCAGGAAGATTCTGATGGCTTCCAGTCTAGCTACAGGTGCAAATGTCTCATCATAGTCAATGCCTTCTTGCTGACAATATCCTTTGGCAACCAGCCTTGCTTTGTTTCTTATTACCACTCCTTCTTCATCCATTTTGTTTCTGAACACCCATTTGGTGTCAATAACATTCTTTCCTTTTGGAGGAGGTACTAGTTCCCATACTTTGTTTTTCTCAAATTGATTCAACTCTTCTTGCATGGCAACAATCCAATCAGAATTCTTCAAAGCTTCTTCAATTAATTTAGGTTCCTCTTGTGACAGAAAGCAGCTATACAGACATGTATTTAATGTTGCCCTCCTTGTTCTAACTCCCTCACTAGGATCTCCAATGATTTGATCCCTAGTGTGGGCTCTGTCCCATTTCCTTGTGTGCCCCTGTTCATTTCCTTGATCTGTTCCAAACTCATTTTGGTTGATAGGTGCATTCTCTTCTTCTCCCCCTGTGTTTATGAACCCTTGCACAGGTGTTTGAAGAAGATTGTCAACTACGAGGATTTCATTCTCTAGAACAGTTTGAACAGGGGGTTCATCTTCACTTTCAGAATCCTCAAGATAACCTTGATTCTCAAATCTCAATGGCACACTGTCTTGATCACTTGTTTTTAGTCCAGGAGTTTTCTTGTCATCAAAGGTAACATCCATGATTTCCATGACTTTGTGTTGCTCAGGTACAAATACTCTGTATGCTGTCCTTTCCAGAGAGTATCCAATGAAGATACCTTCAAATGCTTTAGCATCAAATTTTCCAGCATGCTCAGAGGTATCTTTCATCACAAAGCACTTGCTTCCAAACACATGCAGGTGCTTGAAGGATGCTCTTTTTCCAGTCATTAATGAGTAAGGAGTTTTGCCAGACTTCTTATTGATTAATGTTCTATTTTGCACGTAGCATGCTGTGTTAACAGCATCAGCCCAAAAGCTAGTGGGTAGCTTTGCATCCAGCAGCATTGTCCTTGCAGCTTCAATGAGAGTTCTATTCTTTCTCTCAACTACTCCATTTTGTTGAGGTGTTCTAGGAGCTGAGAATTGTTGAGAAATTCCTTTATCTTTGCAAAACTCATACAATGTTGAATTTCTGAACTCAGTCCCATTGTCACTTCTCAAAGCAACTACAGAGGAACCAGTGCTTTGTGCTTCTTTATCAACTCTCTTGATATGCTCTATTATGACTTGGGGTGCTTCATCCTTGGAGAATAGGAATTCCACCCAAGTATATCTTGAATAGTCATCTACCATCACTAGAGCATATTTCTTTTTGGAGAGGGACATTACATTCACAGGGCCAAATAAGTCCATGTGAATTAGCTGCAGAGGTTTTGAATTTGTATTGAGCAATTTGTTCTTGTGACTGGATCTTTTAATTTTTCCTTTCTGACAAGCTTCACATGCTCCATCTTGCACAAACTCCAAGGCAGGCAAATCCCTGATAAGTTCTCTCTTGGTTAGAGAGTTCATTGCCTGAACATTCAAGTGAGACAGCTTCTTGTGCCATAGCCAGAATTCCTCATTTGTGGCTTTAGTGTAGAAACAGCAGACTTCTCCCTTATCTGCAGCCTTGAGATTGGCTACAAACAAGCTTCCTTTCTTCACACCAGTTAGAACAACTTCACCAATTTCCCTTTTTGAGATTGAACAAAGGTCTTCATCAAATTCCACTTTGAAACCTCTGTTGGTGAATTGTCCAATACTCAAGAGATTATGCTTCAGTCCTTCAACAAATGCTACATCTTCAATAATGACATTTCCAGATTTAACACTGCCATATCCCATTGTATAACCAATGTTGTCATTTCCAAAGGTTACTGATGGGCCAGCCTTTTCCTCAAAATGTGATAGCAGGGCTATATCACCAGTCATGTGACTTGAGCATCCACTGTCCAAGATCCATATGACTCTTTTATTCCTGTTGCCCTGCATTCACAAAATGACTTGGTACCCACACTTGGTAGGGTCCAGTTGATTTAGAAACATTTTGATTAATAATTCTTCTGTCATAAATTGCATTTCTCATAGTAGGAGACTTCACTTTTTCTGTGGCTTTGGAGTTTACACTCTTAGGCTCACATGAAGTTTTCACCCTCTCAACCCTGATTGGGGACCCTGTCCTATGAGAATGCATATGTGTGTGTGATTCACCAGATTGTGCAGAGTCAAGTTTATGTTTAAGAGATAAACAGTTAGCAATCACAGTCACATAGCATATCATGCAGTTTGGCTTACCACAGAAAGAATCATGACTAGAATTTATGCTAGCAGAATGGTTACTCAGGTTGTCAACTTCAACAATATCAGGCTTACTACACTTATGAGTCAAATGATTAACAAATAGGCATTTTTGACATTGTTTCCTGGGAGCATTTGGCACATAAGCATAGTTGTTTCCCTTGTTAACACCCACTTTACCATTTCTGTTTTGTTTCCTTTTCTTAACAACTTCTTTCTTTGCTTTAGGACTCTTGACAAGATTGTCTTTGGTCTCTTTCTGATTGACAAGTTCAGGAAAGGAAGAAGTGTTCTTAGCAGCCTCATCTTCTTCAAGTAGTTGTTGCTTGATGATCAGTAGTTCCTCATCAAACTCAACAGCACTCTTTCTGAAGATGGGCTGTTCAACACTTGACAGTATGGTTGGGGCATTTTTGTTTGTAAAAGTTTCCTTTCCTTTGCCCTTGACCTTCTTCCTTCCCTTGTCATTATCATAGTCAAAACCAACTCCAACCTTGCAGTCTTCAGTGTGTTCCTTGTGATAGGTTTGAATAAGTTCAGAGGAGTTTTTGAAGCTTCTTAGTTTCAGTTCAGTTTCAGCAATTTGTTCCCTAAGGGCTTTCTCTATCTGCTCAGCACAAATCACTTTGTTTTTAAGATACTCAACCTCCTTTTTCAAACCATCCAGGTTCACAGCCATTAACTCAAGTTTCTCATTCTTTTCTGTAAGCTCAACATTCTTAGCAGTTAGTCTATTAATTTCTTCATTAGCTACTAACATGCTAGTATGAATATTAAACATCTCAGTGCTCATATCTTCAACAGTTTGCTTATATTGAAGGGGAGTCATATCAAGAGAAGTAAGAATGGGTACCTGACTTGAATCACCATCATCAGAAAATGCCATCAAGGCATAGTTTGAGTACTCTTGTTCTTCTTCTTCATCAGAGTCATCCCAGCATTTTCCCTCAGCAATAAAAGCTTTGCCCTGTTGTTTCTTGAGTAGAGCCTCATACTTAGCTTCAAGCTCTAAGTATGCTTTGTCCTTCTTGACTTGTTTAGGCTTTTTGCACTCAGTGGCAAACTGCCCAAGTTCATTGCAGTTATAGCATCTTATTTTGGTCCTATCCACACTTCTTGTCTTGTATCCACCTTTAGCAGCACCAGCAATCCCTTTTCCTTTATTGAAGGTGTTTGAGCCACTAGATCCACCAGTGTTTCCATTATTGAACTTGGATCTAAATGGCTGCTTTCTTTTAAACCTTATGTTAGGATACCTCCTAGCCATATAAGCAAAATATTTGTTTTCCATTTTGTCCAGCTCATCTATACTGTAGAACTCATCCTCTTCAGGTAAATCATACACAACCTGAGTTTCATCACCAGTGTCTTCAACTTCCAGTTCCTCAATCTTGACCTGACTGATTTTAAGAGAGTCCATTCTTTGACTTAGGTTGTCAGCAATAAGTGCACAGGAGGTATTTGCCACTAATCCTTGCTTTGCTTGAATAGATCTCTTTTGAAACAGCTCCAACTCATATGTCTTCAAAACACCATATAACACATCAAAACCAATCTTTGTTAGATCTCTTTCTTTTAGGGAAGAGATTCTTGGTTCCAAGTGATCTGGAAGAGTTAGTAGAAACTTCATATTGAGCTCTTCTGTTTCATAGTGTTTGTCATAGAGTTTGAGCTCGTTTATTAGCTTGTTGAATCTCTCAAACACTTCTGTGATTCCCTCTTTTGGCTGAGCCATGAAGGCTTCATATTGTGAAACAAGAATCTGCTTCTTGTTCTTTCTTACTTCAGTAGTTCCTTCACAGAGCACTTCTATAAGATCCCACATCTTCTTGGCACTAGTACAATGAGCAACAGTGCCATACATGTTGAAGTCCATAGATTCACAAATGATAAGTTGAAGATGTCCATCCAGTGCAACTTTTTCCTTTTCAGGATCAGTGTATTTTGAGGGATCTTTGGGCACATGTTTTGCTGGTACAATCTCAGTGCCAATGGTTGTTTCACCAATCTCGATCATTGGAATGAAGGGACCATGCTTTAGAATATCTAAATACATGGGGTTAGAAGCTTTGATGAAAAGCAACATCTTCTTTTTCCATAAACTGTAGTGCTCCTTGTTAAAGGGGGGAATCTTGATACTGCTTAGTTTCTGTGAACTCATTCTTGATCTTTTCCTGTTTGTACGTTAACAGCCTACGCTCTGATACCACTTGTTAGAAATGAATACTACTAGAAACTAGACAGAGGGGGGGTGAATGGATAGTTTGATATATTTTTCGATTCTTGAAAACTAAGTAACAGACTGTATATGATTATGATATGTAATATGCAGAAAGTAAATAACACACACAATCACTTTAATCTACTTTGTATAAGCAAATTAAATACTACAGCTTTCCAAGAAATTCACAATAGAATTTCTGGCTTCTAAACAAGAACAGTTCGAACTTGCTTGCTTACAGAGAAAAGAGCTTAGCAAATAACTATGTGTATCTCTCTTCTTTTTCTAACAATAGGATGTGCATGATATATATATATAAGCCCTATACAAACTAGTGCACACACCTATTTTTACATAGTTACCCCTTGCTGAAAGTCCAACTTGTCCTGCCATAAGACGTTAACTGTGTCAGGAAGGACCACCTGCTTTTCGGAGTCTTTCCCGTTTCTGTAGCTGCTTGTCTCTTATCTTTCTCTCCAAGTTTAGCTGTAGATTTGCCATCTGTTCTTTGGACCACCTTGCCAGAACAAATGCTTCAGTATTTGTCTCTTTTGATTCTTGATTCTGTACCTTGATTTGTCTTGTTGTAAACGGCTAAGTGTTGATATCGTGAACTCTACTTCATTCCTGACTTCGCGATCTCACTTGTGAGGACTTCGCGATATAGCCTTTGAAGACTTTGCGACATAGGTCATTTGAAGACTATGCGACATAGGTCATTTTGTAAAGCATAATGTAACATAAGATGTAAAAGAGATAACTACAACTCAACAAAGGACAAGACAGACAATAATATTAACAGAAGCACAGGAATCCAGAATCAAAGAAGAAAAGGTAAACTCAAAAAATCAAAATACGTTATGTATTCTTGAAGTCCGTAAACAGGTCACGGAAAGAAGTTCATGAAAATGTTCAAGCCTCAGTGACAGCAAAAGAAACAAGACTTTCAAGACGACAGAAGTATGTGAATGATTTAGAGTCAGTACCACAGGATTCCAGTGATGAAGCAACCAGGACGACAAAGGACTTATCAGCAGCATTGAATTGCAGACATAAAAGAAGAATTGATCAAGTGTTATTCATCTGTGAACCAGACCAGTTGCACTAGGTGACGGCACTGAAAAGATCAAGTTGTTTTATCGTCTCAGAAGAAATTGATACAGTCTAAAACTGAAACACCCTGGAGCTGAATGGATTTTCTAAAAAGTCAAGAACAAGGAAAAGAGTTCGATGGTTTTATTTTTTATAAAAACCATCGAAGGTGACATAAAGAAAATCAAAAGAAAAGGATTCGATAGTTTTCTAAATTAGAAAACCATCGAATGAAAAGCATAAAGTAAATGAATACTTTAATAAAGTAAGTATTACATTCGATAGTTTTTATTTAAAAACTATCGAATTGAATAATTACTTTATTCATTCGATACTTTTCAAATTAGAAAGCAGGTGAAAAGTTTGTTTGTCTGACAGGTTGATGAGAATTGGACGGCCAAGATTGTTTTAACAATTAAGGTTCGATAGTTTTCTAAAAACTAAGTCTATAATTACACAGAGAGAGGAAGTGTCTTCCTCAGTCGAGGTTAGTTCATAGTAGCAACTACTGAGAGAGAGTTTTGAGCCGGAGAAGATCATAGAAATTTATAGTGCTCAGAATTCTTTCATTGTATTGATTATGAATAACCTAGAACTCATTGAAGCTAATCTACGGATTAGAAATTGTAGCACCCCTCGAGGTTTATATTTATAAACGATATATTCCCCGACTCTTGGTTTGGTTTGGTGTGTTTGATTTCGTTATAGAACTGAATGAATTATCCGCGAACGAAATTGAATAATTTGTGAGTATCGTATTCAACCCCCCCTTCTACGATACTTCGGGACCTAACAATTGGTATCAGAGCTTGTTAATCGACATATAGATTAGATCCGGGTTTTTCAGACCAGTCAGACAAGAATTCTGAGAAGGCCAACTTCTAAATAAATTTATTTTATGAATTTATATTTTAATAAGTTTATTTTATAAATTTATGTTAAAATGAATTTATCTTATAAATTTAATTTAAATGAGTTCATTATTTAAACTTGAATAAGTTTATTTGATTAATTTAATTTAAATAAATTTATTTTATAAATTCAAGTTAAATAAATTTATATTTTAAACTTAAGTAAATTTAATTTATGTTATGAATTTATTTTAGAGGTGCGGCACAGAGCAATTTGTAGTGTGCTAAAGAGACCCCTTAGAATTTGTGAATTGTAGTCAATTTAGGTGGCCAATTTTGAACCTGAGTAGTATGACTTCGATAGTTTTTTTTTTAAAACAATTGAAGTGGTATTTCTTTTTTTCAAAAATGGTCAGCCAAGTTTCTTCGATAGTTTTTGTTTTAAAAACAATTGAAGTGCTTGAATTGGCCAGCTTTACAAAAACACCCCGAATTAATATATTTCTGAGTTATTTATTTATTTCGAATTTTTGTTTAAAAAATTTCTTAAATTCTAATTTTTCTTAAATATTAATTTACATGATTTAATTTTTAAGAAAATTCGAAATTCTTGAAAATTAAATGTTTTGTAAATATTTATTTTTGATTAATTTATTTTTAAGGAAAATTAAAAATTCTGGATATTTAAATTTTTCTTAAGTATTAAATTGAGGGTGCTCAAGGGCTTGTAGAAGAAGATTCCTCCGGGTGTTAAACTGATTTTTATCTTTCGAAGAAGAAGATGACCATGAAGCTGATTTCAGGAAGAAGTTTCTACGGATATATTTTTTTTCTAAGGAGATTTAATCAAAAGAGATTATGAAGGGAGGAATAAAGGGTGTTAGAGAATTGAACGGACAAACAAATATCTCAGTAACGTTTATTAATGTTGGAACCTCAGAACAGAATAGAAGAATTACTAGTAGCTGAATCAGAAGAAGCTCAGGTAGAAAACCTCGAGAGACTAGACTAAAGATCAGTGTTTCACTTGTCAAGGAAGTTTAGTCACATCAGATTCAGAAGGAGTACAAAAGCCACATCCATGGATCAGGCTTATTTATTACGAAGCAAAGATTCTTCAAGATTCAGTTCAAGAGGTAGTTACAGACTGAGATGGTAACAAAAACAAGAGTGATAGTTTCAACTTTGATAAGAACTATGTAACGAGAAACTATCAGGGTGTGCTACACAATGAAGAAGCCTAACAAACAAAGAAGAATAGGGACTCAGTTAATAGCTAAAACAGAAGTGGAATGCTTTGTTGAAGAAGCATCAGCACAAAACTTATGTTGCTTAAGGAAAGAGTTGGGATGGATCAGATGACGAGAAGATCATGGATATCTTGCTTTCATAGCAATCTCTGAAGATGATTCACCTCACATATCTCAGGTATCTTTTCCTTGAACCAATGCAGTATTTAATCCTCAATATTCAAAGCATGTACATAGGAGATCTTAGGTATGTGTGTATGAATATTTGTAGAATAAGATTTGCAAGTGAGATAGAAGCTTTCTTAAGAAACAACTCTTAGTTTTAGGGGTTAAGTTTCTGGCACATAAGACCTTAGTAAAGCTAAGTTTCAGTATCCCTAGTAGAACAAGATTTGCTCATTTATTCTGAATTGTTTGTTAAGGGATAATCAGTTTGAAGGATGGAGGAATTACCTTTAGAGTCAGTAGAATTTGTAGAACACCAAGCTGTATCTAAAACTGACTTAGGTAATAGAGAAAGTTAGATGCCATACAACAACAGAATGGATTAGATAGAATTAGTGATTTAATTGTTAATTCTTTTATTCCATGTGTGCTTAGAAAATTATTGAATATCTGTAAATCTACTTGCTACCTGTTACACTTGTGTATATTGGTTAAAGTAGAAAGTACTGAATTTTCTAAAATGCAGAACATGCCTAATTTGCACATCTCTTATCTGCAATGTCAAAATGCTCAATGTATGCCATTTATTCTTATTAACATGTTTGCTTATTTAAATATTATGAATGCATGTCTTAGAACTTGCATTAATCATAGAAAAAGCATGTTTAAGAATCACATTAGAGCAACGACTGCAAGGTCAGTCAGAGATAAGAATAAGCATGTATAGGTTGAAGCTGTTGTTACCACTTTTAAAAGCAAAATCTCTAATCCATCTGGACCCAAGCAAATAAGTTGGGTACCAAGAACTGTCAATCCATTTGTGAGTGCAGGCAAATCAGGTTAATCGATTTATATGCTTTCTTGGTCTTTACTACTGAAGACATATGATCGAAGAAAGATCTTGCCATCAAATGTGATTGAGAAAGCTGTTCCGTTAATAATCTTTGGAGATGACAGCAAAGGTTTTCATCACGGGACATGGCTACGTTTGAAATGGAATGTCATCATGTTTACAATAATTGGTATCATTGATAACAACTAATAATTGGAGTCAAGGATAACAATTAGAAGCAACTCTCTTGCTGAAGATTCAAAGCACAAATCTTTTTATTCAATGAAGGAGCAGTGTTTATCTCAAGCAGGAAGGTTGAGAAGCTCTCACCCTTGCATGACAATACAAGGAACTCTTTTCTAAAGATGGTATTGGTGAGAGGACTGCCTCATCTGGGATTCAAGCTAGATGAAATATATGAGGCATGTCATTAAGGGGAGTCAAAGAAACATCACAGAAAAGCTATAATGTGATAAGCATTACTGAGCCGCTTCAGATGATACGTATGGAACTCTACGGACTAGTTAATGTCTTATCTACAACAAAGTAAAGATATACTTCAGTGATGGTTGATGACTACTCTTAATACAAACTGGTGTTGTTTATTCAATCTGAAGGACAGGACATCACAGATGAGATTAATCACATTTCCATGATCAGTAACAAATACAGGAAGACCCTGTAATGGCCAATAGAAGCAAACTCTGAATTTCTTTCAGGGGTTTGGAGGAAAATGTTTTACAAGTAAGCATCTTGGCAAGATTGGCAGCTAAGGCTCTTAAGGATATTTTCCTCGGCTAATCAGTGGAATCTAAAGCCTACAAGGTAAATTTGATTAATCAACAAGAGGTGATTGAAAGTCTGAATATGATGTTCAACAACTCCAAGCTCTCAGCTGTTATGTGTGAAATTAATGGTAATGATTATTCAAATCCAAGCAGTGGTAATGGTAGTTTAACTACACAGCTCAGTACTTCAACAGAACCACTCAGCGAGGATGAGGATTCTCAGGAAATCCCAGCAACAGCTTAGGGGGAGCAAAAGAAGGATCAATTAGTCAGATCAACACCACAATGAAAATCTAGAGGACACTTCAAGAACGTATCTGTCAAGACAAAGGGTTTAGATTCAATATCATTCCTGATGTCTAGTTCTTAGTGATCCTAGTGGTGGAGTAAAGACTGGAGCTATAGAGTATGAATGATTATTTTCTTGGTTTTCTTTCTGAAGAAGAAACAAAGAAAGGTAAAGAAGCTCTGATGGATCCAGATTGGGTGATTGCAAAGCAAAATGAACTCAGTCAATCTGAAAGGCAGAAAGTTTGGAAGCTGGTACCCAGGCCTAAGGGAAAATCTGTTATTGGAACAAGATGGGTATCCAGAATACTGGATGAAATTGGCATTGTTATGAGGGACAAGGCCAAACTGGATGCTAGGTTACTATTAGGAAGCAGTATCTAACAAGAAGCACCAGTGACGAGACTTGAGGATATCAGGATATATCTGTATGGTGAATGTGATCAAGTGCTCTCCTGATTGGTGAGATAGTAGAAGAAGTCAATGTACAACAGATCCTGGCATTTGCTGTTGCAGATCAATTGGACGTTGTATAACTTCTCTTCACAAGATCACTACAGATTGGTATGAACCGGTATCAATACTCAAGCAATCGTCAAAGACATGGTATGACACTCTAACTGAACTTTTACAGAATATGAATTTATTAGAGTTGTCATAAGGCACAAACATAATGTCATATATGTGCAGTGATATCATGATTATATTATATGTTGGTCTACTAACGAAAACTTGTGCAAGAAATTTGCCAAGTCATTGCAGAGAATGTACAAGATGAGTATGTTGGGAAAGTTGCAATTCTTTTTGGATTTACTTTGAGCAAGCCAGAAGATTAATTCTTTTAGGAGCACAAGTAAGCCAAAAGAGTGATGGCAATAAAAGTAAGTCAAGAATCTTTTGAATGTGCACAATTGAGAAGATTCTAGACATGCCAAGACTCCCTACCAACAGCAGCCACTAAAGCTTGATCAGGACAAATCAGGTAAAAGACAGAAATGACAAGCTAGAGAGGTATGCGTCTCATTAAGTTATTAGCTGCAAATTGACAACACATATTTTATTCTCAAGTTGCCAATGTGCAAGGTTCCAAGTGGATTTCAAAAATCTAGTCTTATAGTTATCAACATGATTTTGAGATATCTTAAGGGAATACCAAATCTCAGTATATGGTACCCTAAAGATACTTGTTAACATGTTTAGCTATTTAGATATAAAATACGCAGGTTGTAAGAAAGACAGGAGAAGCATCTCTGAATGACAGGAGGAGCATCTCTAGAAGCTGTCAACTTCGTGGAGGAAGATTGATTTCTTGTTATTATTTCAGGAAATAACTTTATCTCCAACAACTCTGTGGAACAATCCACGACAATGCACCTTGACAACAGGTATCATTTCTTTCGAGAGAATGTCTTCAATTCATAGAGTAACTTGCAGACACGCACCTGATTTGAAAATCTCATCTGCAAGAAACTCTTGAATAAGTTCACAAGTATAAAATTGTTCATATTTTAAGGACTTGTGAATTTATTTAACATCCAGTCCTCATCTTAATAATTTAGTGCTAATATCTAACTCATAGATATTTAGTACTAATTTATTATTATTTATTTAATGAAATTTGAATTATGGAAATTGAAGCAGTTCAATATCTTATTTGCTCCATAATTTAAAATACATAAAATAAATATGCAGCATAATTTATTGGATTTTAATTGGGTAATATCATTCAATGATATTTAGTCGATTTTATTCTGAGAAAATTGTGAATTTTCTGTTGACAATTGATTTTGGTAAATTTGAAAAGATTTATTAGAATTAAAACTTGACAGGAAATAAAACAGTCTAAATTTTAAAACAAGAACAGGTTTTAAAATGAAGACAGAAGCAAAAAATATCGAATTTAGGAAATTCGATAGTTTTTCAAGTACATAGATAAATCTATCGAAATAAATTTTCGATAGTTTTTGAAAAGGAAAAAGAAAAACTATTGAAAACATTTCTCGATACTTTTTGAAGAAAATTTGAAAAAAGCATCGAATTGAATTTCATTATTCTTTATCTAAATTCTCGAAGGTTTTTGAATTAAAATGAAAATCTATCTGAGAGAATTAATTTTTCCTTTATTTTAATTCTCGATAGTTTTTCCACAAAGGATCCCTCGATAGTTTTTCAAGCTTTAAAAGGTAACAAGTTCGATAGTTTTTCAGAAAAACTTTTTAAATTATGATTTTCAAACTCTTCGTTATTTTTCAAAATTTATCGAAGTAAAGTTGACAGTTTTACCCCCAACTGAAAACCATCGAACATACTTATAAAAAACATCGAACACTGTAAAGACAATATTGCCCCTGTCAATTCAATAAGTATTTAACGACCCCTTACGTTTTTTTTCTTATTATCAGATCTAAGGGCTTTTGTTTATACTTACTAGAATACATATAACCAAGAACATCACTGCCTCAAGAACTTGTTTCTAAGAAAACTATTTTCACTATTGTTCTTTAGAAGTTAATTGTTTTCAATTGATTTCTTCAGATAATTCTGATTATTTGTGTTACCAAAAGTAGGGTTCTTGATAATAGTGATTCGAAGTTGTGTTTTTTTTAAGAAAAAGGGGTAATCTTGTTTTAAGGGTATTTTGTGTCAAGTTTGATTAATTAGTAATAATTAATTAAATTTAATTGGTTTTAGTTTTGGTTTAAAAGTAACCAAGACTAATCATGTCTCGTTTCAAAACTTGCAAGCCATTACGAATTTACAGTTTCGTGCATGGGCAGAGTTTCTGAACACACGTTCATTAGTGGCATATGCCTTGAGTACTCCCGTAGTCCTTTGCATCGATCAATTGACTGCGTTGTACACAACCGCCACGGATACAAGTGAGAATAACGTAAGATCCTTCAGTTTTGTTGTGCCAGGGGGCAGAACAATAAGGGTGACGGAACATGACTTTAACAGAATACTACATTTTTCTATAGAAAACCATGTTCCGGATCCCACAACTGAGGAGATACATGCTTTCTTCACTCTCATAAGAAGTCAACAACCTAACTTCTTTGTGGGAGAGTTCCTTAAGCATTACCTGACATGGGATCACTGGATGAAAGAACATGCATAGATGATGTGCTTTGTTTCTATCCTAGGTTCCTACAGCTAATTCTCAATGATATCTTAACAGATGATGAGCGTGAGACATTCGCTGAAGAGGAGACCATGGAGTGCATGAAGATGAAGAGCAATGCAATAACCGCTCTGATAAGAAAGAATATCTTCCAGGGGTACCCACTGTTCAAACTTGAATATCTAAGAACGGTGCCCCTACCACTTCTACCCCCAGGGGAACAGGTAAATGAAGGTAACATTCCTCAACCTGAACTGGCTCCTGAACCACAACAATGGATGTTGATCCAGAGCCCTCAGTGGCCATCCAGACCATGAGATTGCAACCCACAATCTCTAACCACGGTCGAAGAGCCTTTGGAAGAGCCAAATGAAACCACAAACGAACCTCCTTACCCTCCTATACCCAATATTCAGACATCCATGAGTGTAGAGGGAGATAGTGCCAAAGCAGCACCACATAAGGAGATACGCCATTCAACAACAGCTCTGCCTTACTCTAAAAGGAGAAGAACAGAAAACGAGGCAACTGTTGAAACTTCATTTCAATCATCCAAAGCGCCCTTTATTGATTTTTCTGATGCTGATTGGGCTAAGCTAACGAAAGCAATATATGAACCAATAGCTCAATCAAGTAAGGAAGAATTGACGGAAGCAACTGGTGTTCCGACCATATTACGGTCAGGTTCACTGGTTGAAGGTTCTAAGAACCAAGAGTCTTCACAGACGTCGAGAGAAGGCTTTGACCTAAATGCACAATCTAAAAGGTCATTGTCTACCTCCCCAGATGGAACATATCTGGATCCTGCGGGTAAAGGGTCTGACGTAGGTGCAGATCGGCAACTCGGTGACGATGAATCAATTACTATTGACGAGTCAACTGAGGTGAAGTCTTTACAGACTCACGGGGAAGATTCGGGATCTCTGCTGTTAAAAGAGCCTGTTTCTAACCCCCTAGAGATTCAAACTCTAGATCCTTTAAAGGATACATCATCCACGGATGATCAGCAACTTGGTTTAACCAAGGACGGGGACTTGCGAAGCCCCATTGCACCACCGGTGACCTCCTTAAGGACGGCTACGGTGTTTTCTTCTGCAGGTACAACTAGCACAAAGGGATTGAGTGAAACACAAACACTTACACCTGGCCTGAGTGGGAAAGGTAAAATGAGTGAAACACCGACAGAAACGTTGAGTGTACACCCAGAGCCAAACGTGAGGAGTGACACCCTAACCCTTTCAAATATTGATGATTTGCTATTACCTGGAGGTACATGTTCAATCCACCATCAAGAAGATTATGGAATATGTTGAGGAACCAACAACCCGGACCTTCACAGCAACAACCTGATCCTTCTACTACCTTTTACAATGAGGATAACTTCATCGAGGATTCCTCAACTAAGGGGGAGAAAGTTGGAGAAGGGGAAACAAATGAAGTGACTAATGAAGGTTGGCAAACAACTGGATGGGGAGTTTGGGAAACCAATGAAGCTATTCCAGTTAGATAGTACCGGATTGAAGACATTGTGCAAGAAGAAAAAAGTGAGGAGGAATTTGAAGTCATGCAAGAGCAACCGATTCAGGAGGAGCATGAGCCATATAGAACATCCTATCTTGGATGATGATATGGAAGAAGAAGCAAATTCTCTATCACTGAGAGAGAAAGACACCACTGAAGGTGATTCTCATCAAGATCCAAAGAACTACAAAGCTAAATGAACTGCTCCGTGAGCATGTTAAGGAAATCTTGATGAAGGTCAGTCCAGAGATTACTGAAAACCCTCCTATGGTTAGATCCATGACGAATGACTTGTTCAGAATCTGCTATCTGACGGAGGACAAACTGAGAGATTACCCAAACGAATATCTAATATCAGTTGAGAAGTATCTTAGATCCACTGGATTCTCATCAACGGAGAAGGACAAAGCAGCCGACACTCTAAGAAAATATCTTATGGAGAATGTTCCCTACTATAGGAAGAGAGTGGAGAAAGGATTGGAAGTGCTTCCCAGACTACCAAACATGCCAAAGCTAAACAAGAAAGATGTTAACATTGCATGGCTGTGGGCTGGAGTGGGTCAAGAGGTTGGATTTATTGGAAGACACATCCTAGGAGCAATCCTTAAACCTGGAGAACCACTGCACTATCTATCCGTGATTGATTATCAAGCTGCTAACTCCGATCCAATGAGTGAAGAAGGTGAGATTGGAATGGACTGAAGATTGAAGCAAAGAACAAAAGAACTATCAGCTCAATCAAGAGGAGCAACTTCAAAGTGAAAAGTTTTATTGTTCTTTGATTTTTGAAATCTGGAAATGTATATATATCTGATCCAGAATGCATTTAATATTATTACGCTGTCTTACTTTAAGTAGTTTCATGTTTCCTTAGTTAGTTGAGTTATCCTCGAAGTATTTGCTTGTCGAACTCTATCCAATCAAATAGGGGGAGATTGTAAAGCATAATGTAACATAAGATGTAAAAGAGATAACTACAACTCAACAAAGGACAAGACAGACAATAATATTAACAGAAGCACAGGAATCCAGAATCAAAGAAGAAAAGGTAAACTCAAAAAATCAAAATACGTTATGTATTCTTGAAGTCCGTAAACAGGTCACGGAAAGAAGTTCATGAAAATGTTCAAGCCTCAGTGACAGCAAAAGAAACAAGACTTTCAAGACGACAGAAGTATGTGAATGATTTAGAGTCAGTACAACAGGATTCCAGTGATGAAGCAACCAGGACGACAAAGGACTTATCAGCAGCATTGAATTGCAGACATAAAAGAAGAATTGATCAAGTGTTATTCATCTGTGAACCAGACCAGTTGCACTAGGTGACGGCACTGAAAAGATCAAGTTGTTTTATCGTCTCAGAAGAAATTGATACAGTCTAAAACTGAAACACCCTGGAGCTGAATGGATTTTCTAAAAAGTCAAGAACAAGGAAAAGAGTTCGATGGTTTTATTTTTTATAAAAACCATCGAAGGTGACATAAAGAAAATCAAAAGAAAAGGATTCGATAGTTTTCTAAATTAGAAAACCATCGAATGAAAAGCATAAAGTAAATGAATACTTTAATAAAGTAAGTATTACATTCGATAGTTTTTATTTAAAAACTATCGAATTGAATAATTACTTTATTCATTCGATACTTTTCAAATTAGAAAGCAGGTGAAAAGTTTGTTTGTCTGACAGGTTGATGAGAATTGGACGGCCAAGATTGTTTTAACAATTAAGGTTCGATAGTTTTCTAAACACTAAGTCTATAATTACACAGAGAGAGGAAGTGTCTTCCTCAGTCGAGGTTAGTTCATAGTAGCAACTACTGAGAGAGAGTTTTGAGCCGGAGAAGATCATAGAAATTTATAGTGCTCAGAATTCTTTCATTGTATTGATTATGAATAACCTAGAACTCATTGAAGCTAATCTACGGATTAGAAATTGTAGCACCCCTCGAGGTTTATATTTATAAAACGATATATTCCCCGACTCTTGGTTTGGTTTGGTGTGTTTGATTTCGTTATAGAACTGAATGAATTATCCGCGAACGAAATTGAATAATTTGTGAGTATCGTATTCAACCCCCCCTTCTACGATACTTCGGGACCTAACACATTTGAAGACTATGCGACATAGGTCATTTGAAGACTATGCGACATAGGTCATGTGAAGACTATGCGACATAGGTCATTTGAAGACTATGCGACATAGGTCATGTGAAGACTATGCGACATAGGGCTTCTGAGGACTTCACGATCTAGGCTTCTTTGACTTTGCTGACTTCAACACTTCACGACATGTGTCTTGAGGACTTCTCGACATAGTACAAAATGGACTATGTGATATAGTACTTCACGACATGGATATTGGTGACTTCACGACATAGCTTTCTTCTGACTTTGCTATATAATGCCTTAGACAAATTTCTGCAACTTATTTCTTCATAGCCTTATTTATCTCTATCTTGCTGCATGAACACTTCTGAACTTCTACCAGGACAATTATTCAATGGCCTATATACAATCTAGATGCAAGAAACTTTACTAAGCTCATTATAACTTTGAGCATACATGATCAAGCTAATGTTCATGAGAACAAGACAAGTACATTTAGAGACCTATACTATATCCCAGTGATAGAACTCACTAGGTCATGTAATGTGACATAGTCACAGAGTGTAGGCTTGTTAATAGTGGTATTCAGACATGTCTTGAGCCTAACATATCACCTTAATAAAATTGGAGATAATTAATATCACCACAAATTACTTTCCAAAATTACTGATGATATAACTTATTTATCACACTTTTAACACGTAAATACGTCATACACTTTTAAGAAAAAAAAGTAAAATTTTCGAATTGAGAACATGTCCGTGCTTTGCACGAGTTAAAGTGCTAGTTTTACTAAAATGACAACTTTGAAATAGGTGACCAACTCTAACCTTTTGGACCTGCCTTCGGTAAATGCGTATTAATTCATATACATACAAGCTGGACTCACGAGTTTTTTTGACTCCAACCATATGATCCAAACATGAACTTGCAATTTACAATTAACATTCATAATGTTTAAATCCTCATAATCTCTACCCATCCATATACAAGTATAATCAACATTTATAATATATAAATGATATTTATGTATGTATGTATGTATGTATGTATGTATATGTTATATGTATCGTCACAAACTGAAGGACATACTCCATATGTTTGCAATACCCCATCAGCTCATGCGTATTGAGGTAATACTCCTTCCTCTACTGCGTATTCTTCGGGACATCACATCCCCACTTGCGTATTCAATTCAAAAAATGGTGAATACCCCTTTGCGTAATGCATAATAGTGATATCTTCTTATCAAATGCGTAATCGATCGATTATAAATGCTCATGTAACTGAAATCGATTATTTTAGTCTATTTTACATAGACAAAGAGTTAAATTGATCCATCACCCGAATGCCGCCCATTTAGTCAAATAAAATTCTAAAAACAAATTGTAGCAATGACCACAAACCCAATTAAGCTAGAACCATTGCAGATCGTCACCATGTGACATACATGATACACCCCAATAATATGAAAGCCGCCAAGGATCACCGCTCTCTTGTTTTGTATGTAACAATACCTTGTGATCGGTAAACGCTCTCACGAGTAATATTTAATGAAATTTTCTAAAAATGCAGAGTGGTTATAAGCCTAGCAGTAGAATAAGTACGAGAAAATTTACGTAACAGATATGTCTGAATGGTTCACGTTGATTGGCTACCCCATGAGTTTATGACATGTTGATTGGCTACCTCATTCTTGGTCCAAAAAGCTAGAAAAAAAAATTACATAAATGATTTGTCTCAATAGTTGATCATCATTGCGACAGAGATCTTTGCAAAAGTAAACGTAACAAATTTCAATCATTGAGAAAAGATAATCATGACATGTTGATTTTTTACCCCATTCTTAATCCACGGAGCTAGAAAAGCAAATATATTTTGTTTGAAAAAAAAATTAAAGCTAATTTATACCACCATATCAACCATATATCCCTGTACAAGTTGAATTCCTGGTTCGCGTGAACCATATATCAGAAGAAAATCACCCATATATGTTGTTTAGGTTGCAAGGCACTTCAAAGACCTTTCACCCCACTAGTTGTCACAAGCACTGCCTAAAACAGCAACAAAAGAGGCTTGGATTTTTAATTTTACTTCAAATTAACACGAAGAATGCTACAACGGGCTGAATCATCTCCAAACCATAATGTTACTATACCCCTTTGTAAAAATTGGGAGTTGGATCATTTTATTAACGTAAAGTTGTTCATTGATAGATTGTTGTTGCTGTAGTTACACTTAATCAGAGAAATATTTAAAAAAGGTTATACTTCCCTTTTGAACACTTCCCTATTAAAACTAATCCAACCTCTCAACAATTGGTAAAACAAAAACAAAGCTACAGTGTCGCATCAAGCCCCTGCTCAGTGCTCATGCAAATAAAAGATAACCTGGAAGTCTAAAGCTATGTCTATCGATACAACCTTACACAAAGAAGTATTTTGATTATCTGATTATTGGCATTTACAAACTTAAGGTGTAATCGAGTCAACCCGAACTTTGGGGATGTAGTTGAGTCGAACCGAACAATATCAAAGTTGACTAGAATACTTAAAGCTCGATAAACTATGGAGCTTGAGCATTGCACACTCGAGTTCAGCAGCTCACAAATAGTTTGGCTTGTTAACACCCTTAGAGCATATGCACCCATTAACTCCATCAATTCATCAATTCATGGATTGAATTGATGGAGTTAATTACTATTCATCAAGAATCAACTTTTTTTGCTATTTTTTATGCACCCATTCAACTCCATCAATTCATCGGTTACTATTCATCAAATAAATAATTACAATTTTATCATAAATTTAAATTCTTCTCTATTATTTAATGGGCCCACAAATAATATTCAATAATATAATGTTGGAAAATTTTAGATTTTTGATAAGATTGTGGATAAATATAAATTTTGGATAAGATTTTCATTGAATCACGTAAGGACACATGTCTTGATCTAAATTTTTAGATAAGAAAAATTGTCCATAAATAATACCATAATCTTTTGATTTTATAGTCATCTCAAAATCAATATAAATTTTTATGAAAATGAATGCATTGAAGAGATTGTTGAGTCAGAGACAAAAACACAGTCAAGAAGAGTCTGAAATCATGAATGCATTGAAATCTTTGCACTCAAGATTCCTACTGACATCAGAAAGAAGATGCAACTGGATTATTGGGGTTGCTACCGCAACAAAAAATGACTGCTGCACTACGAATGCTGGCTTACGGTGCGGCAGCTGATTAATGTGCCGAAATATGTAGAATGGGAGAATCAACTACACTTGAGTGTATGAAAAAAATTTGTCAACAAGTGGAAGGACTCTTTGGTGAAGAGTACCTTCGTGCTCCAACACCTGCAGATTTAAGAATGCTTTTAGCAAATGGCGAACAAAGGGGATTTCCAGGTATGATTGGAAGTATCGATTGTATGCACTAGGAGTGGAAGAATTGTCCAAGCGGGTGGGGCGGGGCTTATAGTGGCCGAAAAGGACGCCCTATTATTATTCTAGAGGTCGTCGCTTCCTATGACACTTGGGTGTGGCACGCTTTTTTCAGATTAATTGGTGATTCCATTTGTGTTGGAAAGTTTCGTTGAAACGGAGGAGAAGTGGTGGGAACGTCCACAAATTGAGGATGTGTTGCAACTGCTTCATAACATTCCCATTTGTCAAATGGTGTATTCATCTCCTTGAAATAATATCCTTGAGCTTGAGTTATCTAAATAAAATGACAAATTATGCATATTAAGTTATCACACAAATAATATATCATATTAAAAGTGAAAAATAAAAAATCCTACCTCATCCACCAAATTGGTTCCGCTAGCACTGTGTCTGCTAGCTTGATTTTTGGCACATTGCCATTTTTTTAGTGCTCTCTTCAACGGTGCAAAGTGGGACTCGAGAGCAATTTTTGAACGAGGTTCGGCATGAGAATTTTCGGGAGTGCCACACCAATTTTTTGCATAATCCTCATAAATTCGCCCCCATAAATTGTTTTTATTTGAATATCGACCGGTGATCGGATCAACAGATTGTCGAGCCCATGAAATACATAACTGCAATTCTTCGGAAGGAAGCCAATTTGAACCCATTATATATTTATATGTATAACAAATGAAGCAAAAATAAGATTAAGAAGATAGAAATGTGGGTGTTCTAAAATGTTGTAAACACAAAAGGATCATATTTATAAAAAAAAAATATGACCGTTAAAGTTCGAACCGTTGCCGGTACATAGCCGTTGCAATGTGTAGAATGGAATAAGTAGCAAAAGGAGGTAATAAAATTGTGGGCCATGCAGATTAATGGCCATTGTATACTCCATCAAATATTGATGGACTTGTTGCCAAATTGATGTTCCATCAATTATTGATGGGGTAGAAAAGTGACCGATGCATGCTTTTTTTTTTTGATTCCATCAATTCACTTGCTGAATCAATGGTTCAATGGAACCCGTGTATATGCTCTTAGAGCACCTCCAACGCAGTATAACTGGTAGCTAAATATTACAGTTGGCACGTGAATAGTTGCTGAAATAGCCAACTTCTCAAAAGTAAACTGCTCCAACCATTGGTTCCCTTTAGCCATAATTATAGCCAATGGCTTTTGCTTGGCCATATTTGCCGATGAACTACAAATCTGTAAGACATCTACGTCATCCCTCCCGCCATTATTTCTTCCTTTCTCCTGCTTTGCTGGTTGTTCTCCCGTCATTTTTTATTTGTTCTTCTCATGTCATTTGATTTTCAAGCAGATCATGTATTTGATTTGATTTGCTTTGTCTTTTTGTTTTTTTTGGAAAATTGTATTTGCTTTGTCTTAACGTGGGTAAACAACGAAAGTGAGTATTAATTTAATAAAGTAGATGGTTGTACTGTGGTTGATATTAACGCATTAAAATTTTAAAAAAAATTAATTAGAATTTTATAAAAATATGGCGGTATATTAAGATTAAATAATATTAATAGTAATTTATTAAAATTTTACTTTTATTGAAAAAGTTTTGTTTAAAATTAAAAAAAATGTCATTTTCAAAATATAGTTAATCGTTATAGCCAATCTCATTGGAGCACACTGTCTTACAGATTCAGCAAATTTTAGTCGACCATTATTTTATATTATTTTAGCCAACCATTTTAACCAACCCATTGAAGATACCCTTAGATAGAGCTAATTTAAATTCTTACCGGTAACTGCAGTTTGATGTTTTAGTACCATTATATATCAGTAAGTTCACCCAGTCATTACATCAAAGATCAAACACATGCATAATGTTTTTATAAATTAAAGAAACATCCATTAAAAGCTTGAAATACATACATATGTGTGTCTGCGTGTGAATAACCATGCGTTGCTGAACAAGATCTCTGTTTCTGAACTTACTGCTTGATGCTTCAGTCTACCATTACAGGCTGTTTAACAAGCCTACCCGTATGTTCAGAGCTACTTACAACATAGTAACTGATATGTAAAATTTTGTATGCTTGTTGGCACCGCAGATCTAAACATCCATATTCTAAGGTCAAGGTATATCGAGAATGAAGCCTGTAGTAAAGACAACTGTAGTAATTTGCATTGCTGAAATTGTAGACTTCCATGATTATTTCTGTATATCCATGCAAATAAGTAGGTACTCGTATTAGCAAGTATGTCTATATAAATGTGTATACATGCCAACTCTGTAACTCACCTTGTTAACTATATAAGCTTCTGCAACCTCCTTTCTTTAACTTCTGGTAAGTATCAAACATAGGATGGACACTATTAAATTGGTGACGATCCTAGAAATGAGCAAGGATACGAAGGCATAGGAAATGCAATGCTCAGGGAACACATAATTTGGTATATGTAATGAAAATGTGGTCTACATTCTTACAAACAACAGCAACACCATAACAACCATGGCGAACGGATATAATAGATTTAACCTCCACTACTTGCACAACAGAGAACAGCAGTCACTTTTAATAAGTACAACTTATATGTTATGTACAATGCAACTTAAGACATACTTATTAGCACAGCTAATAAATAAAAAAACAATCTATTGCTCGTAGCATGATCCTGGACCAGTTGGAGCACGCCGGGCATAGAAATTTGTTGCTGGAGCAGCTTGAACACCTCGTCTAGTTAAGAGACACCTGAAGTATTGATACCTGGATAACACAGTCGATGTAGTATTTCGCACAGATGTGGACTCTGGGTTGCTCCATAAACGCTCTGAAGTGTACACCACAAACAAGAGCATGAGCAAAGCTTACCATGCAAAATACAGAAATCATATAATTAAAAACAACAGAAGGATAGGATTAGGATGGATCATCATATCAAATGCAGAAGAACCCACTATCCTTGGTCTTTCCTGTGGCTGGCAGAAAATATAACGGATTGCAATCTATTGAAATAAAAGAGAGATAAATATTCATCCCAGTTATTTAATTCAATAATCTCTTCTTCTATTAATATGTGGCCACACTTACAGAGGATTCTAAGACCCCAGTAAAATCATCCAAAGGAGCAAGGCCCATAGATACTTTGGGCTTATTGCAAACCTAAACAAACACTAAATATGTATAGAAACTGAAACATATATTTTAACCGAACAATGATTCTTACCTAGGCCCTCAGTAAAAACTAAATAAATACATCCTCTTTCACTTTACTCAATCATAAAATTAAGATATTTTGGCTACTGTACCTCTTGAAGACATGTTAGAGAGAATAATTTACTCCAGTGTAACAATTATATTTTTGAACTACTAGCTCCAAACGATTAATCTTCCTCTTTAAAACCAGTTCAAAAGAGTCTATAACAATTAACAGTAAGGGCTAAACTGATAGCATTATAGCCATACCTGCAGCAGCTGCTGCTCTAGGCCATATGGTTTGCTGAACATTCGAGGTATCTACTGTCTCGCTCCACATGCAAACTTCTCCTCCAAGAACAAGTTCTTGCTTAGCAGCATCTGTTATTCCTTCTATCGGATCAGCGTTATAAAATTCATACCAAGGAATATCCAAGTGGTCAAGATACCAAACACCCTGGTTGCTGTAAATGCACTTAAACCCTTTTGCAACAGCCTTTGGACAAACACCAGGACCAAGCCTGTCATAACAATATCATTCATACTTGAAACAAAGATGGGTTTGACTCTAGTAACTAAAAAAATTGCATGTCGGCAACCGATTAACTCACCAGTTGTGTACCACGGTTCGAGGATTGAGTTTATCTGAGAATGTGTTGAAGGTTTCTTCCCTAAGAAAATTAAAATTTATGTCAGGTCAATCAACAAAACTTAGTAAATTACTGTGAAAAATAAATGCTATTTAGGAGCATAGGCTTAACATATCCCCTTTTCTAAAGTTCAACAGAGCATATAAATTGAAACATAAAACACACCTACTTAATGATACCAATTCCCAACGATGAATGGGCTTTGGTAAAAGTGAAAGCTTACCAATTGACAGGGGTCCAACCTTTTGATATTGCTAGTTCTTGAGCTCGGAGCACAAAATATTGATATGCTTCTTTAGTAGTCATGTTATGATCATGAAGCCTGCATATAGGAATTCTGGAAATTATTACGTGGAAGAAGCAAGACTTGCACTTTGTGTATTAAACACAGAATCACAGAAACTCAAGCATATTACTCCAAAAAAAAAAAAGAACTATAGAAGTCTTGATTACTAATCTCATATCTCACATGCATGCGGAACATAGTACTTCAACTGTCCTAAGATAAAAAGAAACAGGTTTAAGTTTTGTATGTCAATTTGATTCTTTTTAACTCAAAGTGATACATTTTCTTCAATTTTAAGTTGATGCTTCAAAAAATATTGTAAACTATGCCTATATATTACTAGTTGCAATTTCAAATAAATCACTTCAACTTTGAATTTAAAAGTCTAAGAATTGACTTTCACAGAGATAGGTCATCTGTATAGAATTGCTTTAGAGGGTCTTGTATAGCTGATGTACTATAATACACTGTTAGACTATGTAATACAAGTACAGAAGTACAAAACGTACCACTGCTTCACATGTGGAGTAGAGTTCCAACAATCTGCAAATTAGAAGTTCAAACAATTGAAATTTAGTAGTAAACAATGTTTATCAACAGTAGTATGTATCTATCTGATGATAAATTGATAAAAAACGGAAGTAGATTAGGGAGAGACGAGGGGCTCTCAAGAATTTTAATCAAACTAGCAATGCTCTCAAAGAGATGAAGTGCAAATGATATAAAATAATAAAAAAATTGAAAGAGTTCAAGTTTTACAAAAACTGTCATAATTGATTCAATTTTTTCTAATGCTCCGGCGGGTTACTTGATTTATCAAATCACAGTACACTGAATTTATGACCTTGCATCTTAGGTATATGATATTTAGAAATGGGATGGTAATTAGTAAATCATGTCTATAAGATATGTTTCCACTACAAAGTACAACAACACAAAGACATTAAACATCACTGCTCATTTGATAGATATGACTTGTTCTGTCAGAGAAATACACCTGAGATGAACAAACTTGTTTGTCCAATTTGAACGTTAAACTTCAGTGGGAAGCAAATATTTCACTCCTAAAGGAAGAAATAGTGTAACTAATATTTTCATAACAAGAACTCGTCTTCTATTTTAATTTCATTAACTGTGCCAATGAATTACGTGATTCTTTTAGCTAATGTATGTGAAACATTAATAACCATCCCATATTTCCATGCCAATCTTCATACAGAGGACTGACTAAAGTAAGGTAAGAAGGTCGTGTCTCATGGCACAATCCAGAAAATAGCAAATAGCAGCACAGGTGACTAACAGCATGTCAATTACTTAATATATACTTGAAAGTGATTTACCATCTTTTTTGACTAAAATTACACGAAATCTCTTTTGTGTCATCATTTCTAGTTTCCTCTAGGTTTGAATTCAATGTTAGTTTGCACATAAGATCATTGCCATAATGAAATTGTTTTAATTAGGAAGAGTATATAACGAATAAAGTATAAGAAAGACTAGTGTCAACCTGTATTAACTTCATCCCCGCCCAAGTGGAAGAGACCAAATGGGAATATTTTTCTCATATCTGCAATTGAAATTGATAAGAAATTAAAAATAGCGTTGATAAGATAATCATAGCACTTTCAGATTTATTATTATTAATTGAATCACTATTGATATCGGAACTAAGAGTCACTTTATACTAACTACTAAAAACTGAATTTGACGGCTTAAAGCTGTTACTCTTGTGATTGATGATTCTAAAGAATTCTTAACTCGGGGACATGCATTATGCATGAATACTCGATACTGGCCATGTTCTTAAGGTCCATAATAACTTAGATTCCGCAGCTCGTAATCATCCAAAACTTTGAAATCCTTAACAACATGGGAGATCTTATGAACACGCATAAAGAATTTAAAAACTTGATATAATGGAGCATTACTAATAAGAAGCTACGAGAACATTCTGCAAAATCAGCAAGCAAATATACGCAGCCTAATAATGGAAGCCAGATATAGAAACATATAGACGAACTTTAACCTGTTAAAATGCCAGAAACCACATCAAAAGTTGAGTTTTTAGATACATCGAGGGGTTCTCTACACGTAGGTGAGGGCCAAAGATAGGGATATCCAGCACCCCTGTACAGAATGCATACAAGAGGTTAAAACTTGCTTCTTATATGATGCTGGTCTAGACGGAATTTAGTTAAACTTGTAAAACTAAGATAGAAATATTAAAGGAAACAAAACAATGGTACCCACATAAATAGGCTACTATTTACTTTCATATGTGGCTTTTTGGAGTAGGACACATGATTACATGAAATCTTATTCATCTGGTTAAGCATATCTTGGTGACGGCTACAGCCTTACAATTTTAATTTTCAGATAAGGTATAAACAGACTTAAATGAGGGGAACTTGAAATGGTGAATGTTCAAGCTTGTACTGAAAGATGGACTTACCATGATTCAGCATGACCGGGAACATCTATTTCTGCCATTACATTGATACCTATACAAATTGATGGAACTATTAGGATGAGAAATTGGAAAATTCAACCCTTGAAAAGAGTGTTATTGATAATACCATACCTCTCGCCTTTGCATAGCTTCACGTGATAAAATATGAAGATGGGAAACAAAAAAATCAATTAGCATCTTTAAATAAATGACAAGGAACCTGCGAAGAAACCAGTGCAGTAAAAACTAAAAGCAAAACCTGAAGGAATAACTGAATGGCACAATATGCAATCAACATAGTAGAGTTAATTGTAATCACTCTACTACTGGAACAATACATAAATTATGTACACAAGATCTCAGCAATCATGGCAACCGAATACGCTAAAGGATTTAATGAGTTAAGCAATAAATTATTTTAGCATGGAATATAAAGGACTTATTCACAACCAAAAATACAGAAATTTTTCTTAAAAATACAACTTAATTTTATGAAACAGTTTAATATAAAAAAACATTTAAACTTCACAGATTGAACAAAGCTGAATTAGGAAGAAGTATCTTACCTAACTATTTCAGTAGCATCCTCAACAGTGTAACGTTCCCACTTTGTATATGCCCCTTTCCACAAATTCGGATATGTAGGTACTTCTAGAGGGAATGATTCCTCGTCTATGATGTGCCAATGGAGGACATTCTACTGGTTGCAATGCTTAATATTATTTTCAACTATAGATAACAATCTATAAAAGATAGAAAGCAACATATCTTACTAGTTTAGCATATGACATGGATTCAATGACATGCTTGATAATATCAATAGGCAAATAGTGCCTTGAAGTATCTGCAAGTAAATGAGGCAATCGTTAATACTAATACTAATCAGCTATTAACAAATAAAAAGACACAAGAAACTTCAATATTTTTCTAATCAGAAGAAAGGAGTTATGCTCACCCAGCATAAGTCCGCGATATACAAATTTAGGTTTGTCTGAGATGTACCAAGGCGCTTTGTACACTTGAACAGTTTTAGTTTCGTAATTAAAATCACACAATTGGCTGAATGTCTGCATACACAAATAAAAGCGAACAGATAAGAGAACAAGAAGGAACTAAAACTTGTCAGGTTAGAAATGTAGGGTTTCTATAAGTGGAGCAACATGATGTATGTAATAAATGTACGTCCGTAAGACTGGCAAATCACACAATGTTAAATTTATGTTGGAGCAAATAGTCCCCCTGATTAAATTTATGTTGGTTTTTGATGTTTACTTGCTCACTTTTACTATAACAGTTATCTAACAATTTTGTAAAAAAGACGATTCTCAGGTAAACATTTTGTTCTCTATTCAATGCAAAAACTGCCAATGCTATAAATCAAGTGTAAAGCCAGAATTCAGAAGTCACAAAAATTCATTATTTGTTAGTTTCTTCAACACAAATGGATTATAGTCTCAACCAATGGATTAGTCTCATAATTGATACTCCATCCCTCCCACACGTGATGCGAGCAAAACCTTGTGAATTGTAATGTAGTAAATTTGCTAAATCTTAAGTATAATTATGATTTGAGTTTAGTTGCTTTTACATTGATTGCGAAAGTGCTTTAAATGCCCAAAAAAGTGAGTTTTTTGTAATTTTCAAGTATTAATAAATGTGTCACTCTTAATTGGATTTCACAGTCATGCAGTACTGTAATACAAGAAATCTAACAGGACTATATGCGGACAGGCAGGAGGAGCTGTACATAACCAAAAACAAAAACAAGTAAAAAGGACCAGGCAACAGTAAGATCAAGGATATTTCAGCACACTGCATATATACATACACACACTAGTATCCTTCAGCTGCCACTAAAATTTATCATACGAAATATATATACCTCCAATCCACGCAATGCGCCATAGACAGTGTTTGCCTGCAATGAGTAAGTATGAAATGAGAAACCGCATCGTCATATGATATTTAGATACACAAGAGTTTTGAATCCAATAACTAGCAAGATCAAACTATCTCATGTTAATCGTGAAGAAAACATTCAAGCTGTTCCGTAAACCAACCACTAAATTATTTATGATCATAGAAGTTAAAACCATTCCGGTAACAAAAATATGTTAGGAAACTTTCAGCTCCAAATACGCATATGATATTGACAAAATTATAATCAGCTAAAAACAGATTATCACCATCATTTATTTATTAAACAATCACTATAAATCCGTTAAATATACATTGCCTAAGTTACCATTAAACACTTTTCACCTAATAAGTAATAACACATCACAATACACATTAAACACTTCAAATACATATTACACATCAAACTATTACTGTGTCAAACACTTATTTAAGTATCAACATTAAACACCCGAGTAAGACACTTATTTAAGTATCAACATTAAACACTTCCAACCTAATCACACATAACAGATATGCACATGATTTAGATTAATTATAATCAACTAAAACAGTATCATTACCATCATATATTTTTTAAACAATCACTACAAATCCTACATTAGCAGGAACCCTAAAATTACCTCAAGTACCTGTGCCGGACACTCTAACATAGGTAGGTCCACATTAACACTTTATTTGTACCAAACTTTTGCACTATTAAGTCCATCAATAATCGAAGTATCCGCATTGAACAGTTTTAGCCTATAACACATCACAATACACACTAAAGTCTAAACACTTCGAACAGATAAATACACATCAAACTAATAACGACTGCGACACTTATCGAACTATCTACATTAAACACTTTTAACCTAATAACACATCACAAATCACAATAGAAACTAAAAGCTTCTGAAATGTAAAATGAACACTTATCGAATTATCCACATTAAACACTTCCAACCTACTAACACGCCACAACACAAATTCACTGATCACCAAAATTACCTCAATCGTAACCTCTCCAACAATCGCATATCCATTCCCTTCCCCCAACAACACTAAATAACTCTCATCCACACCAAGCCTTAACTGAAAACTCGAAAAAAAACAAACAAAATCAACAACCAAAAACACACTAAAAACAATCACAATTTTCCAATCCTAACCTCCTGATCATCAGAATGAACAACAACACTAATCCTCCCAATATCATACGCCACATTTCTCAACTTCGTCTCATGCTTAAATATAATTTTTCGATATCTATCAAAAGCGTCGCTAATAATAAGAGAATTGCCGACATTTCCGGAGACAGTTAGCGAAATATCCGGATCGATTGAGAGAGTTTGGTTACCGAATGTGAAATGTGAAGGCAAAGGCCAGAGATAGACTGGAGAGTTTGAGTTAGAATTGGAGTTGAAATCGTTAGAATCGGTTGGAATTGAGATTGGAGAGGGGAGAGTTCTAGAATTTACTAGAAGGATTGAGTAGAAAATGAAGAGGAGGAGAGTTTGTTTTCTAGGGTTTGAAGGGATTGACATTTTGGAGAGTGAGTGGACTTGTTAGGGACTGGAGGATGAAGGGGGAATGATTAGTAGTAGTTGAGACTTGAGCTTGTTTAGTTTAGTGTTAATTGTAAGGATTATAGGTGAGGATAAGTAGGATTAATTTATGTTTGGTCATCAAACTTTGAGCTCAAGTATGTAATGATATTCAATTTTCTTTTTGTTTAATTTAATTATTTATGTATGTTCGTTTTACAAATTGATCATTTATATAAATTATATGATACAATTGGATGATAACTTGAACGTAACTTTTAGTGGCCGGTTAAAGAAGCTAGAGTTATGTAATAAGTGAGAATTTTGAATTAATAATGTAGTCAGTATTGTTACATATATCCGAAAAGAGGTTGAGGATCCTGAGATCGACCTGAGGTTATTTTTCTAAAGTTATACTCAAATCTCATATTAAAACACGAGAGTGTTATTGTAATTTTAGAACTATTAATTAAAATTACAATAGCACCCTCGTGTTTTAATATGAAATTTGAGTATAATCTCAGGATAATTACCTGAGGTCGATCTCAGGATCCTCAATCTCATCCGAAAATTTAAACAAACTTAATATATACTAGCTTATAGCCCGTGCTATGCACGGTTACTTAAATTTTATTTATAATTATATTTTTATTACTCATGTAACACACGATTGTTTTTTTAATATTTATAATTATATTTATTTATGAATATTTTAATATTTAAAAGTTATTAGTTTACATGATTAAATTATTGTTAAAAAAGATTTAGCCAAGAAAATTATAGTTAAAAATTTGATATTTATTATATTTTACACGCTCAATTTAATATTTGTTTATATTGAGTTATAAAAGTTAGATTTGACCAATTTCATAGTCCACGTAAAATTCATAAAATAATCTTTAATTTAGTTGTGGTTTAATAATAGTTATTTTTCAATTAAAAACTATTCTAAAACTAAAAAGAGAATAAAGTGACGAAATTTAATGTTGAGAATTATATTCGATTTAGGAAATCTACTTATATGTAGTTTAGATTATTAGAATACCCTTTAGTAACTAAATACAGTTTTAAATGTTAAATCTAACGGTTTTCACCTATCTATTTAAGATTAAACGATTTTTATTATTTTGTTATTAAATGAGTTTCCTTATTTAATTATAACTATTTTTATGTTTTCATTTTTAGAAAATCCAATCCTAATATAATATATTTTAACTTATATCATTTTTAGATAATAACTTCTTTTTATATGATATAATCTTGATCATCTATTTTTAAAAATATTGGATATAGCGGTTGAGAATGTTTTGGCGGTATTTAGGACCAAACTACCAAAATAATATCATTAATTTTTCTTAATACTTATAAAAAAATTTAATTTTTAATTTTTTAAAATATTTATTGATAAAATATAATATACTCTTTTTTGTAATATGTTAATGCTGCGGGAACTTTGAACTTTTGAGAAAATAAATTATCAATTAAAATATAATTTTTTTGTAATACTTTCTTTTAAAGTAGTACACTGTGACGATCAAAATTCTAATTTAAAGTAGTGCTATTTGGGTTCTATCCTGAGTTTTAGAAATTGAATTTTGACGATTTTACGATCCATGGGAAACTAACGAAATTATCTTTAATTTAATGATGGTTTAATAATTATTATTTAACTTGACCGGTTGACCTACCCATAAACCGAAAAGAAAAGATGGTTAAGAATTTTTACATAAATAATTCAATTCAATTCAATATAGAAAACCAATTTATAATTGGTTTAAATTCTCAAAGCACACTTCTTAGTATTTAAATATAATCCTACATTTAATCAAATACACATTTTAATATAAGTATTATATTCAAAATTATCGTTTATTAATATGAAACCCTCAATATTTTAATAATATTTTGATATTATCTTTTTATGTTTGTTATATGTAAAATAATATAATTATAATTTGGATTAATCAAATTGTCAAGTGTTTAAATTTATTCATGTACATCAGTTCTCCTAAGTCTCTTATAACGTAGGGTCCACGTATATCATTGTTAGTATGATATACATGAGCATTATATTGATAATTTTTAATATTTTAATCCATATGAAATGTTATTTTGATATTTGGTTTAATAATTATTATCTAACGGGAACTATACATAAATTCAAGAGAAAAGTTATTTAAGAATTTTTACATATAAAAAAATTTTAATTATCAAAATACACTTTTTAGTATTTAAATAAAATTCTATTGTTAATCAGATACACTTTTTAATATTAGATCTAACAATTCTCATCGATCTATGTAATATCTAACTATAATTATTAATTTGGTCGTATAGTGATCGTACACGGACCAGATCGATTTCTTAAATTAAAATAAACATAGAATTTATAAATTTAAAAGAATTAGGAAAAAAATTAAATTGGTGCTACAATAATAAAAAAATATTTATTAAAATTTAGATAATCACTTTACTGTTTGGGCTCTATCTTGAGTTTTAGACAACAGATTTTAACGATTTTACAGCCCACGCGAATCTAACAAAATTATCTTTAATTTAATGATGGTTTAATAATTATTATCTAACTGGAACTATCCATAAACTAAAACTAAAGAGAAAAGATAATTATGAATTTTTACATAAAGATTTCTATTCAATATAGAAAACCCATTTATAATTGGTTTAAATTATCAAAATACACCTTTTAGTATTTAAATACTATCCTATTATCAATCAAATACAATTTTTAATATTATATCTAACGGTCCTCATCTATTTGAATGTTTATAGTTTTATAATCCAACGGATCGTATACTTTTGGTAGTACAGTGACCGACCAAAGTTTTGGATAAGATCTCCCTTACGCTTATTATATATAAGGAGTTAATGTTTTTATAAATTTTACTAATTACATTTAACAAAAAGATTTTAAAATTTGCGGACGTTTTTCTCTTCATTTTATTAAATTATTTGTTTTGTACATTACTCAATTCTTCTTACTTCTTTACGTGTGTTTTATAACTTAATTGTAAAATATTTTAATAATTTTTATTACGTTATTAACTAGCATACGTTTTTGAAATATAAGATCATATAAATGATGTATCTTTCAAAAAAAACGAGAGTAATACATTTAACATGAAAATGAACTATGATGAAATATTTGAATAATTGTCACAAATACGTAGGTTTTGGAAAATGCTGATTTAATGGATGTGTCATGATCGAGTGGCATCAGTACTTACATCATCAGGAGAAGATTGATTTGCTAGGATATATATCATCGAAGCTGTTACAGAGGATAAGCGACAAGAAGATCAATCTAATTAAATAGGGATTATCTTTTGTAACAGAATGTGTAGCTGTGTATTTATATAAACACGGAATAGGTTTTACGAGAGTAACAACTTACACGAGTATTTTTGTATACCTAGCAGCTCTTAAGAACTCATAGTTTCTTGAGAGAGTTTGTATCAGTTTTTATAAAGATTAATAAAAGCTTGTATTGATTGTTTTACATATCTGTTTTAGTCGATTATTTAGTACGATTATTTAGTACGATTATATTCAACCTCCCTTCTATACAACCGTTGTGTATAGCGCTATAATCACGCGTCCTCATAAATCGTGCATAGCCATTTTTTTTTACACGATAAGTGTTCCAGTCTCATCATTACTCTTGATTTTCGGAAAAATTACTGTTATTTATACTCAAAAGATATTGTCACACTCACAACTTATTATCTAATACTTTTCTATTGAGTGACAATATACTTTTCTCTCGAAAATTCTATCTACTAACAATGGCAGCAATTCACTTTCCGGCTTCAACGAACAAAAATCTCACGAATGATGGTGTTCTCTTTGTCACGAACAACTACTCAGCAATTCTGGATAAGGCGAAAGCTCCATCCGAATTTCACCTAATTCAGGATTTTCTAGCTTTTAGTTCAATTGGGTTTACTCTGACTGAACCCAAGGCAATTTCTGCACAGGCGGTGATGCAGATTTGGAGCACTGCTACCTACACTTCAGGTACTTCTGATACTCAATCTCGCCTCACATTTTCCTATAGGAATGATTTGTATGAGGTTACCCCTGCTGTTGTTCAACGATCTCTGCATCTGGGTAGCCCTACATCTTTTACTCCATCCTTTTCTGAGGCTGTACTCCGGGAGTTCTTCATCAAAATTGGTTATAATGGTGATATGACTCGAATGGGAAGACTGGTAAGGACTAAGCTGTGACAGGAATGAAATTTTTTCTTTGATTCCATTGGTAAGTGCTTCATGAACAAGAGCTCAAACTTTGATGCTCTCACTCAAACCACACAAAACATTGGGTACTCTCTTATCTATGGTCATGACTTTAATATTGCTAGTATGCTTATTGATTCCATAGGAAGTAGAATAAATGAAAATCGGGAAGTTGTTTACTTTGGTCGATTTCTTCATTTGATTTTTAAGTACTTGTACCCTAATGTTGCTTTTCAAAATGAAAGTCTGTTACCTGTTTTTCAGAATACTCCTCGCTCTTTTCAGGAGTATATGTTAAAAGGTAAACAAATGTTTCAGGGTGATGTTGTGTATCCTGAACAGGTCATGCAACTTCTGAGACAGAGTCTGCCTACTGTTTATGGATTGAATTATAGTACTATGATTCCGAGGTCTGATGCTGATACCCCCTCTGGATCTAACCCAAGTACACATCTTAAACAGCCTTCCAAACACTCAAATCCAACCTCTGATGGCTCTCGACAGCAATCAGTTGTAAGACACACAAGGTTAGCCAAATCTGTGCGGCATTCTCAGCCGTCAGGATCAAGGACCTTGTTACCTCACCCCACTGATATTCTGGAGAAACAAGGTGATCAACCAGTTGGTATGACATCCAAAATATTGGGCTCACGAAGAAAACATACAACTATTGTTGATACTGATGATGATGATGATGATGTTCCTCTATCATCAATATTTAAGATATCATCTGTTGATGCGGCACATGACAATCCTCCTCCACCATCGTCTCCCAAACGACACAGACTAAGGAAATCCAATCTCTCTTTTCATTTTGCTGATGTCGATGCTCTCCACAAATCTCTTCATAACAGTACTGCTCCTGATATTCCTGTCCGTACTGCTCCGGATAGTACTTTCACTTCTGATACAGAATTTGATCCTGATGCAATATTTGCTCCTGCTGCTGACACATCTGATGTGCAACCTTCACCTGAAAAAGTGGTAGTTTCTGACTCCAGTCCACCTGTATCTCCACAGGTACGGAAAGTTGACATGTCCTATGATCGAATCAAAAGACTGGAAGATGCAGCCAAAAAAGAAATTGTTGAGGCTGCTGGTCAGAAAAGGAAGATTTGTTTTACGAGAACAAAGAAAAGGAATGTCAAGGAACGGACATCCTATGCTCCTGTTGTTGATCTGGATACACAAGAACCTGGTTCTCAAAGTGAACCAGCAGTCCAAGTAGATTATGCCCCACAAGAACCATCTGCTCAAAGGGTCGATGAAGGCATGGAGCAGTTACAACAGTTCATTCAAATATCTTCAGAGTTACATCCTGAAAGTGCTCAAAGGACTCTAGAAGATGACATCATTGCTCACTTTGATGATCCACAAATTGAGGGAAGCACACAAGAACCTACATGTGAATTTGATGTAGCAGCATCTGAACCTCCGGTCCCACAAGAACCATCTTCTGATGAAGACCACTCTCAAGGACAGGACACACAAGAACCTCCAGTATTCTCTACTGAAGCAGTCCCCATTGTCCAGGCTCCACAAGAACCTTTCATTCAAAGTATGGAAGCAAGCTAGACTGATGACAGTCAAGCTATTATGATTCAATCATTGTCCTCTCTTCCTTTGGAACTTACGGAATCAGGTAATATCATTAATCCTGATACTGCTATGGTTGTTTATTCCCCTTATGTCAGGATGACTATTGATAGACCCTTACTTGAGGGAACCCCTATCAGTATGACTCCACTCTACCCTTCTCTTCCATCTCTTATTTCTTCGTTTCTGAGTGCTCTGAACCTTTTCCGTGAGAATGAGAGAAAAGATTTAGAGAAAAACAGAATTATTGAGAGGCAGTCTCCTGAACTGGCAAAAGGAGAGGTAGAATTGAGTGTGGATGCTATGCATTCCAGTGAGGAAAATCTGACTCTTAAAAGTTCAAATATTGTGTTGGTGAGCAGTGATGAGATCACTGGAAAAGAAAAGAGAGATTTGGGGATCATTGACTTTTCTGCAGGCACATCCTCTAATCTTGCAGGTTCTCTTTCTCCTTCTCATCAGGATCCGCAGTCAAGCTCTAGTTCAGATTCTGATGACTCTTCCACTGATATACTGACAAGTCATAGGCGAGCTCAGTGGAGTCATTCTTGGACTGATCCTGCATCTCCTGTTGGGATAAGTAATGTTCATCATCACTTGGCTACTGCTTTCAAGCAGATTCAAAATGCAGATCTTCAAACTCATCTCAAGGGTACTTCTCTCATGCTTAAAGCTATCTTTGAAGAGATTGTTGATGTCAGGGCTTCATATGCCAAGAACATTGTTGCTGTTGTGGATGATCATGCCCAATCTGTTGCTCGTCAATCAAGGAATTTCTCCTATGTTCACAAGGATCATGTCTCTCTTGAACAAAGGATTGCAACTTTGGAGCAATATGCTGAATCTATGGATGCTAAGCTAGACTTACTAATCTCCGCTCTTGTTCCTGATGCTGGTACTGGTGCCAAAAAGGGGGAGAAAGTAAAATCAACCAAATGCTCTCCGGAGTCAGTAGTTCATAGAAGGGATGATGCTCCTGATGGAGGCTCCAGTCAGAAACAAGCATCTACTGACGTTGTTACTAGGACACGAATCTCTGTGTCCAGACAAAGTCAAAGGCAGCAGTCAACCCAAGTCTCTGGGTCTGGTTCTAGAATGAAATCTCATGATATTATAGTGACAACTGCTGAGCAGGCAAAGAAGTTTCATCAAACTGTGAATATTGATGGAACAGAATATACTGTGCACTATAAAGATCCCAAACTTGAAGCATTTAATGAGCAGCAAGTAAGGAAACTCCTTCAAGAAATGTATCCTGATGAGGATGTGGAAGAAATGGTGGAAGCTCAAAGGATAGAGTATGAAATGCTGAATTCACGGAAAGGAGTTGTCATAAGTGGAAAGAGAGGGAACAAGACTAAAGGTAGACATCATGGTAGAGGAAGAGGAAGAGCTACCAAACTAATCTCAGAACCTCAAAAAGGTACTGTGAATCTGTGATCAAAGAAGGATCAAATACTGGTGCAATGAAATCGTCTCAGTTACCTACTGGTTCTGAGAAAGGAAAAGGAAAGGAAGTCCTTGAAGGACCGTCTCAAGTGATAGTTACTGAACAAATCTCTGCAGAATCACATGATGAAGAAGAAAAAGACGATAATGTTCCGTTAGTTCAAAGGAGAAGAAGAAAGGAAGATTCAAGGAATGATAGACAAATATTTCTTGTGAGAACGTCGATGAATGTAGAAGCAACTAAGCAAGCAGAGAAAGATTATTTCAAGTCTTTGCAACGACGAAGCTTCACTAAATCAGGAGCTATGCTGCAAGAATATCTGAGAAAGAAGAAAGATGATGCTAAGAGCTCAAAGAATGCTTACGGATTCAAGAAGCTTAAAGGTAACAAAGGAAGAGGCTATGATGTCAGGGAAGATAAATCTCATCTTCATATCAATGAATTATTCAAGTCAAACGGACATCTCAAAAGCCTCTCTGAAATTCCTGGTGTTGGTGGATCTGGAAGATTCAAGAGGTCCTATGAAGAATTTGTGAAAAAGAAGAATGAATGTCGAAGTACAGGAACTCATGGAGGTATTGGACATCCTGATGCAGAAATAACTCCTCAAGCAACGTCATATGATCATGCATGCTTAACAGAAAATCTGAGTGACAAGTTGACTCAGAAACATCTTGACAAACTGATATCTGTTCAAATGGTCTATGATGTTTATGATGGAAATCTACCTCAAGAAAAGTTGGTTTATTTTCTCAAGGATGGAACTACGCTTGTGTTAACATCTTTAGACATCTCAATGAAGAATCTGGAAGAATTGAGGTATGTGCTATATCTGTTTGTTCCTAAAGATGATCCATGTGTTAAGTGGAGAAAAAAGATCAAGTCCAGTATCGATCTACAATTCATAGCACTAAACTCTAAAGATACTGGATATGTTCCTAAGTACATTGACATGGATGGACATGAAGTGGAAATGAAGAAGGGCAGTGCGTTTGTTGAAATATCTCTAGGTATTACACATTTGACCTTTAGTCTTGACAGTGAAAGGTTCAAATGTATATATTTAGATAAAAGAATGCTGAAAAGTCCTATTGAAGATCCGAGAGCTGCAATTTATCAGACAGATAAAGATAATGAAAGTTTGAAGAAACTTAGAAGGAAAATGATCAACCTGTTGTTGAAAGAAGAAGATGAGTTGATGAAGAAGTTTCTTCAGAAGAATACAGGGTTTGTAAAAGTGTCTGATTTTGAAGAATATCTAAAGCAGAATTCTCATCTTTATCCTACGAGCATTTGATGAAAGTTTTGACATCATTAAATCAAGGGAATTTATGCTTTATTTTAGAAAGTATAAATTGGGGGAGATTGTTGGAAAATGCTGATTTAATGGATGTGTCAGGATCGAGTGGCATCAGTACTTACATCATCAGAAGCTGATGACTGATGACGTCATCATCAGTAGCGAATCAAATCAGGAGTTATGGTGATTGATACTGTTCCACGTTTTCAGGAGAAGATTGATTTGCCAGGATATGTATCACTGAAGCTGTTACAGAGGATAATCGACAAGAAGATCAATCTAATTAAATAGGGTTATCTTTTGTAACATAATGTGTAGTTGTGTATGTATATAAACACAAAATAGGTTTTACGAGAGTAACAACTTACATGAGTATTTTTGTATACCTAGCAGATCTTAAGAACTCATAGTTTCTTGAGAGAGTTTGTATCAGTTTTTATAAAGATTAATAAAAGCTTGTATTGATTGTTTTTCATATATGTTTTAGTCGATTATTTAGTACGATTATATTCAACCCCCCTTCTATAATCGACATCTGCTGGGTAACAGTAGGTGATAATCTTCATATATATATACATATAACCTTTTAGGGTTAGACTTCATAATTGTTGATATCATCTAAGACAATGTGTTAAGTTATAATCGGCGATTACATTTCATAATTAATAGTAGCAAATTTTAATTTTCATAAATAATTTATTCAATAAATGATAAACTCAAATCTTAAAAAAAAGGTGATATTATTCGAAAACATCTTAAATTATAATTATTAACAATTATATTAACATGTTTGATGTAATTATACATATAATTATTGTTTATTTAATATTATCGTGTTATTTCTAGAAACTGGTTCATAACACTTATGTTACTATATGGGGTTTAATTATTAGGATTTATTATAGTAAAGACAATATGGGGTGAATCATTTTTATATGAAATATATAAAAATATTAGAAAATTTCGTGTCAATCTTATTAATCGTTGTTGACCATCTTAAAAAAATATTAGAAAACTTGTGCAGATTTTTTCTTCTACCCAATTGAATTATTGCCACTAAATATCATATCCTTTTAGAAAGAAATGTCCAATACAACTAATACAAATGGTCATATTAACAGTAATTAAAAAAAATGTATTAATAAATCAATCATGCACATGGTTTTTTTTTAAGAAGGAATTAATTCAATAATGAAAAGTCATACGACATCTACACAAATAACCGAGTCGAACAAATATAAAATAGATCATATCGCTGATTAATCCAGTCTTCAGGGAGAGACAATCAAGTGATTTGTTGAAATTGATATATATATATATATATATATATATATATATATATATATATATATATATATATATATATATATATATATATATATATATATATATATATACTAGCTTAAAACCCGTGCGATGCACGGATTGTTATTAATAATTATTATTTTTATTATTTATGTTTTAATATTTTATTAATTTGCATTTGCTAAAAAAATAAGTAGGCGTGTTAAATTTTTTTAAATAATTAAAAGTATTAAAATAAATTTTAAAATAAATTAATAACCGTTTATCCATGATATTTTTGGAAAAGTAGGGGTCTTGGTAAGGAAAAATAGAAAAAGTAACATGTTTTATCTGAAAAGGTAAGTTCCCGTAATTAAAAGTATTTAAATATGTTTCAAAATAAATAAGTAGGGATTTGCCCGAGATATTTTTGGAAAATGAGGGTTTTAGTAAGGAAAAATAAAAAGAGTAACATGTTTTAGTTGAAAATGATAATTGCCGGTGATTGTTTTTAGAAAAATAGAGGATTTTGTTAGAAAAAAATAGAAAAAGTAATGTATTTTAGCTGAAAAGGTAGTTGGTTATAAAATTGTTATTATTTAATAATAATTTCTTTAGAAAATGAAAAAATTGAAAAAGTAACATGTTTCAGTTGAAAAAGTGCTCATAATTAAAAGTATTAAAATAGATTTTAATACTTTTAATTATTAAAATAAAAAATAGATTTTTAAAATAAATAAGTAAGGGTTTGCCCGTGATATTTTTGGAAAATGAGGGGTTTTAGTAAGAAAAAATAGAAAGAGTAACATGTTTTTGTTAAAAAAGATAATCGCCCGTGTTTTTTTTAGAAAAAGAAAAGATTTTGTTAGAAAAAAAATAAAAAAAGGTAATGTATTTGATATGGTCAGAAAAGTAATTATAGAAATATAATTGACTGGTCAAAACAAAAGGTCGATATTTAAGGCCCGACACCCTAATTATTCATTAATTTCGTAATTAATGAATAGGGAAAATATACAGCTCATAAAAAGAGTCCAAATTATGGCAAATCGGTCAAAGAAGGATCTAGAATCCCAATTAAAGGCAATTAATGAGTCACAGTCTTTATCAACAAGGAAAAGACTTGCCCGTCAAGTAATACAATCCTTATCAGTTATCAATAAGAAGACTTATCCGTTAAGTCTCCTAAATATACCATAAATACTAGGCTCCAGACGCCTATATAAGGTCCCTGATCCTACAATCAGAACTACGTCTTTGGCTTGATTCTCAATAACGAATTGAGATACGTAGGCATCTTGTGAGGACCGATTTAGTCCGGATACACGAGTGCAGCCATTAAAGCTCGAAGCTCATTAAACCTTAGCATTAATTACGCAAGCACGTTTTTTAATCCATAACATTTGGCGCCGTCTGTGGGAAGACAACATCAACCATGGCAAACACACGAAGAACAACTCGGGATACTCAAACTCCCGATGATCGCCCTATCACTTCTGAGGCTGATCAGCCACCGCCGACTACTGGCACACAAGGGGCGAATATCCCCACCAACACTCAAGGACCGGAAATCCCGATTTCGGTTGAAGGGACGAATCCCCTGCAGATGGTCATTCATGGATCTAATCCACAAGAGACTGTTCACCAACAACCAATCACGACCTCCCCGCTGCTCATGAGTGCACCAAGGAGCCTTCAACTCCATACTACTGATCTCCCTCAATACGCGAATCAAACTTTGGGGATGCCAAGCTATGGCATGCCCCCTCGACCCATGGCGGGCGGTAGTGGAACTAATCCAATCTACCATGAGGCATATGTGCCCCCTTATATTCAAGGTCTGGGACCCCAAAATCAACAAACTCGTCAGACCCCTCTCATTCAAGATTACTCTGGCCCATACACCGAGGATGAAGGTTATACAACTGGGGAGGATGTCGCCCCAAGAAGGAGACGTTCATCCCAGACAAATCGGGAGCCACCCCAAACTACTAGGGAGAAACTTGCAGCCCACGAGGCAGAGACTGCAAGGCTCAAAAAACTCCTTGCTGAAGAAGAGGCCGCTCAATCTCGGGGCCGAACGACTGAAGGAATCCCGATAATCAACTTGGATCCACCAAGAAGGACCAAGAGGGCTGAAGCCCCAAGGGGTGATCCTAATATTTTGTTGCCCCTAGGAGATCCTGATGATCCTACACCACCGTTTACTCAAGACATCATGAAAACGGCTATATCCAGAAAGTTTAAGATGCCTTCGATCAAAGCCTATGATGGAACGGGAGATCCCGCAAATCATGTAAGGACCTTCTCCAATGCACTGCTGTTGCAGCCAGCCAACGATGCGGTCAAGTGTAGGGCGTTTCCACAAACCTTGGCAGGCATGGCCCAACGTTGGTATAGCCGTCTACCTCCCAATTCTATTGGATCCTTCAAAGAGTTGAGTAAGGCGTTCATCAACCAATTTGTAAGTGGGAGGGTGCATGAGAAAAGTTCTGCATCCCTCATGGCAATACGTCAAGGAAAGAATGAAGCCCTAAGGGACTACATTAATCGATTCACTCGAGAGGCTTTGAAAGTCCCGGATTTAGACGACAAAGTGGCTATGATAGCCCTGCAACAAGGAACCACCGATGACCACTTCAGGAGGTCGTTGGCTAAACATCCACCAGAGAGCATGTTGAAGCTCCAAGATAGAGCCGGAAAGTACATCAAGGCTGAGGAAAGCATGAGAAAGTATGAACCCACCGCTGGCGACGGTGGAAACTCAAAGAAAAGAAAAGAAACTCAGGAGTACGACGTCAAGGAAAAGTTTCCCCGAACATCAAAGAATTCTGACTCTCCACCCAAGAGAAATAACTTTGGGCCAAAGTTCATGGAGTATGCAAGATTGAATACTCCCAGGAGTCAAATTCTGATGGAGATAGCCAAGGAAGAAGATATCAAATGGCCAAAGCCAATGAGGGCTGATTTGTCCAAACGGAACCAAAATCAGTTTTGTCGGTTCCACAAAGAAGTCGGTCATGACACCGACGATTGTAGGCAATTGAAAGATGAGATTGAGTTTCTGATACGAAGAGGAAAACTCAGCAAGTTCACTAAGGATGGAAGCCAAGGTAGCCAAAGGGGGAACTATGAAAGAAAGGATTATGATAGAAGGGACAACGATCAAGATTGGAATCCCAAGCCCCGAGGGCCAGTGATCAACATGATATTCGGAGGGCCAACTGCTGCTGGGTCCTCCCGAAACTCAAGAAAAGCTTATGCCCGAGAGGTACTGACCGTCGTTGGAGAAGCACCGAAGCGTGCACGAACAGAAGTGTCAATAGGTTTTGATGATTCAGACTTGGAAGGGGTGAAGTTCCCCCACGATGATCCTCTTGTCATAGTACCTGTGATAGGCAACTCCGAAACAAAGAGAGTCCTAGTCGACAATGGAGCCTCAGTAGATATCTTGTTCCACGATGCCTTTATCAAGATGGGTTACACTGATTCTCAGTTGACACCCTCTAATATGCCCATATATGGGTTCAATGGAGTGGAATCAAAGGTGGAAGGCACTATCCAACTCCCAATGACCATGGGGCAAGGAACGAATACATCCACTCAGATGCTGAACTTCATAGTTATAAAGGCAACCTCAACCTACAATGCGATCCTTGGGAGGACGGGTCTTCATGCGTTTAAGGCTGTCGTCTCATCTTACCACCTGAAACTCAAATTCCCCACTCGGAATGGGATTGGTGAAGAACGGGGAGACCAAAAGATGGCTAGAAGCTGTTATGTAGCCGCGTTGAGGCCTGATGGAGTTGGGGGGCAGGTTCTCCCCATTGAAGATATGGACACTAGTGACAATGAGGACCGAAGAGGGAAACCAGCTGAGGATTTAATCCCAATTCCCTTAGTCCCGGATGAACCAGAAAAGGTGACTTATGTTGGGGCACTACTGCCCGAACCATTGAAGAGCAAACTCACGTCTTTTCTTCAAGAAAACAATGACGTTTTAGCTTGGACAGCGGCCGACATGCCAGGGATTGATCCCCAATTAATATCTCACAAATTGAATGTGGATCCAGAAAGGAAGACAGTGAAACAAAAGAAAAGAAATTTTGCTCCAGAGAGGCTTGCAGCCATTAAACAAGAAGTGAATAAGCTTTTGGAAGCTGGATTCATTGAGGAAATCCAATTCCCAGAATGGTTAGCTAACCCGGTGATGGTCAAAAAAGCTAACGGGAAGTGGAGAATGTGCGTCGACTTCACCGACTTGAATGATGCATGTCCTAAGGATTGTTTCCCCTTACCTAGGATTGATGCCTTGATAGATGCCACTGCTGGGCATGAGATGCTAAGTTTCATGGATGGCTTCAGCGGATATAATCAAATCAAGATGCACAAAGATGACATTGCCAAAGTGTCGTTCATCACTGACTTTGGTGTCTTCTGTTTCTTAGTCATGGCTTTTGGGCTTAAGAATGCTGGAGCAACCTATCAAAGGTTGGTGAACAAAATCTTTGAGCGCCTGATTGGAAAAACCATGGAGGTCTACGTAGATGACATGTTAGTCAAAAGCCTCGATAAGGCCGATCACATTGAGCACCTCCGAGAGGCATTTGAAGTGCTAAGGCACCACAAGATGATGTTGAATCCAGCTAAGTGTGCCTTTGGTGTAGGCTCGGGAAAGTTTTTAGGCCTGATGGTTTCCAAGAGAGGAATTGAGGCTAATCCCGACAAAATCAAAGCAATTCTAGACATGGAACCACCACAGACTATCAAGGAAGTCCAGAAACTGACAGGAAGAGTAGCAGCATTGGGAAGATTCATCTCCAAGTCAGGAGAGAAGTGCTTACCTTTCTTCAAAGCACTTAAGAAGGTGAATTTTTTTGAATGGACAGCTGAAAACCAAGAGGCCTTTGAGGCCTTGAAGAAATACATGGCTAAGCCACCACTATTGGTCAAACCAAAACCAGGAGAGGTTCTTTATCTATACTTGGCCGTATCCAATACTGCCCTTGGAGCCGTTTTGGTAAAAGAAGAGTTAAAGGTTCAGAAACCCATCTACTACGTGAGCAAGATCCTACATGGGGCAGAAATAAACTACTCTACCATAGAGAAGTTTGCCTTAGCCTTGATTATGGCCTCAAGAAAACTACGTCCATACTTCCTGGCACACAAGATAGAGGTCTTGACAAATCAGCCTCTAAGAAACATCTTGCATAGCCCTCAAGTAAGTGGAAGATTGATTAAATGGGCCATTGAACTAGGGGAATTTGACATCAAGTACAAGCCTAGAACGGCCATAAAAGCACAAGCACTTGCTGACTTCATGGTTGAATGCACCATTAACAACCAAGAAGTCGGGGGGGCAGGAAGTGACAGTGGAAGACAAGGAATTTGAAGAAATAGTCTCCAAAGAATGTTGGGTGCTCTATTTTGATGGAGCATCAAAAACAAAATCAAGTGGAGCCGGTTTAGTGCTACAAAGTCCTGATGGATTCCTCATAGAGTACACACTAAAATTGGACTTCCCAACGACAAACAACGAAGCTGAATATGAAGCTCTGATAGCTGGCTTAGGGCTGGCTGGAGCCTTGAGAGTCAAAACTCTGAAAGTATGTGGAGACTCGAGGCTAGTGGTTTCCCAAGTAAATGGGGAGTTTGAAGCCAGAGATGAAATCATGGCCAAGTACTTAAATCTTGTCAAAGCAATCATGACTCAATTTGACGAATGCTATGTAGAGCACATTCCAAGAGAAGAAAACATGAAGGCTGATGCCTTGTCTAAGTTTGCTTCTTCAGAAATTGAAAACTATGCAGGGAGTGTATACTTCCAAGTCTTGAAGACCCCAAACATCAACGGAAAGTTGGTAGCACCCATTGATGTTTCTAGTTGTTGGATGGATCCCATCAAAGCTCATCTGGAAACTGGGTGGCTACCCAACGACACTTCAGAAGCAAGAAAGCTATATGTGAGAGCACTAAGGTATGCCTTGATTGAGGGAATTCTATACAAGAAGTCTTTCATCATTCCTTATCTGAAATGCTTGAGACCTCAAGAGGCAGAATTGGCCATAAAGGAAGTACATGAAGGAATTTGTGGGCAGCACTTGGGGGGCAGAGCCCTTGCCCATAAAATCTCTCGTCTAGGTTTCTACTGGCCAAGCATACTTGCTGATGCTAAAAGCTACGTGAAGAAATGTGAAAGGTGCCAGAAGCATGCACCGGTGGTTAGGGAACCACCAGAGATGTTGACATCCATAAACTCACTGATTCCATTTGCTATGTGGGGAATGGATATACTTGGACCTTTTCCAATGGCAAGTGCACAACGAAAATTCTTAAGAGTAGCAATCGACTACTTCACCAAGTGGATTGAGGCTAAACCATTAGCCAAGATAACCACCAAACAAGTGATGCACTTCTTCTGGGAAAGTATAATTTGCAGATATGGAATCCCACGAATCCTGGTTACGGACAATGGAACTCAGTTTAACAATGATGAGTTCAAGAAATATTGTGAAGAAAATGATATCCAACTACGCTTCACCTCTGTTGCTCATCCTCAAGCAAATGGGCAAGCTGAGGTTGCAAATCGAATTATCCTAGATGGACTGAAGAAAAGAGTTGAACGCTCAAGAAATACTTGGGTGGACAAATTACTCCCCATACTATGGGCATATCGTACTACCTGCAAAGTCACCACTGGAGCTACCCCCTTTCTGTTGGCATATGGGGCAGAGGCAGTGGTTCCAGTGGAGATTACTCACATGTCTCCAAGAATTGAGGCTTATGAGCCAGAAACAAATGAGGAAGGCTTGAGGCTGGCCTTAGATTTGATTGATGAAGTTAGAGATGAGGCAAATGCCAAGATAGTTCAACATCAGAAGCGAGCATCTTTCTATTACAACCTAAGGGTTAAAGAGAGATTCTTTCGACAAGGAGATTTAGTCCTCCGAAAGATTGAGGCATCCGGAGTTGGAAAAAAAAGGCAAGTTGGCCCCAAATTGGGAAGGACCATATCGCGTCAAGAACGTATTTGGTCGAGGCTCGTACAAGCTAGAAACCCTCGAAGGGCATGAGGTGCCAAGGACTTGGCATGCCTCAAATTTGAAAGTCTATTATGTTTAAAGTGTGTCCTGATTGGACTCACTACTATGTCAAATAGAAATAAGGTTCGATGAAATCATGAGCTTCCTAGAAAGCAAATGAAGGGTTGAAACCCCAGAAACCTAAGACATTCAGTCCAAACCCCATCATTCGATATGCTCAATGAAAGGCTTGAAGCCAAAACAAGACGGTATAAGACATAAAAGGCTTATGCAAATGTCAAGTTAACCTCGAATAAGGCAAAATCGTCGTAAATGTGTAGGTCGCTCCACACTTTACACCAAGACGATACTCGTGAAACACTAGTGTATATTAAAATCCCCAAAAAAGGGTAGTAAGTCCCAGGTAAGGGATAAAAAGACCCCAAGTCTCGAAAAAGACCGGTATAACTTCTATGAAATCCTAGTGCATTATCATAGACGTTGGGAAGCACGATCAGGCATTTTAAACCCAGAATCTTCAAAGAAAACCCAAAATCTTCAAAGAAGTCTTCAAAACTTCAAGTAAGAAACCCAGAAAACGATGAGATTCAACGGAAAATCTCGCCAGGAATCACCTAGTGACTGGAAACCCAACCGGTTAAGGAAGGGCAACCGTCTATAGCCAGTTAAGGCCCATAAATCCATTTTTGGATTACAAAGGCAAAGGCCCAAATAAATTGAGTCTCAGGCAAAATCGAAGCCCAAGTCAAAAAAGGCCCATTAAGGCCCAAGGCTGGAAAGAATTAAGTCCCAAATTAAAATTGGACTATTTAAAAGCCCAAAAATAATAAAGCCTGGAATAAAACCAAGGCAAAAAATCAAAAAACCAAGGTCGAAAAGACTCTAATTCGAGATCGCACGGCCCTGGTCGAAAGTATACGAGAAAACGAGGTCGTATCAAACGACCCCACTTCTAAATAAAGCGAAACAAATAAAGGTTTGAGGTCGAAAAGACCCTAAATCGAGGTCGTATGACCCTAGTCGAAAATACACACGAAATTGAGGTCGTGTCCATCGACTTCACACCAAAAATAAGTCAAAAAATTGGCAAAACGAGGTCGAAAATGACCCAGAGAATAAAGTCCATTTTTGACGAGGTCAAAAAGACATGGGATCGAGATCGAACAAACGAGATCGAAAATACATGGGGAATTGAGGTCGTATTGTTCGACTTCGCTCTAAAATAAAGCTAGAAAAAACATGGAATTCTAGTCGAAAAAGACCTGGAATCCTGGTCGAAAACACATGTAATTCCTGGTCGATCAATCGAGGTCGAAAATAGCCTTTGAGTCGAAGTCGACAGCTTCGACCTCGCAACCAGTCAAGGTCGAAGGTATATTAGAAACGAGGTCGTCAAATGAGCTCGACAATAGCCTATGAATTGAAGTCAACTATTCCTAGTCGAAAATTACACTGGCTTCCTGGTCGAAAACTTGAGGTCGAAAATGACTTGGAAATCCAGGTCGAGAACTTCGACCTCACAGCTGTTCCTGTTCGAAAAAATACTGAGTCGAGGTCGAACAGGTGAGGTCGAAAAAGACCTAGAAATCCAGGTCGAGAGCTTCGACCTCACACCTGTTTGAGCTCGAATTCCAGGTCGAATTCCTGGTCGAAAATGACCTAAATTAAGGTCAAAAATGCCCTGAAAAATGGAAAATTTTGGGAAAAACACGCTATAACTTCTACGAAAACCCCAAGGAGATTTTCTCAGAAGTTGGGGGGCAAATGATATGGTCAGAAAAGTAATTATAGAAATATAATTGACTGGTCAAAACAAAAGGTCGATATTTAAGGCCCGACACCCTAATTATTCATTAATTTCGTAATTAATGAATAGGGAAAATATACAGCTCATAAAAAGAGTCCAAATTATGGCAAATCGGTCAAAGAAGGATCTAGAATCCCAATTAAAGGTAATTAATGAGTCACAGTCTTTATCAACAAGGAAAAGACTTGCCCGTCAAGTAATACAATCCTTATCAGTTATCAATAAGAAGACTTATCCGTTAAGTCTCCTAAATATACCATAAATAATAGGCTCCAGACGCCTATATAAGGTCCCTGATCCTACAATCAGAACTACGTCTTTGGCTTGATTCTCAATAACGAATTGAGATACGTAGGCATCTTGTGAGGACCGATTTAGTCCGGATACACGAGTGCAGCCATTAAAGCTCGAAGCTCATTAAACCTTAGCATTAATTACGCAAGCACGTTTTTTAATCCATAACAGTATTTTAGCTGAAAAGATAATTGGTTATAAATAATGTTATTATTTTGAGATAGTTTTTTAAAAAATAAGTAAGGGTAATTAAATAAAATCAATAAGTACCGACCGTTCGTCCATCCGACTACCATACTTATAATGTTTCGTCTTTAATAATATAGCTTAAAACCCATGCAATGCACGAATTGTTTTTAATAATTGTTAATTTTATTAATTTTATTTTATATTTTATTAATTGCATTTGTTAAAAAAAATAAGTAGGCGTGTTAAATATTTTTAAATAATTAAAAGTATTAAAATAGATTTTAAAATAAATAAGTAAGGATTTGCCCGTGATATTTTTCTAAAAGTAACATGTTTTCGTTGAATTTTAAAATATAAAAGTAAGGATTTGCCCGTGATATTTTTGAAAAAAAAGAGGGGTTTTAGTAAGAAAAATACAAAAGGTGACATGTTTTAGTTGAAAAAGATAATTGTTAATTAAAATTATTAAAATAGATTTTAAAGTTAATAAGCAAGGGTTTCCCCGTGATATAATTGGAAAAGTAGAGATTTTAGTAAGGAAAATAGAAAAATATAACATGTTTTAGCCGAAAAAGGTAATTGACCGTGATTTTTCTAGAAAAAGAGGGGAAAAGTAATTACCAATTAAAAGTATTAAAATATGTTTTAAAATAAATAAGTAAGGGTTTGCTCGTGATATATTTGGAAAATGAGGGATTTTAGTAAAGTAAATAGAAAAAGTAACATGTTTTAGCTTGAAAAGGAAATTGCTCGTGATTTTTTTAGAAAAAAATGGTAATGCATTTTTACTGAAAGGGTAACTGATTATAATAATTTTTATAATAATTAAATAAACAATTAAATAAGGCAAGTACCGTACAAAAAAATAGGTACCAAAACTTTCAATGTTTCGTCTTTAATAATATAGTATAGATAGATAGATAGATTTATAATATTAGTATTTTATGCTATTAAATGGAATAGTCCGTGATATTTTTGAGATTTTAGTTAAGAGAAATATTAGTTATTAAATATAAAAATGAATATACGTTTTGGGGAAAAAAAGCTAATCGGTTAGTCATTAATAATTATAATATTATTATTTTATTTTATTAAATAGATCTGTTCGTGATATTTTTGGAAAATGAGAGGGTTTAGTTATGAAAAATAGAAAAGTAGAAATTTTAGTTAGAAAATATAAAAAAGAATATACAATTTGGCTAAAAAAGGTAATGAGTTAGTTTTTAGCAATTATAACTTTATTATGTTATTTTAGTAAATGAAATTGTTTGCAATATTTTTGGAAAATGAGATGTTTTAGTTAGGAAAAATATAAAAGATATTATATATAATAATTTTAATATTTTATCTAACGGTTCTCATCGATTTGATCAAAAATATCTAATGGCTATGAATTGAGTGACCAGACTACAAAAACTTTCATGACCAGACTACAAAACTTTCAATATTTCGTCTTTAATAATATAGTATAGATATATATATATATATATATATATATATATATATATATATTCGTTTCGTCACAACCAGTTTGAGTTATCGATCGTAATTACAATTTCATAAAAATCTTCATTGCTGAATTAAAACCTTGAAAATCCCGCAGATCTAACATTCCGAACACTAGATTATTCCAAGACACATTAAGCTCTCAAAAGGAAATGATAAACAAAATTCAAATAAATTGGGAACAAAATTCACCAAGATTAGATTTAATTAAACAAACTAAAAAGGCAGAAATCTTTACACATTGAGTAGAATTATTGAAAAATAAAAACAAAATAAAGAAATTAACTGATTTGGAACTTTCTATCAATTAAAATCGATGAAAGCCATGTTATTGCGGCACCAGTGGCATGACACTTCCATGATAGTGTGATTGGTCACGGCGTATCCTTTTAATAGCTCTTGAGATGAGCTTTTGCGCATTTTAATATTTGTTTCTGGATACGTGAGTGCACCCAGAATTTGATTTGATTTGTGATTTGATTTGGTGGTGACTATGTATATGTCGTACACGTTATCCGGGTTGTTGCATACATTACGGTACCTTATGATGTATGTATCTATATATGTATCTATTTTGTTCTGATCTCGGTATGAAATATCCCACCTCTTTATTTATTTCAGCCATGCTTATTTTTAAAATAATTATTTTATTTTTTAACTATCAAATATGTATATCTATTTTTCTGTTTTATAAACTGTATTCCAAATCCGTACTGGACGTTTGGATCATGTCGCATTTTTTTCTGGCAGGCGCTTATGAGGATTTGGGACTGTGTGAAGGAGAGCTACCCTCTATTTATTTCATTGATTAAGATTATGGACTTCTAAAATTATTTAGACTGTTTAATTATTATTTTAGAGATTTTAGTGTTCTGTATACAAATTTATGGTTTAATAAGTAGCCCGTCATTTAATTATAAATGGGGTGTTACAATAGAATAACTTGATCTCGACTCCAACAACAAGCATAGATATTTAAATTTAAGCACGTATACATATCAATTTGAAAAGAGAGATAAAATATGTCATTCAAGATAATATTTTCTTTAGATTTTAAAAATAAATAATATAATAATTTAAGCTAAATCTTTGATAAAATCTTATTATTTTCTTTTAGAATTATCGATAAGTTTAAATGAAAAAATAAGTATTAAATCTGAAGAAACTATTTTTTTTTTCAGAGAAAAGAAAAGTTAACCAAAAAAGAAATGACTTCTATTTATAGAATATTGGAATCTTCCAAACTGCTTTTCATCTCAATAATTCACACCTAGATTTCCCCGCCACAATTATACCACCTCTAGACACGCACTATCTCACGCAACTATCACTGTCACAGCTACAACGGTCCCGTTTTCGAGATGCGTCACGACACGCGCATTCGTAGCCACAAAACCGCTCAGGTGAACATCATTTTAGCGCGTGTCGTACAACCACATTAATAAAATACACTACTTGCCCTAATTCCTAAATGGTGTGACCACTTTTTAAACGGTACCCAAAATTCCTAGTATAACAACCACCGCAATATCTATAATGCATATCCACTGTTGTATTTCCTGAACTACCCTTTCTTTTCAATTAATTTACATTTTCAGCTCTACAGAATACTTCGATACCGTACTTCCGTATATTTTAAATGTATTACTGCGATTTCAAATTTAAATTAAATATTTTAACTTCTATGAAATAGTAATCTGGATTTAAATGTGGAAGAGTTTATTTCAAAAACAAGACTGATTGTTTTGGTTGGTCTGAAAATTTTGCACCAAAGTCTTTATATTCTCGATTTATTCTCTTATTTAATAAAAAATTATAAGAAAAATTTGTGCAAGTTAAAAAATATGAACATTTCAAAAAAAAAAAAAAAGTTTCTTTCCCAATCTATTTTTCGTACATGTTGCACATATTTGGATTCAAAATCCGAATATCCTATTAACAAAAGGAAAGATGAAGACCGAAATAATGTAAAAACTACTTTTAGGAAGAGATCCTAAAATACCAAAAAAATAATATAATCATATGTAATATAATAATAAATTTATACGTACACATGTTTTTAAAATGTTTATTATTACAAATATAGAACTCATTTGATATAATTGTTTTTAAAACTTATATGTAAAACTTGTTTAAGAGAAAGAAAGCGGATCAACATATTTTTGACAAAATCTTTACTAGAAAGAACCCATATTCGTCAAAATGATGGTATCTAACTCGTGTTTTTATGAAATATTGAGAATTCAAATCCGATTAAAAATACAACATCACATGTTAATATAGGGTTAGGCTCAACCAATCATTAAAAAAGAACTTTAGAATTGTTATAAGCCGTTGGATTATTACTAGATCAACTGTTCAGATTCAACTCATTTTTATATACAAAATCTTATAAGGGTATTGTTGGAATAAAAGGATTCTACTGCCGAACTTATTTTGTTTCATAGTATAAATAAAATGTTCTGCAACTGAATTTTAAAAATTATGCATATGGATTTCAAAGTTCTACAACTGAACTTACTTTTTTCCACGAATTTTTACAGATGAACTTTATTATTTTTATAATGTTCAGCTGTTGAACAATATTATTCACATTATTTTCATACCATAACTTTCGTGTTCTACCGCTGAACATAAAAGTCATGCAATCGAATTTGAAATCAAACACATAAATTTTAAAGTTCTGCAACTGAACTTACTTGTATTTAAATGTTCAGCTGCTGAACACTTTTATCTGATATTGTGTTTATACAATAACTTGAATATTTTCACAAAAATTGATAAAAATAATTGGGGAAATTTTATGACGATGATGGAGAATTTTGTGATCGATATCGATGTATGATTATTATCGTTAATCAAATACTAATTAGCTTTAATTTTGTATTTTTTGTTTTTGAACAACTTTACCCATGACCTTCATATAATAAATATATATTATTTTAGAAAATAAGATAGAGTTCTAAGAGTTATTAGGTTAAGGGTTAATATAATAATTTATTAAAAAGTTAATTTTTTAATAAAACATGCAGATTAAAAATATAAACCAAAATGAAATAATTATGTCTGTGACTATATTTTTACTACGGTGAACTAAACTTAAACAATAATAAACGAAGTCGATTAGAACTATTTTTTCAAAAAATAATTAACAATGTTTCCAGCACGCACATACCCAAAATACCCTTCCATCTCCAAATAATTACACTCTCAACCTCACCCCTATAAATCACACACAATACATGTACCATACAGAATGCACACATCTTCTACTGGGTACCAGCACACACACCTAGTCCACATACAAAACCAACCTTACTGTTTTGTACCTCGATTCTCGTGCCATGGTTGAACCGGCAATCTCCGGCGGCGATCACGGCGGCGGCGAGGAGGAGTTTCTGTTGCGAGAAATAAGCAATGGCGAACACTCGTGGCGATTAAACTTCGATGGATTTCAAGTCTCTTCTCAACATACAGAGAAGCCTCCTCGTGGCCTCCAGGATTGTTTAGGCGTTTTAGGTATTTTTCGTAATCTCGATAAATTAATAATCTCGATAAATCGATAAATTAATATTTTTTTCCGGTCCCAAACATAATAACCGAATAGATTTTGTTGTTATAGATTAGTAGACACGTGGAAGATATGTTTAGCTTCACCTAACTACTGTTTAAGTTAAGTTATAATAGATGTTTTTTATTTTTTAATTTAATTAATTTTTGTGTGTGTGATATATTTAGCTTGTATATGTGTTTGATTCTTCAATTAGTTTATGTGTGTGCCTGAATTAGAAAGTGTAGTATGTGTTAGACTAATTTAATTCGATTTTTTGTTTGTTTATGGGAGTATGTATTAGATTTGTTTGTGATATTGTTTTTTTAGTATAAATTTTGTCTGTATTATGTTAGAAGAGCTCAATTGCCAATGAAACTGGAAGTGATACTTGTCTGTTTGTATAAATTAATGATAATCTAGGGTTTTGTCCTTTGTGAACTCTTTCGGCTTTGTCATTTTTACGGCTGTTGATTTGCAGTAGCTTCGATAAAAGCGCCATGTTTATTATAGGATACCATATGGGTTTTCTGTGTAGTGTTTATGTCAATTGCATTAGCCTTATTTTAGTGTACAGTATGAGTTGCGCACATACTTGTATGCAAATTGTTTGGAAGGGAACTTCTTGTTCAGTTATATGGTTGTCTTCTGAAGTCTAGACCATAGTAGCCAGTACATGGTAGTTGGCTGGAGGGATAATTGTCAGAATTAGCGCAAAAGCTAACAGTTAACAAAGTGCTTGTTGAGGCAACTAGGTTCAGAAAGGCGGTTCAGTTTTATACACAATGGAGGTGTAAGTTACAGAACTTTAATGTACTTTGGTCTTTGAATTTTTCTGTTTAATAGTCTTGATAATAATCTATATAGTCCAAGTTTCAGTTATTAAATTGAGGGATCAGCTGCATCAGTAAATTAATGTAAAACAGAGTCCCTTAATCCCAATTATAGTATCCAGTGTATGAAATTCTATGTACTTGCTTATAGTGAAATTCTGCCTACTCTTCGAAGCATCCTTATGCATTGTAATCATGTTCTTAATGCAAGCTATCAACATTTGAGGTTCACATTGAAGTACCCTTTTTTTCTTTTTCCATAAAACCAATGACTGTGGTACCACCTACTGTGGCTTTGAGATTGAGATTTATCTCACAGGTATCTTCGCAGAAAAGTCATATCTTGAATGAGTAAATGACCACATATTACCTGCTTTATTAATTTTCTAGGTAAATAAAAGAGAAATTCAGATAAAACATTTATTGATAGGAGGTTTACACTCAAGAAACTGTATAAGCTGGGACATGGTGCTCAGAATGCCAATACTATGAACATATTTACTGTTAGAATTTCAACTGTTTCTTTGTAGTCATATAAAGAAAGATTCTATAAGACTATGAACTTATTAACTTTATGTTTCAACTGTTCCTTGTGTATGGTATTATTTTCTTCAAACTGTGAACTAGTTTACTTTGGTAGACGAGATGCATCCTTTCTAGAATTAATATACTATTCTGGTGTTCAGTTATTGCATCAGTTGCACCTCAACTATTTCTTTTGCTGCTTCCAGGTCCAGAAGATAATATAGCAGAGTATTATCAACAACAAGTAGAAATGTTGGAGGGATTCAGTGAAATGGATGTCTTGGCAGATCGTGGATTTGTACCAAGAATGTCACAGGTTTATCCTATGGCCCTCTGCGGCTTGTCATTGTGTTGTATTTCGCAACAAGCTAGTCAATATATGAAATGTTAAGAATTATAAGCGATGAAAGGATTGATGGTTGATGCCTATTCTTTTTGACGTGCAGGAAGAAAGCGACAGGTTGGCTAGAAGTGAAACAACAGCTATTAGAATATCAAATTTTGCAAACATGATTCTTTTTGCTGCTAAGGTTTATGCATCAGTTAGAAGCGGTTCATTGGCCATTATTGCTTCAACACTGGACTCGCTTCTTGATCTTCTGTCAGGGTTTATCCTCTGGTTTACAGCATTCTCCATGCAGAAGCGAAACCCTTATCAATATCCAATTGGAAAGAATCGAATGCAGCCATTGGTTAGTAGTTTGGCAGTCAAATACTTTAAGTTGCCAATGATTTCGGTTTGGGTGGGGGTGGGGGTGGGGGTGGGGGGGGGGGGGTGTTAAATATTCTAAAGTCATAATAAGTAAATTACTATTTTACTGGTCCTGATACACTATCTCTGGTGGCGATGGATCAATAGAAAATGGATACGAATGAGTAATGAACAGCCTAATTGTTTCGTGCTGTTCTTCTTTCTCTTTAGTATCATCACCTCATATTTCATTTATCCATTAACCTAAATTAGTATACCTTACTAGGAGGAATCATTGTTATGTTCTCACTTCCTGAGTTTTTACTTTTTGTTGTTTAGTAAGTTATGCAATTGTAAGGAATCATCTATATTATATATTGAGTAACTGGAGTGACCATGATCGAAACATCTCTTAACCCTATAATTTTATTTTTTTATATATGCACTAGAATGTGCAACAAGTATGAAATTTTCAATTAATGTTTATTGTGTCATAATATAATAAAGGAAGAAAAGGCTTTTCAAATGAGTTTGTTGTTGCTTAAATAAAGCATTCTGCCATTCTGCTTAAAGTGTATTGCTGCACTAGTAGCCAGATGACGGTATTTCCAGACGAGTTCTCTACCATAGGAAATACGTGGCACGCTCCTAGTAAACTTCCTTTCTGATGGCTGCCAAAACCCTGACGAAATTACAGGATTCTTGTCATGATTAATGGCAATGCATTGACCATACATTTAGATCCTATAGTCTCATAATTACGGAAATTATGAGTGATCAAATCCTACATCAAAGGAATTTGTTTGGATATAGATGACTATCGTAAGTATTGTACTAAAATCCGATGCGTGTATCTGATCATTAGCTTTACCTGTTTGGATATACATATATAATTCTACTGCAAGATCTCTATTCCAGTTTTCATGTTTATTTGTCCCTTTGTAGATGTAGTCAAAATAAGTTTTTCTAGAAACTGATATTGGTTTTTTTCCCCCTAGAAAGCACATTTAAGAGTTTATTTGAAGCGCTTAAGTTTCAGATGACGACGTCACAATATTTTTTTGTTCAATTTGTTCACTTGTAACCTTTAAGGGGTTTTGATGACTTTCAGTTGAATATGCCCGTTTAATAATGAATGGGAAACTTTAGGTGTCCATTATATAAATATCACTTTTTATTTATTGAACTTTGGAGGTTAAACCTATAATGTAATGCACAGGATCCGGGAGGTAAGTGGTTCCATTCTTACTTGGCAGCTAAATCTTTAACATTCTTTTTGACATTACAGGTTGGGGGCTTGGGGCATGTATAAATAGTTTATAAAGGTTATTATAACAGAATAAATGATTGCTGAATAAGCTCATTTGTCAACTTTCTCTGTTTTCTCCCTGTAATTGTTACACTAGACCATCATTTTCATAGCACTTCTATTAGATTTCTCTGCTACATTTGTGAGTTGTGACCAAGTATGAGTATTCCACTGGACTGTTAACGGATTCAGTTGTTTGATGCTTCTGCCATAATCTGGAATGTTATGTCTGTAAAAGTTCAAATATAGTTATTTTATCTACATGTTTATTAGGTGAACCACCAGTGGGCAAGCACATGCAGATACTAAACTTCTAATATGATATGCAGGGAATCCTTGTGTTTGCCTCTGTCATGGCAACCCTCGGGCTGCAGATAATATTGGAGTCGGTGCGTACATTAGTAAATGATGTAAGTCTACGTACACCTTTCACATATTAAATTATGATCTATTTTCATGACATTGATTTTTTATTTTGGGTTTTTAGCAGTATATCTTAGTTATCCTATTCTCCTCTCTTTTTGGGTTCTACTCGTATCTAGTTTTCACTGTGAACAAAAAGAAGAAGATAGTATTCTCCCATATTCTTATTGTCATTTTAACTAACATTACATATTCATTAAATAACACTTGCCACTATAAATATTTCAGGATTCTGACTTCAAGTTGACTAATGATCAAGAACGCTGGGTTGTTGGCATCATGCTCTCTGTGACAATAGTAAAACTTGTCCTGTGTTTATATTGCCGCTCCTTCACCAATGAGATCGTCAAAGCTTATGCACAAGATCATTTTTTTGATGTTATCACCAACATCATTGGCCTGGTGGCTGTACTTCTTGCCAATTACATTAGTCAATGGATGGATCCTGTTGGTGCTATTATTGTAAGTCACCTTGTTTCCCAGCTCTCTGTGTGTGTGTGTCATTGTAATGAACTTGACAGACAATGAACATGCGAACAATTGACTAGGATCAACACTAAGCTTTTCAACTGTTTTGGGACGAGAAACACCTGGTTCTGCTTCGACTTTATATGTGTATGTGCATTCACACCCTAGTGATTTCGTGTGAAAATCAATGGTGAAAGCCTTAAGGCTTTGTTCTGAGTGCCAAATTATTCCAGGACTATCTATGTCGAAGCATTTAACATTTCATTTGTTCTCCATAAAAAATGAAAGAAATATCTAATAAGTGAAGAATCGGTAGAATCTTATGCTAGGAGTAGCAAATTAAGGTGAAGGATTACCCATGTATGACTTAAGATTAGTTTGGCCAGAACTTTACTTTTCAGCGTGAAATTGTGAAGATGCAGCATCAAAAAATTTGGTAGTTCCCTGGTAATATCGAAATATATGTAACACGTCTTGTATCTGTTAAAAAACTCTAGAGAGACTAGTTATGACTTAGATTTAGGTGAGACTACCATGTCTTTTGCAGACACATAAAATTCCACATACCCATCTGTTTAGGCACGGCCAGTAGGCACTCCGCAATTTTTGAATTAGATTTGCTATTTTACTGTTTATGCTACTTCTTATTAAAGCTTCATCAAATGTTATCTTAATAATCAGATGATCATATGGTAGAAACTAGCATGGTCTGACATTTTAATCCATCTTTTGTGTTGAAAACATAACTTGTATTAGTATTGAGATCTTTTTTTTTTCAGACGCAGTATGCTAACATCATCTGTATCTTTATAATCAACTAACTTATTTGACCACGAGTTCTACGTCTACGCTGTTTTCATAAGTTTTTATTTTTAAACATACAAAGCCACACAATTTAAGTCATACTATGAGTTTACATTATCTCTCTTCATCAAATCTATTTACATATGATTCGTTTGCCATTCTAGTTTTCATCTCCTGTTTTTCCTTCATACCCTTCCTCTCATATTTTGGAATTGCAAGGTCATATTTTCATTTTTCTTGGTCAAAGACTCAAGCCCATATTGTCAGTTGGATGTCTGATTGTCTGTAAAAAGGTTGCTGATGTTGTAATGTGCAAATTTTGATTTAGAGTTGGAAAGTTGATTTCAAAAGGCATGCTTAGTATTGGAAGTTATAAATAAGTTTCATTGTCTTCTCTTTATTATTTCATCATATTTTGTTGTGTTGTTGTGCAGTTGGCTTTATATACCATTCGTACATGGTCACTAACTGTCCTGGAGAATGTGAACTCCCTAGTTGGAAGAACGGCATCACCAGAGTACTTGCAGAAACTCACCTACCTCTGTTGGAACCACCACAAAGCCATAAAGCATATTGATACAGTTCGGGCATACACATTTGGATCTCATTACTTTGTTGAGGTGGACATCGTTTTGCCTGCTGACATGCCCCTGCAGGAAGCACATGATATTGGAGAAGCATTGCAGGAGAAACTTGAGCAGCTGCCGGAGATAGAGCGAGCATTTGTTCATCTGGATTACGAGTACAGTCACAAACCTGAGCATGCCTTTAACTGCAGCTAAATATGTTGCAACTCTTGTATATTTTGTTCTGCCTTTAAATTATCATTTGAACCACGGAAATCAATTAAAGCAGGATTGTTTTCATTCAGGTATGGGGTTCAAAACTAGATTGTCGTCTTATTTATTTCCCCCTATTAATTTTAAGAAGGGAAAAGTTGTGACAAGAAGTTACTAGTTCTGAAGAAAGACTAACAATTACAACGATCTTTTAGCAATAATATATGCAGTCAAACACAACCCTATTCGATTTTTCTGAGTTTAAACTTGAAGTTTATTAATCGAATCAAGTCGACCACACTTTGTAACTGAACAATCTGAGCTTTTCAGTAAACAAATTGAACTCGAGTTTTTGACGAACAAGTTGAGTTCAAGTCTAGAGAAACTCGAACAAATTGAGTTGAAGTCTAGACAAACTCGAACAAGTTGAGATGTCCGCAAATGTTTCTATTCATTTAAATAAAAAAATTAAGTATTTAGGAAATTTGGTTATAAAATTTAGAATCACTTAGAGCATTCTCATTTGATTTCCCGTCCCCCGTATACTTACTAAAAATGATAATTTCTCAAATTTATCTCTATAATTTATTTGTCATCTAAAAATTTATTAAATCTCAATCCTCATTTCTATCCATATATTTCTTTTATTACTTTTTTTTCTCACCTATCTTTACAACTTAAACTAATAACTATTATTTTATCATTTCATACTCTATTTACATATTAAACTTGCATAAAATATAAAATGAGGATGAATAGTAAGTTTTGGGGACTCATTTTTTGATCCCAAAATTTTCCCAAATATGGAGAATAATCATTTTTTAACTAAAATTCAAGATTTCTTCAAATTACGAAGATGAGAAAAATGACGGAGAACCCATTATGAATGCTCTTAGGGCTCCAGTTTAATATATTTTTTTGGAACTTTTTCTGTATTTCAAATTTCAAAAGTTCCAAAATTTTAAAAACCGCGCTCACAGCCAAAAAAACATAGAAGGCGGTCACAGACTCACAGTCCAACCTTTACTCAAACAGGGTTTAAGAAAATACAAAGACAAGACTGAGGGTTTAACACTTAAGGAAACTCTTCATCTTCCATCTTTTACATCCTCATCTACACACTTCCAAACACACAAAAATGGCGACCAAGGAAAAGGAATCAAGCTACGAGGCGTTACGGAGAAAGCGAGTCGAAGAAAACAAGAAAAGAATGGAAGAGCTCAATCTCACCAAGCTCGCTCAGGCTCTTAAACCCATTTCTTCGGTGACTCACCCCCCACATTAATATTTTCTTTGTTCTTTTTTTGTAAGATTTAATTAAAAAGTGTTTGATAATTTATATGTTGTTGTTGATGTTATAGGTGAAGAAGAAGCCTCGGACTCCTCGACAGGCGATTGCGGTTTTGCCTGTCAGGAGGTCTAGTCGTGTTGCTGAATTGCCGCCTCCTAGTTACAAAGAAGTAAAATGCTGTACCCTTTTGATTAAATGTTTTAGTTTGTTTTCGTGTTTTTTGAATTTATGGGCATTTGTTATTTTGGGGGTTTCATCTTTAGTACATATTTTTTTGTATTTTTCGGTTGGAGGTAGACTAGTTTGGAGGGTATGTAGTAATGTAGAACCCGGTAGGGGTGTCCGAAGAGCTTACCCTTTTGATTAAATGTTTTAGTTTGTTTTCGTGTTTTTTGAATTTATTGGCATGTGTAATTTTGGGGGTTTTTATGTTTAGGACAAATTTTTCTATATTCAGCTCGGAGGTAGACTAGTTTGGAGGGTACGTAGTAATGTAGAGTCCGATATGGGTATACCAAGACCTTACATAGAGTAAATGTTTCTGTGAAGATCTCCCTTGCTTTTGGGAAAATAACAATGATCTAAAAATAGTTCTAATTGATTTTGGGAAAATAACTTGAACTAACGATACTACTGATTTAGTTTCAGTTGAATATGCATATGAAGTCACTAAACGCCATTTAGTTTTTTTAATGGCGTCCTTGTTTTGTTTTGATCTATATTTGTGCTAATTGTGTTCGTTAGAAAGCAATACTTTGTGGAGGTCAATTTAAGTTTTATATGCCAGTAAGTTACCAGCTCTATTAAACCCGTAATGTGTTCGTATAAGGTTTTGAGAGTGTTTGTGACACCAATTAAAGCTCATGTAAAACCCCAAAACTATAGTTTGAACCCCGTTAACTCCAATATCAAAAATAGTTAAAAAATTATAGTTAAAATTGCACCGAGAGATGGGCTTTTCTAATGGCCTCCTATTCAATCCCAAATAACGGGCTGTCCAAGTGAAGGGATTGCTAGTGATGTATGATTCAGTTAAGCTCCTAGGTTGTAAGGTGCTTTTGGGGTTGATAATGATGTCTATTTGTCTCTCCTTGGTAGAATTCTCCTTCTAGGGATTTACTCTTGAATCCCCAACAAACAAGAGTTTTACACTAAGGAAAATATCAAGTCTATTTTGTCGAATTTAAACCCTTATCCTAATACAACATTGTCATGGGACAGTTAATAACTTAACCTATTCATTATGATTAAAATGTACCTGTAATTGAAACTGTTACATGTTGCTGTTGTTATTTGAACATGAACCAGCATTATAGTGATGCTCGTTTTCTCTCTTTAACATTAGGCTGTAAGCATAGTTTTAGCTATTGTCAAGGTCATAACACTAACTTAAGGCTTTTTGGTTGTTGGGCAGGTTCTGATTGAACCACTGGGGAGGCCTAGGAGGTTAATACATTGCTATAATTTGTTTTTTTACATAAATTAGACTGCACTGTTTAAATTTTACTACATCAACTTAAGCTTCTTGAACTTAACTGATGTACAGTAATGGTGGTAAGAGGAATTTGCTGAATCGCGTGTATGCCACTGACAAGGATAGACAGTATGCTTTAGAGAGAGCCATAGAACTCCAATCAGGATTAGACGAAACTTCAAGCTTTGTTAAGCCAATGCTTCAGTCACATGTCACTGGTGGCTTTTGGCTGGTGAGTTCTAAATTAGTTCTTTATTATTTTGTTTTTATACTTCTATGAAGGTTTATCTTGAGGTTCTAAAAGTTGTAGACTTGTAGTTGTTAAAAATATGGTTCTTATCTCTTCATATATGACAGGGTCTTCCTCAACATTTTTGCAAGGACCACCTCCCGAAGTACGATGAGATTATGACTTTAACTGATGAGGATGGGAATGAATGGCAAACAAAGTATCTAGATAGGAAGACAGGACTTAGTGGAGGATGGAAAGGCTTTGCTGTTGATCATGATTTAGTTGACGGTGATGCTTTGGTTTTTCAACTGATCAAGCCTACGAAGTTTCAGGTTTTAGATCATTTTAGTCATAGATTTAATGCTTAATTGATATATATTCTAACATATTTATTTATACGAAGAACATTTCAAAAATTCTGCCTAAAACTACAAGAACTTCATTTCTTTTGCCCATAGAAAGTCATGGATTTTGGTACATAGCTATACGAATGGGTCATTTTTTAATAGTATTAACCTTACCGTTAGGCCTTGTGTGACAACAAAATGTTGACATTGGACAAACATGCCAAGTAAGCTCACATAATGGTGCTTAGTAGGAAACAGAACGCTTCATATCTATTTTCTTCAAAATGATTTGTCGAAATGTAAATTGAACTAAAAATTTAAACCACGATGTCTCACCTTCGAGTGATTGAGAAGCCTTTTCTATGTTTGCTTGGAAGAGGAGTTGAAAAAGTTGCTGCTTCATTTGCTTAATGTTGATTTCTTCAATCTTCTACATATATTATGTGAATGAACAGTTACATTATTGAAAATTGAATTAGGTTGTCGAACTAAAATATCCCCTGGTAAGTCTTATCATTGAGGTTACTTGAGCTCATATTCTACGGGAAGTATCGGCCCTTTATGACTTTTGCTTTTATGAGGAGTTGAGGACTATGTGATGTTCTTCATTTTGTTCTTAGTGTGTCCAGAACAAGACCTCTTGTTTGTACTTCTGCAAGTCCCCTTCCTAATTTTTACGTGAAACTTCATATGTACACCTGATTTAGTTTCCCAAAGACTCTGATAAGACATTATTATTTTTGCCTTACTGTCTAGAGTCTTGGACTTGGTGAATGAAACAACACTTTCTTATGCGTGTGAAGCAACCTATTTTTTTCCTAAGTATGTAATTATTTCCTGTAAAACAAATTGTATTGGAATCTTTCTTAAAAAGACAAATAGAATAGGCTGGTTTCCGATCACACACACACACACACAGAATAGGCTTTTGAATCACCAGGTTTTTGTGAGAAAAGAGAGCGTAACGTGGTTTCAATTTTTACTGCATTTTACTAAGTTACTGGCATAGCAATTGGGATATTCCAGCCAAGCGTGAACATGAAATTTCACCTGTGTCATTTCATATGGTTGAAGGATGTAATTTTAAGATTAGAAGTTGAGGGTCCAAACTCTATATCAAAGTTTTGTTGAAAGTTTAGATGCTAAAACATGTTTTTATTAATAGCCACATTGTTCTTTGTCAAAACCCTTTTGCAACTTTTGAGTGGAAAACATCATATATTTTTGACCTTTTTTTACCACTAGGTTCATATTATAAGGGTGAATCCACATGAAGATGATACCAATGATGTTTCTGAGACTCCAGACGTTTCACATTTGGACAACAATGCCAAAAGAAGCAGGAAAAGTACGTATTTTTTACTCTTTTTACTATGCTCTAGTTAAAATTTTGTACTTCTTTAAATGTTGCTAACACCCTCCTTGGCAAGTCTTATCATGGATTTACCTTATTCGTGTCATCTTACTTTTATGCGTAGAAGATAACATTTGGGTTGCATCTGTTTGGTTTAGGAAGAATATAAAGGATAATGGAATAATTGCAAGCTCTGGGACATTAAAATACAAACGAGTGAATGAATTTAATTGTGCAAAACAGAAGATTGCTATCTATCTCAGGCATTCTAGCATAGTAAATTACTCTCACTTTATGATAACAAGAGAGTAGGGCTTCTAAAGTGAAGATATGAATGTGCATTCTAACTGAGCTAGGAGGACGAGGATACCATTATTCATTTTGTAAAAATGACTAAATGATCCGTAGTCTAGACTATGAAGGTATTTGGTTTAGCCAAACTGTAAGAGGAATCTAAGCCACACTAAACACCTCCATAGCTTCTCTATGCTTTGGGCTCAAGAGATTGATAATTTAATTTAGGGATATTTTTAATGGTACCATCGTGATTTTGACTTTTCTTGATCGTACCATCTCGTATTTTTGACTTACTTATTGTGCACCTAAACTTATGACTTGTTTTAGTCTTGTACTCTTGTAATTTGTCTTGTAATTTGTCAAAAGTAAGAAACACTTTAACTATAATTTATTATTTTAGAACAGAAAATAAGATAAATTCAGTTTGATAGTCTTCCTCTCTTTAGATAACAAGCAATTTAGTAGATTCATTTTTAATTGACTAAAATTCAATATCTTTTCTCTGACCGTCTTTTTGTTACTATTTTTCTCAAATATTAATCAGAAATTAGAGGATTTTCAATGGTATCACTAGTACCATTTGGATAAGTCAATAATATGAAAAAATGACACCAACAGAAAAAGTCAAAACTATAATAATACCATTAGGAATATCCCTTTAATTTATTTATTGTGTTAGGATCGAAAAAAAATATTATTTGAAAAAGGTTGTTATTTTATTGAGATTACATAATAGAGGTTTGAACTGTTATGGAACCATACAGTAGGTCCTGTAGATTTAAGAAAGAAACAAGCATTTGAAATTGAAATGATGAATTGACATAAAGTTAACATTTATTCCAATTTATTTGTTTTGCAGGAAAATGATAATTAGAGCTTGACCAATTCTTTTGGAAGACTTGATTAACGGCGGTGGATATCTGCATCTATAATACGAGGTTTAACTTTTGTAAGATATTGAATTGATCCATCCTAAATTCCTAATCATGGAGATGTCCAAACATGACGTGATTCTAGACTGTTCGTCGGCAACTGAAGTGATGTGCAATCGAACATCTATACTATTATATTAAAATGAAACATTGAAAGTTTTATAGTTGAAAGTTTTTGCAGTTTGGTTACTTAATTTATAGTCGTTAGATATTTGTAATCAAATCGATGAGAACCATTAGATAAAATATTAAAATTATTATATATAATACAATTTCTATTTTTCCTAAATTAAACATCTCATTTTCCAAAAATATCGCAAACAGTTTCATTTAATAAAATAACATAATAAAATTATAATTGTTAATAACTAATTCATTACCTTTTTAGCCAAAGTGTATATTCTTTTTTATATTTTCTAACTAAAATTTCTAATTTTCTATTTTTCTTAACTCTACCTTTCATTTTCCAAAAATAAACCTCTCATTTTTCAAAAATATCACGAACAGTTCTATTTAATAAAATAATAATATTATAATAACTAATGACTAACCGATTATTTTTTTTAACCAAAACGTATATTTGTTTTTATATTTTCTAACTAAATTTTCTCCTAACTAAAATCTCAAAAATATCAGGGGCAATTTTATTTAATAACATCAAATACTAATAATTAACCAATTATTTTTATTAGCCAAATCGTATATTCTTTTTTATAACTAAAATTTCTACTTTTTTTTATTTTTACTAACTAAAACCTCTTATTTTGTAAAAATATCACAGACAGTTCTATTTAATAGAATAAAATAATAATATTATAATTACTAATAACTAATCGATAATTTTTTTTTGCAAAAGTGTATATTTTTTATATATTTTCTAACTAATATCTCTCATAACTAAAACTTCAAAAAATATACACAGGTTATTTCATTTAATAGCATAAAATACTAATATTATAAATACTAATAATTAACCGATTACCTTTATTAACCAAATCGTATATTTTTTTTATATTTTCTAATTAAAATTATCACATACGACATATATATAATTATCAGTTGATAAAAGGGGAGATTGATACTCTCTTAATTTTGATGATATTAATGTTAGCAAGCTGTTAGTATGAGAAATGCTAGTACTTTTATCTATATTGGTTTAACAGTTGTTGCAGGCTTTATATTACTTGTTATATCAGCCAGCTAACATTGCAGGAACACAGTATCTTAGCAAGCTAACTTTGAAGTAACACTACATTTCAGCAAGCTAAAACTGTTCCGCCAGAAACTGTCCAAGTCAAAACAGAAGTCCTAATTCCATGGAGATTTTATAGGACATGATGTGTAAGGACTCTATAAATTATATAAACGTAATATATATAATTTTAGAGCTCAGTTTTCACAAAGACTTTTTCAAAACAGTTTTCCTATCTTTTAGGAGTTTGTTTATTTCAAAAGTTTTATCTTATACAAACTCTCTAAACATGTTTTTAGTTTATATACTGAAGGTTTTATATCTCAAACGTCTTTTTCTCTAAACTTCAGTATGTGAACGTTAGAAACTGAATTACCCTAATTAATTGAACGTGAGAATTGGATTCAAGAACGTTGCAATTATGTTGGTTAATTCGAATTCTTTTGTTTCACTATAAATACTTGTGTGGCTGTTTCTTTCGCTATTGAACACCTTCAAGAACACACAAGAACAACTCAGTACCTACTTTCAAATCTTTTTACTTGAGCTCTACTATTCATATACGTTTATATTCTAATCAAGAGTTCATAGTTTGAGTTGTATTACTCTTAATTGTTTGTATTGTTCAGATTGTAAGGTTTGTTGCTGAGTTGCAAGCTAGGACACAAGGGTTCGGGAATTAGTTTGATAGAGAAGTTTATACTTTGGAAGTATAGTACTTAGAGATCATTTGATTCAGGGAACAAGGGTGTCAGCTAGCTGCTATCAGTGACAGGGAGGAAGGGAGATATATGTATTAATCTTGTAATTGGTTTTTATAGTGATTAATAATATATTCTCTTACCAGGTTTGGTAGGGGACCAGGACGTAGACCATAGAGAATAGGGGTCGAACCTGGCTAAAACTCTTGGTGTTTTTACTTACTGCTATTTCAATTCTGCATTGCATTGTTTATCTTAGCTAGCTGACAGACTAATTTCTGTTCATCTTAGCTAGCTGACTAGTTAGCAGTTAATTATTTGGTAATACTTTAAAATTGGATATAGTTGGCCATAGCACCTATTCACCCCCCTCTAGGTGTGCATTTTCATTTGGTATCAGAGCATTGGTGTACTAACATTTCTGTAACAGGAAAGTACAGATCCTATGACACACTTTTATGTAGAGGGAGAATCATTAAACACGCCACCACTTCTCAATGCGACAGAAAATTATGATTTATGGAGACTAAAGATGAAGGTGTTCTTGAGAAGAAATCCATTTGAGTGGAGAGTCGTTAAGGATGGTCCATTCATTTTTTTGGATAATAATGGCAAGCCAAAAGATGTTGATGATCTTACCGAGACAGAATTGATAAAATCAAGCTATGATGGAAGAGCAAAGTATACACTAATATGTGGTCTTTCAGATTCAGATTTTGACAAGGTCTCGTCATGTAGCACATCAAAAGATATATGGGATACATTAAAAATACATTATCAAGCTACATCAAAATCAGAGGATGTATGTTTCAAGTCAAACCAGCAAATTGCCTCAAGAGACGAAAACAAAGCAAAGGCTCAAATCACTTGGAGTGACGAGGAATTTAATTCCAATGAAGACTCAAGCGAAGATATGCTAAATATTGCATTGGTTGGCATTGACGATGATATGGTTCGAGGAAACACCGAAGAAGTCCTTGTAAATAATGATGTATCACATTCGGACTCCGATGTTGAATCTAGTGCGGTAAACTCATTTCAGTTTAACATATCTTCTGAAAATGTTATATTAGAATCACTAACCATGCAGGAACACAATAATATATCTATTGTGGAGTTCATGGAATTAAAGAATGAGAACAACGAGCTTGAAAAGAAGAATGCCTCTCTTCGGAAAATGATTTCTGAGCTAATGGCTGAAAAGACTCCATCAAACAATCATGAAGATATCATTTCTGACCTAAAGGGAAAGCTAACACAACTTGAAGGGTTTAACAAGTTGCTCCTCAAAAGAAATGACACATTGATGAAGGAACTCAGCGAGCTACGTGAAGAAATTGAAGCAAGAGATGTATGTCTTGAAACATTCAAAATTAGAGAATCCATCTCAATTGAAGCTACTCAACAAGCTGAGAAGATAAAGGAATTGGAAGATGAGGTTGCAAAGCTTGAGAAAGGCATGGGAAAGTTTGTTCAAGGAGAGGAAGTACTAAAGACTATAATGAAACAAACAAAAGTTCCAATGGATAAAGAAGGACTTGGAATGACTTCTACTTCAAAGGACAAGGCTTTTCAATATGAAGGCAAACATGGTATTCCATATAATTATGCTATGCCTTGGAAAATTTGCTACAAATGTGGAAAGAAAGGTCACTTATCACATCACTGCTCAAGTCAGAATGCTAAACCAGCAAGCTGGAATAGACAGACAGCTTATAGGCAGCAAGCTGACAGAACAAGGAGAACAGGAAAACGAACATCCAAAGTGGTCCAAATGTGGATCAAGAAATCTGAATTGAATGTTATCTATGTTCTATCAACTAACCATGCAGGACCCAACCAAATTTGGGTACCAAAGCGTTGAGTTGTTTGTTCTTTGTTTTGTAGGTATGTCTTGTGGTCAAAGTCAATGCAAATCAATGGATATTGGATAGTGGATGTACAAGACATATGTGTGGTGACAAATCTCAGTTCCTTAGTCTCAAAATGAAAAAGGGTGGAAGCGTTACAATTGGTGATAGCAAAACACTCCGCATACTTGGCAAAGGAAAAATTGGTAATAGTAACATTTCTATTGATAAAGTTCAATATGTTCAAGGTCTTAAGTATAATTTGCTTAGTATAAGTCAGTTATATGATGATGGACATACTGTGGTTTTTGATAAAGAGAAATGTACTATTAATGTTGGCACTAACAAAGTCCCCCTAGTTGCTAGAAGGGAAGGAAATATATATATGTTGGACTTTGAGATGCAGGAAGTAGGTTGTTGCTTAGCTACTGTTGATACAAATCCAGATCTTTGGCATAGAAGGCTAGGACATGCTCATATGGATTTACTCAGCAAGCTGTCTTCTAAGAAGCTAGTTAGAGGATTGCCCAAATTGAAGTATGTCAAGACGGAAACCTGCTCAGCTTGTCAATTAGGCAAACAAATCAGGACTCCACATAAGTTAAAGAAAATGGTATCAACTACTAAACCTTTAGAGCTTCTACATTTGGATTTATTTGGTCCGGAAGCCTATAAAAGCATTGGAGGTAAACAATATGCTTTTGTAATCATAGATGATTTTTCTAGATATACATGGGTATTGTTTCTTCGTACTAAAGATTGTGCTTTTAGTGAATTTGAGAAGCTAATCACTTTACTTGAGAACAAGTTGAATACAAGGCTTGTAGGTATAAGGAGTGATAGAGGAGGTGAATTCATTTCAAAAGACTTCATTGTTTATTGTGAAGAAAGAGGTATCACACATGAATTCTCTGCTCCAAGGACACCTCAACAAAACGGAGTTGTGGAGAGAAAGAACAGATCTTTGCAAGAAACTGCGAGGACTTTGCTGCAAGAAAGCAAGCTTCCAAGGAGTTTCTGGGCAGAAGCTGTCAACACAGCTAGCTATGTTCTTAACAGGGTGCTTATCAGGCCTATACTCAACAAAACTCCATATGAATTGCTGAGAAATAAGAAGCCAAACATTGGATATTTCAAAGTCTTTGGCTCCAGGTGTTTTGTACTCAAAACTATTGATCGAGATGGTAAATTTGATGCTAAATCTTACGAAGCAATATTTTTGGGTTATTCTTTAACAAGTCATTCTTATATAGTTTATAATGTATCTAAACGTATTGTTGAAGAGTCTATAGATGTTTCATTTCAAGAATCTAATGTTGATCTGTCAAGGGATGAGGAAGATATTACAGGAACAGGTCATGACAACGAGCTGACAAGACAAATTTCAGCATCTCAGCAAGCTGACAACCAGTCTGATGCAACTCAAGCAGCTGAAAAGCCAGCTGAAACTTCTTCCCCGGTGGATGAAACTATTGATCAGTTATCAAAGCTCACCTTGGAAGGTCCAAGAGGTCAGAGATCACAAGAAAAGATGCCTATCTATGAAGGTGGTGAAGCATCTCCTCCGTCCAAGCGAATTCGAGTACATGAGGAAGTCATAGCTCAACATTCATTGCCAAAGTCAACAAGAACAGTGAAGAACTATCCTCCAGAGTTGATCATTGGTGATAAATCAGAAGGAATCAAGACAAGGGCGGATAAACCAAAAGAGTCTCACTTGAGTTGTCAAATTGACCGCAAGGGTACAAGGGGTGTTTGTGCATTTTTAGGACAGAGTTTGGTGTCTTGGCAAAGCAAGAAGCAAGCTTCTGTTGCATTATTCACTACAGAAGAATACCAACGAGCTGACATCTTCACTAAGCCATTGATCGAAGAAAGATTTTTGTTCTTCGTAGGGAAATTGGCATGTGCAATGTCTAGACAGCAAGCTACCTACGGATGTCTGGTAATATTAGCTCACTTAACATGATAATCCATGCTTATTTGAATTTTCTACTATTGATAACATGCGAATAACCTTTTTGATGAGTAAGGGGGAGAAAATTCAGGATCATAGTATGTGTGATTTAGGGGGAGTTACATATCAATATGCTTAGCTGCTTGTATAGAATGCTAATCTTTTTGCATGGGAAACATAATTTTAGGGGGAGTATTTTGCTCCTGAATGTTGGTGTGTAATCATCAAAAAGGGGGAGATTGAAACCATGTTGATTTTGATGATAACACATAGTAAGCAAGCTGGATATATTGTTATTGTATTAGTTCTCTTATATTAGTTTTAAGTTGTTATGCAGGTATTTAGGGGGAGTTTAATTCTCCTAAATAGATGAGTTAATAATCATCAAAAAGGGGGAGATTGATAAAAGGGGGAGATTGATACTCTCTTAATTTTGATGATATTAATGTTAGCAAGCTGTTAGTATGAGAAATGCTAGTACTTTTATCTATATTGGTTTAACAGTTGTTGCAGGCTTTATATTACTTGTTATATCAGCCAGCTAACATTGCAGGAACACAGTATCTTAGCAAGCTAACTTTGAAGTAACAGTGCATTTCAGCAAGCTAAAACTGTTCCGCCAGAAACTGTCCAAGTCAAAACAGAAGTCCTAATTCCATGGAGATTTTATAGGACATGATGTGTAAGGACTCTATAAATTATATAAACGTAATATATATAATTTTAGAGCTCAGTTTTCACAAAGACTTTTTCAAAACAGTTTTCCTATCTTTTAGGAGTTTGTTTATTTCAAAAGTTTTATCTTATACAAACTCTCTAAACATGTTTTTAGTTTATATACTGAAGGTTTTATATCTCAAACGTCTTTTTCTCTAAACTTCAGGATGTTAACGTTATGTGAACGTTAGAAACTGAATTACCCTAATTAATTGAACGTGAGAATTGGATTCAAGAACGTTGCAATTATGTTGGTTAATTCGAATTCTTTTGTTTCACTATAAATACTTGTGTGGCTGTTTCTTTCGCTATTGAACACCTTCAAGAACACACAAGAACAACTCAGTACCTACTTTCAAATCTTTTTACTTGAGCTCTACTATTCATATACGTTTATATTCTAATCAAGAGTTCATAGTTTGAGTTGTATTACTCTTAATTGTTTGTATTGTTCAGATTGTAAGGTTTGTTGCTGAGTTGAAAGCTAGGACACAAGGGTTCGGGAATTAGTTTGATAGAGAAGTTTATACTTTGGAAGTATAGTACTTAGAGATCATTTGATTCAGGGAACAAGGGTGTCAGCTAGCTGCTATCAGTGACAGGGAGGAAGGGAGATATATGTATTAATCTTGTAATTGGTTTTTATAGTGATTAATAATATATTCTCTTACCAGGTTTGGTAGGGGACCAGGACGTAGACCATAGAGAATAGGGGTCGAACCTGGCTAAAACTCTTGGTGTTTTTACTTACTGCTATTTCAATTCTGCATTGCATTGTTTATCTTAGCTAGCTGACAGACTAATTTCTGTTCATCTTAGCTAGCTGACTAGTTAGCAGTTAATTATTTGGTAATACTTTAAAATTGGATATAGTTGACCATATCACCTATTCACCCCCCCTCTAGATGTGCATTTTCATCAGTTACCTTGAATGCAACACTAAACGCTGAAAATTAGACAAAGACAATCCTATAAATTATTAAATCATATTGAGTCAAATAAATATTCATTATAATTTTTTTAACAATTTAATATAGAAAATGAATGCATAAATTAATCATTAAAATATAAAAGCAAATAAGACAACATATTAAAATTATTATTTATAATCTTAATTTTAAAAGTATAAATAAAGATTAAATTTCTTCAATTATATTAAAGACGAAACATTGAAAGTTTTTGTAGTCTGGTCATTCAATTTATAACCGTTAGATATTTTTAATCAAATCGATGATAACCGGTAGATAAAATATTAAAATATTATATAGAATATCTTTTTTATTTTTCCTAACTAAAACATCTCATTTTTTAAAAATATCGCATGCAATTTCATTTAATAAAATAACACAATAAATTTCTAATTTCTAATAAATAACCCATTACTTTTTTTTATCCAAAGTGCATATTCTTTTTTATATTTTCTAACTAAAATTTCTACTTTTCTATTTTTCTTAACTAAAACCTCTCATTTCCCAAAAATATCACGAACACTTCTATTTAATAAAATAAAATATTAATATTGTAATCTCTAACGACTAACCTATTAACATTTTTTTTTCCAAAACATATATTCTTTTTAATATTTTCTAACTAAAATTTCTCATAACTAAAATCTCAAAGATATTAGGGGAATTTCATTTAGTAACATAAAATATTAATAATGAACCAATTACATTTATTAGAAGCGTATATTTTTTTTATAACCAAAATTTCTTTTTTATTTTTCCTAACTAAAAGCTCTCATTTTCTAAAAATATCACAGACAGTTCTATTTAATAAAATAAAATAATAATATTATAATTACTAATAACTAACCGATTAGTTTTTTTTTGCCAAAGTGAATATTTTTTTTAATATTTTCTAACTAACTTGTCTCCTAAATAACACCTCAAAAATATCACGGGGTATTTCATTTAGCAGCATAAAATATTAAACTAAAAAATTCAAATAACATCGGGTCTTAAAAATAATAAACTAAAAAATTTAATGTGAACGGAAAATATTAAAATAAAAGTAAAAATTAATATGATAAATTATAAAAAGAGAAACTTAAATATTCATTGGAACATAAAACAATAAAAAAAAAATACAAATGAGGCCGATGAAGATAAATGAGGTATTATTAATATTATTTTAAAATAAAATAATATTAATAATAAGAACAGATAGAAAATCTAACATGTTTTAATTAAAAAAAAGTAATTGACTGTGATATTTTTAGAAGTGTTTTAATTATATTAATTGTATTTATTAAAAAAATATGTTGACATGTTAAAATAAGTAAGTTTTTTTAATAAGGACAAATAGAAAAGTTAACATGTTTTAATTAAAAAAAAGTAAATGCACGTAATATTTTTAGATGTGTTTTAATTATATTAATTTTATGTGTTAAAAAAATACGTTCACTTGTTAAAATAGGTAAGTTTTTTTAAATAATTAAAAGTATTAAAATAGGTTTTAAAATATATAAGTTGCACTTGATATTTTTGGAAAAGAGAGATTTTAATGATAACAAATATAAAAGGTAATATATTTTAATTTAAAGGTAATTGCCCGTGATATTTTTGGAAAAGAAGTAGATTTTGTTAGAAAAAAATGTTTTAACTATAAAAGGCAATCAGCTAGTTACTCTTTTTATATTATTTTATTATTTATTAAATAGAGTATTAAAATAGGTTTTAAAATAAATAAGTAAGGATTGCACCTCATATTTTTGGAAAATAGGGATTTTAGTGATGATGTGTTTTAATTATATTAATTGTATTGGTTAGAGAAGGAAATAAAAATTTAGTTTGTAGATAACAATTAAATATTATTAAAAAGTAACTAACCGCCGCCCTAATGAGAGTCGACCCCTGCCACCATAGCCGCCGCCCTCCCCCTTCTTCTCCATCTACAGCTTCGTTTCCCCATCAATCCATTCTCCAATCCTCCTCTCAATTATCTAAACCTTTTGTCAATAAAAATCGAACCAAAACCAAACATCTGGAATTTATTTCTCAGATCTATCTTGATTTTGAGTCCGATTCTGCAAATAAAAAATACCTTTAGATTCAAATTCTCCTCCTTAACATACCAAAATTTGGTGTCATTCTGAGGTCTTTGAATTTTTGGTGTTAGTCTCGCCTATTGGCGTGTGTCCGCCTATTGGCGTGTGTCTGGCTTGTTACCCTTTTATTGGGATGTTAAGGTATGTTCTTTTGATGTTGGTACGTGTTTTGTTCCTGGTTACTTTTAAAATGATTTATGTGGTTTTGTGGGAGATCTGTAATTCGTACATTGGATTTGGGCTGGTGTCGGATATTGTAAGAGCTTACTTTTCACAACTAAAATTTGTTCATCTTATGAGATATTTCACCTACGGCATGTCTATAGCTGCTTTTCGGCATGTAGATAGCTGGGGTGTGTCTGAACATTGGGCTACAGGTGGTGCGTACGTGAAGGTCATTTGTGATATTACTGGTTCCATGATTGGTGCATGGTTGATAGATCGGGAAGCCATTTTAATCTTTTCTAGTTCAAAGAATTTAGAAATTCATGATGTTAAACAGTCTGAAAACATAAGCGGCTATTTGTTTAGCTCGTTTATTTGTTTCTATTCAGGTTGTAGAGGTTGTAGTGTCAGGTCAGGGGTTTGTCCTGGCTGTGATTCCGTTGATGCAAGTTAATAAAATCTCTTTGTTTGTCAAAAAAAAAAAAAATGTATTTGTTAAAAAAAATACGTTCACTTGTTAAAATAGGTAAGTTTTTTTTAAATAATTAAAAGTATTAAAATAAATTTTAAAATATCTATACTATATTATTAAAGACGAAATATTAAAAGTTTTGGTCAGTCGTCAGTCGATCGGTCGGTCGATATTTGGGCCGTGCCTATCTATAATTTGGGTCGGGCATATCTATAATCAATTTATTTATAACCAATTATTTTTTTCAGCTAAAACACATTACCTATTTTATATATTTTTCTAACCAAAACAACTTATTTTCTAAAAATAAAATAGATAATATATATATATATATAATGGTAATATTATTACATATTTATAACTGATTACCTAACACATGGAAAATAAATATGTAATGGTAATATTGTTATATATAATTATTAATAAATAACCACTTACCCTTTTCAGCTAAACACATAACCTTTTTTATTTTTTTCTAACTTAAACAACTAATTTTCTAAAAATAACACGAACAACATATATATAAAAAGGTAATATAATTTTATATTTTTCAGCTAAAACACATTACCTATTATATATTTTTTTTAACCAAAAAAACTGATTTTCTAAAAATAAAATAGGTAACCTATATATAAAATGGTAATATTATTAAATATTTATAACTAATTACCCTTTTCAGCAAAAACACATTATTTGTTTTACATTTTCTAACTAAAACAACTCATCTTCTAAACATAACTGTTAGGTCCTGATATGTTTGTAGAAGGGGGGGTTGAATACAAACTGTACCGTTTTATCGAATTTGTTCGGTTCGTGATTTAACCATTCAAGAACAAATAAGTGCGGAATGAAATGAAACAAAATTCAAGTTAAATATAATTTATATTAAACTTGAAGGGTGTTACAAATACAGTACATATTACAAGGTTTGAATCTCAAACTATTTAAAACAAATCTAGAATAAATTCGACATGAATTTATCTATTTTTGTAATAAAAAGATCGAATAGTAAAAACTAGTTCGAGATCAAATTCTAGGGATAATGATCCGCTAGATTGTCAAACAAGTACAAGTAAATAACTTCTAGTGGTTTGGATTTAACAATAATGCTAGAAATGATTTACTGTAAAATATTTGAGCTCCGGCAGTTGGTTGGTTGAAGAAGACAGAGGATATCACTTTGTTTCTGTCTTGTTTTCAATTGTATGTCTGCTGTGTTGAAATGACAAATGACTTGTATATATAATCAAGTCACTTGATTAATTCCCACGCGCCACATTCCACTGCACTTCAATTTAGACTTGATACACGGTAGTACTATCCATTTAACTTAGAAGTACTTTCGGTAGTACTAAGATTTGGCTGTGTAGTACTATTCATTGATCTGGTAGTACTATGAATAGTACTGTTCATATGCCTGGAAGTACTATCGGTAGTACTGTTCATATGCCTGGAAGTATTATCGGTAGTACTGTTCATTTGCCTAGCAGTACTATGAATAGTACTATTCACTGAAATAGTATTTTCAGCATTTTAATTTTAATTTTAATTCTAATTTAATTAATCAATTGATTTAACAAATAAATTAATTCTGAGTGAATTAATTTATAGATTAAATTAATTAATTTCTAGTTTAATTAATTTAAGGAATAAATTAATTCTGATGGAATTAATTTATAGTTTAAATTAATTAACTTCTAGTTACATTAATTTAAGGAATAAATTAATTCTAATGGAATTAATTTATAGATTAAATTAATTAACTTCTAGTTTAATTAATTTAAGGAATAAATTAATTCTGATGGAATTAATTTATAGATTAAATTAATTAACTTATAGAATAAATTAAAATAGATTTAATACTAAATCTGAAAACCACTGAAACTGATGACGAACTTCCACTGACTGATGTTGACACTCGATGTACTGTCTGGTTCATGAGCGACAAACTTCAATGACAGTTCTTCATCTTTTAACTTTAAGCTGTGGTCCATCTTCTTATCCTTTTGACAAACTCTGTAATCTGTATGCTTTCCTGTCACACTTCTGAAATCTCTGTCACTTTAAATTGATCCACTTTCTTGAATACTTCACTGAGGCTTGATCAAATAAATGAACTTCTTCCAGTGTAGAATTACTCCAAGTCAGTAAATGACTTTAAACTTTATTCTCTTGACTGATAAAACCTTCTGAGATTCTTGTGACATCTAATCTAATATTTACTTATTACATTCTTGTTTAAGTTGAGTAAAATCCTCGAATTACAAATAGGCTATTGCATATGCCTTTCAATAACACATGGAAAATAAATATGTAATGGTAATATTGTTATATATAATTATTAATAAATAATCACTTACCCTTTTTCGCTAAAGCACATAACTCTTTTTATTTTTTTCTAAATTAAACAATTAATTTTCTAAAAGTAATAGGTGCAACATATATTTAAAAAGCTAATATAATTTTATATTTTCTAATTTAAACAACTAATTTTCTAAAAGTAACATGGACAACATATATATAAATGTAATATTATTTTATATAATTATTAATAAGTAACTAACTGTCTTTTTAAGAACATTGTCTTTTGTATATTTTTTAGGTAAAACAACTCATATTCAAATTAAAAATAACACGGACAATATATATATATATAATGACAATATTTTTATATTAAACTTATAAAATCCGGGTTTAATATAAGTTTTTATAACATACAATAATAAATAAGATAAATAATAAAAAAATAAATAAAAGTAATATCATATGTTAGAAGAAACTCGGTACATTACAGAATACATATTTTGTTATTTGCACTTTAGTCACATTTAAATTTTTTAAGAGCAAATAAATACATACATACTGTTAGATCTATTATTTAAAAATATTTTATATTTTAATATCTAAAATACTACTAAAGATTACGTCAACAATTTATTAAATTAAATTATTTATATTATTAATAAAATATTAAAGAAAACCGTGCATCGCACGGGATATAAGCTATTATAAGTAAGAGTTGCATTTGATATTTTTGGAAAACATAGATTTTAGTAATAACAAATATAAAAGGTAAAATGTTTTAATTTAAAGATAATTGTAATGATATTTTTGGAAAAGGAGTAGATTTTGTTAGAAAAAAAATATTTTAATTATAAAAACCAATCATCTAGTTACTATTTTGGTAACTTGACAATAATACAATTGCATTAAAGATTTGATTTGTAGTAGCTTTCGTTATCCTTTTTAGAAAGAAGTATATTTGTAGCAATGTATCCTAAATTTAAACAAATTAGATCCCGCATTTCTATTTTTTTGATTATATTTCAATATTATTTGATTTTTATGTACTAAAATATAGTGAAATATTAATGTAGAATAAAACTTTCCCGAATTTTGATTATATTATTAATTTATTAATTAGAAAAAATACCGAAAACCAAAAATCGACCGTTAACCGAAAACCAAAACTTTCAATGTTTCGGTTTTAATAATATAGTATAGATTAGTTACCTCGATTGCGACACTAAACGCTGAAAATTAAATAAGGACAGTCCTATAAATTATTAAATCATGTCGAGTGAAATAAATATTCATTATATTTTTTTTAATAATTTAATATAGCAAATGAATGCATAAATTAATCATCATAATATAAAAGCAAACAAGACAACATATTAAAATTATTATTTTTAATATTATTTTTAAAAATATAAATAAAGATAAAATTTCGTCAAATATATAGTATTATACTTTTTTTTTCTTCCATATATAATAAATCAACTATATCTTATATATAACTAACAAAAATTAAAAATTAAGTAAGAAAATATTTAAAGATAACATTTGCAAAAGAAATTTTTTTTAGTAGTTTGGTTAGTCGTTCTTTAATTTGTTCATTCAATAGTTAACATATTTATATATAAAAAAATAACTATGTTAATTAGAACGCATCTCTTAAATCTATTTATTTAGGTCGTGTGATAATACTTTATAAGTCGATATACTTGAACCAACTTAAAGACTTATTTATTTAAAAATATTTTAGTACATCTCTAAAGATATTTATGTAAGCATAATTATTACACATCAATTAAAATAATATAATTTATAATATACTAATAAAGTATATTATTTTTTATTAGTATAATATATTATAATTAATTATCACAAATTACTCTAATTATTTTAAAAGTAGGCCTAATTATTTGAAAAACTTATTAAATAGTCCTATTTATTTATTTTGAAAGGTTATTTATTATTTTTAACATGTCTTATTATTATAATTATAAATTGCAATAAAAATATATTTAGAGACCTACTTAGTTTTTTTAACAAATTCATTTAATATTCAACTAATAAAAATATTATATAGAAACACAAATAATAAATTAACAACTATTAAACAATTTGTGCATCGCACGGGTTATAGGCTAGTATAAGTAATAAATTTAATGAGTAAATTGCAAAGTGATGACTGAACTTTATCCGTTTTAATATTTTAGTGGCTAAAGTTTTAAATTTAAAATATGATTATCGAATATTACTTTTATTCTTCAAAAAGGTGACTAAAAACCCACTTTTTTAAAATTATTTTTTAAAAAGAGTGGTCCTTAACCACCTTCTCAAGAATTAAAAGTAATGTCTAGTAATTATATTACAAATTTAAAATTTCGACCACCAAAATATTAAATGGGTTAAGTTGAGCCACAAATTAATAATTTACTCTAAATTTAATATACCACCGTTTATTCTATTATTAGTAGCACTGTACTTCACCTAATTTATTTTGTTGTTTTTATCATTGATTTTATAGTATATTACGTAGAAGTAGGGTACGCAATAAGATCAAATGAACAAGCACCACTGTTAGGACCAGGTACATCATAAATCTGATTCTGTGACGAATTTCATTTTCATTCCAGCTATGTTTAAGTTTAACGTGCTAGAATAACTTACGAATAATTGTGTCTCTCTCTCTCTCTAAAACTGTCCTCCCCGCTTTCTTTAATTAGAAAACACTTTAACGAAATGATAAAATATATTATACTCGATAAATTAATAATTTTGATAATTTAATAGAAATTTTCAATCTTAATATAATAAAACTAGTTTACTAAGCCGTGCTTCGCAGCGGCTTTATAATAATATCTCTAAATTTTCTCAAAATATATTCTACAAAATACGTTTTTAAATAAAATAATATTTCTAATATAAAATTAATTTTTGTTTTGAATTATATATATATATATATATATATAGTTGTACTATAGGAAGAACGCCTTATATAAAGAACAATAAAGAACACCATCATAAACACTTTATTTTTCATAAAAATTAATTTTTTAAAATTAGAATCATAAAATTGAACAACAATTAAGTCTAACATATCGAATTTAACGTAGAATCTCATCTAAATTTTAAAATTAAACATAACATATAATCCAATATTTAATCCAATACAGAATCTTTGTATATATATTTATCACAATGAAATTACATGTAATCTTATGCAAGACCGATCTAATTTCTTAACTTCTTATTTACCAATATATTCTTGTATTTTTTATTATATTACATTAAAAAAGAAATTTTAGGATCGTAGAATGTTAAGATGATAATTTCATTTGAAAAAAAATATTATGAGAATATCTAGATAATAATAAAGGGAAGTTCAAAATAATGTAAAGTAGTACACTTTTTTTTTAATTTAGGTATTTGAAGGCAAGAATATTATAATTGAATATTTAGTTTCCTCCATTTGTAATATTTAGTTTCCTCCATTAATAAAGATATATTGTATATTTACTTTCTCCATTAGTAAGATTTTAAATGCAAGAATATTATATTTACTTTCGTCTATAAGTAGAGATTTTAAATGCAAGAATATTGAAATTGTATATTTAGTTTTCTCCATTAGTAAATATTTAAAAAACAATTAAGTTTTTTTCTAATCTTTGGTATTAATTACTTAATTTCTTATGCAAGACCGATTTAATTTCTTAACTTCTTATTTACCAAAACGTTCCTGTATTTTCTATTATATCACATAAAAAAAGAAGAAAGTTTAGGAGAACATAATGTTAAGATGTTAATTTCATTTGAAAAAAAATATTATGAGAATATTTAGATAATAATAGAGGAAATAAAATAATTTAAGGTAATACACTTTTTTTTTATAATTTAGATATTTTGAAGGCTCTTATTATAATCGAATATTTAGTTTCCTCTTTTAGTGATATTTAGTTTCCTCCATTTCTATTGTATATTTACTTTCTCTATTGGTAGAGATTTTAAATGCAAAAATATTATATTTATTTTCCTCTATTAGTAGAGATTTTAAATGCAAGAATATTAAAATTGTATATTTAGTTTTCTCCATTAGTAAATATTTAAAAATCAATTGAGATTTTTTCTATTTTTTGGTATTAATTACTTAATTTCTTATGCAAGACCGATCTAATTTATTAACTTCTTATTTACCAAAACGTTCCTGTATTTTCTATTATATTACATAAAAAAAAGAAAGTTTAGGAGAGCAGTATGTTAAGATAGTAATTTTATTAAAAAAATATTATGAGAATATTTAGATAATAATAGAGGAAATTCAAAATAATGTAAGGTAATACACTTTTTTTATAATTTAGATATTTTGAAGGCAAGAATATTATAATTGAATATTTAGTTTCTTCCATTAGTGATATTTAGTTTCCTCAATTAGTAAAGATCTATTGTATATTTACTTTCTTGGATTTTAAATGCAAAAATATTATATGTTTCCTCTATTAGTAAGTATTTAAAAAGTAATTGAGATTTTTTCGAATTTTTAATATTATTAATTCAAAAAATTAAGAAAATTAGAAAAATAGAACGAAGCGATATAAGAGCGCCACCTCACCGCCCCCGTCTTCTCCTTTATATAACTAGTTGAAAAAGCCGCGCTTCGCGGCGGCGTCGTAATTTTTTTTTTAAAACTTTATCAATTAAATTACAAAAATTATTGTCCTCTCTAATAAGCCGTCCTCCCGTAAAACGCATTTCCTTTTTAATATCAATTTCTCAAATTTAATATATTGAATACTTGTGTTATATATTAATTATCATGTTAACATACTCCTTTTTCTAATCAGCCACTTTTTCGTTGAAAAAACACATATATAAATTAACAAACCTATTTTACTTCCAATATAACTTTTAACTATATGTTTTTCCTATAATTCGAATTCTTTTCCTTATAAATTTGCACACTTATTCTACTTCGAATAGAACTTTTAATTACATCTACAAACATCTATTTTACTTCTAATAATTTTTTTAATTGTATGTATTTTTTATAAATTCGAACTCTTCTCCTTTATAAATTCGAACATCTATTCTACTTTTAATAGAACTTCTAATTGTATGGTTTACCTATAAATTCGAACTATTCTCCTTTATAAATTCGAACACCTACTCTACTTCAAATAGAACTTTATTTATATGTCTTCTCTATAAATTCGAATTCTTCTCCTCTATAACTTCGAACACCTATTCTACTTCTAATATGCTAAAGAATATTTTTTGATTTATTAGTATTTAAAATTGTAAACCTCTACAAAAATTAGAAAAATAGATTGAGACGATCTCAGAGACGCCACCTCACCTCCCGCGTATCCTCCTTTATATATATATACTAGTTGAAAAAGCCGCGAAGCGTAATATTTTTTTTAAAAATTTTAATAAATAAATTACGAAAATTACTCGGTCCTCGCTAATAAGCCGTCCTCCCGTGAAACACGCTTTCCTTTTTAATATCAAAATTTTAAATTTAATATATTGAATATATACTTGTCTTATATATTAATTTTTATGTTATCATACTCCTGAGACACTCTTTCGTCGAAAAAACACCTATATAACTTTACATATTCTACTTCAAATAGAACTTTTAGAACTTTTAGTTATCTATTACAAACGATTATTCTATTTCAAATAGAACTTTTAATTGCAAGTACTTCTTTTATATCCGAACTCTTCTCCTCTATAAATCGAAACACCTATTATACTTCAAATTGAACTTTGCAAGTACTTTTTTATATTTGAACTCTTCCCCTCTACAAATTCAAACACTTATTCTACTTCAAATAGTACTTTTAATTATATGTCTTTGCTATAAATTCGAACTCTTCTCCTCAATAAATTCGAACATTTATTCTACTTCTAATATGTTAAAGGATATTTATTTATTTATCAATATTTAAAATTCTAAAATTCTAGAAAATTAGAAAAATAGATTGAGACGATCTTAGGGGCGCCACCTAACCTCCCGCGTATCCTCCTTTATATATATATATTGATAGTATTGATGATTAGTGTATATTTTATTTCGATAAATTAATTAAATTTAGTGATTATGAGACAATTAATTTATCAAAATTTTATTATATTGCTTATTGTTACTTTTTAATTTTTGCTTATCACTCTGTTTATGGATCACGTAAATTTGTACGCATCCTGTCTTTATCCTTATCATAAAAGAATTACTTTCGTAGATAAGTCGAAAACAAAAACATTTCATATGAATTAATAATGATCGAAATTGGATTTAGATGATAAGTAAAAATTACTCCCTCCGTTCCACTCATTCTATACATAGAGTTTTTTCTCACTGCTTGACACGCATTTTAAGGTGTATAAAAAATATAATTTTATAACTTATGTTAAATTATTTTTTCTTTGAATAAAAATTTAGACGTTAAATTTTAATTCAGAAGAAAAAAATTAAAAAATAATTTATGAAAATATACTTTATAGGAGTCTTAAAATGCGTATCGAGCCACCGTTTCCCATGCAATTCACTGGGACAGAGGGAGTAAGCATATTACTATCCGAACCGAACAAGATAAATAAATTAGCAATAAAATTAGCCCAGAATAAAAGTTTGACAATAATTTACATACAGAATGAGATTTTAATTTCTTATTATGTAACTACGATATATACATAAGAGTGAGTTCCACTAAAAACTTTTTAAGTTACAAATTTACAAACTTTTGTAGATCATTGGATCAAAACACAATTAACGGTTCAGATTAAAATGATGGTGTCATGCAAATGTCATTTGACGGTGGCATTTTTGTAATTAATATACAAAATTTGCCCTTTTCCGAAGCACTCGTTCCAGTATAATAAATGCTCTGTTACTATGTTGAACCATTGTTATTACTATGTTGAACTGTTGTTTATATTGTGCGTGTTTGGGATATCTCAAAAAAGTTGACTTATAGCTTAAAATGAGTAAGTGCTTTATAATTGATAAGTTGATGAATTCTTATAAGTTATACGGGTGTTTGGATAAATTTACTTATAAGTTAGTTAAGAGTTTGCTAAATTAAATTTGAAAAAATAATTATTAAATACAATGATTTCAACACTTGCATTTTAAATTAAAAAATATTTAAAAACACAAAGGTAAAAATATAAAGTATTAAAAAAATAAAAAAATCAAAGAATAAGTTGATAAGTTAAGTAAAATGTTAATGATTTCTAACATTCAACTTATCAATTTATAAGTTATAAGTTATCAAATAAGCTGAGTACACAAACACCCCTCATAAGCTCTTATGGGTTTATAAGTCATAAGCCGACTTATAAACCGGTACACAAACAGGCCCATTGTGTTGAACTGTTATTATAAGTTGTTGAATTACTTTATTTGAAATTGTAATTGTTTATTATATTTCAGCAAAAGAAGATGATTAAAGACTTAGAGTTGTCAGCTTTCATTTTGAATTAAAGCAAAAAAAAAAATCTAAACTTGCAAAGAAGACTTTTGATGGCAATCTCATTACCTGTCTTCACTCAGCAGCTTTTAATGGCAATGAGGAATTAAAAAAAAGATTGACAAAGTTCAAGAACTTGTCTGCAATCACCATACAACTTGTGCAAGAAATGCTAACGATATTCCTAATCATTCTGAAGAAAATATTCAAGAACCTGAGGACAACATTGAACATGATAATAATCCTGACGATGATACAACTCATCTACAGAAAGAAGAGGCTTTTGTGCATGAAGCTACAAAAGCAATTGATACATCAAATAAGGACAAAACAATTAATACAGAGGAAAACAAAACTAAAAATTAGAATTCAGATGCAAAAAAGAAACATATGCACCTCAAAGTTTTTTGCAGCTTTTGGATCATATACAACCAACTTCTTGACCTCAACACCAGTCATATCTTTTATTGCAAGGTAATAACAAACATCTTTAACTTATTTCTGAAATTTATAGAACATTTCACGTGTATATAACTCTGCAGCTTTCTTCTCCAGAAATAATTCAGTATCAGTACTAGGAAAGGCAACATCAGATTTATGATTCAGTTCTGAATTTACATGACGCTGCTTGCTCATTACAGTCTCAAAACACAAGTAAAACTGAGTTAAAGTATCATAAGACTGATGGTAATTGCTAAAAAAAGTGTTTGCACTCTCTAACCAAAATGTTGTACGTAATATTCCCAACAACGGATCATCTCTAAAGTATGATGGAATCCACAAATGATGACATTCATACATCTCCACAAACCAATGATTATATGTCAAATCATAAGCCTCCAACACAGATTTCCAACCAGCCTCAAACTCAAAAGCATCTAAATTCTCACCCCATACAAAAGGCTTCAAACTTGACAAAAACCCACCATCCATAATACAACACCTACATTTGAAGGAAGTTTTTTCATGATGTGCCACATACAAAGACGGTGTCTGGTATTCTCTTTGTCAAAAACATCAGCAATTGCCTGCTTCATTGTAACACATTGGTCATTCAAAATACACAAAGGATGACGTACTATTGCCTTCACAAAAATTTGAAAAAACCATTTATAACTCTCAAAATCTTCGTTTGAAAGCAAAGCAGAAGCAAATGTAACACACTTTCTATGATTGTTAACACCACAAAAAGGAACAATAAAATAAAAACAATAACAATCACAATAATAAATAATTCTTACTTATTAGTGTTGAATGTAGCATCAACATATATAACATCACCAAAAACATCATAGTTCATTAGTTCCTACATCGAACAGAATCAACCCAAAATAATTTTGTCAATTTACCACAGTTATCAACATCATACTCAGAATATAAATCACCATTGGAAGATTCTCTCACTACTTTAAATTTGTTCAACAGAATTTGGATATTAGCATTTCCAATTATACCTCCAAAATCTCTATTCCAATTCTTAAAATTCACAGCTGTCGCACCAACTTTATCATATCCTCCAAACAACTCTTTCATCAATCCAAAAGACTTCATGGGACCAATTTTCACTTTTGAGGTATTAAATGCAAAACTCTGGTGCGCAACAGTCATCGATCGATTGACCTTTAAAAACTTTTTACCAACAGAACCAACTAATTTGTGATTATGATGTTCAACAAACGACTTCACCTCATACAAATGCGACTTGTTATATTTTATGGAAAATATTTTGCACGACAACCACATCTACTAAACATATGTCTACGCTTTGTTTTTGAACTACTTGCACCAGTCTTAGCTTTATCAGCACCTTTACCACAAACACCTTATCTATTGCAATGAAACCGTTTGGATTGAATAAGTTGATTAAGAAATCGCTTCTCTCTGCCAAGCCTAATACTAAATCCACATGTATGAGCATACTCAGTATAGAATGATATAGCATCAGGGACACTTGGAAACACTTGCCCAACAAAAGATTTCAAATCAACAGAACATTTAGGTACCCAGTACTTTGTACATCCTAGAGATACAAACTGAGTTGACAATGAATCATCAACTTCTCCAAAAAAAATGAATCACCATCATCAACAATTAAATCATCAACACTATCAGTCAACACATCATCATCACCATGAGTATCTTCAATATGAGCAAGAGCTGAAAAACAAATACATGTCAATTAAAATAAAACATTCAGCATAAATTAAAAACATTCAACAAAAAGTTACATATTCAACAAAAATGTGTGACATTCAACAAAAATTTACATATGCAATAAATATGTATGACATTCAACAAAAAATGTATAACATTCAACAAAAAACGTATGACATTAAACATATAATAAATAAAACTACACAAAATTCATAAAAACGTTCAACAAAATCAAATCCACAATTCAAAAACTCCAACATGACAGAAACTCAAACATATTTGATATTAAACATAAAATAACAAAACTACAACAAAAGTTCAACATATTTGAAGTACAATTCAACATAAATAATAAACAAACTAAAATTGAAACAAAAAACAACTGAATTTTTTGATTTAATCAACTCTAACAAAACTAGAACAACTGAAGTCAATATTACAGAATTCAACAACTATAACATGACTCAAACTCAACATATTTGTTATTAAACACTGATTCAACAAAACTAGAACAAAAGTTCAATGTATCGGAACTACGATTCAACATAAATCATAAATAAAATAAAATCGAGCAAAATTACTTGAATTTTTCTCCATATCACAATTCAGTGGCAAACTAACACTTGAACACACGATTCAACCAAATCTCTGTCTTTAACAAAAAACCGATACTGAAACAAAATTACAGAAATCAAAACGATACTTAAACATAAATCAAAACCAAAATCTAATCATTCAACCTATACATACGCAAACGACGTATAATCGAAGAATATTGTGTATATAAACACGAAAAAGGAAGAATTTCATGTGTATAAATAGAATAAACGACACAAATAAACTCAAATTAACCTTCTTTAACTCTGAGCACCGCCGTTTACCACCAATCTCTGTCGTTCGCCGATGTAAGCTCTCTCCTTCTTTTCGCCAATGTAATCTCTCTCCTTGTCTTCGCTACATCAAATAACGAACAAATCAATTACGATTTCTGTTTATATACTTTAGTAAAATATAACAGGAAGTTACGAAAATACCCCTGCCCATATAAAAAACAGAACAACCACCACCGTTGGATCAATTTTAATCCAATGATCCACAAAAGTTTGTAAGTTTGTAACTTAAAAAAGTTTTTATTTGATCTCACTCCTATATACATAATACAAAGATAATCATAGATAAATAAATATTTTTTTTGATAAATTTAAAACAAATTTCGTTAACTTGAAAAACAAATAAACGAGCTAAACAATTAGCCGCTTTGTTTCCAGATCGCTTAACATGTAGAATATAAATATTCTTTGAACAAAAAAAGATTACAATGGCTTCCCAAGAAATTCAACATACATTATCCCTATAGCCAGTAGCATCACAATTGACCTTCACACAATTAAGTCCGTTTGTAGTCCAATGTTCAGAACTTTCAGTTGCATCAACTGAAATTAGAGGGACAGATGCCCCATAATATGAACAATCTTCCGTTGTGAAAGGTGAACTTTTGCGATTTTCACCACCGACCCAGTTTCGATGCGGCCTTTCCGGATCTCCCAAAACACCAATTGAATCATTCTCAAAAGAGACAAAACAACTAAACACAAATACCAAAACATAGCAACCACTCCAAAAGGTGGACAAACAAAACACCCAAAAATTTGGGTACATCAATCCTTACAAAAGAAGGATGATTATTGAAGGAAAAATAAGAACTATAGTGATTATATGAGAGAAAGGGAGACAAAAATGAATTAGTGAAAATGAAAAAGATTTTATTGATGATGAAAAGAGGTAAATTTAAATATTATTAAGGCGATTAAGATCGAGGGTTGAGGGTCGACTTTCATTGATATAAAAAATATCGAACAATAGTGACTTAAATACATTACACTTCAATACTATTATATAATAGACGAAACATTAAAAGTTTGGTTGGTCGGTATGGTACATTGTGATTTTACTTAATTGCCCTTAATTAACCGTACTTCGTGTTTTTACTTAAGGGTTAAATATCAAATTGGTCATTGAAGTGGAGGTCATATATCAATTTCTTCATCAATTTTAACGGGGTCTCATTTCAATCACTTAAGTCATAATAAATATCAAACAAATGCCTCTAAATGTGTGATCGAGAAATAAAATAATTTTTTGTTGAGTTCTATACATTTTTCTTCAATGCCTTCATAACCAAATGAAAAGTCATGAACTCTAGTATTTTAGATAATATATTTAGATTTTTTAAAATTTATTTAAAATTTATTTTTAATTAAATCAAAGAAAATAACTATAAAATCAAAAATAAATTTTAAATACAATTTTAAAAAACTGAATATATTATCTAAAATACTAGAATACATGATTTTTTATTTGGTTATGGTAACATTGAAGAAAACTGTATAGAACTCAATAAACAATTATTTTACTTCTTGATCACATATTTAGAGTTATCTGTTTGATATTTATTATGACTTAAGTGATTTAATTGAGACCCCGTTAAAATTGATGAAGAAATTGATATATGACCTCCACTTCAGTGACCAATTTGATATTTAACCCTTTTACTTAATAAACCTTACTTATTTATAGAAATGTATTATTAAATAATAATATTACCTATTTATAACCAATTACCTTTTTCACCTAAATACATTGTTTTTTCTAACAAATTCTCCTACTTTTTCAAATATATCACGGGCAATTACCTTTTTTAACTAAAACATGTTAGTTTTTTATTTTTCCTTACTAAAACCCTTTTTTTTCCAAAAATATCACGAACAAACATTTAGTTATTTATTTTTAAACCTATTTTAATATTATAATTATTTTTTAAAAGTTTACCTATTTTAACATGTCTACTTATTTTTCTTAACAAATGCAATTACTAAAAATATTAAAATATAAATAATCAAATACCTATTTATAACCAATTACCTTTTCAGCTAAAACACATTATATATTTTTTCTAACAAAGTCCCTCCTTTTCTAAATATATCACGGGAAATTGTCTTTTACAATTTACTTTTTCTATTTTTCTCACTAAAATCCATTCTTTTTCCAAAAATATCACAGGAAATCCTATACTTATTTATTTTAAAACGTATTTAAATACTTTTAATTATTAAATTTTAAAACCTCATTTTCCAAAAATATCACGGACATTTACCTTTTTAAACTAAATATATGTTACATTTTTTATTTTTTCTTACTAAAACCTCTCATTTCCAAAAATATAACGGGCAAACCCATACTTATTTATTTTAAAATCTGTTTTAATGTTTTTAATTAATTAAAAGTGTTTAGCTATTTTAACATGTCTACTTATTTTTTGCACAGTTACAATCATCAATATATATATATAAAGGAGGATACGCGGGAGGTGAGGTGGCACCCCTAAGATCGTCTCAATCTATTTTTCTAATTTTTTTAGAGGTTTACAATTTTAAATACTAATAAATCAAAAAATATTCTTTAGCATATTAGAAGTAGAATAGGTGTTCGAAGTTATAGAGGAGAAGAATTCGAATTTATAGCGAAGACATATAATTAAAAGTTCTATTTTAAGTAGAATATGTGTTTGAATTTGTAGAGGGGAAGAGTTCAAATATAAGAGAAGTTCTTGCAAAGTTCTATTTGAAATAGAATAGGTGTTTCGATTTATAGAGGAGAAAAGTTCGGATATAAAAGAAATACTTGCAATTAAAAGTTCTATTGGAAGTAGAATAAGCGTTTGTAATACATAACTAAAAGTTCTATTTGAAGTAGAATATGTAAAGTTATATAGATGTTTTTTCGACGAAAGAGTGTCTCATTAGAAAGGAGTATGGTAACATAAAAATTAATATATAAGACAAATATATATTTTCAATATATTAAATTTGAGATTTTGATATTAAAAAGAAAAACGTGTTTCACGGGAGGACGGCTTATTAGCGAGGACCGAGTAATTTTCGTAAGTTATTTGATAAAAAATTTAAAAAAATTATTACGCCGCCGCGAAGCGCGACTTTTTCAACTAGTTATTAAAATAATAATAAAATAAACTTAACAATCTGTGCATCGTTCGCACGGGTTTTAAGCTAGTATTTTAAAACAGTGATAAATAAATAATTTTGAACTCGAAAAATTTAGAAAACTATTTTAAATTTTATTTTCTAATGTATAAGCATGATTTCCTTGAACGTGTGAGAAATAGCAGCCCCTTCAACTTGGCGGGTCCCACCGAATCCTCCTTTCCTTCTTCTATCACCCCTCTTTCCCCCTGCTTCAAAACAAAGACCAGATACAATAACTCCCTACTCATCTCTACAATGCGCATGGTATGCGCATGGAGTTAACCTACGCATCCTCCAGCTTATCTAATCTCACCGCGATGCCACACCGCTCCGTCAAGATCATTCCGTTAGAACATCCTTCTCCGTCCACTCCGTCGTCGTCGTCGCCGCCGCAATTCTCGTCGGCGGTGTCGAAATGGACGGCGAGGATGAAACAGAAGACGCTCGATGAGTGGATTGAGATGTTCGTGCCGTGTTATAGGTGGATTAGGATTTATAATTGGAATGATTACTTACAGGCTGATCTTATGGCTGGTATTACGGTCGGCGTCATGCTTGTTCCTCAGGTCCATCTTTTAATCATAATCATGTTTATCTATCTGTGTGTTTTGTGCTCACTGTTGTGTTTGTTTCGACTCGTTTTTTTGCTGTTTTTTGTTATTTTGATTCATCGAAAGCTGGAATTGTTTGATTTTATGCTAGGGAAAGTAATTAGATCATGTTTCGTGTGTGTGTATTGACTCGAGTGTTTGCTGTTTGTTGTTGTGTGATCCACGGAAGCTATAGCTCTTCGTTTCGGAATTATACATTCTATGCTTGAAATAGTAATTTGATGAGCACAAATTTTTTGTTGTGTACTGATTGTTAGGTTTTTGTTGACTTGACTTTTTAGTGTATATTGTGACTATTCTCCGGACAAATAAGCAGATCAGGTTTCTGTGTATAATGTATGCGTGTAGACAAATTAATGTTCATTTAACGTAGCTCTTACTAGTTTTGGAAAGTAATATATATATATATATATATATGTGTGTGTGTGTGTGTGTGTGTTTGTATACACAAATCAATGTTGTTTAGGGACTTCCATTAAATAATTTGTGGATTTAGGTTTAGTTGAGGTTTGGAGTTAGTTGAGTTTAACATGTTAGGTTGAAAATTGCAGTGGCTAATTTCTTTTCATTTTGTTTTCTACTTTTTCGTTCTTTTGGAACCAAGATATTCTGTTTTCTACTTGGTTGATTGTTAAGTTAGTATTTTGGTTACGGTTCCGATTTGCTTCATTTCTAATTTTGATTAGTGGATTTGCACTATGCACTTTGTTTTATTAATTTGGGAGTAGTTCTATTTGTGAAATGACTGATTGATGATGCATAATGTAGTGTTGGGTGAAATTTTATGTTTGGTTGGATGGGGCCTATACATGCTTAATGCTTCCTTCTTTTAGTGATAACATACGTAGCTCCTTTATCACACAAATTTACTTTGTGACTTCTTTTTGTTCCCCCAATAGTTTTTTGGTTTTATAGTTTTTTTAAAATAATAAAAATATATTAAAGAAAAAATAGAATATTCTATAATTGTGCATTATCAGTATTCTAATTCTAATTGCACTCCTCCGTCCCTGTATAGTTTTAATAGTTGTATCAAATCAACCATCTGCTTTGTAAATGACATTTTTTGTGAATATATATTTGTATGTAATTCCTTTGTGGTACTTTGGTGGATCATGTCAAGATGATATAATGATGTAGGTTAGCGGCTGATTTTTTTTTATTAGACTATTAGATTGTTTTTATTTGGTACTCAGTATTTTTGACCAGTTTCTTTCGTGACCAGTCAATGTCTTATGCAAAGCTAGCCGGGCTTCAACCAATCTATGGACTCTGTAAGTTAATTATTATATTGATAAGCAATTTTGTTTCACTATTTTGCACCCTCATCTTCACACTTGGGGACATGATCATTTTTGATTTTCTTATAGATTCTGTGACTTGGAGGACAACCTCGTGCTTTTTCTTAGATTTTTTTTTAATTATTGATATTATTGTTTGTGTCAGTAAATATTGATGTCTATTTTCTTGTATTATGATGCTTCATGCTTGGCAGTTACACTACAGCACTGGTCATTGATAATTAAATTCTTAGAATTACTGAGGTTTCACCTTTATTCTTGTGATTGCAACTTATTTGTGCATTTGGATATACTTTACAGATTCTGGATTTGTGCCTATATTTGTGTATGCCATATTTGGGTCATCACGTCAGCTCGCAATTGGTCCTGTAGCATTGGTTTCACTGCTGGTATCAAATGTATTAGGACGTATAGTTGATCCTTCGGATGACTTATACACTGAACTTGCTATTTTATTGGCGCTCATGGTGGGAATTATGGAGTGCGTAATGGGGCTGTTGAGGTACTGGAACTTATTTATTTTGTCTTGTCTGCTTTCAGATTTAACCTTTCTTTCTCATGGATTGGATTTCAGTGATCCAATCCTTATAATCATTCTACATCCGTAACAATTATATGTACATAACAATTATATAAAGGGCATTTATAATCTGTCAGCCATAGAGATGAAGGGTCTTGTGAGCATCGTTATTAGTGGTATATATATAGGCTGAATTCTGAAACATCCGTAATCTGTAAGTACTTGACACTATAGAAGGCTGATGCACTTCATTTCAACTGGCTGCACCATTTTCATGGATCAGTTCTCAGCAGTAAATTTCGAGTTTGTCTCTTTGTTGGAGCATGAAACGCTTGATGTTTACTTGTTTACCTTAATACTATAATGTAGGATTATCCTATGTGTTTTTTGGTTGCGAACTTAAAAGCTTTGTAGCCCATATCTGTTCATTTCTGTATCTCTTATGGCTGTGGAACAATCTCCAAAAGACCATGCAAGCCAATGTCTTGTATCCGGAAACAAGCAAGATTATCAATTTAGTCAAAATTTATTTGTTCTGTACTTGTACTTATATATGAACCTAAAAATTCTTTCTTTAGGCTTGGATGGCTTATCCGCTTCATCAGCCACTCTGTGATTTCTGGTTTTACAACTTCTTCAGCTATTGTAATTGCTCTATCTCAAGCGAAATATTTCCTGGGATATGATGTAGATGGAAGTAGCAAAATTATTCCAGTGGTTACCAGTATAATTAATGGAATGGACAAGGTACACCTTAGCCTTATATCAAGCGTAACATAATTTTAAGTCCGTGTATGTCATATATCTACATTTTAGTACTCTTCTTTACTATATTTGGTATAATTGTTAGGTTAGAATGTCTAGCACACATTGTCTTCAAAATAATTATATATTTAACGCACATTATATATAGTTCATATGTGATCATTAATATATACTTCAGCAGCATAGTCTAATCAGTGCCCTCATTTTCGCAAATATCCGGATGCTACTTAAAACTAATAAAAAGCATGTTAGAATATTTACTATCCTAATATTAACACCAAGTGACACTCTGATACAGCTATTTTATTTTTTTATAACATTTGGACTTGTTGGGTCTTGTTTTTTATTGTATAGTTATGTTTTGATAAATATAGATGTTTTTCTCTCAATAATTGCAAATTTATTGGAACTTCCAAAATTTGATAATTAAACTCTTTTTTTTTTGTTATTTATATGAGTTTTGAGCGTAGACGTATATTATTGATTATTCATTTTACCCTTGCCACCACTTTTACCGCTCACCCTACCACTCCCATTTATTTTCCCATTGTCCCCTGTATTTATGTGCAGCTATATGTTTGAGGTATATATCTTCAAAAGCAACCATTTAAACGGGTTAAAAACCTAAACTGGAATATGTATCAATCTGAATGCCTTGAATGGTACATAAACCTTAGAAATAAGTACTTACCTGAATATACACTTCACATGCATATACATGGAGGCCAAATTCTGGCCTGGCAATATCCATAGTTGGCTCCATAGTCCATACTGCATTCACCTTTCTCTCAAGGCGTTGATCTTAATCAAATGCACTCTTACAGTTACATTTGTTTCTAAAATGATGTTACTTTTTATTTTGATAGAAAAACTTAGCTTTGCCATCTACTTTGCACGCTCTTATGCTGCATCCCCAAGACGAAGTTGAAAGATGGCATATCTTTAAATGTCATTTTTCTTGTTGGTATTAACAGGCCTACTTATTCATAACACTAATCGTGCCCTTCAGTTTTCATTTTTTTTGTTTGACCATTAGCTCTTATCTTCGTTTGTAGTTCTTATGGCAACCTTTCATAATGGGCTCCTTTATTCTTGCAATTCTGCTGATTATGAAGCACCTGGTATGATATCATCTTTAATGAACAAATTGCTTGTTTGTTTCCAAATCATATTAATCATTGATAAGTGGAACAACAGGGAAAAACAAGGAAAAACATGCGATTTCTGCGAGCCGCTGGTCCTCTTACGGCAGTTGTTGTCGGTACAGCTTTTGTGAAAATATTTCATCCATCTTCTATTTCTTTGGTGAGAATAAGTTAATTAGCCTAATGCACACTGCACTGCTAGAACTGGACATACAAAATAAATATATTTTTATGTAACTCAATTCTCTAAATTTTATGTAATGACAAGAGCTATCCCATTAATGATCATAATATAGTTTTTAAATGTTAAAAGCAGTTCCTCTCTTGTTCAAAAACCAGTTGTTTGTCGCAGAATAGAGGGTTGAGGTGTTTTAAATAAGATTGGGAAGTTAGTTTCTGTACACTTACATCACTTCATGTTATATTGTACTTTAGCTGGAAATACGATCACGGTTAGCCTTTCTGCCTTTACTACTACGAAACAAACATCCCAAATGTTGGGATGCTGTGGCATGGTGTTTTTATAATATTTTAAATGAAATTGAGGGTTCTCGAGAATGTTCAGAAAATGTTTGTTACCCAGAAATCTTTTATCTCGATGGTTCTTTGTAGAGAGTGGGATGTCACTATTTGTAATTTATGCCACTATGCAACATGTGTGTGTTTAGTAAGATACAGTAATCATATAGTGCTAAGTGCTAACCATTACTCTTGTTCGATTCCTCATATTTTTACCTTTATTAGAGTACAGTCCTGTATGTTCTAAAAAATACATTGTATGAGGTATGATAGGATGTACTATATTATAAGTTTCACATTGAAACAAGTGAGTTATCACTAACTTGAATATTTTTGGACCTATATAATCTAATACATATAGATCTTATTTTAATGGAACTAGTCTGAGTTAAACATATAGATGATCTTACAAGAAAGTTGGATATATATGTTTATAGGTGGGAAATATACCTCAAGGCCTCCCAAAATTTTCAATTCCTAAAGATCTTGAGCATGCCACGTCTCTAATACCGACTGCAATGCTTATTACTGGGGTGGCTATATTGGTAAAAGAATGAGCCTATCATTTTTCAAGGATACTATAACTGCTTTTGTAATTACGGTAATAATGATTGTTTTTGCCACGGTTTATTTTACTTCAGGAGTCTGTTGGAATTGCTAAAGCCCTAGCGGCAAAGAATGGTTATGAATTGGATTCTAATCAAGAGGTATGCTTTGCAAGCAAACTATAAAATTTTATTTGCAAGGTTTTTAAATGCTTGATTATCAATATGTCGTTATATGCTGTAAAGACACTTGTCCAGCATTTGAGGAGACTGTCATTTAGCGTAGGCATGTTTCACTTGATCTGAACTGGCTACTTGGTGATATATATATGCTCATCACAGCTTGTGTTAAAAAGTATGCTTTGCAAGCAAACTATAAAATTTTATTTGCAAGGTTTTTAAATGCTTGATTATCAATATGTCGTTATATGCTGTAAAGACACTTGTCCAGCATTTGAGGAGACTGTCATTTAGCGTAGGCATGTTTGACTTGATCTGAACTGGCTACTTGGTGATACATATATGCTCATCACAGCTTGTGTTAAAAACACTAAACAGTACAACCTATATTAGTAGCCTCCGGGCTCGGGGTCAGGACCAAATGATTTTATTAATTTTATTGAAAATTGATATGTACTGAAAAAAGCATTACTTTATTGAGGTTTGACTGTATTTTGTTTTGTATGGTCACCTGCATCATGGTTTTGGTTAATACATGTTTAAAGAGAGATGCATGTGTTTCGGGTTGTCTCGTGTCTAAAGTTTTGATAATGTGATTTATTTAACAAATTTTAAATCTGTTTCGTGACTTCGTCTACAGCTAGAACAATGGTTCTCTCTTTTATATAGAAGTTTTGGATATATGGTTTGCGTATGATATTCATGAAATTCACACTGTTATTAGCTTGTCTTATTTGCAATTGTTTATAAAATCATCAAAATAAAATATGTGGTTTACTGAAGCATTGGGATTTGGACTAATTTGGTACGTAGGAGGAACTTATCATTGTACAGATGATTTAATATAATTTTGTAACAGATTGGATTTACTGAAGTCTAAACATAAAGATTAGAAATTGAATGCGATGTGTTGCATTGCATAGTATAGTTCTTTAGTGTATCTCTCTACTTGTATCTGAAAGGCGACAAGGCAACAATATAAGAGTCACTGTTTGTATTCTCCAGTTGTTTGGTCTTGGCGTGGCAAATATTCTTGGTTCAATGTTTTCAGCATATCCTACAACAGGTGAGTTTTTGTTCTCATTAAAAGCAATTCTATGTCGTGAACCTGTACTTGAATAAAGAGAAGTTTCTTCATATAAATGTGGTGTGCATCAAAATCCCTCTACGGTAAACTTACCTCACTTTCTTCTAAACAACTACTATGAATGCGTCATGTAGGCTCCTTTTCTAGGTCAGCTGTCAATCATGAAAGTGGAGCAAAAACTGGCTTATCCGGAATCTTGATGGGGATAATAATGTGCTGCGCTCTTCTATTTATGACTCCAATATTTGAATACATACCTCAGGTATGGTTTTGTGGTGACATCATTATCCTCAGATACATAGTTGCTGTAGTTTTTTCGTTATTTGTCTGCTTTAGTAGTACTGTGTTGCAGTGGGTGATGTACAAATGATTTAAGATTAAATTTGTAATGCAAGCTTGTCTCATTTGTTGCAATTGTTTGTTCTATATGTATATTAAATTTCATTCGAGGTGGTACCTAAGAAATTATGAATTACTTTCAATCACCACAAAACCCATTAGAAATTATGAATTACTCAATCACCACAAAACCCGTTTGACTTAAGATGGCCCTTTGAGTTTTGAGTTTGATCTCTTTTGCAGTGTGCTCTTGCTGCTATTGTGATATCTGCTGTAGTTGGCCTGGTGAGTTATTTGTTTCCTTTAATATGCCGGTTACTATGACTCTTTGTCAATTTTGCACTACATAATGTGTCGAAAGATTTTTTTTCGTCATATAATATCTCTGATTTCATTTAGAAACATTTTGTCGAGTTTACTGCTTTCTATCAGCCAACAACCAGTGATCAAAATTAGGCATCTTTAAGTACAAGTATATGAACATTATTGACAATATTTTATTTATATTCCTATTTGAAATTTATCTACTGTAGATAAAAGTAGTAGTCAATGATATTGAACTGTGTAGTGCATATTCAACACAATCATGTATTTTTGATATCATTCTGAATCTATTTTTTGGAAGAAAATAGGTTTCTTGGAATTTTTTATCTTGAATCATCTTCTCACTAAAGGAATGTTGAAGTTGATAAAAACACCTAATCTTTCGAATCCTTATTGCGAAGTCGAAAAATTATACGTCCTCTGGTTGAATCATAACGACTTACTTCAATTTTAACTCTATCGCCTGGTAGTATCCGTATAAAACTACGTCGGATCTTTCCTGAAACATAACCTAGAATCATATCTTGATTATCTAAGCGAATCCGGAACATACCGTTGGGAAGGGATTCAGTAATTTAAACCTTCACGAATCCATTTTTGTTCTTTCATTCCAGGTAAAGCCTCCTTCTATTTTTGGCCATAATTGTATAAAGTCTGAGCATGTTTAACTTTGTAAGAAAGCTTTGTGTACTTGGAGATTTTAGAGTCGTTCTTCAATTACCCAAGGCAACATATGACAAACTAATATAACAATTCTTTATTAAAAAAATATAAAGTTCTAATGCTTTGCTACTGACATGTCTTGCATCATCGATGTAGTATTGCTGCATTCATTGACATTATACTATATAATGATTTAAATAGAGTATAATGTATTGAATTTTACTGCTGGTTCACAACTACAGAATTAAGTAGAACTATTTTTTTTTCAGGTGGATTATGATGAGGCTATATTCTTGTGGCGTGTTGATAAAAAAGATTTTCTGCTATGGACCATAACTAGTTTGACGACCTTGTTTCTTGGTATAGAGATTGGAGTTCTTGTTGGGGTAAGTGTGAGCATTATACTGAGAATATATTTACACACTTTATGAACTCAATGACCAACAGCTATATATCTTGTTTGGTATTCAATCCCAACACATTCTTTATGGACTTAATGACCAGTTTTTTGCATTTTATGCCAAAAAATCAGCTTTTGTGTTATCCAATACTGCAATAGTAAAATGTACTTGGGACCTAACCTGGCACAATATTTCCTAAGTATGATCTGAACAGGTAGATATATAAAAACTTGGGATTCAGGCTAACAATGAGATTCAGATTCAACTGGACTTGTTTCGTTTCAATTTGAAGTTTTTCGTAGCTACATATACACATAAGCGGAATGGCAAATACACAAAGTACAATCTTAATACAATGAATAACAATTCATGATAGCATTTGGCTACATTTTTTACGTGGTAGGACTACTACTTGAGTTGTCTGGAAGTGTATGTTGGAAATACTGGTTGAACAACTAAATTGTATTGTTGTGATAAATTAGACTGTCTGCACATTGAAGATTTGTCGTACCAAATTTAGCTTTCTAGTTACCTAGACAATCAGATATATGAGAAAGGAGCTGTTATAAATAATCACAAAATGATAAAGAAAAGTTTGAGTAGCAGAAAATGGAACTATCTGAGAATTTGAATTATTAACTGCCTTTTATAAATTTGACAAGTACAACTTCCTTTTATAATTTTGATAAGTACAACTGATCCAACTTGGACACTGCAAAGTGGGGAATTTTTTAATAATAGTGGTGGGAAGTTTTTTTTAGTCCGGCCTCATGCCGTTCTTATGCTCGTGACGTGATATTACGGACGTTATAATACCTCCTGGGTACCCATGCCTCAGCCTTGTGACAAGATAAAAATGCCCTCAATTAATACATTAACATAATCTAACAAAAGGAAAATACGAAAGAAGGTCTATTAAAAGAAAAAAAGAAGTTAAATAAGGTATATTCTACCAACCATGATTTATATTCAGATAAATTCATGTTCTCTATTGCTAACTAACATAATCACTATTTTTAAATTTGTAAATCTGTAACTTTTAGGTAGTATTCTAATGTACTGCCACTATCTGCTGCTAATAAATGTTGACTTGTGAATTTTAACGCACAGCATGCAAGAATGTTTTTTAAATTTCTCTGCGTTTTCTGATTTTTGTTTTTACGGCACTAACTAGAAGTCACTGAATTTTCATCTTCTATAGTTACTCGAGGGATTTTTATAATTCCTATTCGTTATCCAATTTTTGCAAGAAATGATGTTTATGCTAGTTCTACCACTACTTACCCTACGAATTAAGTATTGTCATTTTGCATTTTTTCCCAAATTGAATTTTCAATATTTCTACAGATAAACATATCTTACTAACTTGTTTCTAGGTTGGTTTCTCGCTCGCTTTTGTGATCCATGAATCAGCCAATCCTCATATTGGTAAGCGATTCTCTTATTTAGATGACTGTCTAAAATTTTGAAATTGTTTGCTTGGCTTTATTGTTTCTGACTGTATCCTAGCACTCTTATACTGAGCAATAGATTATATTCGAATTCATCAATGCTCTCAATATCGTTATCTTTGACTGTACATTGACTATCCCATGTCCATGTTCTACTTTCTTACTCCCCCCCCCCCACCTTATTAGTTGCCCATAGATTTTACTTCCTCCAGCTCAGAGGAATTCACTTTCACTTTTTAGGACTTTCTAAACTGAGAATTCACTTTCACGACTGCTCTTATGATATTGAATCCTAACTTAGGCAACCACACAAACACACATATATATTACATATAGATCTTTAACAATTACAAAAAATGTGCCAGCTCTTAATTTTGGGCAGGGAACTAAAACTCTTTCTGCATTCCCTTGCTGTAAAATGCAAAGAACAGAAAAGAGGCTTTTCAAATTTTACTTCCTCTAGGTTAAATTCAGTTTAGCTCTTCAATTCTCTTTCAGCTTTATTCTGATTTCTGATTGTGAAACTTTCTGTAACTAACGTTATTGTAAGGTTTCTTAATATTGCTCAACTCACAGTGACTTCTAAAGCTACATCTAATCTTTAACTCTCATGTTCAAACATGGTAGACTGAATTTTTCTCCATCCTTGAGTAATTCCACTTTCACATTTTAGTACGTCCCTAACTGAGAATCAGGCGATAACTTATAATTAGGCTGGTTATCAAATATTAAAAAAGAAATCTCAGAAAGCATTCTCTAACCTCCCTCTTCTTTTTTTCCCTTTTCCCCCTTTATTAGCCTTTTTGTTTTATTTGAGGATTTCGGGCGATTTATGTCTCCTTATACACTTTCTGTTCGTGTTGCAGCTGTCTTGGGGCGCCTTCCAGGTACCACTGTCTATAGAAACGTTCGGCAGTATCCAGAAGCATATAGATACAATGGAATTGTGGTTGTTCGAGTCGATGCGCCTATCTATTTTGCCAATATAAGTTACATAAAAGACAGGTGACCATTGATGTGGCTACAACAGGAACACCAGATACATTATACTTCTAACTTGTATTACACTTCTTGAATGATTCCTGTTTCCTTGATCTACCAATTAGAATATAGAGTTGAATCATTTGTTACACTGCTTTCAGGCTGCGGGAGTACGAACTTGAGATTGACGAACCTACAAGGCGAGGTCCAGAAATGGAAAGAGTGTATTTTGTCATACTAGAGATGGCACGTAAGTATTCCTATTTAAGCTCTATGACCATATTTGCTATTGAATAGAATTAAAAGATTGATCAACTCGAGAGTTATCATCCTCTACGTCCGGGTTAAAAAAGACGGACTACATTCTTTAGTATTGTGCATTGCTCGATTGTCAATACAGTTACTGGTGACAGCTTGTGGCAAGATTATAGACTTCCATATGATACTTTCTTAGGTCCTACTTTAGAATAGCAATGCCTAAATCACTTCTATCTCCAAAATTTTGTCAATGTTCCTCTTCTCCGTTTTAGTTTCATGCCCTGTTGGCTTTACTTATTAAGAATTTTTTTTATCCAATGGAGACCCAACCTTCTAACACTTTTATAAAGTTTCCGCAATTGGAACAGAATAAAATTTCGGATATTATAGCATTTTAGATTATTCTCAGTTTAAGCGCCATTCCTTCCATTCAACACTCAACAAAAGAATTCTTGTACCTTTCCGTCCCTTGTAAGTTGTAATCACAAATTTATCATCTTCTCTCTATACTTCATCTCATTCACTCTCACCTTAGTTTATGTCTTTCATTCTTCGTTCCACTTCTCTTCATACAATTAATTCCGTTTTCTTCCCCACTAATTCCTTCCAAACAACATAGGCCCAGAATTTTCACAAGCATCAGATCTAGCAAGGTCTACCTCTCCGATCAGTTATAAGTTTTGGAAAATCAGTAGCAGTATACGAGACATTAGGTATACATTCTCCGATATAGAATTTAAAAGATAATTAAAATTTTGTACTTTTCACCTGTAGAATTTATTAACCTTTCAATAAAGAAATACTTAATCTTCGTGGAAGTACCTATATAAAAATGAGCTCACAGAATTTATCAATTTAATGATGCGAGGTTAAAGTATAATCTGCCTGAACTAAGTCGATGTGTTAGTATCAAACTATCAGTAGTTATGCTTGTTGTTCCTCATTGTTGCATGTAGAGAATATGTACTTATGGTGCCTTCCTCTGACTTAATTAGCCTCACTTCTATTGTTGAAAATTTTACTTCAGCTGTCACGTATATAGACTCCAGTGCCAACCAAGCTTTGAAGGACTTGTATATAGAATACAAGTCGAGAAACATCCAGGTGATACTTCCCTCTTGCCAAAGAATAGCTGGTTATCTCTTTACAAATAATTTATATCCCCTCCAAGGGTGTTTTTTCTAAATGACTGATAAAGTTGGATTATACTGCAGCTAGCCATTTCCAACCCCAACCGTGATGTTTTGTTGTCCCTAACAAGATCCGGTGTTGTGGATCTAATTGGTAAAGAGTGGTACTTTGTGAGAGTACATGATGCAGTTCAAACTTGCCTTCAACATGTACAGAGCTTAAATGGATCCCCAAAGACACCAGAAGAGCTGGAATCAGATTATAAGCCAAATCTTTTCCATAGAGTCCAAAAACAGAGGACCGAGGACTTAACAAGCAGTGAAATGGAGTCAGGAATTAGACAAGTTTCCTTTTCCAAAGAGACGAACCCAGGTTTGGAGCCATTGCTACAACGGAAGCATTGAAACAATCAGACTTCACAGAATGTGTACTTTATGGAGCGGCTACCGTATACATATTATACCAGATTTCTCACCAAGGATTTTGGTTTAATTTATTTCTTTTGTATAGTAAATTCGATTCAATCAGGGTTAGTGTTGTGTTAGTTCCAAACCATGTCTGTATTTATAATTGTAAAAGCACAGATTCTGTATGTAAATGAAACAAGTTCTCAAGTAGATTATTGTGCTGTACCAAGGTGTTTTAATATGAGTGGAGAAACCATCACTTTCTGTCCACTTGCAAGTGTAATTAGAATCAATATTCCATACCTTATTGTTCTTATCAAAATAGAGGGCAGCACTGTTGGCAAATATATATAGCAAGAGTTAGCATTGAAATTAATAAATTTGCATCTGAAGAGTTACAAACTCCGAGAGTTCTAGTTTCACCGATATCATGAAGAAACAACAATATAATCGTCTTTTGGTAATGAATATAATACATATACTGATTATCCCCAAACATACTATATTTGCCGAGAAGATAGAGCAATGATGATTGACGACTGGGGTTCTATTTCTATCATTTAGAATAAAAGGCAGATTGCTATCGGTGTTAGTGAATCATTGTAGTATTTGATTTTTCTTTTTAATTATTAACGTAACCGTTGTGCAATGACAATGTTATAGAAGTGTGAGTGGTTTTTCATCTTCTGGTGAAAAAATCTCTACTTTGATAATGACATGCTACCTACCTGAGTGACACTTATGTCCAAATAACTGGGAATTCACATTTTAATGCATCGGAAAGGACCCCATGTTGTGTCTTTCAAAGACGTACTCTAATGTGCTATTGCGTTCATCTACCTTGAATAAAAACCTTGAAATATCATAGATTTTGCGCTTTTTTTCTTTCTCCTTGTAATTACTGTTAGGTAAACAGCTCTTCAGAATGGTTTCAAAAAGAAAATAGCTCTTCGAAAACTTTAAAGTGATTGTAGAAAGTAAGAAACTGGACCATACTAAGGTGATAGTAGAAGGTACTAACTCTATACTTAATTTTAACAATTGTGAGTATACGGGTCGTGAAATTTTGTTGGGAGGCGCTGATAGAACTATTATATTAATTTCATTACCAGTATTAGCTGTCTGCATTATTGGGATTTTGATCAATCAGTGATGGAGAAGTCTGTTGTAGACATTGATTGAGACGAAACTTTCTACAGTTTGTCAGGAGAAGTTAATCCGTGTTGGCAAATGGCAATTGTGCTTACATACTTACATGTCATGATTTGGATATTTAATTTGTGTCACCATGTCAAAATATGCAACGATGCATATCGATATCATCAAATAGTACTTTGATTTATGTATGTCATAGTGTTACCATGAGCATAAATGATCACTTCAGTCATATTAAAGCTATTGCAGAGAATCAGCCTATAATTCAAAGCACAGCTGCAATCAAGCTATCATGATAACTAACTGATTTGATTTTAAATCTAGCTTAAAGTTAGGAACAGTTTTGATTGTGTAATCACTTATTCAGCTGTAAATGTCTCCTGTAATTATGCACATACTTCGTTATATAATGTACAAACTATACATCAGTTTAATTAATCAAGAGGAAATACATTTTCTACATGGTATCAGCCTAGGTCTAAGATCCTTACTTCTTCTTTCTTATCTTCTAATCTGTCTGCATGTTCTACCTATCTCTAATGGCTTCTGCATCTTCTACACCTGCTTCCTTTCCCTCTCAAAACACAGCCCAATTCACTAAACTCACTGAAACAAATTACCTGATTTGGTTGAGACAAATCAAGCCTTACCTCCATGGTACAAAATTCTGGGGATATGTTGACGGCTCTATCCCACAACCCATCTCAGACCATGACTATTGCTGCCACTGAATCTGAACCATCTAAAGAAGTCCCTAACCCAAAATATGATGATTGGTTCATAGTGGATCAACAGATTGTTAGCCTCATCACAACTTCTCTAATAAAAAGTGTATCGCAGCTCACAATTGGCTTTGATATATCCAAAGAAATTTGGGATTGCTTAGCCAGCCACTTCTCACAGCGTTCTGCTGCTAGTGCTTCTAGCCTTAAATTCCAACTCCTTGAGCTCAACAAAGGCTCTCAATCAATTGATGATTATCTTCGTCATGCAAAGTCACTTGCTGATCAATTGGCAGCCATCAAAAAGCCTGTCTCTGATGAAGATCTAGTGCTGGCCACACTTCATGGGCTTGGACCAGACTACCTTATGCTCAGAACGGCTCGCTCGCAACACTCTTCTCTTCCTACTTTCACTGAGCTACGAGCCCACATATTTGCATTCGATGCCCAGCAACCAAACCAGCAAGAACAAGGAACAGTGACGGCTCTATTTAACAACAGCAGTACTCGTCGCGATAATCGCTCGCAGAATGGGCGAAATTTTAATGGGCGGAACTTCAATCGATCCAAACGATACAACTCAGGCCGCAACTTCCAACAGCAGAATAACTTTTCTCCACCACAATTCCAACCACCACAATATAATGCTTTTGGACCTTACTCGTCCCCAAGTTGGGTTCCTCGTCCTAAACAATCAGAAGGAATTCTCGGCCCTGCTCCATCTTGGTGTTCAAACTGTCACACAAATCAGCATGGACAACAACAATGCCCTCACAGATTCTCAAGCCCAACTACAGTTGCACCCTTCGCTGGAGCCCATTTTGTTGCTGATCAGAATTGGTATCCAGATACCGGAGCCACCCATCATATGACTGCCATGTCTGTTGTTATTCCCAAATGACCTAACAGAATTGTAGAAGGGGGGGTTGAATACAATTCTTGATATTTTCTTGAAACTAAACACTTTATAAAATTAAACTGAACTGAATAAATAAAAACACAAGATATAAATAATTCAGTTGGATTGTTTGATGATCCAACTGAAGTGTTTTTATTGCGGAAATAATCTGTGATACAAAAGTACACAGCTGCTCAGTTACAAGGTTGTAGAGAAGAATTGCTCTCAAAAATAGCTAATACAATCTATTTGTGTTTCTTCTCTTAATTCTAAAGTAACTGCTACACTTGGTTATATATCCCAAGTTTACAATTCTACGTTTGGTTAAACTAAAGAATAAATGTAGTAACCATCAGTAGCTTGCTTTTCATTCCTTTTGTCCAATGGTCCTTGGAGATCTTTGCTTTTGTCTTCATGCTCATTATAATCATTTCCAAGAGCCTTATTGGAAATTGGAATGTTTCCTTATTTCCAGTATCCACTTTGATGGCTTCCAATGCAAAGTACACTTCCATATCTCCTTTTAGATCTGTTCAGTAAACTGTCACTATCACTTTGTCAACTGTTCAAAAAGCAACATTGATTCATTGATAGCAAGGAGATGTGTTTCGTTGATAGCTTCATTCTTCATTCCGTTGATGGTGTTTCCCTCGTTTCGTTGATGGGTAAACTCCATACCGTTGACAGAGTAATCTTCATACCGTTGACATGTGAAAGGCATATGCTATAGCCTATTTGTAATTCGAGGATTCTACTCAACTTAAACAAGAATGTAATAAGTAAATATTAGATCAGATGTCACAGGAATCTCAGAAGATTATATCTGTCAAAGAATGAAGATTAAAGTCATCTACAGACTTGAAGTGATTCTACATTGAAAGAAGCTCAATTTATTGATCAAGCCTCAATGAAGTATTCAAGCTCAGTGGATTTATTAAAGTGACGGAGATTTCAAGTTGTGACAGCAAAAGGTACTGATTACGGAGTTCTTGAATGAGAAGGAAGTGAATCACTGCTTAAAGTTAAATAGATAAAGAACAGACATTGTCGTTAGTCACTCATGAACCAGACAGTGCATCGAGTGTCAACGTACTATTGTGTTTGTTATTTATCTAAGTTTTAAGTGATTCTGGAATTAAGTGAGAAGTCAATTAATTCTATTTATTCTCTTATAAATAATTAATACTATTGAGTAAATTATTTATTAAATTAATTCTGTAAAGAATTAATTTAATACATAATTTATTTAGTTAATTATTTAAATTAGAATAAAAAGAAATTAATTGAGAAGTCAACTAATTCTATTTTATTCTCTTATAAATAATTAATACAATCAAGTATATTATTTATTAAATTAATTCTGTAAAGAATTAATTTAATACATAATTTATTTAGTTAATTATTTAAATTAGAATAAAAATGAACTAGGAAGACTTAGGTTTGAACTAGGAAGACTTAGAAAAATGAACTAGGAAGACTCACAGGTGAGTCTTCCCGATTGTCTTCCTAGGCCAAGCTCAGTCTTACCGATTGTCTTCCCTACTCATTTCTTGTCTTCCCGAAAGTCTTCCAAAGGTTATTTGATTGTTTTCCTGCAAGTCTTCCAAGGCTTAATCCACTTCTGATAAAGTGGATTGCACGTGGTCAACTTAAAGAAATGCAGTGTGGTTATAAAGACTAAAGACAATTGGCCACCAAATGCAGAATTACAATTCATTCCAAAAAGAAAAGAAAGACACAGCAGCCAACAAAATAACATTTTCTCTGTCTTATCTTCTTCAACTGTCCGAGCTTAATTTCTGCAGAGAATTCAATTCTTGATTGTTCTTAAACATTTAATCCATAAGAATTGTATCTCTTGTACTGCTTTGACTTTCTAGCGGATCATAATCCCTAGATTTTATATCGAACTACTTTTTAGTATTCGATCCTTTTTATTACAAAAATAGATAAATTCATGTCGAATTTATTCTAGATTTGTTTTATCAAGTTCTTTGTAATCAGTGATCAAAATTGTAACACCCTTCAAGTTTAATAGAGTTTTATTTAACTTGAATATTGTTTCAGTTTTATTCCGCAATAATTTGTTCTAAACAGTTAAATCATTTAAAGGACAAATTCGATAAAACGGTATAGTTTGTATTCAACCCCCCTTCTACAAACTTATCAGGACCTAACAATTGGCATCAGAGCCTTTTGATTGATATACAAATCAAAGATCCAATTGTTTTGAGATTTTTCTTAAACTCTGAAATTTTTATTATTCCTAAAAATCTCAAAAGATGTCTACTACACAGAAAATGGCTACAGTAAAAATCCCAATGTTCAGCAAGGAGCACTATCCTATGTGGAAGAAGAAGATGCTCTTGTTTCTTCAAGTGGTTAATGTTGAATATCTTGATGTGCTGAAGAATGGACCAAGAATTCCTATGTTTGTTGAGAAAGAGCTAATAGAGAATGATGTTGTTACTAGGGCTGCTAGGATATACCCTAAGGATCCCAAGGACTACACTCCTGAAGAAAAAGAAGATGTTTCCTTGGATGTCTGTCTACAGTTGATACTGGTTGATTGTCTTGATCCAATCATGCATAATCATATTTTAAAATGTGTTTCTGCCAAACACATTTGGGATACGATTGAAATAATCAATGAAGGGACAGAGGAAGTCAGAGAGAATAAGATGGAAATTCTCACCTCTTCAAATGAGCACTTCAGATCAAATCCAAGGGAAGGAAGAGTGGTTAGTATGTCTACTTCACTGGTAGCTGGAGTCCCACAGAAACAGGAAGCGAAGGTTGTTCTACCTTCCAGTCCTAACAAGGATGTAATTGTAGCTGAATATGGTGTTACATCTACAAGTCAATCTGGTGGTGATTTTTATTCTATGGAGGAGCTTGAACAGTTGGAAGATGAGTCTATGGCCTGGGTAGTGAAGAAGTTTGGAAACTTCAGGTTCAGGAGAAATCCTAGTTTCAAGTTCAAGACATATGCTGACGAATACCAGACAGGTGGTTCTTCATCCTCAAATAGCACAAGGGGTGGCTATAAAACAGGGATGGTTGAGAAGAACAAGTCCAAAGAAAAGAGCTGGGATGATACAGACAGTGAAGATGAAGAAGTTGGAAATCTTGCACTCATGGCAATATTTGATTCCATGTTATCTTCACCCAACATGTCTGAGGTAAAGTTCACTGATACTGAAATGATACGTCATCTTGGTGATACTTTAAGTTGTGCACGCTCTGAAAATGATAAAATAATTCTTTTAAATACAAATCTTCAAAAGGAAATAAAAGAATTAAAACTAGTGCATGTTAATCAGGATGAACTTACTAATCAAGTAGCTTTTCTTGAGAATAGGGTTAAATGTTATATTCAACTGGAAACCATTCTCAAAGATCAGATTAGTGAGCTCAAAACCAAAGCTAATGCCTATTACAACTCTTGTAAAACGGCTAAAGAAATTTTCACTAAACAAGCTATTGGTAATCATGTCAGTATAGGTTATGATTATAATGAGGCTATTGGATTGCTTGGTATTAATACACCTTGTAGAGTCAGAGAAGAAGGAAAGGTTGTTCCTTATATACTTAAGGGTATTGAAACACCCTTCTGTAAAGAATCCATAGCAGAACCTCTGAATGAATGTTCTATCATCATTGCAGAGGAGATACGTGAAGAAGATATGGCTTTGGAAGTTGAACAGTCCAAGAAGTGTATATCTGATATTCCAGTCAAAGTTGCTACAACTGAAAAGACTAAATCAGATATTCATAAGTTAGATCAAAACAACTGTAGAACTAACATGCCTGCTGTTAATTCTTCTCATAAAGCATGTGGTGTGATTAATTGCATGTCTTGTGCTTTTAATGTTATGTATGCTTACTTTAATAAAAAGCATGTATCTAAAGATAAGACTGCTCCACGCCAACATGTTAATAATAAGAAGCATGTTAAAGTTAATACTACTAGTCCTCCTAAGACTAGAGTGGATTCATTTATCCCTAAGCCTACTCAGAAATGTGTTAAGCCTGGCTATAAATGGAAACGCTCTTATGTGAAAGAGGTTGAAGTAGTTTTAGCTAAAAATGTTGTTTTGCCTGACAAAGGCCAGTTCTTTAAGTATGCCGGACCCAATCAATTTTGGGCTCCGAAGAAGGTCTAATCAATTTGATATTGCAGGGAGTTAAACAGGTAAACCGTGTTATGTGGATTCTTGACAGTGGCTGTTCAAGGCATATGACCGGAAGTAGAGCCCTGCTATCAGATTTGGTTGAGAAAGCTGGCCCAGTGCTTACCTTTGGAGATAACAGCAAGGGTATAACTGAGGATATGGCCTGTTTGAAATCAAGAAATGTTATCAGTCAATAAGAACATCAATGTTACAATTGATGACACCAAACTCCCTAATATCCAAACAGAAAATCCATCTGAGAAACTGAAGTTTGATGAAATGTCAGATTCAGAATCAGATGATAAGAATCCACCTGAGGTTGTTGCTGGTGATAACAATGATAATGGTGAGAGTGATGGTGGTGGAAACATTGGTTACAATGGAGATACCACTAACACTGGAAAAGAATCACCAAGACAATCTGCCAACAACTCAGGGGGAGGAAATGAAGGGTCAACTAGTCATTCACAACACCATAATGTAGAACAAGGCGAATCATCAAGATCAAATCTTCCAAGATAAACAGTTTGGATTAGAGCTCATCCTTTTGAGTTGATTATTGGTGATCCAGGTGTTGGAGTCAGAACTAGAAGTGCTACTCAAAATGAATATCATTATTCAGGGTTTCCTTCTGAAATGAAACCAAAGAAGATTGAGGAAGCACTGGGTGATCCTGATTGGGTGATTGCTATGCAAGATGAACTCAATCAAATTGAACAACAACAAGTTTGGAAGCTGGTACCTAGACCGAAGAACAAGAAAGTAGTTGGTACTCGGTGGGTATTCAGAAATAAATTAGATGAAGATGGCATAATCACAAGAGACAAGCACATTGACATCAGGTATCATTTTATCCAAGAGCATGTCATGAATGGAACTGTGGAGTTACACTTTGTACCCACAGAAGAACAGACTGCAGATATATTCACTAAATCTGTTGACGAATCCACATTTATCAAGTTAGTTGGTAAATTGGGTATGTTAAACAGTCTTAGTGATTAACAATATCTCTGTCATGTTTGTTCTTTCAAAATCATTTTCTCTTGCTGATATTGAATGATATATTTTGCCAATTCTTGTTTTTGTATAAAGCTTGTTAATTTAAATATTCTGAATAATTTATTTTCTTTAAAAATACTTTTCTCATATTTTTTAAATAGAGAAACCTATTTTTATTGAAAATTTATTTATTTAAGAATCATTTAAGTTAGTTTCAGATTGTAAATATTGTTGTTTAAATATTTCTGCAAGTTTATATTATTTTTATGCATTTCTATAATATTCTGTATAGTTATTGCCTGTAAATAGTTTCCTGTAAATATTTTTTTTTTAATTTTTAATTTTAGTTTATTATTATTATTTATTATCTTTTATTTTCTATTTGTCTTAGTTGTTTGTGTAAATATATTGTATATATTATTTCTGATCTAGCTCTTGCTTAGCTGGAAATTCAGTGCCAAATCCAATTCAGGTATTACTTTCTATCTCTCAATTAACTTCTTTTACTATTGCTGAACCCAAGTGATTGTTAAGGTTGACCAAGGGATTGTAGATCCACAATCTCTATCCCAGGTCTTAGAGCCAAACAATGAGTCTACAACTTAATTACTTGACCTCTCAGCCTGAACAGAAATCAAATGTTAAACAAAGAAGTATTTTGATTGAAACAGTGAGTGATCCCACAGCTCTGCCTCCTCTAAAGAAATTCAATATATACTGAGGCATCTGTCAGCCCATCTATATCCTCTCAATAGGATATGGACTTTGAAATGGCCAATGAACTGTATCTAGAGACATTCTCTCAACAGGATGAATCTATTGAAATTCGCCATAGGGCCATGGCACTTTGTACTGAGTCAAGCACACTCTCATTACTCACAATGGGAGAAAACAATTTCATTAGATGAAGCTCAGGACACAGTGAAAGCAGAGCACCTGCAACTGGTTACAGTGCCTACCATTGTTACGGTAGAAGTGCCTTCATAGGCATCTGAGGGAAAATTTGATTCTTTGCCAAATTTAAATAGAATCATTTTCTCCCCTCCCAGAGTGAACATCTCTGGCTCCCTAAGGGATTTTCCACTCGCAGATTTATCTGGAGAAAGTGGAAGGCAACTTGGTCAGTCTATCACTGAAGCAATTCAGATTTCAAATCCAAGTGATTTGATAGACATGATTGAGGATCGGGATTTGCGAACTCCCATTGCACCACCACTGACCTCTCTTGAAGAGGCTAGGGTGAGTTTCAATGCAGGTACTGATCAAAAAGGAGCAAACAGACAGCTAATGTTGAGTGATAAGAGTCAAACACTGAGTGAAACACATGCACGTGAGATGAGTGATACACTTACAAGAGAAATTCAAGTGAGTGCACACACAGACACATACACTGCAATGTAGTTAGCTCACATAGCTGATCTACAGGAACATCTATTCAAAACCCAGGCTGATAAAGAAATTTTTCAAGCACAAGTGGTTGAACGGTCTTCTTCTTCCACCTCTGTCAACAATCAGCTGGGACTACTCAAGGAAATTTTGAAGACAAAGTTACTACCCAAGATCAACTCCATCAACTATCTCAACTCCTACTGGCTTCAGATACTCATAAAGTAAAATCTGTAGAGAATTCCTCAACTAAGGGGGAGAATTTTTGGGAAGCTAGAAAAAGGGAGCTGAAAAAGATATAAAAGGTAAAGAGGGAGTTTCAAGGGAGTAAAGGTAATTAGCTCTGTTTTGTAAATGTTATATGCATAGAGCTTAGGTAAATCAAGACAGGTTAAATGTTATCATATGTTCAGTCTAGAGGAACACCTGTCTTGCATTTATCTTTACTGGTGAAATCTGGAAATGTCATATTTGATCCAGAACTTTCTAGTATTTACTTAGGCTTAAGAGTCCTATCTTTTTCTTGGTTTTAGTTGAGTGATCCTCTAGGTATTTGGTTGTTATTTTCTAACAAACAAATAGGGGGAGATTGAAAGGCATATGCTATAGCCTATTTGTAATTCGAGGATTCTACTCAACTTAAACAAGAATGTAATAAGTAAATATTAGATCAGATGTCACAGGAATCTCAGAAGATTATATCTGTCAAAGAATGAAGATTAAAGTCATCTACAGACTTGAAGTGATTCTACATTGAAAGAAGCTCAATTTATTGATCAAGCCTCAATGAAGTATTCAAGCTCAGTGGATTTATTAAAGTGACGGAGATTTCAAGTTGTGACAGCAAAAGGTACTGATTACGGAGTTCTTGAATGAGAAGGAAGTGAATCACTGCTTAAAGTTAAATAGATAAAGAACAGACATTGTCGTTAGTCACTCATGAACCAGACAGTGCATCGAGTGTCAACGTACTATTGTGTTTGTTATTTATCTAAGTTTTAAGTGATTCTGGAATTAAGTGAGAAGTCAATTAATTCTATTTATTCTCTTATAAATAATTAATACTATTGAGTAAATTATTTATTAAATTAATTCTGTAAAGAATTAATTTATTACATAATTTATTTAGTTAATTATTTAAATTAGAATAAAAAGAAATTAATTGAGAAGTCAACTAATTCTATTTTATTCTCTTATAAATAATTAATACAATCAAGTATATTATTTATTAAATTAATTCTGTAAAGAATTAATTTAATACATAATTTATTTAGTTAATTATTTAAATTAGAATAAAAATGAACTAGGAAGACTTAGGTTTGAACTAGGAAGACTTAGAAAAATGAACTAGGAAGACTCACAGGTGAGTCTTCCCGATTGTCTTCCTAGGCCAAGCTCAGTCTTACCGATTGTCTTCCCTACTCATTTCTTGTCTTCCCGAAAGTCTTCCAAAGGTTATTTGATTGTTTTCCTGCAAGTCTTCCAAGGCTTAATCCACTTCTGATAAAGTGGATTGCACGTGGTCAACTTAAAGAAATGCAGTGTGGTTATAAAGACTAAAGACAATTGGCCACCAAATGCAGAATTACAATTCATTCCAAAAAGAAAAGAAAGACACAGCAGCCAACAAAATAACATTTTCTCTGTCTTATCTTCTTCAACTGTCCGAGCTTAATTTCTGCAGAGAATTCAATTCTTGATTGTTCTTAAACATTTAATCCATAAGAATTGTATCTCTTGTACTGCTTTGACTTTCTAGCGGATCATAATCCCTAGATTTTATATCGAACTACTTTTTAGTATTCGATCCTTTTTATTACAAAAATAGATAAATTCATGTCGAATTTATTCTAGATTTGTTTTATCAAGTTCTTTGTAATCAGTGATCAAAATTGTAACACCCTTCAAGTTTAATAGAGTTTTATTTAACTTGAATATTGTTTCAGTTTTATTCCGCAATAATTTGTTCTAAACAGTTAAATCATTTAAAGGACAAATTCGATAAAACGGTATAGTTTGTATTCAACCCCCCTTCTACAAACTTATCAGGACCTAACAACATGTCTTCACTTAGGCAGAATTACAAGGCATAACATATTTACAATTAACCAACCTATTTTGCCTATCTAGTACTTAGTCAACATGACTTAGAAAACCTATCTAAAACATATAACAGAATGCCTATCATACTGAGAAGTATTGTACAATGCAATTGCTACAACACTCATTTCGTTGATGAGCTTCCTGTCAACGGAATGCTGCAAAGCATGCCATTTCGTTGACAGTTACAAAAATGACTTTACACAAATTCTACTAAGTGTTTTATGTTTATCATCAAGAACAACATATTCCTAACAATCTCCCCCAATTTATGACTGATAGAATAACAGCCATAAATCAAGAGACTTGATGATAACAAAAACACTCAGATACATCATAAATTACAAAAGTAGAAAATGTATTAAGCTTCAAAACTTTATAGACAAAATACAAGACTTACAAGACTAATGCCCACAAGTGCTCCTCTAGTCTGAGCAAATGTTTCATCTGTGACTTCTTTGTGGCATAGTCTTCTTCCCTCTCTTGGAGTTGTTTTCCTCAATCTGGACCTGTAGCCTTCTGTAGAAGATTTTCTCCTCTTCATCTTGATCACCAAGCTTGGATTGCATCAGCTTTAGAGTTTGATTAGATGCCTTCTCCAGCTGGTCTTCCATTCTGAAGAATCTTCTGCAATTGTCCTTGTCCTTAAACTCCATCATCCAATAAGGTTGAAGATGGATTTTCTTTCCTGTTGAGGGAACTCTAAGTATCCTGGGAAGAGCCTCAGGCTTGTTCCAGCTAGCCTTTATCTGACAGATTTTGGAGACCACCTCAGACTTGGCTGTTTTGGTGAAACCAAAGTCCTTTTTCAAGCATCTAAACACTGAGAGTAGTGTTTGATAGTCTTCTCCTAAAATTCTGTAGAGAGGCCACACTTGTTCTCTACCTCCCTTGAATATGAACACTAGTCTTTCAGGCAACTTTTGAGAAGCTGCAATTCCCCTTACTTCCACCAGGTTGTCTAAGTCAAGATGTAGACTGGATTCTTCCCTGATGTCAGCAATGTACATGCAGTCCTCTGGGTTTGCAGGGGGTTTTTGAGATTGTGGCTTTCTCACAAGAACAGGCTTTGCTTTGACAGACCTCTTCTTTGTCTTCATTGGTTGGTCCTTCTCTAACAGGAACTTTGGAAAGTAGGCTTCATCAAAATCAAAAGGTTCCTCTTTTGGCATGATTGGATGATCATGAAAATTGACAGGATGTGCAGGATCACAAGCCAACTTTCCCTCAATAGGTAGATCACCAGGAATTTGATGTGCACTTGTTGTGGAAGAGTCTTGAGCAGTTTCTTGAGAATCATCTTCATCAAAGTTCAGATTCCTCTTAGCTCTAGCCTTTGGCTGACTTGTTCTCTTCTTCTTTCCAGCTTCCTTAGCTTTATCCTTGGCCTTTTCTTCCTGTAGGGCTTCTTCATCTTCAAGTGATTGAGCAACTGCAAGAGCTTGCATTGCTGCCCTTTCACTTTCTTCAGCTTTGGCCTTAGCAAAATTTGGGTGACCAACCCAAATGTAGATTTCCTTGTTATCCCTGTAGATGAGTGCCCTCTTGTTCCTTATGCTTGGATGATTGCTTTCTTTGCTCTCCTTGATCAGCTTCCCTAAGACTTTGAACTCATCTGGCTTTGGTGGAGGATAAGCTATCCTTTCTATGTTCTTGCCTTTGGGTTTTATGGGAGATACTGGAGATATCCCTCTTGCATCCACATTCCTCAAACATGAAGCTTGTCCTTTCTCATTCCTTGAATCTTGAAGGACTCCATGCTGAAGGGGTTCCATGACATAGGAACTCCTGAATTGTGGCTCCACTTGCACTGTCACCATTTCATTTGTTGATGGTGGTATTGAAGTAGCTTGTACAGATGATACCTTTTTAGTGTCAGCTAGCTTCTTGACCTTTGCTTCAATATTTGACCAGTGATCCTTGATTTGTTCTGCAAGTTTCATCCTCAAAGAGGCTTCCTGGATCAGGTCAATACTGTCCTTTTTCTTCTTTGGAAACTCCCCCATTGCTAATGGCTCGTCTGGTAAGGAGATGGCTGGGACCATAACCTTTGTAATCTGAATGTCTAGCTCCTTAGATTTCTCCCCCTTTTTGTTAGCATCAAGTGAGATGATAGGGAGCCCTTGAGCTGCCAGAAGCTGGGTGAGTAGCTGAGTTTGCTTCTCCTGCTCCTTTTGCATGTGACTAAGTGTAGCCTCAACTTTGTCCACTCTAGAGGAAAGAGTTTTCAAAGATGAAGACACTTCAGGTTCCTTGGTGAAAAACCTTGTCATCCTGGAGACAGTGTGAAGAGGAAGCTTTTCATCTAGCCTCCTGTCAGTAGCAGCCCTAAGGTTGCTAATTGAGTCCTTGATTTCTGTAGCCTCAATCCTTGTCTGCAACATTTGTAGCCTTTGAATTTCCAGAGAATCCATGATGGCTTTGTAGAATTTCTTGTCCCTTGCTCCTGCAGACTCATGAGCTAGATATGCTTCATTGTACTGCCTTGTGATGGCAGCATCCAAATTGCATCTACCATGCATATCTTGAGAAAGCCAGTTTGGTGTAGGAGGCACCACAGAAGTCCCAGTCTGTGCAGTAGAGGCCACCTGTAGAATGTCACCAAAGCTATCCTCATTATCAGAAAAATCAAATTCTCCACTTGCTTCAGCCCCTGGAGGTAGATTGGTCAAGGCATCCTTTGCTCTTTGCATTGATGCAGTTGTGTGAATTAGTTGTAGTGACCTCTCTGCCTCCACATTGCCCTGTTGAGCCAAAACTTGATAGGCTGACACAGGATGAGTAAAGGTCTCAGGATCCAGGGAAATACTATCCAGAGTTTGTTGATAAACCTCTTGGAAAGTAAGTTCCCTTTCTCCCTCACTGACCTCCATTAACTCACTAGCAATGACTGCTTCCATCCTTATTACTCCTGTAGTCCCTTCTCTCTCTCCACTCTGTTCTTGCATCATGGGCTCCCCATGGCTCACACCTCTCACACCCTCACCTTCACCTTCTAAGGTGGAACTCTCAATCTCTCCTTTTGCCTGGCTGGAAGAAATAGCCAGCCTCTCACTCACATTCTCTCCTTTTGCCTGGCTGCAAGCCAGCCTCTCAGTTTCACTCCCTCTCAGTCCTAGAAGTGTCTCAACTACCACTAGATCATCTGCACTAGTTGTGGGAACAACTTGATTTTCAATTAAAGGTGCAGAGTGAACTATCAACGGAATGGTAGTTTGAACTGTCAACGGTATGGATACCGTTGATGGAGAAACACTTGTCAACGAAATAGACTGTTTCGTTGATGAAGTCAAGAAAGCACTTTGAGAATGAGAAATTACAGTAGAGTCTGTGGTGATTGATTTTAAAGATTGGTCCACAGATCCCCTTGCAACTTCAGGAAAAATTGGTTGATGGCCCAACAAATCACTTAACAAGTGATGGCCACCAGCTTCAGAGTGGGGCTTCTCCAAGATTAGAGTTGGAGAATCAGGAATAGATGTATGGATCATGTCCACATCTAAAGATTGAGTTGGTGAATTTGATGGAGATAATTCAAGATTGATGTTTAGAGAATGGGACTGTAACCCCAGAGAAATGATAGGGGTTACATCAAACTGAATTTGAGAAACTGGAAGTGTTGCTTCCAGTGTGTGTGCACCCTGTGTACCCTTGGACTTTTGCTTCACTCTCCTTTGGTATTGGGAAAATGTAGACTGTGGGCTTGAAGTGTCCCTTACCCTTTTGGACTGTGCTCTAGGAGGAGAGCTTGTTTCAATAATCACATCCTTTTGGGAGGATGCAATTAGACTTGTGTTTAAATCCATGTTACTCATTGTGCCTTGTTGGGAAGACACAATGGGGCTTGGCTGGTACACACTAACCTGTCCTTCCTTATCCTTGGGGTTTCTTTGATGTTCACCCCTTCCCTCACCTCTCACAACTCCAGACTCACTCCCCTTAGGTTGTGTGGTAGTTTTTACAACAGGTGCCTTTTGAGAAGCACCTGAGGTTGGCTTGGAGGATTTCTTTGATTTTGGTTTTGTTGCTAGGGCAGGAGCCTGTTGGGTCACAGCTACAGACTCCATAGCAACATTGGAAGGTAAAACAGTAGAGGTGTTAGCTACACTAACAGGGATAGTAGTAGTTACCTCAATGATTGGCAGATACACCACTGGAACATCACCATTGTGGTTCAGCCTCAGTATGTCTGTCAATACTCTCTTTTCTTGCACAAAGCACTCAAACCTGGCATTAGGGTTAGAGATAACTAATGGTGCTGGACTAACATGGTTAGCCAACATCATCAGAAACCTAGCATAATAGATATTTTTCTTCCTATTTGCTTTGTCACCCAACTTAGCACCAATTTCATACATAAGTTGGGTGCTAAAGTTGTGATATCTATCATTTAGAAGCATGGTTAGGAGAATTAACATAGAGTTAGTTAATGCATCAAAATTACTAATCTTTCCAGAAAAGACCTTAATGAATGCATCAGCTAAATAACTGTATTCCCTAACCAAACCTCTCCTAATTATTCTACCCAGATTATCAGTAGGCAAAGAGTAGTTTATAGAATTTAGCATGGTAGTTATTTCAGTGTTAGTAGGCAAAGCATCACAGTTATTATCAGGAATATGTAAACATGCTTGCAAAACATCAGAATTAACTATGTACTCATTACCTTGAAGGGTGAATTGTAGTGTGCAGTTTGTTCCACTATACTCACATGAGGTCCAAATTTCCTCGATTATCTCATTGTAGAGTGGTGTAGAGTGAAACATTGCATAGCTCAACTTGCAATTCTTCATGAAATCCATCATTTTGAAGAACAGGCTGTTCGGGTTTTCCTTGACAACAAAAGGGATAGAGTTGTTCTTCTCATAGATGAACCCTCCAGCAGACATAAGCTTGACTATAGGGGTGTATGCATAGATCGTGGTAAAAGACGTGTCAAATTACAACGGTTCAGATTAAAAGCGCTAAATCAACGAATCAGGATTGGGCGGTTAAAGTCCCGTCTTATTTCGTTGATAAAGCTGCGTTTCGTTGATATAAAAGAGCTATCAACGAAACACCCAGAAAACTGCTAAGACTGTCAACGAAATGGTTCGTTTCGTTGACATAGTAATTTTGACTTAGACAAAATTTCACTTTTTCCTAAGAAAATTAATTCACAGAAAAACATAGCAAGTTTCTGGCTGCATTTTAACTTGCAAATATCTCAAAAATAATTAAGAGAAATTTAGCATACCTAGCTCACTTACTAATCTTGAGAATGTTGATTCATCAAGTGGCTTGGTAAAGATGTCTGCAAGTTGTTGTTCACTTGGAACAAAATGTAACTCCACAGTACCATTCATAACATGTTCTCTAATGAAATGGTACTTGATGTCAATGTGCTTGGTCCTTGAATGCTGCACTGGATTTTCAGTAATGGCAATGGCACTAGTGTTGTCACAGAAAATAGGAATTTTCTCAACTCTTAATCCATAATCAAGAAGTTGATTCTTCATCCATAAAATCTGTGCACAACAACTTCCAGCTGCAATATACTCAGCCTCAGCTGTGGAGGTAGAAACTGAGTTTTGTTTCTTGCTGAACCATGACACAAGCTTGTTTCCTAGGAATTGACAGGTTCCAGTTGTACTTTTCCTGTCAATTTTACATCCTGCAAAATCTGCATCTGAATAACCAATTAGTTCAAAACCAGATTCTCTAGGATACCAAATGCCAAGGTTTGGTGTTCCTTTGAGATATCTGAAAATTCTTTTAATAGCAACTAAATGGGATTCTCTAGGATCAGCCTGAAATCTAGCACATAGACATGTAGCAAACATAATATCAGGTCTACTAGCTGTTAAATATAAAAGTGAGCCTACCATGCCTCTGTAACTTGAAATGTCCACAGATTTTTCCTTAGTATTCAATTCAAGTTTGGTGGCAGTAGGCATGAGAGTTTTGGCAGTAGAGCATTCCATTAGGTTAAATTTCTTTAATAAATCATGAATGTATTTTGTTTGACTAATGAAAATGCCTTCATTAACTTGCTTTACTTGAAGACCAAGAAAGTAAGTTAATTCTCCCATCATGCTCATTTCATATTTACTTTGCATAAGCTTGGCAAACTTTTGACAAAGTTTCACATCTGTAGACCCAAAGATTATATCATCTACATAAATTTGAACAAGTAAAGTAGAGCCATTTACAACCCTGTGAAAAAGAGTTTTATCTACAGTACCTCTAGTGAAATGATTCTCAAGGAGGAACTGTGAGAGAGTGTCATACCAGGCTCTAGGTGCTTGTTTCAAACCATAGAGTGCTTTGAGAAGGAAGTACACATAGTCTGGAAAATCATCATCTTCAAAACCAGAAGGTTGACTTACATACACCTCCTCTTCCAATTCCCCATTCAGAAAAGCACTCTTCACATCCATTTGATAGACTTTGAAATTGGCATGGGCTGCATAGGCTAGGAAAATCCTTATTGCTTCTAGTCTTGCAACAGGAGCAAAGGTTTCATCAAAATCAATTCCCTCTTCCTGTGAGTAGCCTTTTGCAACCAGTCTAGCTTTGTTCCTTGTGACTATGCCATTTTCATCCATCTTGTTTCTGAACACCCACTTTGTGCCTATAACACTCCTGTCATTAGGCCTGGGCACCAGCTTCCAAACATTGTTTCTCTCAAATTGGTTTAGCTCTTCTTGCATGGCTAAAACCCAATCTGGATCTAGAAGTGCATCCTCAACTTTCTTTGGCTCATCTTGAGACAGAAAGCTACTATATAGACATTCTTCTTGAGTTGCTCTTCTAGTTTGGACTTTTGAAGAAACATCACCTATAATAAGTTCAAAGGGATGATCTTTAGTCCATTTCCTTGAGGGAGGTAGATTTGCTCTTGAAGACGTAGCTTCATGATCATGATTGCCTTGATTGGATATTTGTCCTTGAGAAACTCCCCCTGAGTTTGTTGTCCCTAATTGATCACTTCTAGAAGCATTCCTATGACTATCAACGGTATGACCGTTTTGGCTGTCAAAGAAACGCTCATTCTGACTGTCAACGAATCCACCATCATGACTGTCAACGAAATGACCATTTGGTCTGCTAGCTGCTATCCTTTTTAACCTTAATGCAGCAATTTCATCTTCACTGCTGCTTTCATCTGTGCTAGATACAACAACTTTAGGCTGTTTCTCAGTAGCCTTATCATGATTCACTTGTTCTCCTTCCTCATTCTCAAAAGAGAGACTTTCATGGAAACCTTCATCACAGAGACCTTGTATTTTGAGATCATCAAAAACAACATGTACAGATTCCATAACAATGTTGATTCTGAGATTATAGACTCTGTAAGCTTTCCCTGCTGCATATCCCACAAATATTGCTTCATCTGCCTTTGCTTCAAATTTCCCCAAATGCTCAGCTTGATTTCTCAGAACAAAGCACTTGCATCCAAAGACATGAAGAAAATCTAATAGTGGCTTCTTTCTTTTGAGTAGATGATAAGGGGTCATTCCCTTGGCCTGATTAATCAAAGAAATATTTTGAGTAAAGCAAGCTGTGTTAACTGCCTCAGCCCAAAAATATGTAGGTAACTTTGATTCATCTAGCATTGTCCTTGCAGCTTCAATAAGTGTTCTGTTTTTCCTTTCAACTACACCATTTTGCTGTGGTGTTCTTGCTGCAGAAAACTCATGCAAAATACCATTTTCTTCACAGAACACCTTCATGCTCGAATTCTTGAATTCTGTCCCATTGTCACTCCTAATCCTTCTTACTTTGAAATCAGGATGATTGCTTACCATCTTGATGTGATTGATAATGATTTCACTTGCCTCATCTTTAGAGTGCAAAAAGAAAGTCCATGTAAATCTAGAAAAATCATCAACAATCACAAGACAGTATTTCTTCTTTGAGATGGACATAACATTTACAGGGCCAAATAGGTCCATATGAAGTAATTCAAGCTGCTGGACAATTGATGACTCTGTCTTGCTTTTGAATGATGCCTTCTTCTGTTTCCCTTTTTGACAGGCATCACACAAACCATCCTTGGAAAATTCCACTTGTGGAATTCCTCTAGCAAGATCCTTTCTCACCAAATCATTCATAACTTTGAAATTCAGATGGGATAATTTCTTGTGCCATAACCAACTTTCATCTTTGCTTGCCTTGCTGAAAAGACAGGTGATGGTTTATGAACTTGTGCTACTAAAGTCAGCAATGTACACATTCCCTCTTCTGAATCCAGTCATTACCACATTGTTGTTTCCTCCTTTAGAAACAACACAGGCTTCTTTCGAAAAAGTAACTAAAAATCCTTTGTCACAAAGTTGGCTGATACTAAGCAAGTTGTGCTTAAGACCATCCACCAATGCAACCTCATCTATGATGACATTCTCTTTTGAAATCAAGCCATATCCCTTTGTGTAGCCTTTGCTGTCATCTCCAAAAGCAATACAAGGGCCAGCTCTTTCCTGAAACTCTGTGAGCAGGGTAGAATCACCAGTCATGTGTCTTGAACAACCACTATCCAAGTACCAAAGATTCCTTTTGTCTCCCTGCACACAATAAACCCAAATCAAGTTGATTTTGGTACCCAAGTTTCCTTGGGTCCTGTCTTGTTAGCCTTTGCATTCCCTTTTGTACCATTTTTCACTTTGGGCTCAGATTGATTCAAATCAATCTTTACCCTTGGTGTTGATTTCTGAGGGTTGCTCATATTTTCATTCATAGCATGCATAGTTGGAGGAACAATCATGTTATTCATGTTCCATGGCATTTGTGGCATGTTAAACATATTCATGTAAGGATTAGGCACAAATGGCATGCTAGCATATGGATTCTGAAATTGTGCATATGGAGCAAACATGTTAGGCATAACAGGCATTTTAGGCATGGAACTGTTCATTGCAGGCTTGGGCATTTTCACATTAACAGATTTCTTAACAGATTTGCAGTTAGTAGATAAATGATTAACACTTCCACAATTGACACATGTCTTTCTAGGTGCATATTTATCAGGTGTGTAATTGTTGTTTTTGTTAATCCCTACCTTGCCATTTCTGTTATTCTTTTTATTTCCCTTAGCCTCAACCTGAACTTTCTCTAACTTGTCTTTCAATTGCTTGTTAGACAAGTTACCTACATTAGCTCTCTCAACAGGCTTCTCAACTTTCTTTGATTTACTAGACTCACCTTGAACAAAGTTCTTGGTGACAGGACCATACTTGTTATTAAGTCTAGTGAGTTCATCCTTTCTTTTCTCTGTCAACGAAACAGCCTGATCGGTTGATGGTTCATCTGTCAACGAAACATTGCATTCCGTTGACATATCAACCTTCAACAAATGATCCTTGTTGTTTGTTGACTCAGTTTCTGATTCTAAGGTTTCACCAACATACCCTAGCTTCTCTTTGTTCCTTTTCCATGATTGCTCACAGAAGGATTCCACGCCTTGAACATTAATTATGTTGGCAGCAACATTCCTGGCATCCTTCCATTTTGCAATCACACCTTGTTCTATCTCAAGTTGTGTTTTAAGAATTTCTTCCCTTTGTAACACGTTCTCAAGTTCCTTCTTAGCATCCCTACTAACACATCTCATTTTCTCAAATTCAATGAGCTGTGCTTCTAACATTGCATTCCTATCACTTAAGAGCAGATTGGTCTCTTTTATTCTAGAATTCTCTTTAGTAAGTGATTTAAGAGTAACACGCAAATTATATAATACAGTAGACATTTCATTTACTGCACTGTCGCATTCCTCTTTAGAAAGCTCAGAAAGATTAGTAATTGTTACCTGGTTGCTTGAGGAACTTGCTTCCTGCTCATGATTGTCAGCCATAAGAGCCAAGTTGACATACTCAACATCATCATCAGAATCTTCACCATTACCAGCCCAATCATACTCCTGAGACATGAAAGCCTTTTCTTTTTGTTTGAGAAGTTCAAAGTATTTCTTTTTATAATCAACAGGCTCAAATTTCCTGTTGCCCTTCTCAACCTTGGGCTTTCTGCAGTCTCCAGCAAAGTGACCAAGCATTCCACAATTGAAACATTTTGACTTAGACTTTTCAATCCAGTTTGTTTTGCTAGGTTGAAAGTCTCTTCTTGGTGGCCTTGCTTCTGAGTTTCTTTTGAACTTGAACTTAGAGAATTTTCTAGACAGAAAAGCAATGTGTTCATCAATCTCATCTAAGTCCTCCAAGTTGGCTGGTTCTGATTCTTCTTCTTCTGTCATCTTGTCTTTACCCTTGCTAACATCACTCCTACAACTAGATCGACTAGTTGTGGCCTTTGCAGCTTCTTTATTGTCATCTTCAAGTTGGTTCACAGATGCAATCAATGCAATAGATCCACCCTTCTTTTGTACCTTTTCAATTTCCTCATCTTGCTCCATTTCCAGCTCATAAGTCTTCAAGGTTCCATAAAGCCTTTCAAGAGTGTAGTCTTTGTACTCTTGAGTGTTTCTGAGAGAAACAGTCATAGGCTTCCATTCTTTTGGAAGAGCTCTAAGAAATTTAAGGTTTGAATCCTTGGTTTGATAGATCCTCCCATACAACTTTAATCCATTCAAAAGCTTTTGAAACCTACTAAACGTGTCATTTAGGGTTTCACCAGTTTTAAAATGAAAATGCTCATATTGTTGTATAAGGAGTTGCATTTTATTTTCCCTGACTTGCTCAGTTCCTTCACAGAGAGTTCTAACAGTATCCCATACTTCCTTAGAGGTTGTACAGTTGATAACATTGTCAAACATCTCTTGCTCCAAACCATTAAACAGAATGTTCATGGTCCTTTTGTCTTTATGGACTTCTGCAATATCTTCAACAGTCCATTCTGAGACAGTTTTTGGAATCTCTACATCAGGTGCATCATCTGGCAGTCCAACTCTAGAATCAAGCTTCATGGGAACGTGTGGACCTTTCTTAATGCAGTCTACATACCTCTCATCCATAGACATGAGATGTAAATGCATCTTTACTTTCCAGTGAAAGTAATTGTCTTTATCAAGAACTGGTATCTTCACACCTGCATCCTTCTTCACCATGGTTTCTGTTTTTGGTCTTGATCTTTAAACTTCTTGTATGTTAGAAGCTCGCTTTGATACCAATTGTTATTCCCAAATGACCTAACAGAATTGTAGAAGGGGGGGTTGAATACAATTCTTGATATTTTCTTGAAACTAAACACTTTATAAAATTAAACTGAACTGAATAAATAAAAACACAAGATATAAATAATTCAGTTGGATTGTTTGATGATCCAACTGAAGTGTTTTTATTGCGGAAATAATCTGTGATACAAAAGTACACAGCTGCTCAGTTACAAGGTTGTAGAGAAGAATTGCTCTCAAAAATAGCTAATACAATCTATTTGTGTTTCTTCTCTTAATTCTAAAGTAACTGCTACACTTGGTTATATATCCCAAGTTTACAATTCTACGTTTGGTTAAACTAAAGAATAAATGTAGTAACCATCAGTAGCTTGCTTTTCATTCCTTTTGTCCAATGGTCCTTGGAGATCTTTGCTTTTGTCTTCATGCTCATTATAATCATTTCCAAGAGCCTTATTGGAAATTGGAATGTTTCCTTATTTCCAGTATCCACTTTGATGGCTTCCAATGCAAAGTACACTTCCATATCTCCTTTTAGATCTGTTCAGTAAACTGTCACTATCACTTTGTCAACTGTTCAAAAAGCAACATTGATTCGTTGATAGCAAGGAGATGTGTTTCGTTGATAGCTTCATTCTTCATTCCGTTGATGGTGTTTCCCTCGTTTCGTTGATGGGTAAACTCCATACCGTTGACAGAGTAATCTTCATACCGTTGACATGTCTTCACTTAGGCAGAATTACAAGGCATAACATATTTACAATTAACCAACCTATTTTGCCTATCTAGTACTTAGTCAACATGACTTAGAAAACCTATCTAAAACATATAACAGAATGCCTATCATACTGAGAAGTATTGTACAATGCAATTGCTACAACACTCATTTCGTTGATGAGCTTCCTGTCAACGGAATGCTGCAAAGCATGCCATTTCGTTGACAGTTACAAAAATGACTTTACACAAATTCTACTAAGTGTTTTATGTTTATCATCAAGAACAACATATTCCTAACATCTGTCAACAATCCTAAGCAATACGGTGGTCCGCATAATGTTTATATGGGTTATGGAGATTCAATGTCTGTTTCTCATACTGGTAACCTACCAATTTCCTTAGGATCTTCTCAGTTTTCGTTGCAAAATGTCTTCTGCGTCCCTTCTATTCGCAAAAATTTGTTGTCTGTTGCTCAATTTACCAAAGACAATCATGTAATATTTCTTTTTGCCCCTGATTTTTATCAAATATACTGTTTACATTCTGGTCGTCTACTGTTTCAGGGCCCTTGTAAAGACGGATTATATCCACTTCAGTTGTCTCATGCCTCTTCCTCTCCACACGCTCTTGCTGCTATTCACTCTTCTATCTGGCACAATCGTCTTGGTCATCCCTCATCTGATGTCTCATCACGTTTAAGTTTTACTATTGGATCTAAAGTTTCTTTTCGCACTTTTTGTAGTGAATGTGCTCTTAGCAAGTCTCTTAAATTACCATTTGAAAACAATAAATCATTTATTGATTCTCCTTTTTATGTTGTCCATAGTGATGTATGGTCTTCATCCACTCCCTCTACTTGTGGATTCAAATATTATGTTCTATTTACCGATGAATTTTCTCGCTATTCTTGGATATATCCAATGCATCGAAAAAATGAAGTACTTACCCACTTTAAGAATTTGGTTGCAAAAATTCAAAATCTCTTTGGCATCACCATTAAATTCCTTCAAAGTGATAATGGAAGTGAATATGTTAATCATGAATTTACTAAATATTGAAACTCCTTGGGAATTCAACAACGATTTTCATGTCCACACACTCCACAACAAAATGGCTTAGTCGAAAGAAAACATCGTCATATTGCAACCATGACTCGAACTCTCCTCCTTACTTCGGGTGCTCCACACAAACTTTGGGTCGAAGCTGTACTTACATCAATCTATCTCATCAACCGTCTTCCTACATCTGTCCTAAATTGGGACACTCCGCATCATCGTCTTTATGGTGTTCATCCTTCGTATTCGTCTCTTCGAGTCTTTGGGTGTTCATGTTTTCCGTATCTTGGTCCATATATTTCTGATAAACTATCAAGTCAGAGTTTAGAATGTGTCTTCTTAGGCTATAGTCCTCAACATAAGGGTTATAGATTTCTTGATCCTAAGATTGGGCGTCTCTATGTGTCTAGGCATGTTATTTTTAATGAAAGTTCCTTTCCATACAAAAATATGCAGGTAGAAGCACCTGGCCCATTGGAATTTGCTCTTTTACCAAGCCCAACTACTTTTTTGAGGCCATCAGAAAGCTAAACACAACCCATTAATTCCTCAACAGAGTCTCCTCCAACAGATGATTCACCACTGCCATCTATCAATTCATCTGCACCAATTCAGCCACCAGCCTCTTTTGATCGACCACTTGTGCTCACATATCACTGTCGAAATAAATCCAGGGCTGAAATCACGCCAATAACAGAATCAGCCCCAGTAGTAGAGGATCCACCAACCAATTTGCTACCAACTAAACACCCAATGATCACTCGTTCCAAAGATGGCACACTTTCGCAACACAAAGAGCACGATAGAAGTGTAAAACATCCTGTTCCTCGAGCTCTTCTTAGTGTCATTGAAAATTCTGAACCAACATGTTACACATAAGCTTCCAAACATGTGGTGTGGCGCAATGCTATGACAGAAGAAATTAATGCACTATTGAAGAATCAAACTTGGGTTCTTGTGCCTCCGTCACCATCCCAAAACACAATCGGATGTAAATGGGTATTTCGTACCAAGCGCAATCTGGATGGTACAATAGAAAGACAAAAAACTCGACTTGTTGCCAAAAGATTCCATCAACAACAAGGCATTGATTACGAAGAAACATTCAGTCCAGTTATCAAACCTGCAACAATTCGAACTGTTCTTTCTCTTGTAGTCTCTCGAAAATGGGCACTTCAACAACTAGATGTCAAAAATGCATTCCTACATGGATTTTTGACCGAGGATGTTTATATGACACAACCTCCTGGATTTATCGATCCGTCCAGACCCAACTATGTTTGTAAGCTTCTTAAGGCAATTTATGGTCTTCGTCAGGCTCCACGGGCTTGGTTTGAGCATATGAAATCATTCCTCATCTCTGCTGGTTTTATTCAGAGTTTAGCTGACCCATCTCTCTTTATTTTCCGTCGAGGCATTCATACTATTTAATTTTTGTTATATGTCGATGACATAGTGATCACAGGCAGTGATGATACGCTTATTGAAGAATTAATTCATGCATTTGGTTGTCATTTTGACATCAAAGATCTGGGCCCTTTGCATTATTTTCTTGGCCTACAGGTTACTTCTCTAAATGACAGACTTCATATCAGTCAGCTGAAGTATGCTCATGATATTCTACTAAAGCATGACATGCTCCACTCTAAAGCAGTTAGTACACCCATGTCAGCCAAGACGCTTCTGACATCTGATGATGGTAACATACTTCCCAATCCCACTATCTTTAGGGAAATCGTCGGTTCTCTCCAGTACGTACTTGACGATAACTCGACCCGATATTGTTTATGCAGTTAATTCAATATCTCAGTACATGAGTCAGCCCCGCACCTCTCATTTACTTGCTGCAAAGCGTATACTTCGGTATATTAAGGGTACTCTTGATCAAGGTATGTTCTTTCGTCCCCAGCGCCAACCGGTACATCTTAGTGCATACTCCGATGCAGATTGGGCAGGCTGTCCAGAAACCCGCAGATCAACCTCTGGCTATCTTTGTTATCTTGGAACCAATCTGATCTCTTGGTGTTCCAAAAAGCAGCCCACACAATTGCTCGTTCTAGTGCAAAATCTGAATATAGGGCACTTTCTCATTCTAGTGCTGAAACAACTTGGTTAGCTTTCCTATTACATGAACTTGGAGCTCATTTGCATTTTCCAACACTTCTGTATTGTGACAATCTAAGTGCAACGTACATGGCCTCTAATCCAGTTTTCCATGCGCGCACCAAGCACATTGAACTCGATTATCATTTTGTTCGTGAAAAGGTTGTTCACTACAAAAAAACCAAGTTTTAACAACAGAAAAATCCGTTGGTATATCAAAGAAATCCGTTGGTAAGACCGTGTGCCAACAGAATGACCACCGAAATGGTCCATTGGTATAAACGTCGTTGGGAAGTCTCTGCCAACGGATTTATTTTCATTGTTAAACTTAACAACGAAATATTAACAGACCTCATGAATGAATTTCAACAAAATGACCACCATCAGGTTTTCCGTTGGGAAAGCTGCCAACGGGATATCCATTGGTAAATATAACCATTATGCCGGAATAATCCTCCGTCAACAGAGTTTGTTGGCAACGGAATATCTGTTGCTATATACACATCATTTTATTTTGCTTGCCAATTTTTCAACAAATAACTTGTTGTTAATTAATTTGGAGATTTTTAACAGTTTTAAACTGATATGATATGTGTGCAACATATGAATTATGTATTGCCCTGAAAATTTACAACTCCATTCATAATCAAAACCAAGGCAACATAAAAAATATAGTACTAATTTTACAATCTACAGTACATAATGTAACCAGTACAATCATTTATTCCAATCACTTAAACGAGCACATCTGACTAGTATTTTCACATAAACTATGATGGCTAAAAATGCAACATAAATATTTAAAAAATAGCAGTAATGTTTAGATAAGTTTCCACTAAAATTTTAGCGATCTCAATATACTTAACATATCCATCAGTAATATTATCTCTGGTTCTCCGTCGGAGAACCGACCTTTCGAAGATCAACCTTCAGTTCTTGATATGTACATTTCCATTACAGCCGGTGTCCATTAAAGCACACATATCTCTGATTACCTCAACCTTCTCAATTTTCACGTGTTCTGCAATAACCTACATCATCCGATAAAACCAATTCTAATGAGTTAGAATTAGTTACAACAAATTATTTCTTTCAAAAAGCAATAAATCATTGCAGTAAATAACTATTTGAACAACTTGCTTAAAAAACATCATGTTGTCAATGCAAAGGTGCACTAATAATACATTAACTTTTAGCTTTTAGACTAACACGAAAGGCTTTTTTCTTGATTCTATTCATTGGGGAGAATTGGTTAAGTCTTGTCATTACAATATCTAGCAGTGAAAAGTTTAAAGCGTTCTTAACATTTGTATCTATGAGTAGTATACATATAGGAACCAAGAGAACAAAGCAACTGCTACATTATGTGAGAAACATACCTAAATCAAAGCCCCAACTTGAAATCCGAAATCACCTGCAAAATTAGACATTAAAATCTAAACTATAAGCCCCAAATTGAAAAACATCAAACATAATACCAGAGAACGACGCTAAATCGAATTACCAATCAAAAGCTCTAAATTGAAAACCCCTTGTAAAGGAATTGAATCAAAGCCCCAACTTGAAATCCGAAATCACCTGCAAAATTGGACATTAAAATCTAAACTATAAGCCCCAAATTGAAAAAACATCAAACATAATACGAGAGAACGACGCTAAATCGAATTACCAATCAAAAGCTCTAAATTGAAAACCCCTTATAAAGGAATTGAATCAGATGGCGGTGGTCGGTGGGGTGGAGCGGGGGAGAGGGAATGAGTGAGAGAGAGAGATAGATAGAGTAGGGCTCAATTTTGAGAGTTAAAGGAAATGATTTGAGAGGATAAGAGCGGACAATGTCAAATAATTTGAAAGCATCGACGGGGGAAATTGTCCGCCCATTTTTCAGTTTATATTTAACTTTCCCTAAAATTAATTAATTAAAAAATAAATGTTAAAATCTCAAACCAAATAAATTTATTATTTTTTGAAAATTTCTAAATTATCACTAAAAAAGATAGATCTTGACATCCGTATGGTTGGATCGTCGATAAATATTTTTAAAAAAAATTGAAACACTGATCTGGGAGGAAACACTAGTTAGAAATACTAGTTGACTAACAAAATCTTAAATCAAATAAATTTATTATTTTCTAATTTTTTTGAAATATTACTAAAATAGATAGATCTTCACATCCGTACGGTTGGATCGTTGATAAATATTTTTAAAAAAATAGAAACACCAATTCGGGAGGAAATGCTAGTTAGAAGTACATGTCAAAGTATTAATTGACTCTTAAAATCTCAAACCAAATAAATTTATTATTTTTCAAAAATATTGAAATATCATTAAAATAAATAGGCCTACACATCTGCACAGTTAGATCATCGATAAATATTTTATAAAAAATCGAAACACCAATTCGGGAGGAAACACTAATTAGAAGTACAAGTCAAAATACTATTTGACTCTTAAAATCTCAAACCAAATAAATTTATTATTTTCCAAAAAAAAAGAAATATCATAAAAATAGATAGATCTTCGCATCCGTAAGGTTGGATCGTCAATAAATATTTTTAAAAAAAGCGAAACACCAATTCGGGAGGAAACACTAGTTAGATGTACAAGTCAAAGTAGTAATTGACTCTTAAAATCTCATACCAAATAATTTTATTATTTTCCAACAATATTGAAATATCATTAAAATAAATAGATCTTCACATCCGTACGGTTGGATCATCGATAAATATTTTTAAAAAAATCAAAACACCAATTAGGGAGGAAACACTAGTTAGAAGTACAAGTCAAAGTACTAATTGACTCTTAAAATCCCAAACCAAATAAATTTATTATTTTTCAAAAATACTGAAATGTCATTAAAATAAATAGATCTTCACATCCGTACGGTTGAATCGTTGATAGATATTTTTGAAAAAATCTAAACACTAATCTGAGAGGAAATACTAGTTAAAAGTATTAGTCAAAGTACTAGTTGACTATTAAATTTCATAATTTATATTACCAACGGAATAGTAACGGATACAATTTAACCGATCTAAAATGGTAACGGACTACTAACAGAACAAAAGTTGTAACTTCCGTTAGTATGTGGTTGGCAATTCGTTACTAAACAGTTATTATATCATTACTATTTCATAGGCAATAATCCGTTGACAACCCATAACTATTCCATTGGCACATATGGTTGGAAATTTTTGGCGTTATTAAATATCCGTTAGTGATTCGTTGAGTTTTGGTTGGTAAAATTTTGACTTTTTAAACTTTTGAAATGGGTTAGCAATCTGTCGGTAATTAGATGGATTTCCGTTACTAAATTCTGTTGGTATAATAGCTTATTCTTGTATTGTTGTTGGTAGTCATCGTGTCTGCTATATCCCATCTGTTGATCAGCTAGCTGACATTCTTACCAAGTCGCTATATAAGCATCGTCATTCTCTGCTCACAAACAAACTTGTCCAACAAGGGCCGTCCAGGGGGCATATTAAAGCTATTGCAGGAATCAGCCTATAATTCAAACCACAGCTGCAATCAAGCTATCATGATAACTAACTGATTTGATTTTAAATCTAGCTTAAAGTTAGGAACAATTTTGATTGTGTAATCACTTATTCAGCTGTAAATGTCTCATGTACATACTTCGCTATATAATGTACAAACTATACATCAGTTTAATCAAGAGGAAATACATTTTCTACAAGTCATAGCATAAGTATCGATGGACTGTGTATCTTATTTGTTTTCTTTGAAGTAGTTTCCAAGGACTCTGGCTAATTATTGAACTCATTAGGGTTTCATTTTGCATGTGTTTCTGCAGTTTCACTAATGTCATAACAACGATTATGAAGTTTGTGGTTCATATATATTATATGACAGGATGTGATGTGCCCCCTTGCACTCTACAGTTACATAATAATTAAATTTTATGTTTCGAAATTACAGATGTGTCCAGTTTGAACCAACACGATTCCAGAGTTTGATTTTGGTAAATCTGAATTATTTGAGGTTACTTCTGATGGTGATATTGATGAGGAGGACAGGTGTATGTTACAATTGATGTTTTCATGAATTCTTTTATGCCGCTTAGGCAAAGTATCCATTATGGTGAGAGGAGACTGGACAGAGGAAGCCATTGCAAGAGGGGTAACGTGCAGTCGTGCACAGTGCAAAAGGAGCAAGTGTGCCTGAGAGTCTGAGACGTTTGAAGGTTGTGAAGAGAATGGGGTAGAAGTTATTGTTTTTGAGTTGGCAAAGATAATTCTCCTTTGTCACATGTGGAATAGATAATTCTGACATTAAGAAAAAGGTAGGCCTGCAATGTTTTTCTTCTTCATTGTGTTCACTGTCAATAAATTGAAGGAAGATATTTTAATCATGTTTTGACTCTATAGCATGATGAGTTGAATCTAAATGTATTATCAGATTTTCTTTTTCCTGAGTGATTTAGCTGCATTTTGCTAGTCGGCCTATTGTGTACAAGACAAACTGATTACTCTAGAAGGCAACAAATATAGCAATCACTGTGGGCTGATAAGCAAGAAGAAAGAATGACAAGCTTGTCCAGAGCTTGGGAAAAAAGACAATTTCTTTTCGCCATCAACCACATCATTTACAAAAAAACCCATACTTTTTAATTTTTGCAATCACTATAGATATTAGCATGATTTAACAGTTGTAGTGGTCATATTATTGGAGCATCTGCAAGAAAGAGAGAAAGGAGTTTCCGCAAATGCGACGCAAAAAGAAGAGGTGGTCCATGTTAAAGGCATATGCAAGTGATCAAAGTTTTGAGAAGAACTTAAAAAGAAGACATGTAGAGATGGCTGAATCGATTGAAACAGAGCTAGAGGAGGCTGCCAAAGTAGCAGAGGTAAGATCATTGAAATAGTAACATAAACCCCCACTAGATACTGGGCCTTTCTACACAAGGGGTGTGAGATGGAAAACAACACATTCTATACAGGACAAATACAATGAACTGATTGCAAATTTGAGAATTGCACATTTTGGAGTGGAGAAATTTAGTAGGAGCCAAAGCCAAACATGGCACTTTGGTTACACTCCTTTGTGCTCGTCACAATCAACACGGGACACGCCATCCTGTCATAATTTCACTGCAAGTCCAAAAGCTATTATTTAGTAAAATAAAAAATGTTAAATATTAAATTTAGGCTTAATGACCTTTTAATCCATGAGGTTTACTCCCATATACCCATCAGCCTTTGTCTTTTAAAAGTGTACATTTTAGCCCCGAGGTATGAAATTCGTACCTTTCGACCCTTAAACCAAGTTCAGTTAAAAAAGTCATGAGGAGCAAAACTGTATTCTGCAGTGTCAGTTCCCTCCAAAAACCAGAACAAACTCCCGCCATACCTATTAGCCCCTGTAGTTCTACTGTTATATATATATATATATATATATATATGCGTGTATACAATTATTGCTTATTAGAAACTATCACAATTAAATATATAAATTTATATTTGAAAGATAAATAATTCAGTCTTTTTTCCGAAGAAGCAATTGTTAATGGGACCAAATCCAAAGGTTTAGACAGGAAATTGCATGTATCTTTATGACTCATAATTTACCAAGCTCATCAAACCAGGTTTATGAAGCAAGCTCATAATTTTTATAACCAAGCTGGTATAAGTTTGAAGAGGGTGTTGTTAACGAAGGAATTTGATGAAAACAAATCCGGGAAGTATTGAACTATACAAGATTACATATATTAAGATCTAACTCTAATAGCTCTTCCGCAACAAATCAGAATTTAACAAATCAGCAAACAATGAGGAGTCCGAGTGACAACAAACAATCCTCCATCGGTGAGCATTTAGTAAATCACGAAAAATACGATTCAGGGTCAGTAATCAGTGAAGCAGCGATTACCAATTTTGCGCTTTATTTAGAACTTACTTGTAGAATGCTTAATTGCTGCCCAAAAAGATTAGAATTCTACTTGGCGAGGGAATAGGTGTATAATGGAGGACTTTGTTATAGGGTGGGACCCTGTTAAGGTGGCCAAATGGCATTCATACCAGACAAACAAATGGTCGTTTATAAATCTGCTCTAATCTCTTCTCCACCAATTAAAATCAAACTCCCACGTGGGATTACTTGCCCCCACCCTACCATTTCTGTTCCCTTCCTCATGCTATATATTTTTCACCTCCCTTCGTGATCTGTTTCTCTACTAATAAATTTTATACTCTTTCCTCAACTGCTTCTAGGTATCATGGCTGATTCTTCTGCTTCATACATACACATGGTATTTTTCTCTTCATTTTTTTACGTTAACACACGCAGACACACTAGTTTGTTTATGGTTAAGCATGTTTGTTTATGTGATCACTTGATTTTGATCTAGGTGCAACACCTGATCGAGAAGTGTTTGATCTTTCACATGACAAAAGAAGAATGCATGGAAGCTCTCACAAAACATGCAAACATAGAATCTGTCATTACTTCAACTGGTAAATTACTCGTTTTTGGTTCACCTCTCTTCATTTGTATCTCATCTCCCAAGCCTAAAGCTTTCGTACACATCAATTTAAGATGTAATAGTATGAAGTGCTTAAGCACTTGCAACATCTATACTATTATATTAAAGTCGAACAAAGATAATCGGATGGTCGAATTTAATATACATATTGTTGTGATTTACTAGCTTATTAGATTCAATTCCGATCGAGGATATAGGAAGGATATATACCTGCATAATTATCAACCTTAAAACTGGAAGTCTAGAAGTAATAGTGATTACTTAGTTGTGGAGTATAAAAAGAAAAAATGACTATTCATGGACATTTTATATATAAAGTTATTTTTATCATCTGATATATTTTGGGAGGCGGCTGTGATTTTTTGTTTGGTGGGAGATGATACAATCAAAAGGCACACCTACTAGACAAAGACGTCTGATTAATGTTCTAATTAAAAAAAAATTATTTAATTTTATCTGGTCTGGCCGGGACTTCAGTCTACCAGATTTTCCCCTGACTATGAGAAATACATTGTACATGATTTGCATGCAGTGTGGAACGAGCTAGAGAAGGAGAACAAAGAATTCTTCGAAGCATACTCTGAGTCTCAGAACAAAGCAGATCGAAAATCTGACTCGCAGACACACAAAATGATTGAGAAGATAATAATGGATCAACAGAGATCCAGAGATTCTGCCGGCTAGATGCACCGTATATTCGTCGAATCAGTAACTATAAGGCTAGCCAGTAGTTAGCTAACCCTCTTAAATTGAAAATCTATGTACGAACGGAGTACATTGCGGTCCCACCGGAGATCGTGTAGTAACCAATAACAAGTGCCATGTGTCATTCGCACTTTACAACGATCAAGATAGAGCTAGCTGACGCCTTAAACGCAAAAATCTGATCAAGTACTACTCCTTATGACTTAGACATTGTGTTGTGACGAGATTATGTTATCAAATATGTATATATTTCAACGGTTGTCATTTGTTGTATTACGAAGTGGGGGTCTATAATATATGGTCACTTTCAAGAAATGTGTATCTATCTATATATAAATGCACTTGGCGCATGCATATGATTAAGTGAGGCCACTAGGTGATAATGTTTTGTGTCGGGTATAATTCTAGACAGTAATAATAGGACTTATATATCGTTAGAATACAATATATATATGATTCTGAAAATTGTCTTATTTTGTCTTTCGTGTCCCTCAAAAATTGTGAGAATATTGGGGGTGGCAGGGAGTCGAACATTGGACGTCCCGTCTGTCTGAGCTCTGATACCATGACACTCCCCGTCACTCGAAAGCCCATTTTTGGGTTGAAGAGTGGATCATGGGCGCCCATTTTTGGGGCATTAATTTGCCTTCATGTGCCTCATAAAATTGTGAAAATTTTGGGGGTGGCAAGGAGTCGAACTCGTGACCCCCGCCGACCAGAGCTCTAATACCATGTTGAGTAACCAGCTCATCTAAAACCTTAAGGTGTTAGAGGAAGGCCCCAAATGGATCTTATGTTTTATTTCAACATCCCCTCACTCGAAATCCCATTTTTGGGTTGAAGAGTGGATCACGGGCGCTCATTTTTAGGGCATTAATTTGCCTTCGTGTCCCTCATAAATTGTGAGAATATTGGGGGTGGCAGAGAGTCGAACTTGTGACCCCTGCCGACCAGAGCTCTGATACCATGTTGAGTAACCAGCTCATCTAAAACCTTAAGGTGTTAGAGGAAGGCCCCAAATGGATCTTATGCTATATTTCAACACTCCCCCTCACTCGAAATCCCATTTTTGGGTTGAAGAGTGGATCACGGGCGTCCATATTTATATTAATAAGAGCAGACAAATTAATCAATTAACAAAACAAACACGAAGGTCGAAACAAAAATATAATTAGAGACTATAAATAACAAGATAACAAATAAAACTTATCTCTGTCACTTTAACAAATACTATAAAGAACAGAACAGCTGAGTCGCCAAGCCTTTCAAGAAGTCTTGACTGTTCTTGAAGAGATTATTGCCCCACTTACACTGTGTTGGGTTGCAGCACTATCACTTCCAGGATAAAACAGCTCAGATCAATCCACTCACAGTAATGACAATGATCAACAGTGACCCACACCTCAGTTCGCCTGAGAACTATGTATATAATCTGTATGTATTGAGAGAGAGAGCAGAGAAGAAGATAGTCGCTAGGGTTTTCTGAGTTACTTATATCCTTTTTTTTGTTATACATTTAGTTTTGATACAAAATAAAACGTAACAGATCAAATAAAATCGTAACTGCAGATATGACATTTAATACTAAATATACTAATTTAATATCATTAACAGCTGCCATCAGGATTTAATCCTATCAGGACTTAGAGCCATAAGGATTTAAATCCCATCAGGATTTGACGCACTCTGGCCCATCAGGACTTAGTCCAAGTACTGACCCATCAGGATTTAAATCCTAGCAGTAGTTTACTCAGGCCATCAGGACTTAACCCACCGGTCCATCAGGATTTATAGAGTAAATCCTGACCCAGTTCGTTCAGCTGTTACAAATAAATTCTAACACTGTTAAATTAAATCAAGAAATAATATTAAATACACAGGTAATAAAATTCCTCACTCAGGTCGCCTCGCGTACGCGAGACGTCGAGGCATACAATAACACCATGCACACTCACATGCCTTAGTAGTTGTACATTACTTTTGCACATGTTTCTATATAAATCCATCAACCTCTCATTACCAATTCTATGTGGGATAAAAGTTCTTTCAACTTAAACAACCCACATAACCCATTTCAACTCAATTTATTTATGGATTCCACTAAGAAAATGTCTTAGATCCAAACATGAAAGTTTAAGTCCTCATAATAAGGAACAACCTCCAATTGTTAGTTTCCGGAAATTTTATCAAGAACATATTTGCACGCTTAATCCTTCTAGGTTCCTCTACTTCGTTCGGAGAAGAACTACTAGCAGGATCTGCCCCCACATTTGTCATCCTTTCCACATGATCAGGAATAGAACTCAATGTGTGAGTGGGATCATTATTAGAAATACCCTGAGGTATACCAGTCTTCATAGGGAACACATCCTCAAAGAATGTAGCATCACGAAACTCAACTATAGTGTTAGCCACTCTACCGTCTGTGTCATATTTTAACACTAAATATCTCATAGCTGTAGTGGTTTCAATATAGCCCAGAAATATGCAAGCAACAGTTTTCGGACCTAGTTTCTTTCTCTTGTGTTCAGGGACAAGTACCTTTGAAAGGCAGCCCCACACACGAAGATACTTTAAACTTGTCTTTCTACTTTTCTATAATTCATACGGTGTCTTATCCATATGTTTCAGAGGGCCTCTATTCAGAATATGGCAAGCCGTATTTAGAGCCTCTCCCCACATGTATTTAGGTAACCCAGAATTAAGAAGCATGTTGTTAATCATATCTTTAAAAGTTCTGTTCTTTCGTTCAGCCACCCCATTAGACTCAGGTATGTATGGTGGAGTCACCTCATGAACTATACTATTGTTTGCGCAAAATTCATTAAACGAGGTACTAGTATACTCACCACTTCTATCAGATCTCAAACGTTTAAGTACTTTACCAGTTTGTGTTTCAGCTTCAGTTTTGAACATAATGAAGTTTTCTAGTGCATCATATTTATGCTTAAGCAAATAAACATAACAGTATCTACTACAAATATCTATAAAGGTAATAAAATATCGTTTATTATCCTTAGTCAATATGCCACCAAATTCACATATGTCTATGTGTACTAAATCTAATACTCCTGAATCCCTAAAAACATTATGAAAGGGTTTCCTAGTTTGTTTAGCAGTCACACATACTTGACATTTAGATTTCTTATCAATGGCATATTTTGGAATCAACTCTAAATTCATCATATTCTTTAGAGCACCAAAATTTAAGTGACCAAGTCGAGAGTGCGACAAATCGGATGATTCAACACAATTAACAGAAGGTGCAACACTATCATTAATAAAACTGCCCAAAACACGCTCAACATTTATTAAAAACAATCCATCAGACAAGTAACCTTTGCCAAACAATACACCAGTATGTGTAATAACTACTTTATTACATTTCAAAGAAAGTTCAAATCCATTCTTAACTAAACAACTTCTACTTATTATATTTCTACGAATATCAGGAATATGATGCACTCTAGTGAGGGATAGAACACGCCCAGAAGCAAACTTCAAGTCCACGTTTCCTATTCCAAGAACTTGAGCAGAACAAGCATTCCACATCGTCACTGTCACGCCATAAGTCTGTTGATAAGATACAAATAGAGTAATATCATCACAAATATGTACATTAGCTCCAGTATCAATCAACCATTCATGAGACAAATAAGTGGAAATAAGTACAAGGTTATAGGTAACATACTCGTCATTGGTTCCAGAGGCAACAACCTCACCAACAACCATGTTAACCATAGGCCCATCAGTGGTTCCAAGCACAATATTAGCTTGTTCTCCCACAACAGATTTCTTTGCTTTCTTTACAGGACAGTCCTTGCTCCAATGACCAACTTGTCCACAAGACCAACAAGGTTTGTTTGCCTTTGGTTTCTTAGCCTTGTTCTTGTCATTTTTAGGCTTAGTGTTTTCCTTCTTAGTGACAGTCTTTCTTTTCTGTCCAACAGTCACTACATTCACATTCGAACTCCCATGTTCAGCAGGCATCACATGTCCCTGTTTGGACTTGTGTTGTTCCTGCACAGAGATGTCCAACATGAGGTTTGTCCAAGTGATCTCTCCCTTCTGTCTTTTCAGGGAGAGAGCAAAATCTTACCAAGACTTCGAGAGCTTTTCAACGATCAAGATAGAGCTAGATGATGCCTTAAACGGTCAAGATAGAGCTAGCTGATGCCTTAAACGAAAAAATCTGATCAAGTACTACTCCTTATGACTTAGACATTGTGTTGTGACAAGATTATATTAGCAAATATGTATATATTTCAATGGTTGTCATTTGTTGTATTATGAAGTGGGGGTCTATAATATATGGTCACTTTCAAGAAATATGTGTATATATGTAAATGCACTTTGCGTATGCATATGATTAAGTGAGGCTACTAGGTGATCATGTTATGTGTTTGGTATAATTCTAGACTACACAGCAACAATAGGGCAGTAACAAGATATTAACAATAGGGTATATATTAACAAGAACAAGCAAATTAACCAATTAACAAAACAAACACGAAGGTCGAAACAAGAATATAATTAGAGATTGTAAATAACAAGATAACAAATAAAACTTATCTCTATCGCTTTAACAAATACTGTAAAGAACAGAACAGCTGAGTCGTTGTTCGCACAAAATCACGCAAGCGTACGCGGTCACAAGTAATATATGAATAAGTCAAGTTCGTTCCCACAGAGACTGGTTTAGGTTATTATAGTTATGCACTTATGCAACAATGTATGGCTATTGTTCAATGCTAAGACAAATATCAAATTTGGGTTTTTTTATCAACTAAATTAACTAGCAACTTATCAAGACTATAATTAACTAAGGAAAATAATTGTTGATTTACTTATGAGAATAAAACATGGGATCCTAACTTCATTAAATACTTCATTCAGAGTCTTTTGTCTTTAATCAATGTATGTGACGGTTGTGACAACTAATCGGATAACACGAAATCAGTACACGCTACCTTTCAGTATACGTATACCAAACCACTCACACATCCATAAAAGAGATAGAAGTTGGGCAGACACCAATTATTCTTAGACCCTATATGTCTATAAGATTTGAAAACATAACAGTTTAACGAGCAAGTTATCCATTCAGATTACATAGGGCAGGTAAGATGGTTAAAATTATCTACGAATCATGCATGACAAACATACATAAACCTATGCTAGCATGGCAAGTTCTAAACCTCTATATCCACTTTCGCAATCAATAGAGATTAACAAACAACTTAGATGTTAGCTACGCATCCAAGAAGAATAAGCACAACCAAACTAGGTTATCAATAATTCATCACACACAAACCTTTAAAACAATTAACTACTAAAATCCATAGATAAATTCGTTAGAATACCACGATAACGATTAGTTCATAATCGAACCGTTCGTCATCATGGGATTTGATGAAAACATGATAATAATAATATCTGGAATACTAATTAAAAGTACTAGTAATAAGGTTTATGAAAAACAACTCCAATGAGAATCCAAAGTATCGCCTAATTAGAAGAATACAAAGATAAGATGAAACTAGGTCTTCGTAATCAACCGTCTTCTTGTTCTCCTTGTTGGTGGATAGATATATATGTAGGTGTATAGATATATGTCTCTAAAATCGTCCACCAGGTGTTTATATATCCCCTGCTGTTGACTGGTCTCTGCCCCTTTCCATATCAGAACACAAAAAGGATTCTTCACCATTGACCTAGCGTGGGCGCGCTTAATTGAGGCGCGGGCGCGCTCCTCAACATTCATCAAGGCGCGGGCGCGCTCCACAGAGGCGCGGGCGCGCTCCTGCTTCTGTCAGATTTCTACAAAACATTTTTTCTTGACTTTTCTTCGCGCTCTCAAGTCCCGCAACTACTCGGCTTTCAAAATGATGTCCTACACCACCATATAATCATGGAAACTCCACAACTCTGCCAATTATTAAGCTCTGCACATTCCAACTAAAAACACATTAAAAACACCAAGTACTTGAGTACAAACATTCAATTTAATCCGGATTGAAGCGTTCCAAGTAGATATAAAATCCACTTATCACACCCCCAAACTTAAACCGATGCTTGTCCTCAAGCATAAACAGACTTTATATATATAATTCAATGCATGAATGTAACTAATATGCTAATGCAAACGATCCCCTCAGACTAACCAAAACCAATCAACAAGCCAACATCTCAAAGAATGCAATCTTCCAAACAGAGCTCGACTAAATCCCCGTATACTAACAATACAAACACAGAAACGTGCGTGTGTGCGATGCTCATCAATATACTCCCAAACTAAATCAAGACCATATCCTATTCTTCACCAAAACAACCACAAGCTTATAACCAGAATGAACTCTAAACACAAGAAATCACTAAGAGACACCTCCATAATCCACTTGAGTTAGGCAGGAATTCATGCTTTATTAAGACACAACACAACACAACACACATGCTTATTTGACCGTGCAATGGATGAGACCCCAAAAGGCTTATACAATAATACCCATGTAGCGAGTGTTACGTTAGTGGATCCCAGACCGGAAAAGTCTTAGGTCACTAGGCACAAGGTCCCCTAGAACTTAATTGCTCGAGTATTAAAGAGCTCACCCTGATCAATTCTGCATAAAACAACTAACACAACTTTTTTTTTCTTCTTTTTTTTTACTAAGCATCCAACAATTTCGGAATGAGTGCGCTTTGCTTTTCCTCATCCCTCCCTAGACTACTCATTTTTTACAATGAGCGGCTACTAGCCATTTGACGCCTAGCTTTATTAACAACTATCATGAAATCCCTGTTTTCCCCCAAACTTAGACTTAAGTGCTTCTTTGTTTTCAAGGGAATAGACGAACATTCTAAATGTAAACAAGTGATTAAATTCTAACATCCAAACAAGTATGGTCTGATCAAATCCAAAAGCAACCAATGAGACTTATGAAATTAATTTGTTTCTGGCATGCAAGTCAATTCCTAGGAACTTAAATCAACCCTCTATTCATCATTACCCCACCCCAATCAACATCGACTCATCAACGGAAATAGCCAAATCCTACGGGATCATGAAATATGCTATGCAAATGCAACTAAATGGACTCACATGATAGATATAAATACTAATGCAAACAGAATGCTCTAAATGACATAAACATGCAAAGATATGAATGAATTAACTATATATGCAATATGAATCCTATATGAACACACACTAACACTACTATTCCTTAATTATCACCCCAAACTTACAATATTCAATGTCCTCATTGAAGGTAATAAAAAGGAAAGTGCAGAGAGTACCTAATCATCAGCAGGACCACCCTCCTCGGGTGGTGTATCCGGTGGTGGATAAACAGAATCCGCTCCAAAGTCAGGCCAAGCAATATCAACTCCAGTGGCTCTGAATGCAGTACCCAAAGCCTGAGTCAAATCCTGAGCAAAGTGACGATGGATGTCATGCATGGCGTCTATACGCCGAGTCAGCCGCCTATACTGAACATCACCAAAACCAGACCTATCAACCTCACGCTGAATCCCAGATGGACCCCCCCCTCTGTGCTGCAGACTCACGAGGCGGAGCATCGCCTTCCTCTTCATCAAAATCAGTATAGCCCAAACCAGAGTAGTCAGGAGTGCCACCTGTCCAATCATCCATCCGTGATATCGTCGAGTGATCAATAGGAGCACTAGGTAACTGAAGCTGCTCCTCCTCTGACCAACGAACACCAACATTGGAACATAGTTTGATAACAACAGAGGCATGAGGAATCGCCCCCGTTGTACCACCTCGCAAAAACTTCACAATATTCCTATGAATGAGAGCCCCAAGATCAATGTACTCCTCATTCAGAATCCCCAGAGAATAATAGCCCTGTCAACCGTAACCTCATGCGAGTGCGAATACGACAAAATGTTAGCACACATAAACATGTTCCAAGCCCTAGCATACCTGTTCATCGCAGAAGCCAGGAAAGTATCTGGCTCAGTGGTGCCAACCCTATACTTCCAAGCTGTACCTGGAACACAAATATCCCGACAATGTACTCTAGATCAACATCCTCCCGGGTCTTCAAAGACCAATCCTCGTCTCCCCTCTTCTTCCTCGGCAAATTCAGAACCCGATGAATAGCCTTCGCAGTGTAGTCCACAGTAAGGCCCCGAACCACACTATACCCATTCTTATCGGCCTTCGCATTGGCATAAAATTCCCGCACAATACTCAATGGGACCGGCTCCGGTGATTCACAAAAACTCTCCCAACCCTTTGTTGTAATCATGCGAAACAAATACCCATCCGTAGGTTGTGGAAAAAACCCCCTTTCCTTGGCCACGGCTTTAGACAGCAACCATGTAAACTCAGCCTGTGCCTCCAGAGAAGTAAACTTCTCTCCCCCAAAACCCATGCTTGATTCTTCTTCAGAGGAAGAACGACGAGTGCTGCTACTTCCGGCAAATCGACCTCTCTTAGGTGGAGCCATGGATTTGTATGAAGATGTAAGTAATTGTATGTATAGGTTAGGGATTGAGGATGAAAGAGAGAGTGGGAGGCTAGGGTTTGTAAAGAATATGGATGGGAATGGGTAGGAGTAGGTTTAAATAGGGGAATTCTACACAAAAAATTCTGTTTTTTTGGGATTTTTTTTGTTTTTTCCCGTTTTTTTCCCTGGCAGAGAGACCCATGCGCGGGCGCGCTCTATGGAGGCGCGGGCGCGCTCTATGGAGGCGCGGGCGCGCTCTATGGAGGCGCGGGCGCGCTCTATGGAGGCGCGTGCGCGCTCTATGGAGGCGCGGGCGCGCTCCACTTTCTGTCCAGAAATTTTTTTTTCTGCTTTTTTTTTTAATAAAAAAAACACTGAATAATATTACAACAATTGCGTGGGTTGCCTCCCACGAAGCGCTTGTTTTACGTCAATAGCTTGACGTGATTCCGTCTTCAACCAGTTGTAACAAGAACCGCGGTCTCTGCCTCGCGATTCACACTTTCACCAAAATACGGTTTCAACCTCTGCCCATTTACCTTGAATGCTTGGTCCGGTGACTTATCAAAAACTTCCACTGCACCATGTGGAAACACTGTTTTTACCGTGAATGGTCCCGACCACCTTGACTTAAGTTTCCCTGGAAAAAGTCTAAGACGAGATTTGAAAAGCAAAACTAGTTGGCCGGGCACAAATGACTTGTGCACCAACTTTTTATCATGCCATCTCTTGACCTTCTCCTTGTATAACTTGTGATTTTCATAAACCTATAGACGAAACTCATCCAACTCGTTAATTTGAAGCATTCTTTTCTCTCCCGCAGCTGACATATCAAAATTCAACTTTTTCAAAGCCCAATATGCCTTGTGCTCTAGCTCGGCAGGCAAATGACAAGCCTTACCATACACCAGTTGAAAAGGTGACGTACCCAACGGTGTCTTGTAAGCTGTTCTGTAAGCCCAAACAGCTTCATCTAGCTTCAACGACCAATCCTTCCTCGAAGGATTTACCACTTTCTCTAGAATACGCTTAATCTCCCTGTTAGAAACTTCTGCTTGACCATTTATTTGCGGATGATAGGCAGTAGCAACACGATGATTGATATTATACCTAGCCATTAAGGCTGTGAACTTGCGATTATAGAAGTGCGTACCCTCATCACTAATGATTACCCTTGGAGTTCCAAAACGCGTGAAAATTTGCTTATGCAGAAAACTCAGCACCACTTTAGCATCATTGGTCGGTAAAGCCTTTACCTCGACCCATTTAGAAACGTAATCCACAGCTAACAGAATGTACTGATTATTGCATGAAGAAACAAACGGTCCCATGAAATCGATTCCCTAAACATCGAAAATCTCCACTTCAAGCAGCATATTAAGAGACATTTCGTTCCTCCTAGAGATATTACCAACCCTTTGGCATCGATCACATCTCAACACAAACTGGTGAGCATATTTAAACAGAGGTGGCCAGTAAAATCCTGCCTGAAGTACTCGAGTAGCTGTCTTCTCTCCACCATAATGACCTCCATAAGTGGTGGAATGGTAATCACGCAAAACACCCTCAGTTTCACTATATGGAATGCATCTTCTTATCATCTGATCATCTCCCTGCCTGAATAAGAATGGCTCATCCCAACGGTACCACTTTACATCATGAAGAAACTTCTTCCTTTGAGCATAAGAGAATTCCGCAGGGACGACATTACTCACAAGATAGTTTACAATATCTGCAAACCATGGTTCTTCGTCTTGCACCCCAAAAAGTTGCTCATCAGGAAAAGATTCGTTGATTAGAGTTTTATCCCCTGAATCCTTACCGTGGTCTTCCAAACGTGACAAATGATCCGATACTTGGTTTTCTGTACCTTTTCTGTCCTTAATTTCCAAATCGAATTCTTGAAGCAAAAGAACCCAACGAATCAACCGAGGCTTTGAATCTTTCTTCGAAATCAGATATCGAATGGCTGCATGATCAGTATAGACTATCACCTTCGTCCCAAGCTAATACGATATGAATTTCTCAAAACTGTAAACAACTGCCAAGAGCTCCTTCTCTGTAGTAGTGTAGTTCAGCTGTGCATCGTTGAGAGTTTTGCTAGCATAGTAGATCACATGAAACACCTTGTTCTTTCTTTGACCAAGAACAGCTCCCACTGCATAGTCACTAGCATCACATATCAACTCAAACGGTTCACCCCAATCAGGTGCAGTAATAATAGGTGCTGTAGTCAATTTCTTCTTCAAAAGCTCGAAAGCAGCTAAGCAATCTTCATAAAACTTGAAAGGAATATCCTTCTCCAACAAATTACATAAAGGCTTAAAGATCTTGGCAAAGTCTTGAATGAATCGCCGATAGAAACCCGCATGACCAAGAAAACTGCGAATTCCCTTAACTGAGATTGGTGGAGGAAGATTTTCAATCGTCTCCACTTTGGCCTTATCCACTTCAAGCCCCTTACTAGATACCTTATGCCCAATAATGATTCCTTCTTGCACCATGACGTGACATTTTTCCCAGTTGAGCACCAAATTGGTCTCAACGCACCTTTTCAGCACCATGCCAAGATTCTGTAGGCACTCATCATATGAAGTTCCGAAAACCGAGAAGTCATCCATGAACACCTCCACATTTATGCCAATCATATCTGAGAAAATGGCCATCATACACCTCTGAATGGTGGCAGGTGCACCACAGAGTCCGAAAGAAACGCGACGGAACGCAAAAGTGCCAAAAGGACATGTGAATGTGGTCTTCTCCTGATATTCTGGAGCAATGCAGATCTGATTGTACCCTGAATAACCATCTAGAAGGCAATAGAACTCATGGCCAGCCAACCTGTCTAGCATCTGATCAATGAATGGTAGAGGGAAGTGATCTTTTCTGGTGGCTTTATTCAGCTTCCGGTAGTCCATGCAAATTCTCCACCCTGTAACTGTACGAGTAGGGAGGAGCTCATTCTTCTCGTTAGCAACTACTGTAGTGCTCCTTTCTTAGGCACACATTGCACTGGACTCACCCATGAGCTGTCTGAAATAGGATAGATGATTCCTGCATCCAGCCACTTAAGAATTTCTTTCTTCACAACCTCTTTCATGATAGGATTAAGCCGCCTCTGAGGATCCACAGTTGGTTTACTTCCTGGCTCTAGCGGAATTTTATGCATACAATATGAAGGGCCGATTCCCTTGATATCCGCAATGGTCCATCCAATTGCTGATTTGAACTCTCTCAGAATTCGCAAAAGTTTTTCTTCTTCACCACCTGATAAGTTAGATGCAATAATCACAGGTAACGTAGATGCATCACCTAAAAAATCATACCTCAAGTGCTCCGGTAGTGGTTTGAGTTCAAGTGTAGGAGCTTCTTCAATAGATGGTTTGAGACGCTCTTGAGACTTCTTCAGCTCTGCTATTCCAAGAGAATCGAATGGCATGTCAGTCTTCCTTTTCCACGGAGATGCATTCAAGTACTGCAATTGCTCTTCTCTTTCTTCATCTTCCGTCTCAGATTCACCCGTCAATACTTTCTCCAACGTATCCGACTTAAGCAATTGCTCAATCTCTGTGTATACTGCAGACTCAACCAGATCCACTGAAAAGCATTCTTCTTCCTCTGTAGGAAATTTCATTGCATTGAAGACATTAAAAGTGACGTTCTGGTCCTGTACTCTCATTGTGAGCTCTCCTTTCTGCACGTCAATCAAAGTCCGTCCTGTAGCCAAGAACGGTCTTCCCAAGATAATAGGAATCCTCTTATCCTCCTCGAAGTCCAGAATAACAAGATCCGTAGGGAAGATAAACTTATCCACCTTAACCAAGACATCCTCTACTATACCTCTAGGATATGTGACAGACCTGTCAGCCAGCTGTAAGGACATAGTAGTAGGTTTAGGCCCAGGCAGCCCAAGTTGCATGAAGAAAGACAACGGCATCAGATTAATACTAGCTCCCAAGTCACACAAGCACTTGTTGAAAGATAGATTGCCGATACTGCATGGTATGGTGAAACTCCCTGGATCTTTGAGTTTTGGAGGTAACTTCTGCTGTAGAATAGCAATGCATTCTTCTGCATTCTTCTGTTAGAGCGACGGTCTCCAACTCCTCGAGTTTCAACTTCCGAGATAGAATACCCTTCATGAACTTTGCGTAGCTCGGCATTTGTTCTAGAGCTTCCACAAAAGGTATATTGATATGCAACTTCTTGAAGACCTCCAGAAATTTAGTGAACTATTTATCCAACTTTTGCTTCTGAAGACGTTTAGGGAATGACGGAGGAGGATAGACTTCTTTGCTCTCTGTAGCTTGCTTCAGAACAGGTTTCTCAGTAGAATGGTCACTCTTCTCCGGATTGTTTCCCAACTGATCAGTTTTTTCTCCATTTTTTTCACTTTCTGGCAAAATGGGAGGCGCGGGCGTGCTATGAACAGTGCGGGCGCGCCCTAGGTACTGTTCATTTTTCAAATTTTCTTTGTTTTGCGCTGTTTCTGAGTTCTGATCATTCGTAACCCTTCCAGATCGCAAGGTAACTGATTTTACATGTTCCTTGACCTCCCGTTTGCCTGGATTAGCTTTCGTATCACTAGGGAGAGTTCCATGTGGTCTATTCAACAACGCATTAGCAATTTGACCGATCTGATTCTCCAGAGTCTTGATGGAAACAGCTTGGCTCTTGCACATTAGCCTCAATTCTTCCAATTCAGATTTTTCATTAGATGATTGCCCAACACTTCCCTAAGATGGTTGTTGAAAACCTGGTGGTTGATATGGTTGCCTTGGAGCATACTGCTGCTGAAAACCAGAAGGGTTAAATGGCTTAGCTCCATATTGCTAACCTTGATACTGCTGATACGGCTGTTGTGGCTGTTGCTGGCCACCCTGATTGTTACTCCAGCTGAAATTCGGATGGTTCCTGTTATTAGGATGATAGGTGTTAGGCACTGGCTGCTGTGGTCTCTGGAAATTGCTCACAAACTGCGCCGATTCACTAGATATGGCACATTGAGTCATGTCATGTGCACCTGCACATAGCTCACACACACTAGCCACCTGCTGAACTCCATAGTTAGTCAAAGAATCAACCTTCATAGATAGAGCCTTTAACTGAGCTGCTATTGTTGTAGCTGCATCCACTTCCAAAATTCATGCTACCTTGCCTTGTGATAACCTCTGAGTTGGATTCTGGTATTCAGTAGCGGCCATCATCTCAATTAGATCATAAGCTTCCTCATAGCTTTTAGCCCAAAGAGCTCCACCTGATGTCGCATCAAGCATTGGTCGTGATTGACCTCCCAGACCATTATAGAAACAATTGATCACCATCCAATCAGGCATTCCATGATGAGGACATTTCCTAAGCATCTCCTTGTAACGCTCCCAAGCTTCACATAAAGTTTCCCCTAAATGCTATGCAAACTGAGTAAGAGCATTCCTGATTGCAGCTGTTTTAGCCATCGGGAAGAATTTGGTGAGAAACTTCTGAGCAAGATCCTCCCATGTAGCAATAGAACCTGCTGGTAGAGAGTGCAACCAGCCCTTAGCTTTATCCCTCAGAGAAAATGGGAAAAGTCTCAATTTCACAGCATCTTCTGACACTCCGTTGAACTTGAAGGTGTCGCAAATCTCGATGAAATCCCTAATATGCATATTAGGATCTTCCGTTGGAGCACCCCCAAACTGAACTGAATTCTGCACCATCTGAATCGTGCCAGGCTTGATTTCAAAGGTATTAGCTGCAATGGCTGGCCTGACAATGCTAGATTGAATGTCATTTGTAAAGCATAATGTAACATAAGATGTAAAAGAGATAACTACAACTCAACAAAGGACAAGACAGACAATAGTATTAAGAGAAGCACATGAATCCAGAATCAAAGAAGAAAAGGTAAACTCAAAAAATCAAAATACGTTATGTATTCTTGAAGTCCGTAAACAGGTCACGGAAAGAAGTTCATGAAAATGTTCAAGCCTCAGTGACAGCAAAAGAAACAAGACTTTCAAGACGACAGAAGTATGTGAATGATTTTGGGTTAAGTACCACGGGATTCCAGTGATTTAAATGAAGCAACCAGAACGACAAAGGACTTATCAGCAACATTGAATTGAAGACATAAAAGAAGAATTGATCAAGTGTTATTCATCTGTGAACCAGACCAGTTGCACTAGGTGACGACACTAAGAAGATCAAGTTGTTTTATCGTCTCGGAAGAAATTGATACAGTCTAAAACTGAAACACCCTGAAGCTCAGAAGATTAAGTAAAAAGATCAAGTCAAAGAAAATGGCTCGATTGTTTTTCTATTTAGAAAACCATCGAATGTGATTAAAGAATTCTATATTAATTTATTTATAAGGTAATTGGCACTTCGATAGTTTTTATTTAAAACTATCGAATGGTGAATTACTTTTATAAATTCGATAGTTTTCTAATTGAGGAGCAGGTGGAAAAGTGTTTGTCTGTCAGGTTGATTAGAGAATTGGACGACCAAGATTGTTTTAACAATTAAGGTTCGATAGTTTTCTAAAACTAAGTCTACAATTACTAAGAGAGAAGAAGTGTATTCTTCAGTCTGGTTATTAACACAGAAGCAATTACTGAGAGAGAAGTTTGAGCCGGAGAAGATCAGAAAAATTAATAGTGCTCAGAATTTGATCATTGTATTGATTGTGTTTAACCTAGAACTCATTGAAGTTAATCTACGGATTAGAAATTTTAACACCCCTCGAGGTTTATATTTATAAAAAGATATATTCCCCGAAACTTGATTTGGTTTGGTGTGTTTGATTTCGTTATAGAACTGAATGATTTATCCGCGAACGAAATTGAATTATTTGTGAGTATCGTATTCAACCCCCCCTTCTTCGATACTTTGGACCTAACATCATTGATCTTCGGATGAGAATAATCCTTCAAAGCCTTCGTTTATGCTGCTGGTTCTCCCATAACTAGATTCAATTCAAGTTCTTCTTTCCGAGATTGAGAAGAGCAACCAACAGATTCCAGAAGAGCAATTATACACCTAGTACATGCTTTAAGGGAGGCTACAAGACTGGCATGATTGATAGAAGCAAATCAAGATGCTACAACTGCAATGAGTTAGGGCATTTCACCACTGAATGCCGGAAGCCTCGTCAAGCGAGAGACATGAAAGATGTCTATGGAAAGAAGGATTCTTATGATGAGTTGAATAAAGAGAATGCCAAGCTTAAACAACAATTGGAGGCATTCTCTGGAAAGCAGAAAGGGAAAGCTTATATAGCAGAGGGTAAGCACTGGGATGATACTGATTCGGATGAAGAGGAGGAATATGTAAATGTTGCTCTAATGGCTGACTCTTCAGAGGAATCACCACAATCATCTCAGGTACCTATCTTAACTACAATTGATATGTCTAATTCTGAGTACAAGAAAACTGTGCAAGATCTTAGTGTAGAATTGTTTAATGTACACACAAGCATGCTAGCATCAGAAATGGAAAATGCTAAACTAGTTCATAAGATTAAAAAGTTAGAATCTAAAAATGAAGAACTAGAGCTTGTAGCTGTAACATTAGAAGATCTTAAGCAAAAGAATGCGTACTTAGAGAACAAGGTCAAGTGTAATGCTGAGATAGAGACTATCCTCAGGAAGCAGATTTCAGATTTAGATTTGAAGCTGAATGCTTTTAAGAATTCCGCCCTAATTGCTAAGGAGATCATTGATACTCAGGCCATAGGGAATAAAACTGCTATAGGATTTGACTATGACAAGGAAGCTGGTAAGAAGATTGTGGAATTCCCTACGACACCTTCAGTTGTCAAAAGGAATACTCCACATGTTCTTAAGAATGTTGATTGTCCAGTTTTTGTTAAGCCTTTTCCACCACTCTTTCATGAGGATGACCTTTTCATAAGACAAGAATTGCTTGAGGAGGATTTGTTGAAGGAAAAAGAGGTAAAGACTAAGTTGCCTAGGAAATCAGTAAAATATGAGTTACCTAAACCTGATTTACCTAAAACTGAAGTAGGTGACGTAGTTAGTAATGTTAAAAAGAACAGGAATGGGAAGAAGAAGATTGTTAATCAGTAAATGGTTCCATATTCTCCCATTGCATCTAGGAAGTTGTGCACTATTTGTAATTCTGCTGGACACCTTACACATGCATGTAAAAAGGTTAAAGTAGAAATTGCTATTACTTCTGAAATGCATAACATGTCTGACATGCCTGATCTTCATGAACCCTATGGAAAGAAAGAGTGTTTGCTATGTAAGTACAACATCATGCATGCTTATTTTAAGTTGATGAATGATAGTAGCAATAGCACTGTTAATGTTAAATCCACAGATACTATGAATATCAAATAGGGTAAGACTAAATTGAATGTTACTCCTGTTAAACCATCTAAACCTTCAGGACCCAAACAATTTTGGGTACCAAAGTCCGCTTAATCAATCTGTGATTGCAGGGTAAGGTTAAAAGCTCAAAGGCCGTGTGGATTCTGGATAGTGGCTGTTCTAGACACATGACAGGTGAAGAGTCCCTTCTTACAGAGGTGGTTAAGAAGACCGGCCCGATTGTAACCTTTGGAGATGACAACAAAGGATTCACTACGGGATATGGTAAATTGAAAGCTGGAAATGTCATCATTGAAAACATCTCTCTTGTTGAAGGATTAAAGCACAATCTTCTAAGTATCAGTCAGTTCTGTGATAAAGGCTACAATGTAGATTTCAGAAAGGACAAGTGCTTGATCACCAACAGGAAGGATGAGAAGCTTACTCTACTGGGAGTGAGAAAAGGAAATTTGTTTATAGCTGACTTAAGTTCTACCAGTGAAGGAGAAGTTACATGTTTCTATGCAAAGGCATCTTCAGAACAAAGTTGGCTATGGCACAAGAAGCTCTCACATCTGAACTTCAAAACTATGAACTCTTTGGTAAAGAGAGAGTTAGTGAGAGGGTTGCCCCTGATGGAATTCAATCAGGAGGGACTATGTGAAGCATGTGAAAAAGGGAAGTCGAAGAAAGCATCACATGGAAGCAAAGGAATGACAAGCATTAATGAACCATTACAGCTGATTCATATGGATTTATTTGGTCCAGTCAATGTTATGTCACTTTCAAGAAATATATATGCATTGGTGATGGTGGATGACTACTCCAAGTACACGTGGGTGTTGTTCATACAAACAAAGGATGAAGCAACACAACTAATCATTGATCACATCAAGAAGATAGAAGTGGAAGCTAAGCTACCTGTGCGGACAATTAGATCAGACAATGGAACTGAATTCAAGAATGCAGTTCTTAATGATTTCTTCTCAGAGAAAGGAATACCAAGACAGTTTTCAGCACCAAGAACTCCTCAACAGAATGGAGTAGTGGAAAGGAAGAACAGGACCTTGGTTGAAGCAGCAAGGACCATGTTGAGTGAATCAAAACTTCCCACTTACTTTTGGGCTGAAGCAGTGAACACGGCTTGCTACACTCAGAATCGAACCCTGATCAACAAAGATCATGAAAAGACTCCGTATGAGTTAATGGCCAACAAGAAACCAACACTGAAGTACTTTCATGTGTTTGGTGCAAAGTGCTTTGTACTTAAAGATGGAGAACATCTTGGCAAGTTTGATGCCAAAGCAGATGAAGGCATTTTTCTGGGCTATTATCTCGAATATAAGGCTTTCAGGGTATATGTGATTGAAGATAAGAAGGTGTTGGAAAGCTTTAATGTAACATTTGACGACACCAAAAGACCAGGCCTGCAAACTGGAGAGAACTCTGAATCCTTGGTATTTGAAAATCTATCAGGAGATCTCTCTAACAATGAAGAAGTACCTGAAGTTGTTACAGTTATTAATAATAATCATAATGATAATGATTCTGGACAAAGTGGTGACCAAAGTGGAGATCCTCAAAATTCTACAGGATCCACTAGTCAATCTTCAGAATCAACAGATCAAACCGTCAACAACTCAGGGGGAGCAGGAGAAGGATCAACTAGTCACACTCCACAACATCTAGAACAAGGAGAATCATCAAGATCGCATCTGCCAAGACAAAGGGTATGGAATAGAGATCATCCATTTCACTTGATCATTGGTGATCCGGACACAAGAGTGAGAACTAGGAGAACATCACAAAATGAATGTCACTATTCTGGGTTTCTTTCAGAAACAGAACCTAAGAAAGTTGAAGATGCTCTAGATGATCCAGATTGGGTGATTGCTATGCAAGAGGAACTCAATCAGTTTGAAAGGCAGAAAGTTTGGAAGCTGGTACCCAGGCCTAAGGGAAAATCTGTTATTGGAACAAGATGGGTATTCAGAAATAAGTTGGACGAAGATGGCATTATAACGAGAAACAAAGCCAGACTGGTTGCTAAAGGTTACTCTCAAGAAGAGGGAATTGATTATGATGAAACCTATGCACCAGTAGCAAGACTTGAGGCCATCAGAATGTTTCTGGCATTTGCTGTACATTCCAATTACAAGGTATATCAGATGGATGTGAAGAGTGCTTTTCTGAACGGGGAGTTAGAAGAAGAAGTGTATGTGGAACAACCTCCAGGTTTTGAGGATTCAAAACTGACAGACTTTGTGTACTTTCTATTCAAAGCTCTCTACGGACTCAAACAAGCTCCAAGGACATGGTATGACACTCTCTCTGAATTCTTACTTGAAAATGATTTTACAAGAGGTGTCGTAGACAAAACTCTTGTTAGATATAATTGCTAATGTTTGTTTATCAGTGTTTAAGCAATAGGTACTGACAAGAGTTTATCAGAAGCCGGTCAGAGTTTAATTAAACTCTGACAGGGTGAAGAGTTTAAAGGAAGCCGGTCAGAGTTTATTTAAAGTCTGACAAGGTGATAGTTGAGTTAGCTGTCGGTGCTGAATTGAAGATTCTAGAAGCAATATATTCTGAAGATGGAAAGAAGCAGAATATATTGATACAGCTAAGGAAACAGAATGGAAGATAAGAAGCAATCCTTAATTGATAAGTTTTGTATAGCTAACTTGTAGGAATATCAATTAGATAAGGATTGTATGTAGCTGTGTACTATATAAACACAGATAGGTTATCCCTAGAAGGGACGCAATTATTGATATATTATTCTTGTAACCTAGAAGCTCTTTGTGATTCATTAACATCATAAAGAGAGAAGCTGTTAATATAAATACAGTTTATTGATTCATAAACAGTGTTCTTAATTATTGTTATTCTCATACATACTTGATTATATTGTGTATTCGGCCTAACAATTGGTATCAGAGACAAGGCTGTTTAATATATACAGTTTTACGATTCAAACACAGTATTAATCATGTCTGAAGAAAATCAAACTGCTCCTAAGGCTGAACAGGTTAAGCCCAATTCTGTGAGTCGATATGAAACAATCAGGGTTCCAATTCTCAGGCCAGTAGAGTATCCGATTTGGAAGGTGAAGATGACCATGTTTCTGGAGGCTACAGATCCAGAATACCTTGACAGAATTAATGATGGTCCTCATATGCCAACTAAATTGTCCCCTGTTGTTGATGGTCAAGCACAAAAGACTGTTCCAAAGGAAAAGAAAGATATGACTCCTGAGGACATCTCATCAATTGCAAAAGATGCAAAGGTTAGACATCTTCTCCACAGTGCTTTAGATAATGTAATGTCTAACAGAGTAATTGGCTGCAAAACTGCCAAAGAAATATGGGATGCTTTGGAAGTCAGATGCCAGGGAACAGGTGCTATTAAAAAGAACAGAAAAACAATACTCACACAGGAGTATGAGCACTTTGATTCAAGATCTAATGAAACCTTGACTGAGACTTATGACAGATTTTGCAAACTGTTGAATGATCTGTCTTTAGTTGATAAAGAATATGAACTTGAAGAGTCAAATCTCAAGTTTCTGTTATCTCTACCTGAAAAGTGGGATTTAAAGGCAACAACAATCAGAGATAATTATGATCTTGCTGATACAGATCTTGATGAGATCTATGGATTGTTAAAGACTCATGAACTGGAGATAGAACAAAGAAACAGGAGATCCAGCAAGAAGACAAAATCTGTTGCTCTCAAAGTCGAGGAGAAGCTCATCAAGAAGGAATCATCAAGGAAGAAAGCCAAGGGAAAGGCTTTAGTTATTAAATCTGAGAGTGAGTCATCAAAATCTGATGATGACTCAAACTCTGATGAAGCTTCTGACTCTGAGGATGATGAAGAGGAGTTGATGCAAATGGCTGCATTGATGGTGAAGACCTTTAAGAAGATGGGATTCAAGAACTTCAAGAAAGGAAAGAGATTCTCAAGGAAAGATTCAAACTCTGAAAGGAGAAGTTTTAGAAAGTCTGATGGAAAGGAGACCAAGTCTGGCAAGAAGGATAAGTCTCAAATCCAGTGCTACAAGTGTAAGGAGATGGGTCATTATGCTCCAAAGTGCAAGAAAGGCAAATCTGAGAAAGCACTCATCTCTAAAGGCAAAGACTGGGCAGATACTTCAGACTCTGATGATGGAGAAAACTATGCTCTTATGGCAACTGTCAGAGATGAGACTGAATCTTCTGAAAATAAGGGTATAATAGAGAGCACACTTATCTTAGACAGTGGATGCTCAGGACATATGACTGGAAACAAAGCCCTGCTATCAGACTTTAAGGAGAAGGCTGGCCCAAAAGTTTCCTATGGAGATGGCAACATAGGACACACTCTGGGATATGGCAATATCAATCTTGGAAGTGTCATCATCACAAATGTAGCTCTAGTCTCAGGACTCAAGCATAATCTGCTATCTGTGAGTCAAATCTGTGACAGAGGAAACCATGTAGATTTTCATAGTGAATACTGTGAAATTATCAGTAAATCTACTGGAAAAGTTGTTCTAGTTGGACAAAGGCGCAACAACATTTATGAAGCAAGTTTGGTAACAAACTCTGATGGAAGGACAGTGTGTCTGACAGCCAGAATGTCAAATGAAGAGAGTTGGAATTGGCACAAGAAGCTCTCTCATCTAAACTTGAACAATATAAATGAGCTTATTAGAAAGGATCTTGTGAGAGGACTTCCAAAATCAATACTCAATCTAGACGGTCTATGTGATTCTTGTCAAAAGGCCAAGCAAAGGAAGTCATCTTTCAAGAGCAAATCTGAATCTTCAGTAGTGGAACCTTATCATCTTCTACATGTTGATCTCTTTGGACCAGTAAATGTGATGTCTATGGGCAGAAAGAAATATGCTCTAGTAATTGTTGATGAATATACTAGATATACATGGGTATATTTCTTGTCAAAGAAGGATGAAACTGCTCAAATACTGATGGATCATGTAAATCTACTGGACAAAGGATCACAGCACAAAGTCAAAATTATAAGGAGTGATAATGGAACTGAATTCAGAAACTCAATCTTGGAAGCTTTCTGCAAGGAAAGAGGAGTGAAACAAGAATTTTCTGCACCTGGAACTCCACAGCAAAATGGTGTAGTTGAAAGAAAGAACAGAACTTTAATCGAAGCTGCCAGAACAATGCTTGATGAAGCAAAGTTACCAACCTATTTCTGGGCAGAAGCTGTTCAAACTGCTTGTTTTACTCAAAATGCAACTTTGATCAACAAGCATGGGAAAACACCATATGAAATGGTGAAAAACAAGAAGCCAAATTTGAAATATTTTCACATATTTGGATGCAAATGCATTGTGTTGAAGACTCATCCTGAACAGTTGACAAAGTTCGAATTAAAAGCTGATGAAGGAATCTTTGTTGGCTATCCATTGTCAACAAAAGCATTCAGAGTTTATAATCTAAGAACTAAGGTGATCATGGAATCTATACATGTGTCGTTTGATGACAAGAAAATAATTGGACTTGAAGACAAGGATGGATATGATCAACTGCGTTTTGAAAATGAAGATATATTCTCTGATGATATAAACTCTGATGAAGCAGGGTTGACAAACTCTGACGAAGCATACTCTGAACCTCTACTGGTAAATACTGGAGAAACTGGAAATTCTCAAATTGAACAAAATAAAGAACCAGTTGAGGGGGAGCGTGAAGAAGCTCAACATGACACAGCAAGTGAGTCAATTGAAGAAACTGATTCAAACTCTGACAGTTCAAACACTGAGCCATCCAACTCAGGGGGAGCCTCAGATGCTGCAGAAATTCAACATATGAATCAGGAGAGCATGGATCAAGGGGGAGGATTCAATAATGCTGCAAGAAACCACTTACCAACAGCAAGAAAGTGGACACAGGCACACACACCTGATCTCATAATTGGAGATCCTGATGCTAGTGTAAGAACTAGAAGTGCAACAAATAACGAGTGTCTGTATCATGCTTTCTTGTCTCAAACAGAACCAAAGAAAGTGGAGGAAGCTCTTCAAGATGCACACTGGATAACAGCAATGCAAGAAGAGTTAAATGAATTTGAAAGAAATGAAGTCTGGACACTTGTACCTAGACCAAAGAATAGATCTATTGTAGGTACAAAGTGGGTTTTCAGAAACAAGACTGACAGTGAAGGTGTGATTACAAGAAACAAGGCTAGACTTGTGGCAAAAGGTTATTCACAACAGGAAGGAATTGACTATGATGAAACCTTTGCTCCAGTTGCAAGATTGGAGGCCATAAGGATTTTTCTGGCCTATGCTGCACACAAGAAGTTTAAAGTCTTTCAGATGGATGTAAAGAGTGCTTTTCTCAATGGGAAGCTTGAAGAAGAAGTGTTTGTTGAACAACCACCAGGATTTGTAGATTCCAAGCATCCAGATTATGTCTACAGGCTTGACAAGGCATTATATGGACTAAAGCAAGCACCAAGAGCATGGTATGAAACTCTTGCTCAATTTCTTTTAGAAAGTGGGTTCACAAGAGGAACAATTGATAAAACCTTGTTTTATTTCAATTCTGGTGATGATTTGCTTTTAGTTCAAATTTATGTAGATGATATTATTTTTGGATCTACTAATGACAAACTTTGTAAGAAGTTTGCAAAGCTTATGCAATCCAGGTACCAAATGAGCATGATGGGAGAGCTTAGTTACTTTCTAGGCTTACAGGTCAAACAAACAGATGATGGGATTTTTATCAATCAAGCAAAGTATACCAGAAATCTTCTAAAGAAATTTGGTATGCTTGATAGTTCATCTGCTACAACTCCCATGGCTACAGCAACGAAGCTTGACAAAGACACAGGAGCCTCAGTAGATATGACTAACTACAGAGGAATGATAGGGTCTCTACTGTATCTTACTGCAAGTAGACCTGATATCATGTATGCAACATGTCTTTGTGCAAGATTTCAAGCAGACCCCAGAGAGCCTCATCTAACAGCTGTAAAAAGGATCTTCAAATATCTCAAAGGAACCATAACCTTGGGTTTGTGGTATCCTAGAGAATCAGAGTTTAAGTTAATTGGTTACTCTGATGCAGATTTTGCAGGCTGTAAGATAGACAGAAAAAGTACAAGTGGAAGCTGTCAATTTTTAGGTGACAGATTGGTTTCTTGGTACAGTAAGAAACAGAAATCAATTTCTACATCCACAGCAGAAGCAGAGTATATAGCAGCTGGTAGCTGTTGTGCACTGATTTTATGGATGAAGAATCAACTGCTGGATTATGGGTTAAGGTACTCTAAAATACCTATTTTCTGTGATAACCAAAGTGCTATTGCTATGACAGGTAATCCAGTACAGCATTCCATGACCAAGCACATCAGCATAAGGTATCATTTTATCAGAGAACATGTGGAAGAAGGAAACATTGAGCTTCATTTTGTGTCTACAGACCAACAACTTGCAGATATCTTCACCAAACCTTTGAGTGAAGCTACTTTTACAAGATTGGTAAATGAACTCGGAATGGTCTCTGGTTCTGACTAGAGATACAGGTTAGACTCATTTTTACTGTTCATGATTTCTTACATGTGTTAACTGTCATGTGAACTAGCATGTTAACTCTGATGATAAACTCTGTGAGTCATAAAAAGTTAGTCATACTCTGTCGGTCACACTCTGATGCTAAATTCTGTTGGTCATACTCTGATAGTTACAGTTTAATGTCATACTCTGATTATAACTTTGTCTGGAACATATGGACCAATGAAGAAATTTGTATGAAGCATAATTCTCAGTAAGTAATTGTGACTCCTTAAGAGTTGATAGATTCTGATCTCAAATATGTGCAGTAAGCTAACACAGCATGATACTGTCTCTATATTTAAACCATCTCTTAGTTTATTGATCCTATACACTGAGTCTGTACTAACTGTTTGCATTTTCTCTCATAAGTTAATTATAATTACTGATGAAAAGTCTAAACTCTGATTACTTACTACAAATAATTCACCCTCAAATCAAAAGATGCCAAACAGAGCACAAATTCCTTTGAGATCATGTTGTGCCTAGGACGATCCAGGAACTTATTGTATGAAATAAGGGCTAAAATCTTTGATTTTTGGTGACTAGTGCCAACCACTGATTACTGGAAAAATAATAAAAAAAAAAAATAAAAAAAAAAAAATAAAAAAAAAAAAATAAAATAAAAATAAATAATACAGGGGGTGACAAATAAAAGACATATCCAAATGAAAGGATATCAGTAATACAGAGTTTAGATAGAAAAATCAGTGTCTATGTGAGAGTTTAGGCAACCAGTTTTTACTACTTTACTTTGTGGATTTTATGCACTTTGAGATGATCTAAATACTGATTTCGGTAAACTCTGCTACTACACACACATTTTTCACAACTGTACAGATTGAGAAAAGAGTTTATTGACAAAGAAGGATAAATGGTAAACACTGATGTATTGTGTGAAATACGCCGAGGTTACTTTGTTTTAATCTCTGATGGTTAAAATAATTTCTTTGTTTCAGACATTTTATACTCTTGAGATTAGTCATTTGTTTTTCGGAAAAAGTATGATTGAACGGAGAAAAGAAAGAGTGCGTTTGATAAGTCCTGATAGTGATTCGTAGTGCGGCTGAGTATGTTAGTTTATTGTTTAAAGTGATATCATTTTTTTTCACTTTACAATTACTATGCAATATTGATAATACTAATATGTAAAGAAACAAATTTGTTTTCATTAATTGATTCAAATTTACATTCAGACAATTTCATGCTCATGTTTAGCTAATCTTTCTGGTACATACTAATCACTATGGTTACAAAGAGAAGATCTATTTAACCAGGACAAGTACTTGAATGCTACATCTGAAGCAGAAGAGCTAGAGCCAGAAGCTATTGTGCTCTACTACTTCTGATGAGAGCTACCCAGTTGTTCATCTGATCATTATACCATCTGGGATTGCTTGACAACATCCTGAGGATGAATTATCATCATCATCATCATCTTCCTGGATTCTCTTTCTGCTTTGCAGCTTGCAGGACTCCAAGAAGATTGACTCCTCCGTACCCATCAGGAAGCTCTGCTGGAAGAGCATCATACAAATCTCCATAGTATCCTCGTCTGCCAGGATGGGCACATCATATGGACCGGGACGGATGATGTGCACATAAGGATTAGAGATCGGTCCTTCTGCTATTTCATCATCTGCTATAAGACCTTCATCATTCAGAAAAGATAGAACAAGAAACTCATCGATGATATAGTTTGCTTGTTGCTGCCAGTTCATGTTCACGAATGATTCGACATCCATGAACTCAAAGGTTCCTGCCATTTGGTGTATGGTAATTTTAAGATATGAAGCCTGTTGATAGAATGCTTCGGTTTTTAAAGCATTCAACAGGGTAACTGAAAAGGTTTTTTTACTAGAATCGAAGCGCTTGGGATAATAAGGTGCGGAGTTTCAAGACAGTCATTATTATTCTGACTGTTGAGCTCCTCTGTACTTTATTATTTAAATTGATAATTTTATCATTATTGATTTTTTTTTCTTTTAAGCGGATATTTTGAGTGTTATATGTGATGACAGGTGTCTCCACGTCTGCACGTGTGTATTGGAAGTTGTTAGATACAGCTGTCAGCGTATTCACGACTGACATCTGTTCCACTAACATACTTCTCATCTTTACAGTTATTATTTAATACACTACATACACACAATTCAATCTTTTACGCACCTCATCTTTTCACTAAGCTATTACTCACACGCAAACACTCAAACACTTTCTGAGCCCAGTTCTTCTTGTTTTTCAAATCTTACTAATGGCAACTACAGCGTTTATTGCTTCTGACTTAGAATTTGTTCCCAACAATTATTCTGCTCCTGTAGCAAATGAGAACGCACCGGAGGCGTTTCATTTGATTCAGAGGTTCTTGTTACACTCTGATATTGGTACTGCTTTAACAGCACCATCGAAGCTGTCTGCGACTCAAATTCGAACTTTTTGGCAGACAGGTACTTATGATAATGGAGGAGAGTCTGGATCTCCATCTATCATTTTTGAGTTTCAAGAAGATGAATTTGTTGTTACTCCTACTACTGTTCGTGATGCTTTGGGTCTTGAAGATTTTAATGCTTTCACGATATCTGTTGGTGATTCTGAGTTGGTTAGGATGATGAGAGAAATCGGCTACTCTGGACCTTTGACAAAGATAGGTCAACTCAAAAGGCCATTTTTGCGCAAGGAATGGAGCTTCTTTTTCGATTACATTACTCGGGCTTTTGGAAAGAAGTGCACCAATTGGGATGCGATTCCCACGGATAGTCTACAGATCGGGTATTCTCTTCTCTATGGCAGTCAATTTGATGTTGCTAGATTAGTTTTAACTAATATTGGTGAGAAAATGCTAGAGAATAGAAATGTTGTTTATTTCTCTAGGTTTTGTCAATTGATATTCAATTTTTGCTGTCCAAATGTTGAGATAGTAGAGGATGATGTTATACTTTCGTTTAAACTGCACAAACGTATATTCTCTGACCTTATCAACAAGGACAACAAGAAAGGAGATGTTGGTCCTTTACTGTTGCCTGCATCAGTGCAACAATTTCTTGACACTTTACAGCACCAACAAGTCTCAACTGCTGAAGCTGGACCTTCTGAGTCTCAACCACAGAGGTCAAAGAGATCTAAAGTTCGAGCAGTTAAGTCTGGTTTGCAACCCACTGAAGCTGAGGTATCAACTGTTGATGCTGTGCCTCAGAGACAAAGAATGAAGAAAAGGCGAGCCCACAGGGCAAAGTCTGTTGCTGCTGCTTCTAGTGCAGACTCAGAAACTGAAGCTGATGAAGAAACTCTTCATCAGAGAAAGAGACGGCTAGTTGCTGATCAACTTTTTGGTGATATCATTGCCAATCTGGACAAAGAACCTGAGGACACTGAAGCTCCTACATCTGCAAATCCTGAAACTCTTCTGATGGATTTTGAAACAGAAGCTCCTACATCAAAAGCTGATGATGTAGTGGAGGAAGCTGCTGCATACTCTGACAGCAGGATTCTTGATCATGAAGATACTGTACTGGAAGCTGATCAAGCATCTACTGAGTTAGTAGAACCTATTGTTTCTCACACAGAAATCATTTCTATTGATTTTGAGAAAGGTGAGGAAGTTGATCAGATTAGAGTTGATCCAGTTCCAGCAGCTGTTGCTGTACAAGCTGATGCGACAGATAATGATCATGAGGATATTGTTTTCCTTGAAGCTTTGCAACAATCAGTTGTTGAGATTGTTCAGAGAGAAGCAGAGGTTACTGCTCCAGCAAACTCTGATGTTCCTCAAACTGTAGCAGATCAAGTACCTGATGCCCCGTTACTTGATGAAATCACTGCTGAAAATGTGCTTGAAGATATTCACAGAGAGGATGACAATGCTGAAGCTAGTCCTTCTCATTCAAACTCTGATATTCAAGTGGAAATTTCTGATCTTCAAGCAAATTCTACTGAAGAGAGGGAAGTTCAAAGAGCTGCTTCTGAGCATTTTCAGAATATGTACTACAATGCATGGGCTAATGCAGATTGTGTCTTTCCAGCACAAAGGGCTGCAGATTTTTTATCTGATTCTGTCAAGAAGATTACAAATCCTGATATCCTTACGAGCTTACAGGCAACTGTTATTCAAGTCAAATCTCTCAATAATAGATTTGATGAGAATCAACAAATGCTTACAAAACTGAGGAATGAAGTAAGTCTGCGGGATCTTACTTTAAAGGCTGACAGAACTTCTTACTATGCCATGTTCAAGCAGCAAGCCAGGGATTCTGAAGAAATCAAGAAGAGGCTTGGGACAGTTGAGGACAATCAGAATGCTATGTCTGCTCAACTGACTTCCATTTCTACTGCGCTTGAATTGCTGACATCAGTACTACTTTCTGATGATGTCAAAAAGGGGGAGAGTATACCTAAAGACAAATGCAAAGATACTCAACCTCTGAGACGAAAGGATGATTCTACTGATGGGGGAAGCAGAGGAAATGAAAGAAGGATTTCTGCTCAAAAGCACAGAAGTGTAATAAACTCTGGTGGTCAATCTACTTCAAACCTCAACAAAAGTTTAGTTGTTCCAACTAACCCATCTACTGATGAAGAGATTGCTGCTAGGATCTTTATTAAAGAGCATGGAAAAGATGTTACAATTGAAGATATCCAAGCTGAAGAACAGATGCTTGCTGAAGAACACAAGAAAAATCTTAAAGCTGGAATCTACAAAAAGAAGGAAATCAAGGCTCCTAGAAAGAAAGAAAAAGGAATTGTTATAAAAGAGAATGTAAACTCTGATCAGAGTTTACAGTACTCAAGGAGGCCTGTGATTAAAAATGCTGACAAAGGAAAAGGTAAACTGGTAGAAGAAGAACAGTTACCTAAGAAGATTTTTTCAACCTCTGACATTGCTCAAGTTGAAACAAGATTAGCAAAATCAACCTCTGACGCTGCTCAAGTTGATGATACTATTGAAGTTAAGCCAGCCTCTGACAAGGCTCAAGCTGTGCAAATTCAGCTACCTCCTCAACTCAAAGGTTTCTTAAGACCTGTACTCTCTGAAACTCTGACACTTCAACCTGTGGATTTTTCTCAAACCAGGACTGTACTTGGAAAAGAATCTTATGATAAGTCTGGTTTAGGTTCACATAGGGAAAAGAGAATAAATAACAGATCTCAAGACAATATTTCACTGGCAGGATCTGGTATTAGGGATACACAAGAAAATCTTGATAAGTTAGAATCTGTTCAGTTGATTTTTCACAGAGTCTTGAAGAAGCAGTTTCTGTTATACTTCATGAGTGATGGAAGTGTTTATAGAGTTGGAGAATCTGATGTAAATCTCAAATCATGGGAAGAACTTGAATATGTACTTTATCTGTTGAAAGTTAAGAACAGACACACCCATAATGTTGCTCAAATCTTAAGAGAAAAGATGCTGAGATCAAAAGTGATGCTTGGAGGAGGAGAAGTCTCAAATACTTATATTCCAAAGTATAGAGATCATGCTGGAAAGTTGGTGGAGATGAAGAGAAACAGTGCTAGATTTAAAACTGCACTGGGATTAAAAGTCTTAGAATTCAACTTAGAGTCAAATAAAGCTCAGTACATTCGGCTAGGGAATGATATGAAGAAGAACAGTATCTATTCTCTGAGGGCTGCCATATATCAAACTGGTGAAGGAAATCCAGAGTATAAGGAGCTGAAAGAGATTATGATAGCTGAACTTGAGAATGCTGAGAGAAAACTGCTAATTGATTATCTCAGGACTGTACCTGATATTGAAGAAGTCAAGTAAAGTCTGACTGTAAGTTTTTAATATTTTCTATTCTAAGTCAAATTTAAACTCTGTTTTAAATTAAACTCTGTTATATGTTAAACACTGCATTTGTTAAATGGTTTTGACATCATCAATTATATGTTTAACTTGTACATTTTATTATGAACAAGTTGGGGGAGATTGTTAGATATAATTGCTAATGTTTGTTTATCAGTGTTTAAGCAACAGGTACTGACAAGAGTTTATCAGAAGCCGGTCAGAGTTTAATTAAACTCTGACAGGGTGAAGAGTTTAAAGGAAGCCGGTCAGAGTTTATTTAAAGTCTGACAAGGTGATAGTTGAGTTAGCTGTCGGTGCTGAATTGAAGATTCTAGAAGCAATATATTCTGAAGATGGAAAGAAGCAGAATATATTGATACAGCTAAGGAAACAGAATGGAAGATAAGAAGCAATCCTTAATTGATAAGTTTTGTATAGCTAACTTGTAGGAATATCAATTAGATAAGGATTGTATGTAGCTGTGTACTATATAAACACAGATAGGTTATCCCTAGAAGGGACGCAATTATTGATATATTATTCTTGTAACCTAGAAGCTCTTTGTGATTCATTAACATCATAAAGAGAGAAGCTGTTAATATAAATACAGTTTATTGATTCATAAACAGTGTTCTTAATTATTGTTATTCTCTTACATACTTGATTATATTGTGTATTCGGCCTAACAACTCTCTTTGTCAAAAAGCATAAAAATGATTTGATATTGGTGCAAGTATATGTTGATGACATAATATTTGGTTCTACTAATGATGATCTATGCAAGAGATTTGCTAAGTTAATGCAGAGTCGTTATGAAATGAGCATGATGGGTGAATTGTCATTCTTTCTTGGACTGCAAGTATACCAAAAACAAGATGGTATATTCATTTGTCAGTCCAAGTACATCAAAGATCTTCTGAAGAAGTATCAAATGGAAGACTCATCTACAGCAAAGACTCCTATGCCAACTGCCACTAAGCTTGATAAGGATGAAACTGGTAAGAAGGTTGACATCACAGGCTACAGAGGTATGATAGGCTCATTACTTTATCTCACTGAAAGTAGACCAGATATAATGTTTGCAACATGCTTGTGTGCTAGGTTTCAGTCTGATCCTAAAGAATCTCATCTAATAGATGTTAAGCGAATATTTAGATATCTTAAGGGGACCCCAAATCTTGGAATTTGGTACCCTAAAGATACAGGATTTGATCTTATTGGATATACAGACTCTGATTTTGCAGGTTGTAAGATTGATCGGAAGAATACTTCAGGAAGCTGTCAGTTTCTTGGAAGAAGGTTAGTTTCCTGGTATAGCAAGAAGCAGTATTCAGTGTCCACATCAACAGCTGAGGCTGAATACATTGTTGCTGGTAGCTGCTGTGCACAGATCTTGTGGATGAGAAACCAACTCCGTGACTATGGGCTTTTGTTGACAAAGATTCCAATATTTTGTGACAACACAAGTGCCATAGCAATCTCAAACAACCCAGTGCAACACTCGAGGACGAAGCACATCGACATCAGGTATCATTTTATCCGAGAGCATGTCATGAATGGAACTGTGGAGTTACATTTTGTACCCACAGAGGATCAAATTGCAGACATCTTTACTAAACCGCTTGATGAATCCACTTTCAATAAGCTGGTTGGTGAACTTGGGATGTTAAATCTTTCTAATTGATTTTAATTAGAAGTCAGTAATTGCAGATAGTCCTAGTGAATACATGAGTTTAAGAATTTCCATATCCTTTGGACTCGTGAATTTATTTTCTAGAGCAATTCTCGTAGTTAGGATTATTGTACTAATTTTATGTCGTAATTATGGATGATATATCTTCTGGCATTTAATTAGTTATTAATTCTAAAAATTATTTAGGTGCTAATATTTGTACTAAATATTTAACCATCTATTTAATTTGAATTAATTTGCTTTGTTTTTAACATTGTAGATTAATGCAGCATAATTCATTAGATGTTAATTGGTTAATATCACTCAATGATATTTAATTGATTTAATTCTAAGAAAATTGTGAATTTTCTATTAACAATTGATTTTGGTAAATTTTAAAAGATTTATTAAAATCAAAACTTGACAGGAGATAAAAATTTCTGATTCATAGAACATGAACAGGTTTTAGGAATTGGAAAAGAAGCAAAATTTTTGAATTTTTAGGAAATTCGATAGTTTTTCAGGTACATAGAAAATTCTATCGAAATTTATTTTCGATAGTTTTTGAAAAGGAAAAGAAAAACTATCGAAATCAATCTTCGATGGTTTTTGAAATTAAAGTGAAAATATATCGATGGAATTTAACTAATTCTATATTTAAATTGTTCGATAGATTTTCAAACAAATCATTCAATAGTTTTTGTTTTTAAATTGAAGTAGACTTCGATAGTTTTTATGAAAAGCGTTTTAAATTCATACGTTCAAACACTTCGATAGTTTTTTAAAAACTATCGAGGTGAAGTTGACCCTTTTGCCCTCACAGAAAACTATCGTTAGTTCATTTACAAAACTATCGAACTAGAAATGACGATTTTACCCCTGTCAGTTTCATTTAGTATGTAACGTTGCCTTAGTAAATTTCTTTTCATTTTGTTTTCACAGATCTGAAAAACTAAGCTTCAGTTTATATACTTACAAAACATAAACAACCAAGAACACATCTTGTTCGATATTTTCTTCAAAATTAACCGATCAAATCTCAAGAAAGTTACTGTTTTCACTGTTTCTTCTATTTTAACAGTGAACACTTAATAATTGTTAAGTGTTTGAAGCTTTCTGAGAAAGAAAACTATCGAATAAGATAGAACTGTATTACCTTGATATTCGAAAGAATTTTACTATTCTGTTGTTTTGTCAATAGAATTTCAAGGTTGAAATTCTCTAATTCTTTATTAATCTGCAGTCAAAGTTCTAATAATAGGAATTTGTTTTTGGTTTAGGTGTTTACATTCGAAAAGAAAGGGGTTTATTGTTAAAAGTTTGATTAATTAGAAATAATTAATTAAATTTAAAGGAAAAATAGTTTTGGTTTATTTAAATTTTCTGGAAATTTAAAATGGCTGGAGAATTTATTGTTACCAAAACTAATCATGTCTCGTTTCAAAACCTGCAAGCCATAACGAACTTACAGTTTCATGCATGGGCAGAGTTTTTGAACACACGTTCATTAGTGGCATTTGCTGTGAGTACTCCCGTGGTCCTTTGTATCGATCAATTGACTGCGTTGTACACAACCGCCACGGATACAACTGAGAATAAAGTAAGGTCCTTCAGTTTTGTTGTGCCAGGGGGCAGAACAATAAGGGTGACGGAACATGATTTTAACAGAATACTTCATTTTCCAACAGAAAACCTTGTTCCGGATCCCACGACTGAGGAAATACATGCTTTCTTCACTCTCATTAGAAGTCAACAACCTAACTTCTTTGTGGGAGAGTTCCTTAAGCATTACTTGCCAAAGGCATGGAACTTTTTCTTTCATACCCTAATCCATGTTTTTACTGCCAAGCTAACAAATCTGCATGGTATTCCCTTATTCCTTCAAAAGATAGGGTTTGCCATTGCGAACAATAGGCATATTAGCACAGGAAGGCTATTGATCGATCAAGTCATTCTGTGCATGGGACCACTGGATGAAATGTTAGATATAATTGCTGACGTTTGTTTATCAGTGTTTAAGCAACAGGTACTGATCAGAGTTTATCGGAAGCCGGTCAGAGTTTATTTAAAGTTTGACAGGGTGAAGAGTTTAAAGGAAGCCGGTCAGAGTTTATTTAAAGTCTGACAGGGTGTTAGTTGAATTAGCTGTCGGTGCTGAATTGAAGATTCTAGAAGCAATATATTCTGAAGATGGAAAGAAGCAGAATATATTGATACAGCTAAGGAAACAGAATAGAAGATAAGAAGCAATCCTTAATTGATATAACTTGTATAGCTAATTTGTAGGAATATCAATTAGATAAGGATTGTGTAACTGTGTACTATATAAACACAGATAGGTTATCCCTAGAAGGGACGCGATCATTGAATATATTATTCTTGTAACCTAGAAGCTCTTTGTGATTCATTAACATCATAAAGGGAGAAGCTGTTAATATAAATACAGTTCTATTGATTCATAAACAGTGTTCTTGATTATTGTTATTCTCATACATACTTGATTATATTGTGTATTCGGCCTAACAATTGGTATCAGAGCCAAGGCTGTTTAATATATACAGTTTTACGATTCAAACACAGTATTAATCATGTCTGAAGAAAATCAAACTGCTCCTAAGGCTGAACAGGTTAAGCCCAATTCTGTCAGTCGATATGAAACAATCAGGGTTCCAATTCTCAGGCCAGTAGAGTATCCAATTTGGAAGGTTAAGATGACCATGTTTCTGGAGGCTACAGATCCAGAATACCTTGACAGAATCTATGATGGTCCTCATATGCCAACTAAATTGTCCCCTGTTGTTGATGGACAAGAACAAAAGACTGTTCCAAAGGAAAAGAAAGATATGACTCCTGAGGACATCTCATCAATTGCAAAAGATGCAAAGGTTAGACATCTTCTCCACAGTGCTTTAGATAATGTTATGTCTAACAGAGTAATTGGCTGCAAGACTGCCAAAGAGATATGGGATGCTTTAGAAGTCAGATGCCAGGGAACAGGTGCTATCAAGAAGAACAGAAAGACAATACTCACACAGGAGTATGAGCACTTTGATTCAAGAACTAATGAAACCTTGACTGAGACTTATGACAGATTTTGCAAACTGTTGAATGATCTGTCTCTGGTTGATAAAGAATATGAACTTGAAGAGTCTAATCTCAAGTTTCTGTTATCTCTACCTGAAAAGTGGGATTTAAAGGCAACAACAATTAGAGATAATTATGATCTTGCTGATATAGATCTTGATGAGATCTATGGATTGTTAAAGACTCATGAACTTGAGATAGAACAAAGAAATAGGAGATCCAGCAAGAAGACAAAATCTATTGCTCTCAAAGTTGAGGAGAAGCCCATTAAGAAGGAATCATCAAGGAAGAAAGCCAAGGGAAAGGCTTTAGTTATTAAATCTGAAAGTGAGTCATCAAACTCTGATGATGACTCAAACTCTGATGAAGCTTCTGACTCTGATGATGATGAAGAACAGATGATGCAAATGGCTGCATTGATGGTGAAGACCTTCAAGAAGATGGGATTCAAGAACTTCAAGAAGGGAAAGAGATTCTCAAGGAAAGATTCAAACTCTGAAAGGAGAAGTTTCAGAAAGTCTGATGGAAGGGAGACCAAATCTGGCAAGAAGGATAAATCTGAAATCCAGTGCTACAAGTGTAAGGAGATGGGTCATTATGCCCCAGAGTGCAAGAAAGGCAAATCTGAGAAAGCACTCATCTCTAAAGGCAAAGACTGGGCAGATACTTCAGACTCTGATGATGGAGAAAACTATGCTCTTATGGCAACTGTCAGAGATGAGACTGAATCATCAGAAAATAAGGTACCCCTAACTACTTATGCTTATGATACTGATAATATATCTGAGTTAAGGGTATATCTGAAAAGTGTTCATGTTAGCTATAGGGATCAGACTTTAGAAAATGAGAGAATTAAATCTGAGAATCTTAGTCTTAAAGATAGAAACAAGTTTCTTGAAGGAGAACTTGAAAGTATGAAGCAGATTCAAAAAGAAAGAGATGATGCTGTTTATGTTGAACAGGAGTTGCTTAAAAGGTATAGGCAACTAGAATCTGATTTAGAGAAGGAAAGAAAAATAATCAAGACTTGGACAGATTCTGGAAGAGACACTCATCAAGTGTTTCAGACTGATTCTGTAGGTTTAGGTTATTGTGAAAATGATGAACTTAGGTTTAAAGACAAGGTTAAGGTAAAACCACAACTTAAACCTGTGAAATTTGTTCCAGAAGCCAATAAGTTAAAATCTGTTGTAATAAGGGAAGCTGATATGAAATCAGATGAAGCCTGTGAAAAACAGGAAAATATTATAACAGAAAACCTTATGGAAATAGAAGCTGTTAGAAAACCAGTAAAAACTTGTGAAAAACAGGTTAATGTTGGTTTGATGACAGGGAAACAGTTCAATCATAAGCTGAAAGAAGTAAAATCTGCCATGAAACCAAAAGGGTCCAAGAAGAATAGGAATGGAAAGATAGGCATAAATAATAGAAATAATCATTTGCCTACTGGTGCTGCTCCAAGGAAAACATGTTATAATTGTGGTAGTTCTAATCATCTTGCTAATTACTGCACAAAGAATAGAAATATCAATTCTTTAACTTCTACATCAGGAGTAAAGAATGATTATGTTAGGGTTAGACCACAGACTTTATGCACACACTGTGGGAGCACTTGGCATTCCATTTATACTTGCAAGAGTTATCATGCTATTTATCATAACTATTATGAGCTAAAACCCAATCTGAAGTGGGTTAGAGCAAACTCTGCAAGTGTAAAGTCTGACAATGTTAGCTTAAACTCTGTTGATAGTAATTCCGCTGCAAAAGCTAACACTGTTAAGAAAGACAAAGGATCCAAGCAAGTCTGGGTCCTTAAAACTAACACTTAGTATTTGTTTGTGATTGCAGGGTATAATAGAGAGCACACTTATCTTGGACAGTGGATGCTCAGGACATATGACTGGAAATAAAGCCCTGCTATCAGACTTTGAGGAGAAGGCTGGCCCAAAAGTTTCCTATGGAGATGGCAACATAGGACACACTCTGGGATATGGCAATATTAATCTTGGAAGTGTCATCATTACAAATGTAGCTCTAGTCTCAGGACTCAAGCATAATCTGTTATCTGTGAGTCAAATCTGTGACAGAGGAAACCATGTAGATTTCCATAGTGAATACTGTGAAGTCATCAGTAAATCTACTGGAAAAGTTGTTCTAGTTGGACATAGGCGCAATAACATTTATGAAGCAAGTTTGGTAACAAACTCTGATGGAAAAACAGTGTGTCTGACTGCAAGAATGTCAAATGAAGAGAGTTGGAATTGGCACAAGAAGCTCTCTCATCTCAATTTGAACAACATAAATGAGCTAATAAGAAAGGATCTTGTAAGGGGACTTCCAAAATCTATACTCAGTCTAGATGGCCTATGTGATTCTTGTCAAAAGGCCAAGCAAAGGAAGTCATCTTTCAAGAGCAAATCTGAATCTTCAGTAGTGGAACCTTATCATCTTCTTCATGTTGATCTCTTTGGACCAGTGAATGTGATGTCCATGGGCAGAAAGAAATATGCTCTAGTAATTGTTGATGAATATACTAGATATACATGGGTGTATTTCTTATCAAAGAAGGATGAAACTGCTCAAAGTCTGATGGATCATGTAAATCTACTGGACAAAGGATCACAGCACAAAGTCAAAATTATAAGGAGTGATAATGGAACTGAATTCAGAAACTCAATCATGGAAGCTTTCTGCAAGGAAAGAGGAGTGAAACAAGAGTTTTCTGCACCTGGAACTCCACAGCAAAATGGTGTAGTTGAAAGGAAGAACAGAACTTTAATTGAAGCAGCCAGAACTATGCTTGAAGAAGTAAAATTACCAACTTATTTCTGGGCAGAAGCTGTTCAAACTGCTTGTTTTACTCAAAATGCAACATTGATCAACAAGCATGGGAAAACACCATATGAGATGGTGAAAAATAAGAAGCCAAATTTGAAATATTTTCACATATTTGGATGCAAATGCTTTGTGTTGAAGACTCATCCTGAACAGTTGACAAAGTTCGAGTTAAAAGCTGATGAAGGAATCTTTGTTGGCTATCCATTGTCAACAAAAGCATTCAGAGTTTATAATCTAAGAACTAAGGTGATCATGGAATCCATACATGTGTCATTTGATGACAAGAAAATAATTGGACTTGAAGACAAGGATGGATATGATCAACTACGTTTTGAAAATGAAGATCTATTCTCTGATGATATAAACTCTGATGAAGCAGGTTTGACAAACTCTGACGAAGCATACTCTGAACCTCTACTGGTAAATACTGGAGAAACTGGAAATTCTCAAATTGAACAAAATAGAGAACCAGTTGAGGGGGAGCGTGAAGAAGCTCAACAAGACACAGCAAATGAGTCAGTTGAGGAAACTGATTTAAACTCTGACAGTTCAAACTCTGAGCCATCCAATTCAGGGGGAGCCTCAGATGCTGCAGAAAGTCAACATATGAATCAGGAGAGCATGGATCAAGGGGAAGGATTCAATAATGATGCAAGAAACCACTTACCAACAGCAAGAAAGTGGACACAGGCACACACACCTGATCTCATAATTGGAGATCCTGATGCTAGTGTGAGAACTAGAAGTGCAACAAATAATGAGTGTCTGTATCATGCTTTCTTGTCTCAAACAGAACCAAAGAAAGTGGAAGAAGCTCTTCAAGATGCTAATTGGATTACAGCAATGCAAGAAGAGTTAAATGAATTTGAAAGAAATGAAGTCTGGACACTTGTACCTAGACCAAAGAATAGATCAATAGTAGGTACAAAGTGGGTTTTCAGAAACAAGACTGACAGTGAAGGTGTGATTACAAGAAATAAAGCTAGACTTGTGGCTAAAGGTTATTCACAACAGGAAGGAATTGACTATGATGAAACCTTTGCTCTAGTTGCAAGATTGGAGGCCATAAGGATTTTTCTGGCCTATGCTGCACACAAGAAGTTTAAAGTCTTTCAGATGGATGTAAAGAGTGCTTTTCTCAATGGGAAGCTTGAAGAAGAAGTATTTGTTGAACAACCACCAGGATTTGTAGATTCCAAGCATCCAGATTATGTCTACAGGCTTGACAAGGCATTATATGGACTAAAGCAAGCACCAAGAGCATGGTATGAAACTCTTGCTCAATTTCTTTTAGAAAGTGGGTTCACAAGAGGTACAATTGATAAAACTTTGTTTTATTTCAATTCTGGTGATGATTTGCTTTTAGTTCAAATTTATGTAGATGATATTATTTTTGGATCTACTAATGACAAACTCTGTAAGAAGTTTGCAAAGCTTATGCAATCCAGGTATCAAATGAGCATGATGGGAGAGCTTAGTTATTTTCTAGGCTTACAGGTCAAGCAAACAGATGATGGGATTTTTATCAATCAAGCAAAATATACCAGAAATCTTCTCAAGAAATTTGGTATGCTTGATAGTTCATCTGCTACAACTCCCATGGCTACAGCAACAAAGCTAGACAAAGACACAGGAGCCTCAGTAGATATGACAAACTACAGAGGAATGATAGGGTCTTTACTGTATCTTACTGCAAGTAGACCTGATATCATGTATGCAACATGTCTTTGTGCAAGATTTCAAGCAGATCCCAGAGAGCCTCATCTAACAGCTGTAAAAAGGATTTTCAAATATCTCAAAGGCACCATAACCTTGGGTTTGTGGTATCCTAGAGAATCAGAGTTTAAGTTAATTGGTTACTCTGATGCAGATTTTGCAGGCTGTAAGATAGACAGAAAAAGTACAAGTGGAAGCTATCAATTTTTAGGTGACAGATTGGTTTCTTGGTACAGTAAGAAACAGAAATCAATTTCTACATCCACAGCAGAAGCAGAGTATATAGCAGCTAGTAGCTGTTGTGCACATATTTTATGGATGAAGAATCAATTGCTGGATTATGGGTTAAGGTACTCTAAAATACCTATTTTCTGTGATAACCAAAGTGCTATTGCTATGACAGGTAATCCAGTACAGCACTCCATGACCAAGCACATCAGCATAAGGTATCATTTTATCAGAGAACATGTGGAAGAAGGGAACATTGAGCTTCATTTTGTGTCTACAGACCAACAACTTGCAGATATCTTCACCAAACCTTTGAGTGAAGCTACTTTTACAAGATTGGTAAATGAACTTGGAATGATCTCTGGTTCTGACTAGAGATACGGGTTAGACTCAAAAACTATACATGTTTGCTTTTTATGTTCATGATTTCTTACATGTGTTAACTGTTATGTGCACCAGCATGTTAAACTCTGATGGTAAACTCTGACAGTTAAATTCTGTCAGTAAACTCTGTGAAGTGTCAGTCATACTCTGTTGGTCATACTCTGATTGTTACAGTTTAATGCTATACTCTGATTGTAATTTTGTCTGAAACATATGGGACCAATGAAGAAATTTGTATGAAGCATAATTCTCAGTAAGTAATTATGAATCCTTAAGAGTTGTATAGATTCTGATCTCAAACATGTGCAGTAAGTTAACACAGCATGATACTGTCTCTGTATTTATACCATCTCTTAGTTTATTAATCCTATACACTGAGTCTGTATTTGCTGTTTGCATTTTCTCTCATAAATTAATTGTATTAACTGATGAAAAGTCTAAACTCTGATTATTAATTGCAAATAATTCACCCTCAAATCAAAAGATGCCAAAAAGAGCACAAATTCCTTTGAGATCATGTTGTGCCTAGGAAGATCCAGGAACTTATTGTATGAAATAAGGGCTAAAATCTTTGATTTTTGGTGACTAGTGCCAACCACTGATTACTGGAAAAATAAAAATAAAAAATATATATATATAAAAAAAAATAAATAAAAAAATAAAAATATATATATATAAAGGGGGTGAAAAACAAAAGATATATCCAAATGAAAGGATATCAGAATACAGAGTTTAGATATAAAATCAGATTTTATGTTATACATGAGAGTTTAGGCAACCAGTTTTTACTACTTTAGTTTGTGGATTTTATGCACTTTGAGATGATCTAAATATTGATTTCGGTAAACTCTGCTATTGCACACACATATTTTCACACCTGTACAGATTGAGAAAAGAGTTTATTGACAAAGAAGGATAAATGGTAAACACTGATGTATTGTGTGACATATGCCGAGGTAATTTTGTTTTAATCTCTGATGGTTAAAATAATTTCTTTGTTTCAGACATTTTATAATTTTGAGATTAGACATTTGTTTTGAAAATTTAAAAAGAGTATGTTTGGAAAGTTGTTTTAAACAGAGGAGAGAGGTTAATTGCATAGAAAAGTGTAACAGGCGGTAATTATTGCTGTTTTTACTGCGCATGCGTATTGGAAACTGCCAATTATTTGCTGTCAGTAACTACATGTGTGACACGTGTCCCATTCACATGATTACAGGAGTAAGACCGTTGTGTATTAATGATTAAAAACTCTTCAGTTTTTAATCTTTTATTTTTTTTAAATACAATACACACATCTTCAGTTAAACTTTTCACATCTTACTCATACACATCTATTATCACACACACATAGTCACAAACACCTTTCTACACATAAACTCTGTTAAGCTTTCGCATCAATTACTTGTTCTTTTTTCAAAATCTTCTAATGGCAACCACAACTTTCGTTTCGTCTGGGTTAGAGTTCGTTCCAAACAACTATACCGCACCACTAAACACTGCAAACGCACCAGAAGCATTTCATTTGATTCAAAATTTCTTGACAAACTCGGATATTGGTACTGCTCTCACTGCTCCGATGAAGCTGTCTGCAACTCAAATCAAATCTTTCTGGCAGACAGGTGTTTATGATAATGGAGGGGAGGCTGGGTCACCGTCCATCTTGTTTGAATATGAGGGTCAAGAGTTTGTAATAACTCCAACAACTGTTCGTGATGCCTTGGGGTTTGAGGATTTCAATGCTTTCACAATCGCTGTTGGAGATTCTGAGTTGGTCCGTATGATGAGAGAGATTGGATACTCTGGACCATTGACGAAGATTGGGCAATTGAAAAGGCCGTTTCTGCGTAAGGAATGGAGTTTCTTTTTCGACTGTATAACTAGGGCATTCGGAAAGAAGTGCACCAATTGGGATGCGATTCCCACTGATAGTCTGCAAATCGGGTACTCTTTACTTTTTGGTGCTAACTTTGATGTTGCTAGATTAGTCTTGACTAATATTGGTGAGAAAATGCAAGAGAATAGGAATGTTGTCTATTTCTCTAGATTTTGTCAATTGCTATTCAACATTTGTTGTCCTGATGTTGAGATTTTAGATGAGGATGTTATTCAATCATTTAAATTGCATAAACGCATATTTTCTGATTTGACTAACAAAGATAACAAGAAAGGGGATGTTGGTGTTCTTCTCTTACCTGAGAGCGTACAACAGTTTTTAGCAAATTCTACCCAACCTACAATGCCTCAACATGAAACAGCACAACAAACTCTGATCACATCACCACTTCAAACTGCTGAAGCTGGACCTTCTGTGTCTCAATCACAGAGGTTAAAGAAGTCAAAAACAAGAGCATTTAAAAGAAAAGTAAGGGCACAAAGACCTCGTTCTGAAGAAGCAAGAGTATCTGCTAGTGAAGATGAAGCAGAGGATTCTCAAACTCTGAGAAAAAGAAGAAAGCTTGTAGCCACTTATCTTTTTGATGAGGAGGAAGAAGCTGAATTGCCTGTAAACTCTGACGTGGCAATTCAGGAAGCTGTTCCTCAAGATACTCCTGCAATGTTTGTTGAGGAGGATATTCTAAATGCTAATGAGGACAGAGTGTTTGTAAACACTGAAGCTCCTGAAGTGTTTGTTCAGAAGGATGCTGCAAATACTGAAGCTGTCAATCTAGACAGGATAAATACTGATGCTAATCTGATGGATTTGGATTTAGAAGCTCCTACATTCAAAGTTAATGTAGTTGAGGAAGCTGCTGCATACTCTGACAGTAGAATTTTTGAACATGGAGATACTGCAATGGAAGCTAATCAAGCTACTACTGAGATAGTAGAAACTATAGCTTCTCACACTGAAATCATTTCTCTTGATTTTGAGAAAGGAGAAGAAGTTGATCAGACCTTAGCTGATAATGCTACAGAAGCTGTTGCTGTAAATGCTGATGCAACAGAGCATGTTCTAGACGACAATGTCTTACTCGAAACTCTACAACAATCTGTTGTAGAGGTTGTCACAAAAGCAACAGAGTCTATGCACACTGCAACCTCTGATATTCCTGAAAAAGTAAATGATGAAGCTGCATAGTTGCAAAATGAAATTACTGCTGAACATGTTCCTGAAGAGATTCCAGGAGAGGATGACAATGTTGAAGCTAGTCCTACTCATTCAAATCCAGATATACAAGAGGAGGTATCTAACATTCAAGCAAACTCTGATGAAGAAAGAGAGTTCAATCGGGCTACTGAAGAACATTTTCAAGATATGTACTTCAAGAAATGGACAGCTGCAGATTGTATTTTTACTGCACAGAGGGCTGCTGATTTCACTGATGATTCTGTTAAAAAGATTTCCAATCCTGAAGTTCTTGCAAGCTTACAGGCAACTGTTGTTCAAGTCAAATCTCTTAATAATAGATTTGATGAGAATCAACAAATGCTTCAACATCTAAGGAATGAAGGTTCTGTCAGAGATCTTATTTTGAAGAATGATAGATCTGACTACTTTAATATGTTCAAGCAGCAAGCCAAGGATTCTGAGGAAATTAAGAAGAGGCTTGGAAAAGTTGAGGAGAATCAGGCTGAAATGTCTACTCAATTGAATTCTATTTCTAATGCTCTAGAATTGCTGACATCAGTATTACTTTCTGATGATGTCAAAAAGGGGGAGAGTGTACCTAAAGACAAATGCAAAGACACTCAAGCTCTGAGACGGAGGGATGATTCTACTGATGGGGGAAGCAAAGAAAATAAAAGAAAGATTTTTGCTCAAAGGCAAAGCAGGACAAGAGTAAACTCTGTTTGACAAACAAACTCTGACAAGATAAACTCTGGTGGTCAATCTACTTCAAAACTCAAGAGTTTAGTTGTTTCAACTAATCCATCTACTGATGAAGAGATTGCTACTAAAATATTCATAAAAGAGCATGGAAAGAATGTTACTATTGAAGATATCCAGGCTGAAGAGCAAATGCTTGCTGAGGAACACAAGAAAAATCTTGAAGCTGGAATCTACAAGAAACAGGAAATCAAGGCTCCTAGAAAGAAAGAAGTTGGTATTTCTATCAAAGAGAATACACAACAGAGTATACAATATACAAGGAGACCTGTGATTGGAAATTCTGATAAGGGTAAAGGCATAATGATTGAAGAGCCTAACCTGAAAAAGAAGATTTATTCAACCTCTGACATTGCTCAAGTTGAAACAAGATTAGCAAAATCAACCTCTGACGCTGCTCAAGTTGATGATACTACTAAAGTTATGACAACCTCTGACGTTGCTCAAGTTGTACAGAAATCTACACAACTTCCAGGATTCAGCAAACCAAAAATTCTTGAAGATTTAAAGCTTGAAGCTGTGAATTTCTCAGAAACCAGAACAGTATTGGGAAAGGAAGCTTTTGATAAATCTGGACTGGGTTCACATAGAGAAAGAAGAACTAATAACAGATCACAAGACAACTCATCACTAGCTGTATCTGGTATTATTACTCAAGAAAATCTTGATATGCTAGACTCTGTTCAAATGATCTTTCATAAGGTGTTGAAGAAGGAATTTTTGTTGTACTTTATGAATGATGGAAGAGTTTATAAGGTTGCAGAGTCTGATATAAATCTCAAATCTTATCAAGAATTGGAGTATGTTCTGTACTTGTTAAAAATCAAAAATAGAAATACTCACAATGCTGCTTCAGTTATCAGAGAAAAGATGCTAAAATCGAAGATGATGCTTGGAGGAGGAGTATCAAGTGCATATATTCCCAAATACAGAAATGCACATGGGAAGATTGTTGAGATGAAAAGAAACAGTGCTAAGTTCAGAACAGCACTGGGTACAAAAGTTCTTGAATTTAATTTAGAATCTGATAAAGCTTATTATATTAAGCTAGGGAATGAGATGAGGAAGAATTCCATCTATTCTCTGAGAACTGCAATTTATCAGACTGGAGAATTTGATCCAGAGTTGAAAGAAGTGAAGAAGATCATGGTGGAAGAGCTAAAAAGAGCTGAAAAGAAATTGCTATCAGACTATATCAGGACAGTGCCTGATATTCAAGAAATCAAGTAAAGTCTGACTGTAAGTTTTTAATATATTTTTTATTCTAAGTCAAATTTAAACTCTGTTTTAAATTAAACTCTGTTATATGTTAAACACTGCATTTGTTAAATGTTTTTGACATCATCAATTATATGTTTAACTTGTACATTTTATTATGAACAAGTTGGGGGAGATTGTTAGATATAATTGCTGACGTTTGTTTATCAGTGTTTAAGCAACAGGTACTGATCAGAGTTTATCGGAAGCCGGTCAGAGTTTATTTAAAGTCTGACAGGGTGAAGAGTTTAAAGGAAGCCGGTCAGAGTTTATTTAAAGTCTGACAGGGTGTTAGTTGAATTAGCTGTCGGTGCTGAATTGAAGATTCTAGAAGCAATATATTCTGAAGATGGAAAGAAGAAGAATATATTGATACAGCTAAGGAAACAGAATAGAAGATAAGAAGCAATCCTTAATTGATATAACTTGTATAGCTAATTTGTAGGAATATCAATTAGATAAGGATTGTGTAACTGTGTACTATATAAACACAGATAGGTTATCCTTAGAAGGGACGCGATCATTGAATATATTATTCTTGTAACCTAGAAGCTCTTTGTGATTCATTAACATCATAAAGGGAGAAGCTGTTAATATAAATACAGTTCTATTGATTCATAAACAGTGTTCTTGATTATTGTTATTCTCATACATACTTGATTATATTGTGTATTCGGCCTAACATGAAAGAACATGCATAACTGATGATGTGTTTTGTTTCTATCCTAGGTTCCTACAGCTAATTCTCAATGATATCTTAACAGATGATGAGCGCGAGACATTCGCCGAAGAGGAGACCATGGAGTGCATGAAGATGAAGAGCAATGCCATAACAGCTCTGATAAGGAAGAACAACTATCTTCCAGGGGTACCCACTGTTCTCACAGACTATCTAAGAACGGTGCCCCTACCACTTCTGCCCCCAGGGGAACAGGTAATTGAAGGTAATATTCCTCCACCTCAACCTGAAATGGCACCTGAACCAATGGATGTTGATCCAGAGCCCTCAGTGGCCATTCCAGACCAGGAGGTTGTGATGTGTAAAAATAATGTAAACTGCAAGCGCACAGTGTTCAGTTGTATCAATCACAGATCGATCCACAAAGACTATGAATTTTCAAAACCCTAACAATTAACTCAGGCGAACTAGACAAATAAGATTTGAGTTGAGATTTGTTTAACCTAATTAACAATTAAAATCAGATATGGTAAACCTAGGAATCCGAATCCATTAATCAATCACAATTAATATCAACTCACCCTAAAATCAATTCTCTTTCTTCACAAATAAGATATATCAATTAACGAGACAAACATATACTATGAAACTTGTTATCTAACAATAACCTATCAAAACTTCATTGAGCAAGCATAGGCTATGAAAAATAAATCCGGTAACAATAATATATCAAAATCACTTTGTCAATTGATCAATTAAGCACCAAGAAAAATCATGAGAACCAACTAATATGAACAATAAGATATCAACAACAATCAAATTAACTTCATCTTCATCCTAGGAGAATTAACTTAGCTAGACATGGTAGAAAAAACAAAACAATTAAATATAAAGAATGCAAGCAAAAGTGTTTGAATAGAATAAAGAACTTGTATTGAAAGACAATAATAAATCTATCTTACTCATAATTATCAGATATAGTCTAAATTCCAGGTCTCTCAAATACAAGAGGGGATATATATATATATATAGGAAAAATAACGGGCTTGGGCTCTTTGACTACAAATCGGATTGTAGAAATATTTCCTTAATTCCTTTTTCTTCTCCAATAAGTTTTCCAATTTTTCTCCAATTTCCTTTTGACTTCAAGTATTTCCATCTCCTTGCCTTTTTCACCTTTTTATGCTTGAAATATGATTTTATTTATTTTCCTACAAAACAAAAGAAAACAATTTATTAAATAATAAAATTACGAAAACAAACATAAAATAGGTATTAAAAATGTATTAATTATGGACCTATCAAATGCCCCCATACCTATCTTTTGCTCGTCCTCGAGAAAAACTAATATAATATGAATTACTAACTAATAGATAATACCACTTCCGTAGGTGATCACGGTTGCATTTGGCATATGCAACAAGCCCTTTAAACCCCTAGGCAGCCCTAGTGGACGAGTAAGGTCTCGTGAGGGTTTATAGTGAATGTACCCACAAAATCCATCTAGCTTATGTAAAAGATCACATGGCAATGCAACGCCACACATACAAGTCCTCTCATGCTACATCAACTTATGAATCAAAAATGACTTTGCAATGTTTTGATGTGGAATGTGCAAGGATTCACATAGTCTACTCAAAGAAATATGCATAAGTGCTCAAAAGTCCATGTCAAGTGTAAGAATAAGTTCGTAACCATGCTAAGCCCACAAGAGTACAACTTTGAGTCAAAACTTGGAATATCAAATGCAGAAACAAGCAATAACTCACCTTTCACTCACAAAAGAATATTCACTCAAGAACAAGGGTAAGTGTATCACTCTATTCCAGCAAAATCATAAACATGCTTGACATTTGGTATCAATCTAACTTTAACACAACATACATCAATGATGATAATCAAAAGGTCTTTATTTGGGTTGTAACGGGGCTAGGGACAATGTATGTCAAGTAAGGCCAAAGAAGGTGAAGTGTCAAAAGATACACAATGATTTTTCTAATTTTCTTCCAACAAATGATCATACACATCACCAAACATCCTCCCCACACATGATTTTTCTAATTTTCTTCCAACAAAATGTTTGATTAGTCGAATGAAGAAGGATCACACAAACATAAGTATGCTCTCATAATATTATATATTTTTTTTCTTTTTGCTCTTTTTTTTCATATATCTTTTTTTTTCATTTTTTTTTCGAGAGCTAAGAGATAGATATAAGCAACCACAATCCTCCTTCAAAAATTTCTTGAACAACGACTATCAAGTAAGCAATCAAACTAAATATTTCCTCAAAAGTAATGAACAAAAGTAAACCCATCTTACACACCTTATTACTCCCTCAAGTTCCTACTAGCCATTGACAATTTGGGATCAAGCATAAGTAAGGCTAAACAAGAAAAAGGCCTAGGCACATAATGTGGTGTGTCACCGAAAAAATAGGATTAAGCTCAAATGGGTAACTAATTGATCATATAAAAATGGTGTGGTAATTTGGAAAATATAGGTTATTCCTAAATGCCTTTATCATCTTATCATCAAATAATGTTATGCGTTTCAAGAAAGGTCTCAAACAAGTGCTAGCAATGCAAACAACATGTGGACACTCAAGCAAACGAATATAAAATGCAAAAGATATGCATATAGGCTCAAAATCTCACATGGTGGTAAAAACATAATCAATCCCAAGTAAAAATCTCTTCAATGCACAATCTTGTACTCAAAGCATGAAAACCAAATCATTTTGCACATATTCATGTCCTTCTAATTACTTGCAACATTCAGTAACTCTACTAGTTTCAACTTGCTAGTGTATGTGTGTGAACAAGAACTTAGCAAATCACTTCTTAATCAAAAGTATCAGAAACACAAGATTACTATAGCATGTAAGGGTGCATCAAGCCACAAGAAATCATTTCAAAAGGCTAGAATTCTACAATTTACAACTAAAATTCTTTTTGTAATTTTTTATTTTTCAATTTTTTTGGATTTTTTTTATAATACTACTAAACCCCTCCCTCATACCTAAATCATGCATTGTCCTCAATGTATGCAAATGAAAAAAAAATGACGAAGTAAAAGGACGGGAATACCTGATAATGACATGACGGAGAAACAAAATAATACTTATAACACACACACACACAACACACAATAAACACACATTCATTCTCTCCCATACCTACACTTCACTATGGGAGACACAAAACAAAAACACGTACTAACCAATACCAGATCGAGGAAAAACTACCTTCGTAACAGAATCAACACACATGTGAAACTCACCCACAAAGACAACATTATCCACTAGATAAAGAAGATCTTGAACCAGAATAAAACTCATACCACTAACAACATTCATAGACCAAGTAGATTCTTCTTTATGTTGTTTAAGCAAATTAATGACTTGAAATTGTTGATTATGAACTATGTCACTAGAGATAACAACATGATGAGTATCATTATTAACTACCAAAGATTGATCAAGAGTGGAAAAAGATAGATTAAAATCAAGTGGGGGTGACTCACCAACCGAAGTCTTAACAACTGACTTAGAATCAAAAGAAATATCCTCAAGTTGAGTTTCATGCTTAGAACAAATAACATTCAATTCATCTAACATCTCCTCAGAAGAAAAATTCTTATACAACTCATGAAGTTCTTTATTACTCTCAGACTCTAACAAAATATCTTTCTCAAGAAAGGACTCAATTGCAATATCCTCATGATTCGACCATGAAACAACTTCATCAATCAAATTAACTCCTACGGGTTGTTCAAAAAGCTCATTAGGTTGATTACCTACATTAAAGACATTAAGATCTATCGTCATATTTCCAAAAGTAAGTTTCATCGAACCATTCCTACAATTAATCAAAGCATTAGAGGTGGCAAGAAAAGGTCTTCCTATAATGATGGGAATTTGATTTTGAGATTTTGGACAGGTTCGGTTTCTAGAACAATGAAATCGACAGGAAAGACAAAATCACCAACCATAATCAACACATCTTCCACCATACCCTTAGGAATTTTGATAGAACGGTCAGCTTACTGAAGAGTGAGCCTTTGGAAGAGCCAAATGAAACAATAAACGAACCTCCTTCCCCTCCTATACCCAATATTCAGACATCCGTGAGTGTAGAGGGAGATAGTGCCTTAGCAGCACCACATAAGGAGATACACCCTTCAACAGCAGCTCTGCCTTCCTCTAAAAGGAGATGAACAAACACCGAGGCAACTGTTGATACTTTATTTCAAACTTCCAAAGCGCCCTTTATTGATTTTTCTGATGCTGATTAGGCTACGCTAACGAAAGCTATATCTGAACCAATAGCTCAATCAAGTAAGGAAGAATTGACGAAAGCAACTGGTGTTCCGACCATATTACGGTCAGGTTCACTGGTTGAAGGTTCTAAGAACCAAGGGTCTTCACAGACGTCGAGAGAAGGCTTTGACCTAAATGCACAATCTAAAGGGTCATTGTCTACCTCCCCAGATGGAACATATCCACAGATTCGGGATCTCTGCTGTTTATAGAGCCTGTTTCTAACCCCCTAGAGATTCAAACTCTAGATCCTTCAAAGGATATATCATCTACGGATGATCAGCAACTTGGTTTAACCAAGGACGGGGACTTGCGAAGCCCCATTGCACCACCGGTGTGTTGGAACGTATGATTACTGTTCTGCGTTTTACTATATGATTGATTACGAGTTCGAAAAGAAAACTTTACCTTAATCGATACGATTCTGATCCACGTCTTCTACTGAATTCCTTGATTCCCTTCGAGCAAAGTGTGGCCTTCGATCTCCCAAAGTTTTCCTCTCCTTAAAGCCTCGAAATCCCAAAACCCTAGCTCCTTGCGGCTGCCCTAGGTTTTAATCTCGAATTATGAAAAAACGTTTTCAGCTTTAGGAGAACAAGAATATATATAGGCTCCAGTAGGGATCATGGACAATTAGGTCGGGCCTCCCAATGACATTTTGGGTCAAGCCCAATGTCATTAAATATTAATTCTATCCACTAACGAATTAATATTTGCACTACCTTTCCTAATACCGTAATTATTTTATTATTAAATTCGGCTCCTATATTATTTGCTTATTAAATTCCCCATGTTTAAGATATCGTATGTCCATTAATTAAATTAATTTCTGATAATTAATTTAATTAATATCTTTTTATCCTTGATCATCCACTCAACCTTATAATTATGCAAGAACAAATCTGCCTGCAGGACTAAAGCATAATTATCTTTATGAGCTTTCAAGAGGACATCATCAACCCGAATATTATCAGGACATGGTTTCCTTATATAGTTAATATCCCACTCTGTATGCAATGTCATTGCTCAATACATAATATTATAATTAACAATTAATTACATCACATATGAATCAAAGCATGTGCATTGCACACAAGTGTCAATCACTACACTTGGATTGAGAACCTAAGCATTAATAATATCATAGAATCTTAGTTCTTCTTTATTGTCAGAATAGAAGAACAATTCTAATATTTCGATCCTGTTCAATATACACAAAGTATACAAGTATTATTTAATAGTCAAGATAAACTATTCCCAAATAATACTTCAGTTATTCCAGTGGTTTGTCTAATTCCACTTAAACTGTGAACCCTTTATATTATATATAGACACTGATAATTTAATCTTCTGTTATCCCATTTGATACTAAATTATCCACAATATATAATAAACAAACAATGTAAAAATATGCAATCAAGATTCTCAATAAAATGGACAATGTTTATATACTACAAATGAATAGTATAGTATAAAACCCAACAATCTCCCACTTATACTCAAGCTATTCTTTGAGTATATCAGTGTTTATTAATATAATCCACTACCAGTTTAAATAACTATTCCGTGACCAGACATCTGACTCCTATCGCCTCCACGTGTTCTTCAAAAACCTTAGCTGGTAAACTCTTCGTGAAAGGATCAGCCCGGTTGTCCTTTGATGCTATATCAGTCACAATAATATCTCCTCGCTTAACGAACTGTCGTATGAGGTGATACTTACGCTCAATGTGTTTTGCTGCCTTATGTTCTCGTGGTTCCTTTGTATTTGCAACAGCACCAGTATTATCACAATAAATTGTGATTTGCCGTGGCAAATTAGGAACTACATTCAAATCCAGCAGGAAATTCCGGAACCATATGGCCTCCTTGGCTGCCTCAGAGGCTGCCACATATTCAGCTTCCATGGTTGAGTCTGCGATGCATTTCTGCTTCACACTCCTCCATATTACAGCTCCACCTCCTAAAGTAAAAACACACCCCGAGGTTGACTTCCTCTTATCCCTATCTGTCTGGAAATCTGAATCGGTATATCCCACAGGAAACAAGTCTGAAGCCTTGTAAATTAACATATACTTCTTAGTCCTTCGCAGGTACTTAAGTATCGTTTTTACTACACTCCAATGTTCCTGACCTGGATTGGACTGATATCTACTGACCATGCCTACGGCAAAGCAAATATCAGGTCTCGTGCATAACATAACATACATTAAGCTTCCACATGCTGAAGCATAAGGAACTGCTTTTGTTAGGAATATGTTGTTCTTGATGATAAACATAAAACACTTAGTAGAATTTGTGTAAAGTTATTTTGTAGCTGTCAACGAAATGGCATGCTTTGCAGCATTCCGTTGACAGGAAGCTCATCAACGAAATGAGTGATGTAGCAATTGCACTGTACAATACTTCACAGTTTGATATGCATTTTGTTGTATGTACAAGATAGGTTTTCTAAGTCATGTTGACTAAGTACTAGATAGGCAAAATAGGTTGGTTAATTGTAAATATATTATGCCTTGTAATTTTGCCTAAGTGAAGACATGTCAACGGTATGAAGATTACTCTGTCAACGGTATGGAGTTTACTCATCAACGAAACGAGGGAAACACCATCAACGGAATGAAGAATAAAGCTATCAACGAAACACATCTCCCTGCTATCAACGAATCATTATTGCTTTTCTGAATAGTTGACAAAGTGATAGTGACAGTTTACTGAACAGATCTAAAGGTGATGTGGAAGTGTACTTTGCATTGGAAACCATTAAAATGGACATGGGGAATAAGGAAACATCCCAGTTTCCAATTGGGTCTTGGGAGTGATCATAATAAGCATGAAGACAAAAGCAAGGATCTCCAAGGACCACTGGACAAAGGGATGAAAAGCAAACTATTGGCGGTTACTCATTGTACTTTTAGTGTAGCCAAAAATAGGGTTGTAAACTTGGGGATATATAACCAAGTGTAGCAGTTACTTTAACAAGAGAGAAGAAAAACAAATAGTTTGTATTAGCTATCCTTGAGAGCATTCTTCTCTACAACCTTGTAACTGAGCAGCTGTGTACTTTTGTATCACAGATTATTTCCGCAATAAAAATCACTTCAGTTGGATCATCAAACAATCCAACTGAAATTATTTATGTGCTTGTGATTTTTACTTTAAGTTCAGTTTTTAATTGTAAGTTGTTTTAAGTTTAAGAAATATCAAGAATTGTATTCAACCCCCCCTTCTACAATTCTGTTAGGTCATTTGGGATTAACAATTGGTATCAGAGCAAGCTTCTAACATACAAGAAGTTTAAAGATCAAGACAAAAAAAAAACAGAAACCATGGTGAAGAAGGATGCAGGTGTGAAGATACCAGTTCTTGATAAGGACAATTACTTTCACTGGAAAGTAAAGATGCATTTACATCTCATGTCTATGGATGAGAGGTATGTAGACTGCATTGAGAAAGGTCCACACGTTCCCATGAAGCTTGATTCTAGAGTTGGACTGCCAGATGATGCTCCTGATGTAGAGATTCCAAAACCTGTCTCAGAATGGACTGTTGAAGATGTTGCAGAAGTCCATAAAGACAAAAGAACCATGAACATTCTGTTTAATGGTTTGGAGCAAGAGATGTTTGACAATGTCATAAACTGTACAACCTCTAAAGAAGTATGGGACACTGTTAGAACTCTCTGTGAAGGAACTGAGCAAGTCAGGTAAAATAAAATGCAACTCCTTATACAACAATATGAGCATTTTCATTTTAAAGCTGGTGAAACCCTAAATGACACGTTTAGTAGGTTTCAGAAACTTTTGAATGGATTAAAGTTGTATGGGAGGATCTATCAAACCAAGGATTCAAACCTTAAATTTCTTAGAGCTCTTCCAAAAGAATGGAAGCCTATGACTGTTTCTCTCAGAAACACTCAAGAGTACAAAGACTACACTCTTGAAAGGCTTTATGGAACTTGAAGACATATGAGTTGGAAATGGAGCAAGATGAAGAAATTGAAAAGGTACAGAAGAAGGGTGGATCTATTGCATTGATTGCATCTGTGAACCAACTGGAAGATGACACTGAAGAAGCTGCAAAGGCCACAACTAGTCGAGCTAGTTGTAGAAGTGATGTTAGCAAGGGTAAAGGTAAGATGACAGAAGAAGAAGAACCAGAACCAGCCAACTTGGATGACTTAGATGAGATTGATGAACACATTACTTTTCTGTCAAGAAAATTCTCTAAGTTCAAGTTCAAGAGAAACTAAGAAGCAAGGCCACCAAGGAGAGACTTTCAACCTAACAAAAGTAACTGGATTGAAAAGTCTAAATCTAAATGTTTCAATTGTGGAATGCTTGGTCACTTTGCTGGAGACTGCAGAAAGCCCAAGATTGAGAAGGGCAACAGGAAATTTGAGCCTGTTGATTATAAAAAGAAATACTTTGAACTTCTCAAGCAAAAAGAAAAGGCTTTCATGTCTCAGGAGTATGATTGGGCTGGTAATGGTGAAGATTCTGATGATGATGTTGAATATGTCAACCTGGCTCTTATGGCTAACAATCATGAGCAGGAAGCAAGCTCCTCAAGCAACCAGGTAACAATTACTAATCTTTCTGAGCTTTCTAAAGAGGAATGCGATAGTGCAGTAAATGAAATGTCTACTGTATTATATAATTTACGTGTTACTCTTAAATCACTTACCAAAGAGAATTCAAGAATAAAAGAGACTAATTTGCTCTTAAGTGATAGGAATGCAATGTTAGAAGCACAACTCATTGAATTTGAGAAAATGAGATGTGTTAGTAGGGATGCTAAGAAGGAACTTGAAAACGTGTTACAAAGGGAAGAAATTCTTAAGACACAACTTGAAATAGAACAAAGTGTGATTGCTAAATGGAAAGATGCCAGGAATGTTGCTAACAACATCATTAATGTTCAAGGTATGGAATCTTTCTGTGAACAATCATGGAAAAAGAACAAAGAGAAACTAGGGTATGTTTGTGAAACCTTAGAATCAGAAACAGAGTCAACAAACAACAATGATCATTTGTTGAAGGTTGATATGTCAACGGAATGCAATGTTTCGTTGACAGATGAACCATCAACCGATCAGGGTGTTTCGTTGACAGAGAAAAGAAAATATGAACTCACTAGACTTAATAATAAGTATGGTCCTGTCACCAAGAACTTTGTTCAAGGTGAGTCTAGTAAATCAAAGAAAGTTGAGAAGCCTGTTGAGAGAGCTAATGTAGGTCACTTGTCCAACAAGCAATTGAAAGATAAGTTAGAGAATGTTCAAGTTGAGGCTAAGGGAAAGAAAAAGAATAACAGGAATGGCAAAGTAGGAATTAACAAACACAACAATTACACACCTGATAAATATGCTCCTAGAAAGACAAGTGTTAATTGTGGAAGTGTTAGTCATTTATCTACTAACTGCAAATCTGTTAAGAAGACTGTTAAAGTGAAAATTCCCAAGCCTGCAATGAATAGTTCTATGCCTACAATGCCTGTTATGCCTAACATGTTTGCTCCATATGCACAATTTCAAAATCCATATGCCAGCATGCCATTTGTGTCTAATCCATACATGAATATGTTTACTGTGCCACAAATGCCATGGAATATGAATAACATGTTTGTTCCTCCAATTATGCATGCTGTGAATGAAAATGTGAGCAATCCTCAGAAATCAACACCAAGGATAAAGATTGATTTAAATCAATCTGAGCCCAAGGTGAAAAATGATATAAAAGGAAAAGCAAAGGCTAACAAAACAGGACCCAAGGAAACTTGGGTACCAAAATCGACTTGATTTGATTTTATTGTGTGCAGGGAGACAAAAGGAATCTTTGGTACTTGGATAGTGGTTGTTCAAGACACATGACTGGTGATTCTACCCTGCTCACAGAGTTTCAGGAAAGAGCTGGCCCTTGTATTGCTTTTGGAGATGACAGCAAAGGCTACACTAAGGGATATGGCTTGATTTCAAAAGAGAATGTCATCATAGATGAAGTTGCATTGGTGGATGGTCTTAAGCACAATTTGCTTAGTATCAGCCAACTTTGTGACAAAGGATTTTTAGTTACTTTTTCTAGAGAAGCCTGTGTTGTTTCTAAAGGAGGAAACAACAATGTGGTAATGACTGGATTCAGAAGAGGGAATGTGTACATTGCTGACTTTAGTAGCACAAGTTCAGAAACCATCACTTGTCTTTTCAGCAAGGCAAGCAAGGATGAAAGTTGGCTATGGCACAAGAAATTATCTCATCTGAATTTTAAAGTTATGAATGACTTGGTGAGGAAAGATCTTGCTAGAGGAATTCCACAGGTGGAGTTTTCCAAGGATGGTTTGTGTGATGCCTGTCAAAAAAGGAAACAAAAGAAGGCATCATTCAAAAGCAAGACAGAGTCATCAATTGTCCATCAGCTTGAGTTTCTTCATATGGATTTGTTTGGCCCTGTAAATGTCATGTCTATTTCAAAGAAGAAATATTGTCTTGTGATTGTTGATGATTTTTCTAGATTTACATGGACTTTCTTTTTGCTCTCCAAAGATGAGGCAAGTGAAATCATTATCAATCACATCAAGATGGTAAACAATCATCCTGACTTGAAAGTAAGAAGGATTAGGAGTGACAATGGGACAGAATTCAAGAATTCAAGCATGAAGGTGTTCTGTGAAGAAAATGGTATTTTGCATGAGTTTTCAGCAGCAAGGACACCACAGCAAAATGGTGTAGTTGAAAGGAAAAACAGAACACTTATTGAAGCTGCAAGGACAATGCTAGATGAATCAAAGTTACCAACTTATTTTTGGGCTGAGGCAGTTAATACAGCTTGCTTCACTCAGAATATTTCTTTGATTAATCAGGCCAAAGGAATGACCCCTTATCAGCTACTCAAAAGAAAGAAGCCACTATTGGATTTTCTTCATGTCTTTGGATGCAAGTGCTTTGTTCTGAGAAATCAAGCTGAGCATTTGGGGAAATTTGAAGCAAAGGCAGATGAAGCAATATTTGTGGGATATGCAGCAGGAAAAGCCTACAGAGTCTATAATCTCAGAACCAACATTGTTATGGAATCTGTACATGTCGTTTTTGATGATCTCAAAATTCAAGGTCTCTGTGATGAAGGTTTCCATGAAAGTCTTTCTTTTGAAAATGAGGAAGGAGATCAAGTGAATCATGTTAAGGCTACTGAGAAACAGCCTAAAGTTGTTGTAACTAGCACAGATGAAAGCAGCAGTGAAGATGAAATTGCTGCATTAAGATTGAAAAGAATAGCTGCTAGCAGACCAAATGGTCATTTCGTTGACAGTCATGATGGTGGATTCGTTGACAGTCAAAATGAGCGTTTCGTTGACCGCCAAAATGGTAATACCGTTGACAGTCATAGAAATGCTTCTAGAAGTGATCATTTAGGGACAACTAACTCAGGGGGAGTTTCTCAAGGACAAATATCCAATCAAGGCAATCATGATCATGAAGCTACCTCTTCAAGAGCAAATCTACCTCCCTCAAGGAAATGGACTAAAGATCATCCCTTTGAACTTATTATAGGTGATGTTTCTTCAAAAGTCCAAACTAGAAGAGCAACTCAAGAAGAATGTCTATATAGCAGCTTTCTGTCTCAAGATGAGCCAAAGAAAGTTGAGGATGCACTTCTAGATCCAGATTGGGTTTTGGCTATGCAAGAAGAGCTAAACCAATTTGAAAGGAACAATGTTTGGAAGTTAGTGCCCAAGCCTAAGGACAGGAGTGTCATAGGCACAAAATGGGTGTTCAGAAACAAGATGGATGAAAATGGCATAGTCACAAGGAACAAAGCAAGACTGGTTGCAAAAGGCTATTCACAGGAAGAAGGAATTGATTTTTATGAAACATTTGCTCCTGTTGCAAGACTAGAAGCAATAAGGATTTTCCTAGCCTATGCAGCCCATGCCAATTTCAAAGTCTATCAAATGGATGTGAAGAGTGCTTTTCTGAATGGGGAATTGGAAGAGGAGGTGTATGTAAGTCAACCTCCTGGTTTTGAAGATGATGATTTTCCAGAATATGTATACTTCCTCCTCAAGGCACTCTATGGTTTGAAACAAGCACCTAGAGCCTGGTATGACACACTTTCACAGTTCCTCCTTGAGAATCACTTCACTAGAGGTACTGTAGATAAAATTCTTTTTCACAGGGTTGTGAATGGTTCTACTATACTTGTTCAAATTTATGTAGATGACATAATCTTTGGGTCTACAGATGTGAAACTTTGTCAAAAGTTTGCCAAGCTTATGCAAAGTAAATATGAAATGAGCATGATGGGAGAATTAACTTACTTTCTTGGTCTTCAAGTGAAGCAAGTTAATGAAGGCATTTTCATTAGTCAAACAAAATATATTCATGATTTATTAAAGAAGTTTAATTTAATGGAATGCTCTCCTGCAAAAACTCCCATGCCTACTGCCACCAAACTTGAATTGAGTACTAAGGAAAAATCTGTGGACATTTCAGGTTACAGAGGCATGGTAGGCTCACTCTTATATTTAACAGCTAGTAGACCTGATATTATGTTTGCTACATGTCTATGTGCTAGATTTCAGGCTGATCCTAGGGAATCCCATTTAGTTGCTATTAAAAGAATTTTCAGATATCTCAAAGGAACACCAAACCTTGGCATTTGGTATCCTAGAGAATCTGGCTTTGAACTAATTGGTTATTCAGATGCAGATTTTGCAGGATGTAAAATTGACAGGAAAAGCACAACAGGCACCTGTCAATTTTTAGGAAACAAGCTTGTCTCATGGTTCAGCAAGAAACAAAACTCAGTTTCTACCTCCACAGCTGAGGCTGAGTATATTGAAGCTGGAAGTTGTTGTGCACAGATTTTATGGATGAAAAATCAACTACTTGATTATGGATTAAGAGTTGAGAAAATTCCTATTTTCTGTGACAACACTAGTGCCATTGCCATTACTGAGAATCCAGTGCAGCATTCAAGGACCAAGCACATTGACATCAAGTACCATTTCATTAGAGAACATGTTATGAATGGTACTGTGGAGTTACATTTTGTTCCAAGTGAACAACAACTTGCAGACATCTTTACCAAGCCACTTGATGAATCCACATTCTCAAGATTAGTAAGTGAGCTAGGTATGCTAAATTTCTCTTAATTATTTTGAGATTTTTGCAAGTTAAAATGCAGCCAGAAACTTGCTATGTTTTTCTGTGAATTAATTTTCTCAGGAAAAAGTGAAATTTTGTCTAAGTCAAAATTACTATGTCAACGAAACGAACCATTTCGTTGACAGTCTTAGCATTTTTCTGGGTGTTTCGTTGATAGCTCTTTTATATCAACGAAACACAGCTTTATCAACGAAATAAGACGGGACTTTAACCGCCCAATCCTGATTCGTTGATTTAGCGCTTTTAATCTGAACCGTTGAAATTTGACACGTCCGTTACCACGATCTGTGCATACACCCCTGTAAGTATAAATCATGGTAATTCTTTAAAAGTAACGGTTATATTTTTAAGCCAATCCAGTCATTTATATTTATTATTGGACTCTTTTTCTGAGAATTTTTGGGGGAGTATTTAAGAAATTCTATTTTCTTTATTTTCTTTTTACCTGTTCTCAAAAATTCCAAAGGCTTTTCTCTCTTCTTCTCTCTAACAAGCAATTTAGCTCGAAGCTTTTCTTCACACAACAATGGCACCCATAGTCAAGCTTATGTCTGCTGGAGGGTTCATTTACGAAAAGAACAACTCAATCCCATTTGTTGTCAAGGAGGGTCCAAACAGTACCTTTTTCAAGATGATGGACTTCATGAAGAACTGCAAGGTGAGCTATGCTATGTTTCACTCAACTCCTCTCTATAATGAGATAATCGAGGAGATTTGGACCTCGTGTGAGTATAGTGGAACAAACTGCACACTGCAATTCACCATACAAGGTAAAGAGTACATAGTTAATTCTGATGTATTGCAAGCATGTTTACATATTCCTGAAAATAACTGTGATGCTTTGCCTACAATCACTGAAATGGTTAACTTGCTAAATTCCATAAACTACTCTTTGCCTACTGATAATCTGGGTAAAATAATTAGGAGAGGTTTGGTTAGGGAATATAGTTATTTAGCTGATGCATTTATCAAGGTCTTCTCTGGTAAGATTAGTAATTTTGATGCATTAACTAATTCCATGTTGATTCTTTTTACCATGCTCCTAACTGATAGATATTACAACTTTAGCACCCAACTTATGTATGAAATTGGTGCTAAGTTGGGTGATAAGGCTAATAGGAAAAAGAGTATCTATTATGCTAGGTTTCTGATGATGTTGGCTAATCATGTTAGTCCAACACCATTAGTTATTTCTTACCCTGTTTCCAAGTTTGAGTGTTTTGTGCAAGAAAAGAGAGTACTGACAGACATACTGAGGCTGAACCACAATGGTGAGGTTCCAGTGGTGTATCTGCCAGTAATTGAGGTAACTACTGCTATCCATTCTAGTATAATTGTTACTTCAACTATATCACCCAGTACTGTTGCTGTGGAGTCTGTAGTTGTGACCCAACTGGCTCCTGCCCCAGCAACAAAACCAAAATCAAAGAAATCCTCCAAGCCAACCTCAGGTGCTTCCCAAAAAGCACCTGTTGTAAAATCCACTACACAACCTAAGGGGAGTGTTGTAGGTGATGTGAGAGGTGAGGGAAGGGGTGAACATAAAAGAAACCCTAAGGATAAGGAAGGAAAGATGAGTGAGATCCAGCCAAGCCCCATTGTGTCTTCCCAACAAGGCACAATGAGTAAAATGGATTTAAACACAAGTCTAATTGCATCCTCCCAAAAGGATGTGATTATTGAAACAAGCTCTCAACCTAGAGCACAGTCCAAAAGGGTAAGGGACACTTCAAGCCCACAATCTACTTTTTCCCAATACCAAAGGAGAGTGAAGCAAAAGTCCAAGGGTACACAGGGTGCACACACTCTGGAAGCTACACTTCCAGTTTCACAAATTCAGTTTGATGTAACCCCTATCATTACTCTGGGGTTACAGTCCCATTCTCTAAACATCAACCTTGAACTATCTCCATCAAATTCACCAACTTTATCTCTAGATGTGGACATGATCCATACATCTATTCCTGATTCTCCAACTCTAATCTTGGAGAAGCCCCACTCTGAAGCTGGTGGCCATCACTTGTTAAGTGATTTGTTGGGCCATCAACCAATTTTTTCTGAAGTTGCAAGCGGATCTGTGGACAAATCTCTAAAATCAATCACCACAGATTCTACTGTAATTTCACTTTCTCAAAGTGCTTTATTGACTTCATCAACGAAACAGCTTCTTTCGTTGACAAGTGTTTCTCCATCAACGGTATCCATACCGTTGACAGTTCAATCTACCATTCCGTTGATAGGTCAATCTACACCCCTTATTGAAAATCCAGTTGTTTCCACAACTAGTGTAGATGACCTGGTGGTAGTTGAGACACTGTTAGGTTTGAAAGGGAGTGAAACTGAGAGGCTGGCTTGCAGCCAGGCAAAAGGAGAGTCTGAGAGTGAGAGGCTGGCTATTTCTTCCAGCCAGGCAAAAGGAGAGATTGAGAGTACCACCTTAGTAGGTGAAGGTGAGGGTGTGAGAGGTGTGAGCCATGGGGAGCCCATGATGCAAGAAAAGAGTGGAGAGAGAGAAGGGACTACAGGAGCCATAAGGATGGAAGCAGCCATTGCAAGTGAGTTAATGGGGGTCAGTGAGGGAGAACGGGAACTTACCTTCCAAGAGCATTATCAACAAACTCTGGATAGTATTTCCCTGGATCCTGAGACCTTTACTCATCCTATGTCAGCCTATCAAGTTATGGCTCAACAGGGCAATGTGGAGGCAGAAAGGTCACTCAACTTAATTCATACTACTGCATCAATGCAAAGAGCAAAGGATGCATTGACCAATCTACCTCCAGGAGCTGCAGCAAGTGGAGAATTTGAGTTTTCTGATGATGAAGACAGCTTTGGTGACAATCTACAGGTGGCCACTACTACACAGACTGGGACTTCTGTGGTGCCTCCTACACCAAACTGGCTTTCTCAAGATATGCATGGTAGATCCAACTTGGATGCTGCTATTACAAGGCAATACACTGAGGCATATCTAGCTCATGAGTCAGCAACTGCAAGGGACAAGAAATTCTATAAGGCCATAATGGATTCTCTGGAAATTCAAAGGCTACAAATGTTGCAGACAAGGATTGAAGCTACAGAAATAAAGGATTCAATTAGCAACCTTAGGGATGCTACTGACAGGAGGCTAGATGAAAAGCTTCCTCTTCACACTGTCTCCAAGATGTCAAGGTTTTTCACCAAGGAACCTGAAGTGTCCTCATCTTTGAAAACTCTCTCCTCTAGAGTGGACAAAGTTGAGGCTACACTTTCTCACATGCAGAAGGAACAGGAGAAGCAAACTAGCCTACTCACCCAGCTTCTGGCAGCTCAAGGAATCCCTATCATCTCCCTTGATGATGACAAAAAGGGGGAGAAAACTAAGGAGCTAGAGATACAAATTACAAAGGTTTTGGTCCCAGCCATCTCCTTGCCAGAAGAGCCATTAGCAATGGGGGAGTTTGGAAAGCAGAAAAAGGATGGCATTGACCTGATCCAGGAAGCTTCTATGAGGATGAGACTTGCAGAACAAATCAAAGACCATTGGTCCAACATAGAAGCAAGGGTCAAGAAAATTGCTGGAACTACAAAGGACTCCAATCCATCAACGGATCAACCATCAAAGGATGCCATGGTTCTAGTGTCAACGGAATGGGAGCCACAGACCAATTCTTTCTATAAGGTAGAGCCCCTTCTACATGGAGTCACTCAAGGTCCAAGGAAGGAAAAAGGACAAACTTCATGCATTAGGGATGTGGAACAAGCTACACTCCAAAGAAGCCTATCTCCCAAGTCCCCTGCTAAACCAAAGGGCAAAAATACAGAAAGGACTTTCTATCCTGCACCTTATCCAGATGAGCTCAAGCTTCTTGGTCTACTTATCACAAAAAGCAAGGAAAGCAATGATTATGAGATAAGGAAGCAAAGGGCAATTGTCTACAGGAATGGACAACAAATTTGTGTTTGGGCTGGTCACCCAAACTTTGCTGAAGCTAAAGCTGAAGAGTCAGAAAGAGCAGCAATGCAAGCCCTTGCTGTTGCTCAGTCTCTTGATGAAGAAGAAAGACAGCAAGAAGAAAAAGCAAGAGAGGAAAGGAGTGCAAAGAAGAGCACAAGGCAACCAAAGGCAAGAGCTAGGAGAAACATAGCCTTTGAGAATGATGACTTTCAGAACACTGCATCAGACTCTTCTGTACCAATTGCACCTCCAACAAATCCTGATCCAGTTTCAGAGGTAAAGTTAGCCTGTGATCCCAATCATCCTGTAAATTTCCATGATCAACCAATTGAGCCAAAGGAAGAGCCAATTGAGTTTGATGAGGCCAACTTCCCAAAATTCCTATTTGAAAAGGATCAGCCAATGAAGACCAAGAAAAGGGCTGTCAAGGCAAAGCCAGTATTTGTGAGAAAGCCACAACCTCAAAAACCCCCTACAAATCCAGAGGACTGCATGTACATTGATGACATCAGGGAATAATCTAGCTTACATCTTGATTTAGACAACCTGGTGGAAGTAAGGGGCATTGCAGCTTCTCAAAAGATGCCTGAAAGATTAGTTTTCACATTCAAGGGTGGTAGAGAACAAGTATGGCCTCTCTACAGAATTTTAGGAGAAGACTACCAAACACTACTCACAGTGTTTAGATGCTTGAAGAAAGATTTTGGCTTCACCAAAACAGCCAAGTCTGAGGTGGTCTCCAAAATATGTCAAATAAAGGCTAGCTGGAACAAGCCTGAGGCTCTTCCCAGGATGCTTAGAGTGCCCTCAACAGGAAAGAAGATCCATCTTCAACCTTACTGGATGATGGAATTTAAGGACAAGGACAACTGCAGAAGGTTCTTCAGGATGGAAGACCAGCTGGATAAGGCATCTAATCAAACTCTAAAGCTTATGCAATCCAAGCTTGGTGATCAGGATGAGGAAGAGAAGATCTTCTACAGAAGGCTACAGGTCCAGATTGAGGAAAACAACTCTAAGAGAGGGAAGAAGACTATGCCACAAAGAAGACAAAGATGAATCATTTGCTCAGTCTAGAGGAGCACTTCTGGGCATTAGTCTTGTAAGTCTTGTATTTTGTTCAAAATATTATGAAGCTTAAATGCATTTTCTACTTTTGTAATTTATAATGTATCTGAGTGTTTTTGTTATCATCAAGTCTCTTGATTTATGGCTGTTATTCTATCAGTCATAAATTGGGGGAGATTGTTAGGAATATGTTGTTCTTGATGATAAACATAAAATACTTAGTAGAATTTGTGTAAAGTTATATTGTAGCTGTCAACGAAATGGCATGCTTTGCAGCATTCCGTTGACAGGAAGCTCATCAACGAAATGAGTGATGTAGCAATTGCACTGTACAATACTTCACAGTTTGATATGCATTTTGTTGTATGTACTAGATAGGTTTTCTAAGTCATGTTGACTAAGTACTAGATATGCAAAATAGGTTGGTTAATTGTAAATATATTATGCCTTGTAATTTTGCCTAAGTGAAGACATGTCAACGGTATGAAGATTACTCTGTCAACGGTATGGAGTTTACTCATCAACGAAACGAGGGAAACACCATCAACGGAATGAAGAATAAAGCTATCAACGAAACACATCTCCCTGCTATCAACGAATCATTATTGCTTTTCTGAATAGTTGACAAAGTGATAGTGACAGTTTACTGAACAGATCTAAAGGTGATGTGGAAGTGTACTTTGCATTGGAAACCATTAAAATGGACATGGGGAATAAGGAAACATCCCAGTTTCCAATTGGGTCTTGGGAGTGATCATAATAAGCATGAAGACAAAAGCAAGGATCTCCAATGACCACTGGACAAAGGGATGAAAAGCAAACTATTGGCGGTTACTCATTGTACTTTTAGTGTAGCCAAAAATAGGGTTGTAAACTTGGGGATATATAACCAAGTGTAGCAGTTACTTTAACAAGAGAGAAGAAAAACAAATAGTTTGTATTAGCTATCCTTGAGAGCATTCTTCTCTACAACCTTGTAACTGAGCAGCTGTGTACTTTTGTATCACAGATTATTTCCGCAATAAAAATCACTTTAGTTGGATCATCAAACAATCCAACTGAAATTATTTATGTGCTTGTGATTTTTACTTTAAGTTCAGTTTTTATTTTTAAGTTGTTTTAAGTTTAAGAAATATCAAGAATTGTATTCAACCCCCCCTTCTACAATTCTGTTAGGTCATTTGGGATTAACAATTGGTATCAGAGCAAGCTTCTAACATACAAGAAGTTTAAAGATCAAGACAAAAAAAAAACAGAAACCATGGTGAAGAAGGATGCAGGTGTGAAGATACCAGTTCTTGATAAGGACAATTACTTTCACTGGAAAGTAAAGATGCATTTACATCTCATGTCTATGGATGAGAGGTATGTAGACTGCATTGAGAAAGGTCCACACGTTCCCATGAAGCTTGATTCTAGAGTTGGACTGCCAGATGATGCTCCTGATGTAGAGATTCCAAAACCTGTCTTAGAATGGACTGTTGAAGATGTTGCAGAAGTCCATAAAGACAAAAGAACCATGAACATTCTGTTTAATGGTTTGGAGCAAGAGATGTTTGACAATGTCATAAACTGTACAACCTCCAAAGAAGTATGGGACACTGTTAGAACTCTCTGTGAAGGAACTGAGCAAGTCAGGTAAAATAAAATGCAACTCCTTATACAACAATATGAGCATTTTCATTTTAAAGCTGGTGAAACCCTAAATGACACGTTTAGTAGGTTTCAGAAACTTTTGAATGGATTAAAGTTGTATGGGAGGATCTATCAAACCAAGGATTCAAACCTTAAATTTCTTAGAGCTCTTCCAAAAGAATGGAAGCCTATGACTGTTTCTCTTAGAAACACTCAAGAGTACAAAGACTACACTCTTGAAAGGCTTTATGGAACTTGAAGACATATGAGTTGGAAATGGAGCAAGATGAAGAAATTGAAAAGGTACAGAAGAAGGGTGGATCTATTGCATTGATTGCATCTGTGAACCAACTGGAAGATGACACTGAAGAAGCTGCAAAGGCCACAACTAGTCGAGCTAGTTGTAGAAGTGATGTTAGCAAGGGTAAAGGTAAGATGACAGAAGAAGAAGAACCAGAACCAGAACCAGCCAACTTGGATGACTTAGATGAGATTGATGAACACATTGCTTTTCTGTCAAGAAAATTCTCTAAGTTCAAGTTCAAGAGAAACTCAGAAGCAAGGCCACCAAGGAGAGACTTTCAACCTAACAAAAGTAACTGGATTGAAAAGTCTAAATCTAAATGTTTCAATTGTGGAATGCTTGGTCACTTTGCTGGAGACTGCAGAAAGCCCAAGATTGAGAAGGGCAACAGGAAATTTGAGCCTGTTGATTATAAAAAGAAATACTTTGAACTTCTCAAGCAAAAAGAAAAGGCTTTCATGTCTCAGGAGTATGATTGGGCTGGTAATGGTGAAGATTCTGATGATGATGTTGAATATGTCAACCTGGCTCTTATGGCTAACAATCATGAGCAGGAAGCAAGCTCCTCAAGCAACCAGGTAACAATTACTAATCTTTCTGAGCTTTCTAAAGAGGAATGCGATAGTGCAGTAAATGAAATGTCTACTGTATTATATAATTTACGTGTTACTCTTAAATCACTTACCAAAGAGAATTCAAGAATAAAAGAGACTAATTTGCTCTTAAGTGATAGGAATGCAATGTTAGAAGCACAGCTCATTGAATTTGAGAAAATGAGATGTGTTAGTAGGGATGCTAAGAAGGAACTTGAAAACGTGTTACAAAGGGAAGAAATTCTTAAGACACAACTTGAAATGGGAACAAAGTGTGATTGCTAAATGGAAAGATGCCAGGAATGTCCCCAAAACGACTTGGGTAAATTCGAATAACTCATCATCGATCTAACACTCTCTAAAAGAGTCTGGTTCCTTCTTTCTGCTACACCATTCTGCTGAGGTGTGCCAGGTGCAGTCAACTGGGATGAAATACCATGTTCTGATAAATATTCTCTAAATTCTCCAAGCAGGTATTCGCCCCCACGATCTGATCGTAGTGACTTGATACATTTTCCTGAATGTCGCTTCTCCGCACTTGCTTTGTACTCTTTGAATTTTTCAAAGCACTCAGACTTGCGGTGCAACAGATAAATGTATCCATATCTCGAATAATCATCAATGAAAGTGACAAAATATTCATACCCACCTCTCGCTTGGATATTCATAGGTCCACATAAATCAGTATGAATCAATTCTAACACATCTTTGGCTCTATTTCCTTTTGCCTTAAAAGGTTTACTGGTCATTTTTCCTTCCAAGCAAGATTCACAGACTGGAAATGGCTCCACTGCCAACGAGCCTAAAGGCCCATCTACTACCAATCTTTGAATCCTCCTCAAGTTAATATGACCTAATCTCAAGTGCCAAAGATATGTTTGGTTCAATCCAGAAGGTTCCTTTCTTTTACTAGAAGTAGAAAGTGTATTATTAATTTCACTTGGTTGCAGCATTGGTTCTATAGGATTAATAATATATAAATTGTCTTGCAATGTACCAGAACATATAACTCGTTTATTCATCATAATGGAAACATTACGATCCAAACAAACATTATAACCATCCATAGCAAGTTTAGAAACCGAAATTAAATTCCTTCTAAATGAAGGTACATAAAGACAATTATTCAAAACCAAAATCCTATCATAACCAAAAGATAAAGAAATAACTCCAACTGCAACCACTTCTACTTTCGTAGCATCTCCCATGAACACATATATCTCGCCATCTCTAAGCAGCCTGGTTTTCTGGAACCCCTGCATGGAATTACAAACATGATCAGTGGCTCCTGTGTCTACACACCAAGTGCTCGTAGACATAGCCGCTATATATGTTTCCGTAACAAGAGAAAGAGACATACCAGCATTGTTCTTCTTAGAAAGAGGACAATCCTTTTTCCAGTGACCCGACTGCTTGCACTTGAAGCACTTGCCCTTAGGCTTCTTCACTGAATTCTGAACTCCCAATGGTTTCACAACTTTCTGTGCCTGAACCTTCTTCTTCTTCTTTCCTTTCGGCTTTGAAGAAGAAACTTTCTCAGCCACATTTACCTGAACATGCTGCTGAAATAATGATTCCGCTGCCTGAAGCTCTGTCAGAAGTTCTGCAAGACTATACAACTTCTTGTTCATGTTGTAATTCAAGCAAAATGGCTCAAAGCTTTTTGGCAAACTCATAAGTATGATATCGACCTGCGTTTCCGCATCAATATCAGCACCAAGGACCTCTAGTTCATTTATATGAGACATCATCAGAAGAACATGGTCCCTTACAGGTGTTTTTTCAGCCATCTGAGTGTTCATTAGAGACTTCATTGCTACTTGCCTAGCAGCCCTATTCTGATCTCCGAAAAGCTCCTTGAGATTAAAGAGCATATCTGCAGCAGTGGTCATGGCCTGATGCTGATGTTGCAAAACACCCGACATTGCTGCCAGAATGTAACATCGCGACATCTCATCTGCCTTAGTCCACTTCTTAAAATACTCTTTATCCTCATCCGGAGCATCGGCAGCAGGCTGTTCCGGTTTGGGTTCAATAGTACAAAATTTGAACTCTTCAGCAGTCAACACTATGTCCAAATTGCGTTTCCATTCAATATAGTTAGGTCCGGTAAGTTTGTTATCCTTAAGTATGGTGAAAAGTGGATTAAAGCCCATTCTATCCTGAGAATCATGCATATAACACTTAATCAGACAATTGCATATATCTTAAAACCTATTTGTTTCCTCTAACAATTAATTAAAATTAATGCACTAATATTTAAATTCCATAAATATCTGGTACGCCATGATGGGTGACATATATACCATTTAAATTTAAATATTACTTCGGTCCTACTACTAAATAATACGCCACGTTAGGGTGGACTATATATTATCTTTCATAGCTAAGTGTATACCATTATTTAGATCTTAAGTTGCCTTTAGTCAGACCCATCCGTTCGATGTATCAATGGATAAATCCCAGGTGTTTTCGGTGAAGTCACAGACGGACTCGCTTAAGAACACAACCCCTAAGACAGAAATATCCATTATCAACATCAATCAAGGAATGTCCAACTTTTTTCTCGAATTCTATGAAACTTGGTATGTCACGATGGGGTGAGCTTACCTTTCAATATTCGTGATTAACTTAAGAAGATTGTCCTAGTAATATCCTTAACACTACCCAGACGTCATAAATCATACGCCACGATGGGTGACATATATCCAATTCATAATCGTCCTAGTGTTAAATTACATACAACCAATGATGGATGACCATGGGATCTAATATCAAATTAATTCCCTCTCCCACTTAGTATTTTACTTTGAGGATTTTTTTATATCTACATGCATCATCCTATGTTAATTCTTCGAGGTCCACATGTTATCATAATAACAAGACAAAGAACACATAACATAGAAGAGCATGGCATGACGATCAACATAATTAAAGCATAGCATATAACCCTATGTCCATGTCGTTCTAGCATACTAAGGTTAGTATTGCATGGCATGATAATCACGTAAGGCATATAAAATTGCAATAATTAAAATAAATAGCAGAAATTATGTAAAACATAATAAAACACATCCACTATTATGGCCCCAGAAAATTAGCTTCGAATTCTTTCGTTGAAAATTTCCCGAAATCTTCAGGAGCCCGTTTGGAGGCCTAAACAGCGTCAGAATGGGTCGAAAAATCGGGGAATGGTTCTTTGGACACATCCTAGCCTGTTCGTCTCGTTCTGCCGTTTCCGAAAAGTGCTTATTCGCCCAAATCGGACATCGTATGCAAAATCTGCAGCCAAAACAGCGAAGCTCCCACGAAAACAGTATGGCGCAGCGGAAGAACCCTGTTTCTCGTATCTCCGATGTTTAAACAATTACATACAACATAATACAGCAAAACAAACCTATTCTATTACATACATCTGATCATAATCTTAACTATCACGATAAACCCTCGTGATTTACAACAATCAAACATCCACGATAAACCACGTGGGATCCAATCACATAATCAAATAAAACATGACCATAATAGTGGATTACAACCTGCATCACAGAATCAATACAAGCAACCACCATATACATGCATATATAATTATGACATGGACATCATATCATAAAACGCAGAACTGCATAACCAGGCTCTTGATGCCAATTGTTGGAACGTATGATTACTGTTCTGCGTTTTACTATATGATTGATTACGAGTTCGAAAAGAAAACTTTACCTTAATCGATACGATTCTGATCCACGTCTTCTACTGAATTCCTTGATTCCCTTCGAGCGAAGTGTGGCCTTCGATCTCCCGAAGTTTTCCTCTCCTTAAAGCCTCGAAATCCCAAAACCCTAGCTCCTTGCGGCTGCCCTAGGTTTTAATCTCGAATTATGAAAAAACGTTTTCAGCTTTAGGAGAACAAGAATATATATAGGCTCCAGTAGGGATCATGCACAATTAGGTCGGGCCTCCCAAATGACATTCTGGGTCAAGCCCAATGTCATTAAATATTAATTCTATCCACTAACGAATTAATATTTGCACTACCTTTCCTAATACCGTAATTATTTTATTATTAAATTCGGCTCCTATATTATTTGCTTATTAAATTCCCCATGTTTAAGATATCGTATGTCCATTAATTAAATTAATTTCTGATAATTAATTTCATTAATATCTTTTTATCCTTGATCATCCACTCAACCTTATAATTATGCAAGAACAAATCTGCCTGCAGGACTAAAGCATAATTATCTTTATGAGCTTTCAAGAGGACATCATCAACCCGAATATTATCAGGACATGGTTTCCTTATGTAGTTAATATCCCACTCTGTATGCAATGTCATTGCTCAATACATAATATTATAATTAACAATTAATTACATCACATATGAATCAAAGCATGTGCATTGCACACAAGTGTCAATCACTACACTTGGATTGAGAACCTAAGCATTAATAATATCATAGAATCTTAGTTCTTCTTTATTGTCAGAATAGAAGAACAATTCTAATATTTCGATCCTGTTCAATATACACAAAGTATACAAGTATTATTTAATAGTCAAGATAAACTATTCCCAAATAATACTTCAGTTATTCCAGTGGTTTGTCTAATTCCACTTAAACTGTGAACCCTTTATATTATATATAGACACTGATAATTTAATCTTCTGTTATCCCATTTGATACTAAATTATCCACAATATATAATAAACAAACAATGTAAAAATATGCAATCAAGATTCTCAATAAAATGGACAGTGTTTATATACTACAAATGAATAGTATAGTATAAAACCCAACACGGTGACCTCCTTAAGGATGGCTACGGTGTTTTCTTCTGCAGGTACAACGAGCAAAAAGGGACTGAGTGAAACAAAAACACTTACACCTGGCCTGAGTGGGAAAGGAAAAATGAGTGAAACATCGACAGAAACGTTGAATGTACACCCAGAGCCAAACGTGAGGAGTGACACCCTAACCCTTCCAAATATTGATGATCAACTACTGTCTACAGAAAGAGAGTTACAAGTTCAATCTACCCTCAAGGAGATGACAGTTCGTGACAAAGAAGGAAATCCACTATTCAAGGTTCCACTGCGACCTTCCTTTGACCAAGGGATCTCCTCTAGTCAAGCCAATGCTTCTTTAAAATCTATTCAAGAGAAGGTTGACTTGGCTGCAGCTGATTCCAGAAAAACATTCAGGGTCATTGGCAGTGCATCTGGCACTATAACAGGTACGAAGCAGGCAGTGGACTCCTTAAAGAAGGAAGCTATGGACGAACTGATCGAGTTAAGGACGGACGTCAAGGAACTTAAAGATGGATTCATGAATGAAGTAGATGCTTTGTCGCAAGGACAAGAAGCTTTGAGAGAAGACGTTCTGGTTATCCGGGATGGTCAAGCTAGGGTAAAAGATGCAATGAACACCCTTTCTAGAGTGGAGTCTAAGCTGAACCAGAGACTGGACAAGATTGAGAAGACTACCAACTCCATATTGGATGACATTGACCTAAAGCTAGCTTCTATGCAAGAGATGAATAAGGATCTATTGGATTTCATGGAAAATCAAAGTGATGGAGTACAGTCGATCTGGACTATGCTGAAGAACCAACAAACTGGCCAACCTGGTCCTTCAAATCAGCAACCTGATCCTTCTACTACCTTTTATGCTGAGGATGCTTTCGTCGAGGATTCCTCAACTAAGGGGGAGAAAGTTGGAGAAGGGGAGAAAGAGAAGCCTAAGGATGGATGGGGAGTTTGGGAAACAGTTGAAGCTATTCCAATCAGACAGTAATGGATAGAAGAACTTGTACAGGAAGAAGAGAAGAGTGAAGAGGAATTTGAGGTCATGCAAGAGCAACCAATTGAGGAGGAGCATGAGCCATATTATCCAGAGCCCGTTGAACATCCAATATGGGAGGATATTATGGAAGAAGAAGCAAATTCTCTATCACCTGAAGAAGAACCTGCCTTGGAAGCAATAAGAGCTCAGAGAGCTGCAGTAGATGCCAGGCAAGCTGAGAAAGAGAAACAACAAGCAATTCTGAGGAGTGAAAAACTGAAGAGATTCAAGGTGTATAATGAAGTGAGGAGGAAGAAGATGATAGATCTGGCAAAGAAAGAAGGTAATGAATGGGAGATGGCTTATAAAACCTTTTGCGGAGTTGAAGACGGATTAGAAGTCAACGACAATGCTGAGGTGGAAGTTATCATTCAGGACATCAGAAGTGCCAATCTTGAAGATCAGACTTACTTCAAAGCATTGAGAAACTCTATGATCTTTCTGAAAGCCGGGGTTAAAGCAAATGGTGCCTGGAGCTTATTGATAAATTTTCTGGAGAAAGGTACATTTGTGATTTCCACTACGTTTTTAGAACAGAGGACATACACAGAGTTGCAGGTTATTCTCATCAAGATTCAAAGGACGACAAGGCTAAATGAACTGCTCCGTGAGCATGTTAAGGAGATCTTGATGAAAGTCGGTCCAGAGATTACTGAAGATCCCCCAATGGTTAGATTCATGACGAATGACTTGTTCAGAATCTGCTATTTGGCTGAGGACAAACTGAGGGACTACCCAAGCAACTATCTAATCTCAGTTGAGAAGTATCTTAGATCCACTGGATTCTCATCAACGGAGAAGGACAAAGCAGCAGACACCCTTAGAAGATTTCTAATGGAGAATGTTCCTTACTATAGGAAAAGAGTGGAAAGAGGATTGGAAGTGCATACCAGATTACCAAACATGCCAAAGCTAAACAAGGAAGATGTTAACATTGCATGGTTATGGGCTGGAGTGGGTCAAGAGGTTGAATATATTGGAAGACACATCCAAGGTGCAATCCTTAAACCTGGAGAACCACTACACTATCAGTGATTGATTATCAAGCTGCTAACTCCGATCCAATGATTGAAGAAGGTGAGATTGGAATGGACTAAAAATTGAAGCAAAGAACAAAAGAACTATCAGCTCAGACTAGAGGAGCAACTTCATTGTATAAAGTTTTATTGTTTTTTGATTTATGAAATCTGGAAATGTATATATATCTGATCCAGAATGCATTTAATATTATTACGCTGTCTTACTTTAATTATTTTAATGTTTCCTTAGTTAGTTGAGTTATCCTCGAAGTATTTGCTTGTCGAACTATATCCAATCAAATAGGGGGAGATTGTAAAGCATAATGTAACATAAGATGTAAAAGAGATAACTACAACTCAACAAAGGACAAGACATACAATAGTATTAAGAGAAGCACAGGAATCCAGAATCAAAGAAGAAAAGGTAAACTCAAAAAATCAAAATACGTTATGTATTCTTGAAGTCCGTAAACAGGTCACAGAAAGAAGTTCATGAAAATGTTCAAGCCTCAGTGACAGCAAAAGAAACAAGACTTTCAAGACGACAGAAGTATGTGAATGATTTAGGGTTAAGTACCACGGGAGTGATTTAAATGAATCAACCAGAACCGACAAAGGACTTATCAGCAACATTGAATTGAAGACATAAAAGAAGAATTGATCAAGTGTTATTCATCTGTGAACCATACCAGTTGCACTAGGTGACGACACTAAGAAGATCAAGTTGTTTTATCGTCTTGGAAGAAATTGATACAGTCTAAAACTGAAACACCCTAAAGCTCAGAAGATTAAGTAAAAAGATCAAGTCAAAGAAAATGGCTCGATGGTTTTTCTATTTAGAAAACCATCGAATGTGATTCAAGAATTCCATCTTAATTTATTTAAAAAGTAATTGGCACTTCGATAGTTTTTATTTAAAACTATCGAATGGTGAATTACTTTTATAAATTCGATAGTTTTCTAATTGAGTAGCAGGTGGAAAAGTGTTTGTCTGTCAGGTTGATTAGAGAATTGGACGGCCAAGATTGTTTTAACAATTAAGGTTCGATAGTTTTCTAAAACTAAGTCTACAACTACTAAGAGAGAAGAAGTGTCTTCTTCAGTCTGGTTATTAACACAGAAGCAATTACTGAGAGAGAAGTTTGACCCGGAGAAGATCAGAAAAATTAATAGTGCTCAGAATTTGATCATTGTATTGATTGTGTTTAACCTAGAACTCATTGAAGCTAATCTACGGATTAGAAATTGTAGCACCCCTCGAGGTTTATATTTATAAAAAGATATATTCCCCGAAACTTGATTTGGTTTGGTGTGTTTGATTTCGTTATAGAACTGAATGATTTATCCGCGAACGAAATTGAATTATTTGTGAGTATCGTATTCAACCCCCCCCCTTCTACGATACTTTGGACCTAACATCATTGATCTTCGGTTGAGAATAATCCTTTAAAGCCTTCATTTATGCTGCTGGTTCTCCCATAACTAGATTCAATTCAAGTTCTTCTTTCCGAGATTGAGAACGTGTTCGCATACACGCTCACTAAAGTAACTGAAACACACCAAAAAAAGTAAAATTGATGAGAGAATAATTCGAGTCAGTGAACTTTAACGACCACTGATGACAAGCACATAAACTATATATATAACACTGAATCCCTGGCAGCGGCGCCAAAAACTTGTTCGCACAAAATCACGCAAGCGTGCGCGGTCACAAGGAATATATGAATAAGTCAAGTTCGTTCCCACAGAGACTGGTTTAGGTTATTATAGTTATGCACTTATGCAACAATGTATGGCTATTGTTCAATGCTAAGACAAATATCAAATTTGGGTTTTTTTATCAACTAAATTAACTAGCAACTTATCAAGACTGTAATTAACTAAGGAAAATAATTGTTGATTTACTTATGAGAATAAAACATGGGATCCTAACTTCATTAAATACTTCATTCAGAGTCTTTTGTCTTTAATCAATGTATGTGACGGTTGTGACAACTAATCGGATAACAAGAAATCAGTACACACTACCTTTCAGTATACGTATACCAAACCACTCAAACATCCACAAAAGAGATAGAAGTTGGGCAGACACCAATTATGCTTAGACCCTATATGTCTATAAGATTTGAAAACATAACAGTTTAACGAGCAAGTTATCCATTCAGATTACATAGGGCAGGTAAGATGGTTAAAATTACCTACGAATCATGCATGACAAACATACATAAACCTATGCTAGCATGGCAAGTTCTAAACCTCTATATCCACTTTCGCAATCAATAGAGATTAACAAACAACTTAGATGTTAGCTACGCATCCAAGAAGAATAAGCACAACCAAACTAGGAAGCCAATAATTCATCACACACAAATCTTTAAAACAATTAACTACTAAAATCCATAGATAAATCCGTTAGAATCCCACGATAACGATTAGTTCATAATCGAACCGTTCGTCATCATGGGATCTGATGAAAACATGATAATAATAATATCTGGAATACTAATTAAAAGTACTAGTAATAAGGTTTATGAAAAACAACTCCAATGAGAATCCAAAGTATCGCCTAATTAGAAGAATACAAAGATAAGATGAAACTATGTCTTCGTAATCAGCCGTCTTCTTGTTCTCATTACTAGTGGATAGATATATATATGTAGGTGTATAGATATATGTCTCTAAAATCGTCCACCAGGTGTTTATATAACCCCTGCTGTTGACTGGTCTCTGTCCCTTTCCATATCAGAACACAAAAAGGATTCTTCAGCATTGACCTAGCGCGGGCGCGCTTAATTGAGGCGCGGGCCCGCTCCTCAGCATTCATCAAGGCGCGGGCGCGCTCCACAGAGGCGTGGGCGCGCTCCTGCTTTTGTCAGATTTCTACAAAACATTTTTTCTTGACTTTTCTTCGCGCTCTCAAGTCCCGCAACTACTCGACTTTCAAAATGATGTCCTACACCACCATATAATCATGGAAACTCCACAACTCTGCCAATTATTAAGCTCTGCATATTCCAACTAAAAACACATTAAAAACACCAAGTACTTGAGTACAAACATTCAATCTAAGCCGAATTGAAGCGTTCCAAGTAGATATCAAATCCACTTATCACCTCTGTCACAGAAATGACTAATGCTGAGAAGATTGAACTTCAGACCTTCCACAATAGATACATCTTGAATGATAACATTTCCAAACTCCAAACAGCCATATCCTCTGGTAATACCCTTGCTATTATCTCCAAAGGTAACATATGTGCCAGCTTTCTCAACCACATTTGATAGCAGGGCTCTATCTCCGGTCATATGCCTTGAACAACCACTGTCCAGAATCCACATAACACGGTTTACCTGTGCCATACCCTGCAATATAAAGTTGATTAGTCCTTCCTCGGAACCCAAACTTGATTGGATCCGGCATACTTAAAGAACTGGCCTTTGTCATGCAAAACAACATTTTTAACTATAACTACTTCAACCTCTTTCACAAAAGAGCGTTTCCATTTATAGTCAGCTTTAACATATTTCTGAGTAGGCTTAGGGATAAATGGATGCACTCTAGTCTTTGGAGGACTAGTAGTCTTAGATCTAACATGCTTTTTATTATTAACATGTTGACGTGGAGCAGTCTTATTATCAGATACATGCTTACTATTGAAATAAGCATACATAACATTGAAAGCACAAGACATGCAATTAACCACACCACATGCTTTATGAGAAAGATTAACAGCAGGCATACTGGTTCTACAGTTGTTTTGATCCACTTTATGAATGTCTGACTTAGTCTCCGTTGCTAAAACAACTTTGACTGGTTTATCTCCAAAGTTGTACCTCTATAGATTTTGACTTCATATGGGAAGTGTACAACTTGAGGGCTGGCCTTCATTGCAGAATCTCTCAGCCGGTCATATAGAAGTTCATTCAAGCATGAAGATCTCTTCACCTTACTCATTAGAATCCACAGTTCTGAGAGAGATCTTCTTTGTAGGAGTTCAAGAGAGACGGTGAATGACCCTTCAAGTACACTTGAAACATAGATGTACAATTCCTGTCTCACTTGATCAAATACAGATGTAATCCTTAGGATATCTTCCTTCAAAGCCTTCATGAATAATGAATTGTCTGGATTAACTGTTCTGATCTTCTCAAGCAATTTTAGAAAGGTACCATCATTGTTTGTGCCTCTCTAAGGGATATCAAACATCTCACTTGCCTTATCCCACTTGCTTCCTTGCTTCATCCTAACATCCAATCTCCTCTCCTTAACATGAATACTATGAAGACGTTATTTGTCTTCATGTTCAGCTTTTGAGATATGATGTCGGAGACCTTGTCATTCTCTTCCTCCTTTCTCTTGAGATCTGCTTGCTGTTTCTTTAGCTCTTTCTGAAACAAGGGACCAGGTGTATACAAATCAGCTTCATCTTCCCAATCATCAAAGTTGGACGCCTCCTCAACCTCCTCCTCACCAATAGGTTCTTCAGGGATAGTCTTCTCCAGATCACCAGATGTATCAAATTGGAAATCATCATGTTCACCATGGTAGTAGTAGGCATCATCAAAAGCAGACTCCTCCAATGATTTTTTCTGCTTACCCTTTCCTTTATCTTTTCCAGAAGCTCCTCCAACTTCTTTATTTCCTCCTTTCTTCTCCCCCTTAGTTGAGGAATCCTCTACAGATTTAATAATAGCAGCTTCAGGATTCACCTCACTAGTTCTCCTTATTTCTCCTCCTTCTCTTCTATCTCCTACATCTCCTCCTTGATCAACATCATCATCATTATCATCATCATCATCTCCCTCAAAGAATGTTCTTTGTTCAGCTGTAGGTTGATGTGAATTCTTTATCATGTAGTACAAGTGCTTCATTCCCTCATTCAGATGCTCTATTCCTCCTTCAATCCTCGACATCCTTTCTTCATTAAACGTTTGATTTTCATCAGCTGTTTGTAGAATAAAGTCCACATTGGCAAAAATAGAAGCAATCTCCTTGACACTCTCTGATATTTGAGCATTTGTGTTAGGTCCTGATATGTTTGTAGAAGGGGAGTTGAATACAAACTATACCATTTAATCGAATTTGTTCTTTTGAATATTTAACAAATTAAGAACAAATTATTGCGGAATAAAACTGAAACAATATTCAAGTTAAATATAACTTATATTAAACTTGAGGAGTGTTACAATTTGATCACAGATTACAAAGTTCTTGATAAAACAAACCTAGAATAAATTCGACATGAATTTATCTATTTTTTGTAATAAAAAGGATCGAATACTAAAAAGTAGTTCGATATAATTTCTAGGGATTATGATCCGCTAGATTGACAAAGCAATACAAGTGAATTGATTCTCAAGGATTAAATGATACAAACAAACAAGAATTAAATTCACTGGCAGAAAATGAATGGCTTTGCAGTTGAAGAAGTAAAGACAGAGATTTGAAGATGGAATGTTTCTTTTTGTGTTCTGTCTCTTTTTTTTGTAGTATATAATGTCAACTGATCACACTTCTATTTAAACAACTGCCTTGTCTTGAATCTTCACGCGCCAAGTAATTCACAGAATTTGTATTAGGAAGACTCTTGGGAAGATTAACTATTAGCCTTGGAAGACAATCGGGAAGACAACCCTTTTGCCTTGGAAGACAATCGGGAAGACAACCCTTTTGACTAAGAAGACAATCGGGAAGACTTAATTCTAAGTCTTCCCAGTTCATTTTTATTCTAATTTAAATAATTATCAAAATAAATTATGTATTAAATTAATTCTTTACAGAATTAATTTAATATATAATTTACTTAATATTAATAATTATTTATAAGAGAATAAATAGAATTCCTTGTCTTCTTAATTAATTCTTGAATCACTAAAACTTAGATGAAGAAATAACATTTCAGAACGTTGACACTCAATGTATTGTCTGGTTCATGAGTGACTAACGACAATGTCTGTTCTTCATCTGTTTGACTTTAAGCAGTGATCCACTTCCTTTTCCTTCTTGAACTCTGTAACCTGTATCTTTGCTGTCACCTCTTGAAATCTCTGTCACATTAATAAATCCACTGAGCTTGAATACTTCACTGAGGCTTGATCAATAAATTGAACTTCTTTCAATGTAGAATTACTTCAAGTCTGTAGATGACTTTAATCTTCATTCTTTGACAAATATTATCTTCTGAGATTCCTGTGACATATGACTTTTATTATTTACTTATTACAACTTATTTTATGTTGAGTAGAATCCTCTATGATTACAAATAGGCCTATACATATGCCTTTCAATTTGACGTTGTAAGATCAGAGATGTTCGAAGCCACGAGTACTTGAGATTGTTGAACTGCATTGATCTTTGGTAGGAGAGATGTCTTCAAACCTTCAATGTCAACTTTAATCATACCCAGCTGATTTGTTACAGAGGTGGAAGAAGAAGACCGTTCAACCACTTGTGCTTTAAGAATTTCTTTTTCAGCCTGGGTTTCTTGCAATTGTTTCTGTAGAGCAGCTATCTGGGTTAACAACAAAGTAGTGTTTGTGTCAGTGTGTGCACTCACCTCAATTTCTGTCAATGGTGTTTCGCTCAACTCACATGTTTATATGTATCACTCCGTGTTTCACTCTCATCTCTAACAACTAGCTGTCTCTCCATGTTTTCTGATGACGTACCTATAATAGAAATCACCCTAGCCCCTTCAAGAGAGGTCAGTGGTGGTGCAATGGGAGTTCGCAAATCCCAATCCCTGGTTGAGTCTGTCAAAATATTTGACATTGTAAACTGAATTGCTTCAGTGACAGACTCACCTGGTTGCCTTTCACTTTCACCAGTGTAAACTGCGAGTGAAAAAATCCCTTAGGGGAGCCAGAGATGTTCCCTCTAGGAGGGGAGAAAATGATTCTATTAAAGGTGTCTGAGAATCAAATTTTCCCTCTGATGTCTGTGAAGGCACTTCTACAGTGACTATGGTAGGTACTGTATCAAAATCAAAGTGCTCTCCTGACAAGGTGTCCTGAGTTTCATCTATATGGATATCTTCTCCCATTGTGAGTAATGGGAGTGTGCTTGACTAATTACAAATTGCCAGGGCCCGATGGCGAATTTCAATAGATTCATCCTGTTGAGAGGATGTCTCTAGAGACTGTTCAGTGGCCATATCAATGTCCATATCCTGTTGAGAGGATAAGGATGGGCTTACAGATGCCTCCCTATAGGTTTTTCTTTTCTTTAAAGGTGGAGATAGAGCTGTGGGAATATGTTAGAAATGAATACCACTAGAAACTAGACAGAGGGGGGGGGGGTGAATGGATAGTTTGATGTTTTTTTATTCTTGAAACTCAAGATAAACTGTATATGATTATGCTATGTAATATGCGGAATATAAACAACACATACAATCACTTTAATCTACTTTGTATTGAGTAAATTAAATACTACAGCTTTCCGGAAATTCACAACGGAATTTCTGGCTTCTAAACAAGAACAGTTTGTAACTTGTTTTTGCTTACAGAGAAAAGAGTGCTTTTAATAAAACTATGTGTATCTCTCTTACATCTTTCAGTGGTGTGTGCTCGATATATATCCACCTATACAAACTAGGCACACCACTATTTACACAGTTACCCCTAGCTGAAAGTCCAACTTGTCCTGCCATAAGAGGTTAACTGTGTCAGGAAGGACCACCTGCTTTTCGAAGTCTTTCCCGTTTCGGTAGCTGCTTGTCTCTTATCTTTCTCTCCAAATTTAGCTGTAGATTTGCCATCTGTTCTTTGGACCACCTTGCCAGAACAAATGCTTCAGTATTTGTCTCTTTTGATTCTTGATTCTTTACCTTGATTTGTCTTGTTTTAAACGGCTAAGTGTTGGTATCGTGAACTCCACTTCATTCCAGACTTCGCGATGTCCCTTGTGAAGACTATGCGATATGACCTTGGAGGACTTTGCGACATAGGTCATTTGAGGACTATGCGACATAAGTCATTTGAGGACTATGTGACATAAGTCATTTGAGGACTATGCGACATAAGTCATTTGAGGACTATGCGACATAAGTATTTTGAGGACTATGCGACATAAGTCATTTGAGGACTATGCGACATAAGTCATTCGAGGACTTCACGATCTAGGCATCTTTGACTTTGCTGACTTCAACACTTCACGACATGAGTCTGTAGGACTTCACGACATAGTACAAAGTGGACTATGCGATCCAGCACTCCTCGACATGGATATTGGTGACTTCACGACATAGATTTATTCTGACTTTGCTATATAATGCCTTAGACAAATTTCTGCAACTTATTTCTTCAGGGCCTTATTCATCTCTATCCTGCTGCATGAACAAATCTGAACTTCTACCAGGACAATTATTTAATGGCCTATATACATTCTAGATGCAAGAAGCTTACTAAGCTCATTGTAATTCTGAGCATACATGATCAAGCTAATGTTCATGAGAACAAGACAAGTACATAGAGAGACCTATACTATATCCCAGTGATAGAATTCACTAGGTCATGTAGTGTGACATAGTCACATAGCTTAGGCTTGTTAATGGTGGTATTCAGACATGTCTTGAGCCTAACAATCTCCCCCAAATTGTGAGTAAGACCCTTAGGCACAATTTCATGTCCGATAACAAGCCTAACTAACATAAAAAGAAACAGATATAAAGAAGATAGAAAGATGAACAGAATTTGATAACAACTTGGAAACTTAGCCTTACAGAATTTCTCCTTGTGCTACATAGCTTCAGTTCCCAATTGTTTCTCTAGGAAATCATCATAGACTTTATTCTTCCTTATTTCTTCATTCTTCTTCATATCAGAGATGGCCATTAGAATTTCATCTCTTGCAATCAACTCTTCTATGAGAGGAGAACCTTCTAAATCTTCAGCTGTTGTTCTAAGGGCACTTTCTACATATGAATTAATAAACTCCATCCTTATCTTGCTTTTTCCTCCATAATGATTTTTGTACTCCACAATATAAGGATTTTGTTTTACCCTGCACAGCCCTTTCTCCCTCAGCTCCTTTGTTTTTTCTTCTATCTCGGCCATCTCCTTTTCTTTCTGACACCTCTTTTCTTCATTTAGCTTCTTTAGATTTTCTTCATAGTCAGAGTGCATCTTCATGAATCTAGCAATCTCTATTTTCCACATCCTCTCTTCCTTTTCTTCAAAGTTCAATAAGGCGTTTATTCTTTCAAGTTCATAGGTTGGAAAATGTTGCCAGCTACCTTGCTTCATCTCTTTCTCCCTTCCATCAGTGTATTTGATCTCAAGATGATTGTTCTTCACTTTGACTTCAAAGATTCTTTGAGCCCTCAAAAATGCTAGGGCATCTTCATCATAGTCTTCATCCAAAGGAAGCACTTTGATCCCTACTACATTAGTGATTACCCCATTCTTCTTTGTTATCCTTTTCCTTCTGGCTACACTCTTGATCTTCAAATGTTTCACTTGAGGTAGCTTGCTGGAGCAGGGAGAATTAGTCTTCAGTGCCACATCACTTGGAAGTAGCTTCACTCCTTTTCCTTTCATCCACTGTAACACTCCACTAGTTGTGACTTTGTGGAAGTGTTTTCTTGATTTTTCCTTTGTGGCTTCAACTGTCTTCTGTGGCAAATCAGGTTCAGAAGTCTTGGATAAGGATTTTGGAGGATCATTACTAACAGTGCCTACCCTAGACATAGAGTCTTGTGATGTGGTTAAGGCACTGCTAGCAATGTCCTTGACTTGCTGATTTCCACTCCTTGTCTTTTTAGTAGTTTCTCTGTTTCCTTTGGGGTCCTTGTCTTCACTAGCATCTTTTGATTTCTTAGAGGATTTGCTCTTGTTGCTTTCACTTGTTCCATCCTTATTACTCCTTGATTGAGATCTCCTTCTATAGGTTTTCTCCTCATCATCATCCTCACCATCTTTCTTCTTGCTCTTTTCTTTGAGTGACTCAGGAATGACTCCATGAATCAAGAAGGATTGTAGAGTGTGAATCATTTCAAGCTCTTCAGCTGTCCTAACTCCTTTCTTGGATCTCATCATCTGCAACACTTGGTTGATTTTAGCATTGTTCTTCATTGTCAAGTCTGAGGGAATCACCAGTTGGTCAATGCTGCTGTCTTGAGATAGACTTTGGAAAATTATTGTCCTTGGCTTATAAATCACTTCAGGCAATCTTTGATATTGGTGTATCTTCAAGTCATCATGTAGCCTTCTGTTGTTCTCCCTATACTTTTCAATCAAATCCAGAATTATGGTCAGCTCATTAAATCTCAGTTTTTCTAGAGTTTGAAAGGATAGATGCCACAAACAGTTATCCTTGGATACCATGACAATTTCTCTTAGATGAATATCCTTGATTTTCCTGACTGCCACAGTGAAGTACTTGATACTTTCCTTGATCTTCTCTTTGTAGATCCTTGCATCTTCTTGAGCATTGATGTAGATGGCTTTCAGAAACTCCAGGAAGGCCTCATCATGATAGATGTTTGAATTGGCAACTTTCTGTAGCTTGGCCTCAGTGATAATAGTAGCTTTGACAGGTTTGGCACTTGAAGTTGGTTGAGGAGCTGAAATGTCCTTTGGCATTGTGGATGGGTATAAGGTGGTTGTGACTGTGCTTCTTTGACCTTGTGCACTGATGACATCCACAGAGGGAAGAATGATTGGCTTTATAGTTTCTTCAATGAGTTTGCCCTTAAGCTTTTGCTGCTTGGCAGGTACTCCCCCTCTCTTTTCCAAAATGACCTCCTTTCCTTTCTCCCCCTTAGGCTTGGGATCAGACAAGATGCATTGAGCTTCTCCAGGAATAGGCAGGTTCATGCTTCTCATCATGGAGGTCATCATTTGTTGTTGGACCAGTAGAATGGTAGAAGTTGAGTTGGTTTGATCATCCATTTTTGCATTGAGGAGCTCCAAGGAATGGGAAATCCCTTGGTTTTCAGATTTCAAAGATGCCACTTCCTTCTCCAACCTTTCCACCTTGGAAAACAGCTGCTCAGATTTGAAGGGATTGAGGGCCTGATCCTTGAGCTTTGAGAAGTCAAATTTTGTGATGTTGGAGACAAGAACCTCATCTACCAGTTTGTCACCATACTGGTTTTTCCACAGCACTGAGAGCATAGAGTTGATATTGATGTTGGACTGCAATTGGTTGTCTAACTTGGTGGACATTTTCTTCAAGTTGTCAGCCACCATAGCTAGAGATAGATCCATTGTAGATACTTGCTGAGTTGTCTTCCTGACTTCTTTGAGGATGCCATCCACCTTGGGAAAATCAGAGAGAAAGGCATTCCTGAGCTGAACCATGGATTGGTCAGTTTCCTCCTTGATAGTTGAGACCTCTGATTGAAGACCTTTCCCAAGATAGTGCAGAGCCTTCAATTTACTTTTGTATACCTCATTCACTGCCTCATAGATATCTACAGGAGAAAGACCCTTGGCATTTGATCCTAGAGCTGTGAGATAGTCTTCCCTGAGATAGGCCAGTGCATCCTTCAGCTTTACAGACCTCTTAGCATCCAACCAGGCATCCACATTTCCATCATGTTGGGATTCATCTACAATCTTTTCTGTTTGAGCCTCAACATCCTCCTTGTAACAGAGCAAGATGGCTTCATAGTCCTGATTTGGAAGGCCAGCTGTTAGAAGATGTTGGGCAATCTTTGAGAACTCATCTATCTATGCCACATGAAGATTTTGCAATTCTTCTCCCGTCAATTGTGGTGGCACAGTAGATGATCCTGAAGCCATGTCATGTTGCACAGGCTTCAGCCATTCTGACAATGTGGCCTGAGCCAAGTTAGAGCTGGTGCTAGGCACCTCAGGGGGGTTTGATTGATGAGTTTCCTCCAGTCTTGGAATGACTATGGAGTCTGATGTTGTCCCCATTGAAATGGGCTGAGTGACAACATCATATCCATGTGCCTGTGAAGGCATGTCCATGTCCATAAGGAATGGAGAGTTTGGCATAGAGTCTCCATTAAGAACTGGTGAATCCTCTATGTTTGTGTTGGTGTCATTAGGATATGCCCCAGCATGCATTCCCTGACCAACTAGATGTGGTTCCTGGGTGGTGAGCACAGTGTCAAGCACCATGTCACTTGAGATTGGCTCAGTCATAGATAGAGATTGTGACTGATCAAGAGCAGAATTGTCATTAGAATGACTTTTCTGTTGAGAAGAAATTTGAGATGTAGATTCTGGAAGAGAAGTGTGGTGTAGATCAGATTTGGCAACTCCCCCTGAGAAATAGGAGGAGTTTCAAGTGTGATGTGCTCTCCACTCAGTGTGTCATCACCCTTATTTCTTCTAGGGTCAAGAGTGAGTTCTTGACCCTGTGCAGACTCTTCACAGGTTGTAGTGGGGAGGCTACTTTGTTCAATACCAATGCCCTGTTGAGAGGACATTGACAGTAATAGGTGTACCCCTTTTTGCACATCTAAATCCTGTTGGGAGGATTCAGTGAAGGCTATAGATTTGGATTTCTTCTTTTGTCTTGTGAGCTGTGACTCAGGTTCCTCACTACCTAAATCTACAGTTTCATTTACAATTGCAAGGGGTCTCTTCTTGGTCTTCTTTTTAGTAACACCAACCTTTTGATAGATTGATGCACTTGGCTCCCTAACTTCTGGAGTGGTGTTTGCAGTAGGGTTACTGGATGGGATGGGAAGGCTGGGGTTAGACTGTGTAGCTCCTTCAGTCTTAGCCTCCCCTGTCCAGGAAAGTTCATTGTATATTGGCTTAGCAAGTTGATATGATTCAAATGTGTCCTGCATATGCTTGGTCACACTTAGAATCACATCCACTTGATTCCTTGTGTCCAATGACCCAAATAGAATTTTGGACATGGACTTGGAATAAGCCATTTTATTTTTATCTATACCCTCAAGTTCATGTATATTAACATCAAGATAATTTAAAATACATTGAAGGAAACGAGGATAAAAGATTTCATTACCTCTACCACGAACTGTCCTCCCTAGCCTTTGAGCCAATTCCTTGAGGATTATTGCTCCAACGTTTATCTCCTGATTGTGGGCTAGGGAATAGGCCAGCTTCACAGCAATGTGACTGATGTGGTCCCATCCTGTCTTCCTGCATAAGAACACCTTTTGGAGTGTATCAAAAAGAAACGACCACTCCCTCCTGACATGCTTCTTGTTCAACTTTGCCATGTCAATTTCATCTGCATACTTGTTGAAATCCAAGAAAGCGACCATCTCACCATCACTAGCTTCAGTATCATGACCCTCAACCTTGAACCCCAGGGCCTCGTTAATCTCCTTCTCCCCAAACTGGAAGGACTTGCCCCCAATTGTGCAACTCACTTCCTGAAACGAAGTCCCATCCTCCTTTGCCATCGTTGCAACCAACGCTGTTCTCCAGAACCCTTCCAATACATCGACATACAGAGTGGGGTTAAGGGTCAAGGCTTGGCGGAGGTAGGAGGTGTTTAAGAACCGTAAAAAACACTTGTACCTTGGGTTTGCCTCCGCCTCTGAGGGTATTGAGATTAGGTTTGTTTCTTTAGGAATGGTTAAAGGAATTGAGGATGATGCTGCTTGAGATTTGGGTGCCATTTCAAGATTGAGAGTGAAGAAGATAGTAGAAAATTTGAGTTTAAGGTTTGAGAATTGAGAGTAGTAGACAAGATGAAAAGTTGTGAACGGTTAGAAAAGAGTATTTATATGATAGAGACACTGCGATATGGAGTTATGAATATGTACAGACTAATTGTATGTCGCGAAGTCTCAAAATGGTCTGTACCGCAAAGTCTTGCAAAGTATATCGCAGAGTCCTGAATTGAACAATGTCGCAAAGTCTTGAGAATAGAAGAATTTGGATGACTTTGCGATATAGTGAAAATACCATGTCTAAAACTCTCTTCTTGAAATCTTAAGTATTTTGTCAAACTTAAATCAAAAATTGAAATAAAATAAATTTAAATCAAAATTCTGTCAAATATGGAGACTTGTCGATATAGTTATTCTAAGTCGCGAAGTCATAAAATGAACTATGTCGCAAACTCATGAAATGAAATATATCACAAAGTCTCACAATTTTAACAGTTTGTGATATAAGTCTGTTTGATTTGAACTAAGTCGTGAACTCTCAAGATCACCTATGTAGAGATATCTTAAAAGCTCGTAACTTCTCAGAAAAGTATGATTTGAAAAATATGCAGTAAAATACTGAAATATTTATAAATCATATCTCAGCTAATTTTCACTCCATATGAATAGAGCATTTAAATACAGTGAAAATTTACTGCTGCAACAATTAACTAGCATATTTACTTAGAACAGCTAAATGAAGGATTGAGCATTCCAATTTCACTCACAAGTCTGTTGAAAACAGCTTCATTTAGAGGTTTAGTGAATATGTCAGCTAATTGTTTCTCAGTTGGAACATAAGAGACTTCTATGGTACCATTTGCAGCATGTTCCCTAATGAAATGGTACCTGATCTCAATGTGCTTTGTAGTAGAATGATTATATTGTCACACATCAGAGGAATGTGTTCTAACACTAGTCCATAATCCATGAGTTGATTTCTAATCCAAAGCAATTGAGCACAGCAACTTCCAGAAGCAATATATTCAGCCTCAGCTGTGGATGTTGCGGTGGATTGTTGTTTCTTACTGAACCAGGACACTAACCTTTGACCTAAGAATTGGCAGCTTCCAGAGGTGCTCTTCCTGTCAATTCTGCATCCAGCATAATCAGAGTATGTATAACAAACCAGGTTGAGCCCAGTGCCTTTTGGATACCATAGCCCAAGATTAGGAGTCCCTTTCAGATACCTGAAGATTCATTTGATAGCCATCATTTGAGATTCCTTGGGATCAGATTGAAACCTTGCACAAAGGCATGTGGCAAACATGATATCAGGCCTGCTAGGTGTGAGATAGAGTAGAGATCCAACCATGCCTCTGTAAACCTTGATGTCTACTCTTTTGCCTTTCTTGTCTTCATCAAGCTTGATAGCAGTGGACATGGGAGTTTTTGCAGGGGTGATTCTTCTAAACCATATTTCTTCAAAAGATCTTTGACATACTTTGATTGGTTTATAAAGATGACATCCTCCTTTTGATGTACTTGCAGACTTAAGAAGTAGGTTAACTCTCCCATCATACTCATCTCATATTTGCTTTGCATCAACTTAGAGAACCTTTCACTGAGTTTTTCATTTGAAGAGCCAAAGATGATATCATCCACATAGATTTGAACTAGAATGATATCATTTCCATGCTTCTTGAAGAATAGAGTTTTATCAATTGTACCTCTGGTAAATTGATGCTCAAGAAGGAATTGAGATAGAGATTCATACCAGGCTCTAGGTGCCTGTTTGAGTCCTAGAGTGCCTTGAGCAGTCTATATACAAAGTTTGGGAAGTCTTCATTCTCAAAGCCAGGTGGTTGTGACACATAAACTTCTTCAGCAAGATCACCATTGAGAAATGCACTTTTCACATCCATTTGATACGCCTTGAAATCTAAGTGAGCTGCAAAAGCCAAGAATATTCTGATGGCTTCCAGTCTAGCTACAGGTGCAAATGTCTCATCATAGTCAATGCCCTCTTGTTGACAGTATCCTTTGGCAACCAACCTTGCTTTGTTTCTAATCACCACTCCTTCTTTACCCATCTTGTTTCTGAACACCCATTTGGTGTCAATAACATTCTTTCCTACTGGAGGTGGCACTAGCTCCCATACTTAGTTTTTCTCAAATTGATTTAATTCTTCTTGCATAGCAACAATCCAGTCAGAATTCTTCAAAGCTTCTTCAATTACTTTTGGTTCTTCTTGTGACAGAAAGCAGCTATACATACATGTATTTATTGTTTCCCTTCTTGTCCTCACACCCTCACCAGGATCTCCAATGATTTGATCCCTAGTGTGGGCTCTGTCCCATTTCCTTGTATGACCTTGTTCATTTCCTTGACTTGTTCCAGGATCATTTTGATTGACAGTTCCATTCTCTTCTTCTCCCCCTGTGTTTGTGAACCCTTGCACATGTGTTTGAAGAAGATCATCAACTTCAAGAGTTTCATTTTCTGGAACAGCTTGAGCAGGAGGTTCATCTTCACTTTCAGAATCCTCTAGATATCCTTGATTTTCAAATCTTAATGGCACACTGTCTTGTTCACTTGTTTCAAGCCCAGGAGTTTTCTTGTCATCAAAGGTAACATCCATACTTTCCATAACTTTATGTTGCTCAGGTACAAACACCCTGTATGTTGTCCTTTCCAGAGAGTATCCAATGAAAATACCTTCAAATGCCTTAGCATCAAATTTTCCAACATGTTCTGAGGTATCTTTCATCACAAAACACTTACTTCCAAACACATGCAGATGCTTGAAGGATGCTCTTTTTCCAGTCATCAATGAGTAAGGAGTTTTGCCAGACTTCTTATTGATCAATGTTCTATTTTGCACATAGCATGCTGTGTTAACAGCATCAGCCCAAAAGCTAGTAGGTAGCTTTGCATCCAACAGCATTGTCCTTGCAGCTTCAATGAGAGTTCTATTCTTTCTTTCAACTACTCCATTTTGTTGAGGAGTTCTAGGAGCTGAAAATTGTTGAGAAATTCCTTTATCTTTGCAAAACTCATACAATGTTGAATTTCTGAACTCAGTCCCATTATCACTTCTCAAAGTAACTACAGAGGAACCAGTACTTTGTGCTTCTCTATCAACTCTCTTGACATGCTCTATAATAACTTGAGGTGCTTCATCCTTGGAGAATAGGAATTCCACCCAAGTGTATCTTGAATAATCATCAACCATTACTAGAGCATATTTCTTCTTGGAAAGAGACATTACATTCACAGGGCCAAATAGATCAATGTGAATTAGCTGCAGAGGCTTTGAGTTTGTATTGAGAAATTTGTTCTTATGACTTGATCTTTTGATCTTCCCTTTTTGACAAGCTACACATGCTCCATCTTGCACAAACTCCAGTGCAGGCATATCTCTGATGAGTTCTCTCTTTGTCAGAGAGTTCATTGCCTGAACATTCAAGTGAGATAGTTTCTTGTGCCATAGCCAGAATTCCTCATTTGTGGCCTTAGTGTAGAAACAACAAATTTCTCCCTTGTATGCAGCCTTAAGATTAGCTACAAATAAGCTTCCTTTCTTTACACCAGTTAAAACAACTTCACCACTTCCTCTTTTTGAGAATATACATTGATCTTCATCAAATTCCACTTTGAAACCCATGTTGGTGAATTGTCCAATACTCAAGAGGTTATGCTTCAGTCCTTCAACAAATGCTACATCTTCAATAATGACATTTCCAGATTTGACACTGCCATATCCCATGGTATAACCAATGTTGTCATTTCCAAAGGTTACTGATGGGCCAGCTTTTTCCTCAAATTGTGATAGCAGGGCTATATCACCAGTCATATGACTTGAGCATCCACTGTCCAAGATCCATATGACTCTTTTATTCCTGTTGCCCTACATTCACAAAGTAACTAAGTTGTTTTTGGTACCCACACTTGGTAGGGTCCAGTTGATTTAGAAACATTTTTGTTAACAATTCTTCTGTCATAAATTGCATTCTTCACAGTAGGAGACTTCACATTGTTTGTGGATTTGGAGTTTACACTCTTAGACTCACATAAAGTTTTCACCCTCTCAACCTTGATTGGGGATCCTGTCCTATGAGTGTGCATATGTGTGTATGATTCACAAGATTGTGCAGAATCCAGTTTATGCTTAAGAGATAAACAATTAGAAATCACAATCACATAGCATGTCATGCAGTTTGAATTACCACAGAAAGAATCATGAATAGAATTTAAACCTACAGAATGGTTACTTAGGTTATCAGCTTCAACATTTACTTGTTTATTACACTTATGAGTCAAATGATTAACAGATAGGCATTTCTGACACTGTTTCCTAGGAGCATTTGGCACATAAACATAGTTGTTACTCTTGTTTACACCTATTTTACCATTTCTGTTTTGTTTCTTTTTCTTAGCAACTTCCTTTTTAACCTTAGGACTCTTGACAAGGTTGTCTTTGGTTTCTTTCTGAACAACAGCCTTAGAAGAGGAAGAGGTGTCTTTAGTAGCCTCATCTTCTTCAAGTAGTTGTTGTTTGATGATTAGTAGTTCTTTATCAAACTCAACAACACTCTTTTTGAAAATGGGCTTTTCAACACTTGACAGTATGGTTGGGGCATTTTTGTTTGTAAAAGATTCTTTTCCTTTGCCCTTGACTTTCTTCCTTCCCTTGTCATTTTCATAGTCAAAACCAACTCCAACCTTGCAGTCTTCGGTGTGTTCCTTGTGATAGGTTTGAATAAGCTCAGAGGAGTTCTTGAAACTTCTTAATTTCAATTCATTTTCAGCAATTTGATCTCTAAGAGCCTTTTCTATTTGATCAGCACAAATCACTTTGTTTCTAAGATACTCAACCTCCTTTTTCAAACCATCAAGGCTCACAACCATTAACTCAAGTTCCTCATTCTTTTCTGTAAGCTCAAGATTTCTAGCAGTTAGTCTATCAATTTCTTCATTTGCTACTAACATGCTAGTATGAATATTGAACATCTCAGTGCTCATATCTTCAACAGTTTGCTTATATTGAAAGGGAGTCATATCAAGAGAAGTAAGAATAGGTACCTGACTTGAGGAATCACCATCATCAGAAAATGCCATCAAGGCATAGTTTGAGTACTCTTGTTCTTCTTCTTCATCAGAGTCATCCCAGCATTTTCCCTCAGCAATAAAAGTTTTGCCCTGTTGTTTCTTGAGTAGAGCCTCATACTTAGCTTCAAGCTCTAAGTATGCTTTGTCCTTCTTGACCTGTTTAGGCTTTTTGCACTCAGTGGCAAAATGTCCAAGTTCATTGCAGTTATAGCACCTTATCTTGGTTCTATCCACACTTCCAGACTTGTATCCTCCTTTAGCAGCACCAACAATCCCTTTCCCTTTATTGAAGGTGTTTGAGCCACTAGATCCACCAGCATTTCCAGCATTGTACTTGGACCTAAATGGCTGCTTCCTTTTATACCTTATGTTAGGATACCTCCTAGCCATATAGGCAAAAGATTTGTTTTCCATTTTGTCCAGTTCATCTATGCTATAAAACTCATCATCCTTAGGAAAATCATAGACACCTTGAGTCTCATCACCAGTGTCTTCAACTTCCAGTTCCTCAATCTTAACCTGACTGACTTTAAGAGACTCCATTCTTTGACCTAGATTGTCAGCAATAAGGGCACAGGAAGTGTTTGCCATTAATCCTTGCTTAGCTTGAATAGATCTCTTTTGAAACAACTCTAGCTCATAAGTTTTCAAAACACCATATAGCACATCAAAACCAATCTTTGTTAAATCTCTTTCTTTGAGGGAAGAGATTCTTGGTTCCAAATGATCTGGCAGAGTTAGCAAGAACTTCATGTTGAGCTCTTCTGTCTCGTAGTGTTTGTCATAGAGTTTGAGCTCATTTACCAGCTTGTTGAACCTTTCAAACACTTCTGTGATTCCCTCATTTGGCTGAGCCATGAATGCTTCATACTGTGAAACAAGAATCTGTTTCTTATTCTTTCTTACTTCAGGAGTTCCTTCACACAGCACTTCTATGAGATCCCACATTTTCTTAGCACTTGTACAGTGAGCCACAGTGCCATGCATGTTGAAGTCCATGGATTCACAAATAATAAGTTGAAGATATCCATCCAGTGCTATCTTCTCCTTTTCAGGATCAGTGTATTTTGAGGGGTCTTTGGGCACATGCCTAGTTGGTATTATCTCAGTGCCAACAGTTGTTTCACCAATCTCGATCATTGGAATAAAGGGACCATGCTTTAGAATGTCTAAATACATGGGGTTAGAAGCTTTGATGAAAAGCAACATCTTCTTTTTCCATAAACTGTAGTGTTCCTTGTTAAAGGGGGTCGTCTTGATACTGCTTAGTTTCTGTGAACTCATTCTTGATCTTTTCCTGTTTGTACGTTAACAACCTCGCTCTGATACCACTTGTTAGAAATGAATACCACTAGAAACTAGACAGAGGGGGAGGGTGAATGGATAGTTTGATGTTTTTTGATTCTTGAAACTCAAGATAAACTGTATATGATTATGCTATGTAATATGCGGAATATAAACAACACACACAATCACTTTAATCTACTTTGTATTGAGTAAATTAAATACTACAGCTTTCCGGAAATTCATAACGGAATTTCTGGCTTCTAAACAAGAACAGTTTGTAACTTGTTTTTGCTTACAGAGAAAAAAGTGCTTTTAATAAAACTATGTGTATCTCTCTTACAGCTTTCAGTGGTGTGTGCTCGATATATATCCACCCATACAAACTAGGCACACCACTATTTACACAGTTACCCCTAGCTGAAAGTCCAACTTGTCCTGCCATAAGAGGTTAACTGTGTCAGGAAGGACCACCTGCTTTTCGAAGTCTTTCCCGTTTCTGTAGCTGCTTGCCTCTTATCTTTCTCTCCAAGTTTAGCTGTAGATTTGCCATCTGTTCTTTGGACCACCTTGCCAGAACAAATGCTTCAGTATTTGTCTCTTTTGATTCTTGATTCTTTACCTTGATTTGTCTTGTTTTAAACGGCTAAGTGTTGATATCGTGAACTCCACTTCATTCCAGACTTCGCGATGTCCCTTGTGAAGACTATGCGATATGACCTTTGAGGACTTTGCGACATAGGTCATTTGAGGACTTTGCGACATAAGTCATTTGAGGACTATGTGACATAAGTCATTTGAGGACTATGCGACATAAGTCATTTGAGGACTATGCGACATAAGTCTTTTGAGGACTATGCGACATAAGTCATTTGAGGACTATGCGACATAAGTCATTCGAGGACTTCACGATCTAGGCATCTTTGACTTTGCTGACTTCAACACTTCACGACATGAGTCTTTAGGACTTCACGACATAGTACAAAGTGGACTATGCGATCCAGCACTCCTCGACATGGATATTGGTGACTTCACGACATAGCTTTATTCTGACTTTGATGTATAATGCCTTAGACAAATTTCTGCAACTTATTTCTTCAGGGCCATATTCATCTCTATCCTACTGCATGAACAAATCTGAACTTCTACCAGGACAATTATTTAATGGCCTATATACATTCTAGATGCAAGAAGCTTACTAAGCTCATTGTAATTCTGAGCATACATGATCAAGCTAATGTTCATGAGAACAAGACAAGTACATAGAGAGACCTATACTATATCCCAGTGATAGAATTCACTAGGTCATGTAGTGTGACATAGTCACATAGCTTAGGCTTGTTAATGGTGGTATTCAGACATGTCTTGAGCCTAACAATCTCCCCCAAATTGTGAGTAAGACCCTTAGGCACAATTTCATGTCCGATAACAAGCCTAACTAACATAAAAAGAAACAGATATAAAGAAGATAGAAAGATGAACAAAATTTGATAACAACTTGGAAACTTAGCCTTATAGAATTTCTCCTTGTGCTACATAGCTTCAGTTCCCAATTGTTTCTCTAGGAAATCATCATAGACTTTCTTCTTCCTTATTTCTTCATTCTTCTTCATATCAGAGATGGCCATTAGAATTTCATCTCTTGCAATCAACTCTTATATGAGAGGAGAGCCTTCTAAATCTTCAGCTGTTGTTCTAAGGGCACTTTCTACATATGAATTAATAAACTCCATCCTTATCTTGCTTTTTCCTCCATAATGATTTTTGTACTCCACAATATAAGGATTTTGTTTTACCCTGCACAGGCCTTTCTCCCTCAGCTCCTTTGTTTTTTCTTCTATCTCGGCCATCTCCTTTTCTTTCTGACACCTCTTTTCTTCATTTAGCTTCTTTAGATTTTCTTCATAGTCAGAGTGCATCTTCATGAATCTAGCAATCTCTATTTTCCACATCCTCTCTTCCTTTTCTTCAAAGTTCAATAAGGCGTTTATTCTTTCAAGTTCATAGGTTGGAAAATGTTGCCAGCTACCTTGCTTCATCTCTTTCTCCCTTCCATCAGTGTATTTGATCTCAAGATGATTGTTCTTCACTTTGACTTCAAAGATTCTTTGAGCCCTCAAAAATGCTAGGGCATCTTCATCATAGTCTTCATCCAGAGGAAGCACTTTGATCCCTACTACATTAGTGATTACCCCATTCTTCTTTGTTATCCTTTTCCTTCTGGCTACACTCTTGATCTTCAAATGTTTCACTTGAGGTAGCTTGCTGGAGCAGGGAGAATTAGTCTTCAGTGCCACATCACTTGGAAGTAGCTTCACTCCTTTTCCTTTCATCCACTGTAACACTCCACTAGTTGTGACTTTGTGGAAGTGTTTTCTTGATTTTTCCTTTGTGGCTTCAACTGTCTTCTGTGGCAAATCAGGTTCAGAAGTCTTGGATAAGGATTTTGGAGGATCATTACTAACAGTGCCTACCCTAGACATAGAGTCTTGTGATGTGGTTAAGGCACTGCTAGCAATGTCCTTGACTTGCTGATTTCCACTCCTTGTCTTTTTAGTAGTTTCTCTGTTTCCTTTGGGGTCCTTGTCTTCACTAGCATCTTTTGATTTCTTAGAGGATTTGCTCTTGTTGCTTTCACTTGTTCCATCCTTATTACTCCTTGATTGAGATCTCCTTCTATAGGTTTTCTCCTCATCATCATCCTCACCATCTTTCTTCTTGCTCTTTTCTTTGAGTGACTCAGGAATGACTCCATGAATCAAGAAGGATTGTAGAGTGTGAATCATTTCAAGCTCTTCAGCTGTCCTAACTCCTTTCTTGGATATCATCATCTGCAACACTTGGTTGATTTTAGCATTGTTCTTCATTGTCAAGTCCGAGGGAATCACCAGTTGGTCAATGCTGCTGTCTTGAGATAGACTTTGGAAAATTATTGTCCTTGGCTTAGAAATCACTTCAGGCAATCTTTGATATTGGTCTATCTTCAAGTCATCATGTAGCCTTCTGTTGTTCTCCCCATACTTTTCAATCAAATCCAGAATTATGGTCAGCTCAGTAAATCTCAGTTTTTCTAGAGTTTGAAAGGATAGATGCCACAAGCAGTTATCCTTGGATACCATGACAATTTCTCTTAGATGAATATCCTTGATTTTCCTGACTGCCACAGTGAAGTACTTGATACTTTCCTTGATCTTCTCTCTGTAGATCCTTGCATCTTCTTGAGCATTGATGTAGATGGCTTTCAGAAACTCCAGGAAGGCCTCATCATGATAGATGTTTGAATTGGCAACTTTCTGTAGCTTGGCCTCAGTGATAATAGTAGCTTTGACAGGTTTGGCACTTGAAGTTGGTTGAGGAGCTGAAATGTCCTTTGGCATTGTGGATGGGTATAAGGTGGTTATGACTGTGCTTCTTTGACCTTGTGCACTGATGACATCCACAGAGGGAAGAATGATTGGCTTTATAGTTTCTTCAATGAGTTTGCCCTTAAGCTTTTGCTGCTTGGCAGGTACTCCCCCTCTCTTTTCCAAAATGACCTCCTTTCCTTTCTCCCCCTTAGGCTTGGGATCAGACAAGATGCCTTGAGCTTCTCCAGGAATAGACAGGTTCATGCTTCTCATCATGGAGGTCATCATTTGTTGTTGGACCAGTAGAATGGTAGAAGTTGAGTTGGTTTGATCATCCATTTTTGCATAGAGGAGCTCCAAGGAATGGGAAATCCCTTGGTTTTCAGAGTTCAAAGATGCCACTTCCTTCTCCAACCTTTCCACCTTAGAAAACAGCTGCTCAGACTTGAAGGGATTGAGGGCCTGATCCTTGAGCTTTGAGAAGTCAAATTTTGTGATGTTGGAGACAAGAACCTCATCTACCAGTTTGTCACCATACTGGTTTTTCCACAGCACTGAGAGCATAGAGTTGATATTGATGTTGGACTGCAATTGGTTGTCTAACTTGGTGGACATTTTCTTCAAGTTGTCAGCCACCATAGCTAGAGATAGATCCATTGTAGATACTTGCTGAGTTGTCTTCCTGACTTCTTTGAGGATGCCATCCACCTTGGGAAAATCAGAGAGAAAGGCATTCCTGAGCTGAACCATGGATTGGTCAGTTTCCTCCTTGATAGTTGAGACCTCTGATTGAAGACCTTTCCCAAGATAGTGCAGAGCCTTCAATTTACTTTTGTATACCTCATTCACTGCCTCATAGATATCTACAGGAGAAAGACCCTTTGCATTTGATCCTAGAGCTGTGAGATAGTCTTCCCTGAGATAGGCCAGTGCATCCTTCAGCTTTACAGACCTCTTAGCATCCAACCAGGCATCCACATTTCCATCATGTTGGGATTCATCTACAATCTTTTCTGTTTGAGCCTCAACATCCTCCTTGTAACAGAGCAAGATGGCTTCATAGTCCTGATTTGGAAGGCCAGCTGTTAGAAGATGTTGGGCAATCTTTGAGAACTCATCTATCTATGCCACATGAAGATTTTGAAATTCTTCTCCCGTCAATTGTGGTGGCACAGTAGATGATCCTGAAGCCATGTCATGTTGCACAGGCTTCAGCCATTCTGACAATGTGGCCTGAGCCAAGTTAGAGCTGGTGCTAGGCACCTCAGGGGGGTTTGATTGATGAGTTTCCTCCAGTCTTGGAATGACTGTGGAGTCTGATGTTGTCCCCATTGAAATGGGCTGAGTGACAACATCATATCCATGTGCTTGTGAAGGCATGTCCATGTCCATAAGGAATGGAGAGTTTGGCATAGAGTCTCCATTAAGAACTGGTGAATCCTCTATGTTTGTGTTGGTGTCATTAGGATATGCTCCAGCATGCATTCCCTGACCAACTAGATGTGGTTCCTGGGTGGTGAGCACAGTGTCAAGCACCATATCACTTGAGATTGGCTCAGTCATAGATAGAGATTGTGACTGATCAAGAGCAGAATTGTCATTAGAATGACTTTTCTGTTGAGAAGAAATTTGAGATGTAGATTCTGGAAGAGAAGTGTGGTGTAGATCAGATTTGGCAACTCCCCCTGAGAAATAGGAGGAGTTTCAAGTGTGATGTGCTCTCCACTCAGTGTGTCATCACCCTTATTTCTTCTAGGGTCAAGAGTGAGTTCTTGACCCTGTGCAGACTCTTCACAGGTTGTAGTGGGGAGGCTACTTTGTTCAATACCAATGCCCTGTTGAGAGGACATTGACAGTAATAGGTGTACCCCTTTTTGCACATCTAAATCCTGTTGGGAGGATTCAGTGAAGGCTATAGATTTGGATTTCTTCTTTTGTCTTGTGAGCTGTGACTCAGGTTCCTCACTACCTAAATCTACAGTTTCATTTATAATTGCAAGGGGTCTCTTCTTGGTCTTCTTTTTAGTAACACCAACCTTTTGATAGATTGATGCACTTGGCTCCCTAACTTCTGGAGTGGTGTTTGCAGTAGGGTTACTGGATGGGATGGGAAGGCTGGGGTTAGACTGTGTAGCTCCTTCAGTCTTAGCCTCCCCTGTCCAGGAAAGTTCATTGTATATTGGCTTAGCAAGTTGATATGATTCAAATGTGTCCTGCATATGCTTGGTCACACTTAGAATCACATCCACTTGATTCCTTGTGTCCAATGACCCAAATAGAATTTTGGACATGGACTTGGAATAAGCCATTTTATTTTTATCTATACCCTCAAGTTCATGTATATTAACATCAAGATAATTTAAAATACATTGAAGGAAACGAGGATAAAAGATTTCATTACCTCTACCACGAACTGTCCTCCCTAGCCTTTGAGCCAATTCCTTGAGGATTATTGCTCCAACGTTTATCTCCTGATTGTGGGCTAGGGAATAGGCCAGCTTCACAGCAATGTGACTGATGTGGTCCCATCCTGTCTTCCTGCATAAGAACACCTTTTGGAGTGTATCAAAAAGAAACGACCACTCCCTCCTGACATGCTTCTTGTTCAACTTTGCCATGTCAATTTCATCTGCATACTTGTTGAAATCCAAGAAAGCGACCATCTCACCATCACTAGCTTCAGTATCATGACCCTCAACCTTGAACCCCAGGGCCTCGTTAATCTCCTTCTCCCCAAACTGGAAGGACTTGCCCCCAATTGTGCAACTCACTTCCTGAAACGAAGTCCCATCCTCCTTTGCCATTGTTGCAACCAACGCTGTTCTCCAGAACCCTTCCAATACATCGACATACAGAGTGGGGTTAAGGGTCAAGGCTTGGCGGAGGTAGGAGGTGTTTAAGAACCGTAAAAAACACTTGTACCTTGGGTTTGCCTCCGCCTCTGAGGGTATTGAGAGTAGGTTTGTTTCTTTAGGAATGGTTAAAGGAATTGAGGATGATGCTGCTTGAGATTTGGGTGCCATTTCAAGATTGAGAGTGAATAAGATAGTAGAAAATTTGAGTTTAAGGTTTGAGAATTGAGAGTAGTAGACAAGATGAAAAGTTGTGAACGGTTAGAAAAGAGTATTTATATGATAGAGACACTGCGATATGGAGTTATGAATATGTACAGACTAATTGTATGTCGCGAAGTCTCAAAATGGTCTGTACCGCAAAGTCTTGCAAAGTATATCGCAGAGTCCTGAATTGAACAATGTCGCAAAGTCTTGAGAATAGAAGAATTTGGATGACTTTGCGATATAGTGAAAATACCATGTCTAAAACTCTCTTCTTGAAATCTTAAGTATTTTGTCAAACTTAAATCAAAAATTGAAATAAAATAAATTTAAATCAAAATTCTGTCAAATATGGAGACTTGTCGATATAGTTATTCTAAGTCGCGAAGTCATAAAATGAACTATGTCGCAAACTCATGAAATGAAATATATCACAAAGTCTCACAATTTTAACAGTTTGTGATATAAGTCTGTTTGATTTGAACTAAGTCGTGAACTCTCAAGATCACCTATGTAGAGATATCTTAAAAGCTCGTAACTTCTCAGAAAAGTATGATTTGAAAAATATGCAGTAAAATACTGAAATATTTATAAATCATATCTCAGCTAATTTTCACTCCATATGAATAGAGCATTTAAATACAGTGAAAATTTACTGCTGCAACAATTAACTAGCATATTTACTTAGAACAGCTAAATGAAGGATTGAGCATTCCAATTTCACTCACAAGTCTGTTGAAAACAGCTTCATTTAGAGGTTTAGTGAATATGTCAGCTAATTGTTTCTCAGTTGGAACATAAGAGACTTATATGGTACCATTTGCAGCATGTTCCCTAATGAAATGGTACCTGATCTCAATGTGCTTTGTAGTAGAATGATTATATTGTCACACATCAGAGGAATGTGTTCTAACACTAGTCCATAATCCATGAGTTGATTTCTAATCCAAAGCAATTGAGCACAGCAACTTCCAGCAGCAATATATTCAGCCTCAGATGTGGATGTTGCGGTGGATTGTTGTTTCTTACTGAACCAGGACACTAACCTTTGACCTAAGAATTGGCAGCTTCCAGAGGTGCTCTTCCTGTCAATTCTGCATCCAGCATAATCAGAGTATGTATAACAAACCAGGTTGAGCCCAGTGCCTTTTGGATACCATAGCCCAAGATTAGGAGTCCCTTTCAGATACCTGAAGATTCATTTGATAGCCATCATTTGAGATTCCTTGGGATCAGATTGAAACCTTGCACAAAGGCATGTGGCGAACATGATATCAGGCCTGCTAGGTGTGAGATAGAGTAGAGATCCAACCATGCCTCTGTAAACCTTGATGTCTACTCTTTTGCCTTTCTTGTCTTCATCAAGCTTGATAGCAGTGGACATGGGAGTTTTTGCAGGGGATGATTCTTCTAAACCATATTTCTTCAAAAGATCTTTGACATACTTTGATTGGTTTATAAAGATTCCATCCTCCTTTTGATGTACTTGCAGACTTAAGAAGTAGGTTAACTCTCCCATCATACTCATCTCATATTTGCTTTGCATCAACTTAGAGAACCTTTCACTGAGTTTTTCATTTGAAGAGCCAAAGGTGATATCATCCACATAGATTTGAACTAGAATGATATCATTTCCATGCTTCTTGAAGAATAGAGTTTTATCAATTGTACCTCTGGTAAATTGATGCTCAAGAAGGAATTGAGATAGAGATTCATACCAGGCTCTAGGTGCCTGTTTGAGTCCTAGAGTGCCTTGAGCAGTCTATATACAAAGTTTGGGAAGTCTTCATTCTCAAAGCCAGGTGATTGTGACACATAAACTTCTTCAGCAAGATCACCATTGAGAAATGCACTTTTCACATCCATTTGATACGCCTTGAAATCTGAGTGAGCTGCAAAAGCCAAGAATATTCTGATGGCTTCCAGTCTAGCTACAGGTGCAAATGTCTCATCATAGTCAATGCCCTCTTGTTGACAGTATCCTTTGGCAACCAACCTTGCTTTGTTTCTAATCACCACTCCTTCTTTATCCATCTTGTTTCTGAACACCCATTTGGTGTCAATAACATTCTTTCCTACTGGAGGTGGCACTAGCTCCCATACTTAGTTTTTCTCAAATTGATTTAATTCTTCTTGCATAGCAACAATCCAGTCAGAATTCTTCAAAGCTTCTTCAATTACTTTTGGTTCTTCTTGTGACAGAAAGCAGCTATACAGACATGTATTTATTGTTTCCCTTCTTGTCCTCACACCCTCACCAGGATCTCCAATGATTTGATCCCTAGTGTGGGCTCTGTCCCATTTCCTTGTATGACCTTGTTCATTTCCTTGACTTGTTCCAGGATCATTTTGATTGACAGTTCCATTCTCTTCTTCTCCCCCTGTGTTTGTGAACCCTTGCACAGGTGTTTGAAGAAGATCATCAACTTCAAGAGTTTCATTTTCTGGAACAGCTTGAGCAGGAGGTTCATCTTCACTTTCAGAATCCTCTAGATATCCTTGATTTTCAAATCTTAATGGCACACTGTCTTGTTCACTTGTTTCAAGCCCAGGAGTTTTCTTGTCATCAAAGGTAACATCCATACTTTCCATAACTTTATGTTGCTCAGGTACAAACACCCTGTATGTTGTCCTTTCCAGAGAGTATCCAATGAAAATACCTTCAAATGCCTTAGCATCAAATTTTCCAACATGTTCTGAGGTATCTTTCATCACAAAACACTTACTTCCAAACACATGCAGATGCTTGAAGGATGCTCTTTTTCCAGTCATCAATGAGTAAGGAGTTTTGCCAGACTTCTTATTGATCAATGTTCTATTTTGCACATAGCATGCTGTGTTAACAGCATCAGCCCAAAAGCTAGTAGGTAGCTTTGCATCCAACAGCATTGTCCTTGCAGCTTCAATGAGAGTTCTATTCTTTCTTTCAACTACTCCATTTTGTTGAGGAGTTCTAGGAGCTGAAAATTGTTGAGAAATTCCTTTATCTTTGCAAAACTCATACAATGTTGAATTTCTGAACTCAGTCTCATTATCACTTCTCAAAGTAACTACAGAGGAACCAGTACTTTGTGCTTCTATATCAACTCTCTTGACATGCTCTATAATAACTTGAGGTGCTTCATCCTTGGAGAATAGGAATTCCACCCAAGTGTATCTTGAATAATCATCAACCATTACTAGAGCATATTTCTTCTTGGAAAGAGACATTACATTCACAGGGCCAAATAGATCAATGTGAATTAGCTGCAGAGGCTTTGAGTTTGTATTGAGCAATTTGTTATAATGACTTGATCTTTTGATCTTCCCTTTTTGACAAGCTACACATGCTCCATCTTGCACAAACTCCAGTGCAGGCATATCTCTGATGAGTTCTCTCTTTGTTAGAGAGTTCATTGCCTGAACATTCAAGTGAGATAGTTTCTTGTGCCATAGCCAGAATTCCTCATTTGTGGCCTTAGTGTAGAAACAACAAATTTCTCCCTTGTATGCAGCCTTAAGATTAGCTACAAATAAGCTTCCTTTCTTTACACCAGTTAAAACAACTTCACCACTTCCTCTTTTTGAGAATATACATTGATCTTCATCAAATTCCACTTTGAAACCCATGTTGGTGAATTGTCCAATACTCAAGAGGTTATGCTTCAGTCCTTCAACAAATGCTACATCTTCAATAATGACATTTCCAGATTTGACACTGCCATATCCCATGGTATAACCAATGTTGTCATTTCCCAAGGTTACTGATGGGCCAGCCTTTTCCTCAAATTGTGATAGCAGGGCTATATCACCAGTCATATGACTTGAGCATCCACTGTCCAAGATCCATATGACTCTTTTATTCCTGTTGCCCTACATTCACAAAGTAACTAAGTTGTTTTTGGTACCCACACTTGGTAGGGTCCAGTTGATTTAGAAACATTTTTGTTAACAATTCTTCTGTCATAAATTGCATTCTTCACAGTAGGAGACTTCACATTGTTTGTGGATTTGGAGTTTACACTCTTAGACTCACATAAAGTTTTCACCCTCTCAACCTTGATTGGGGATCCTGTCCTATGAGTGTGCATATGTGTGTATGATTCACAAGATTGTGCAGAATCCAGTTTATGCTTAAGAGATAAACAATTAGAAATCACAGTCACATAGCATGTCATGCAGTTTGAATTACCACAGAAAGAATCATGAATAGAATTTAAACCTACAGAATGGTTACTTAGGTTATCAGCTTCAACATTTACTTGTTTATTACACTTATGAGTCAAATGATTAACAGATAGGCATTTCTGACACTGTTTCCTAGGAGCATTTGGCACATAAACATAGTTGTTACTCTTGTTTACACCTATTTTACCATTTCTGTTTTGTTTCTTTTTCTTAGCAACTTCCTTTTTAACCTTAGGACTCTTGACAAGGTTGTCTTTGGTTTCTTTCTGAACAACAGCCTTAGAAGAGGAAGAGGTGTCTTTAGTAGCCTCATCTTCTTCAAGTAGTTGTTGTTTGATGATTAGTAGTTCTTTATCAAACTCAACAACACTCTTTTTGAAAATGGGCTTTTCAACACTTGACAGTATGGTTGGGGCATTTTTGTTTGTAAAAGATTCTTTTCCTTTGCCCTTGACTTTCTTCCTTCCCTTGTCATTTTCATAGTCAAAACCAACTCCAACCTTGCAGTCTTCGGTGTGTTCCTTGTGATAGGTTTGAATAAGCTCAGAGGAGTTCTTGAAACTTCTTAATTTCAATTCATTTTCAGCAATTTGATCTCTAAGAGCCTTTTCTATTTGATCAGCACAAATCACTTTGTTTCTAAGATACTCAACCTCCTTTTTCAAACCATCAAGGCTCACAACCATTAACTCAAGTTCCTCATTCTTTTCTGTAAGCTCAAGATTTCTAGCAGTTAGTCTATCAATTTCTTCATTTGCTACTAACATGCTAGTATGAATATTGAACATCTCAGTGCTCATATCTTCAACAGTTTGCTTATATTGAAAGGGAGTCATATCAAGAGAAGTAAGAATAGGTACCTGACTTGAGGAATCACCATCATCAGAAAATGCCATCAAGGCATAGTTTGAGTACTCTTGTTCTTCTTCTTCATCAGAGTCATCCCAGCATTTTCCCTCAGCAATAAAAGCTTTGCCCTGTTGTTTCTTGAGTAGAGCCTCATACTTAGCTTCAAGCTCTAAGTATGCTTTGTCCTTCTTGACCTGTTTAGGCTTTTTACACTCAGTGGCAAAATGTCCAAGTTCATTGCAGTTATAGCACCTTATCTTGGTTCTATCCACACTTCCAGACTTGTATCCTCCTTTAGCAGCACCAACAATCCATTTCCCTTTATTGAAGGTGTTTGAGCCACTAGATCCACCAGCATTTCCAGCATTGTACTTGGACCTAAATGGCTGCTTCCTTTTATACCTTATGTTAGGATACCTCCTAGCCATATAGGCAAAAGATTTGTTTTCCATTTTGTCCAGTTCATCTATGCTATAAAACTCATCATCCTTAGGAAAATCATAGACACCTTGAGTCTCATCACCAGTGTCTTCAACTTCCAGTTCCTCAATCTTAACCTGACTGACTTTAAGAGACTCCATTCTTTGACCTAGATTGTCAGCAATAAGGGCACAGGAAGTGTTTGCCATTAATCCTTGCTTAGCTTGAATAGATCTCTTTTGAAACAACTCTAGCTCATAAGTTTTCAAAACACCATACAGCACATCAAAACCAATCTTTGTTAAATCTCTTTCTTTGAGGGAAGAGATTCTTGGTTCCAAATGATCTGGCAGAGTTAGCAAGAACTTCATGTTGAGCTCTTCTGTCTCGTAGTGTTTGTCATAGAGTTTGAGCTCATTTACCAGCTTGTTGAACCTTTCAAACACTTCTGTGATTCCCTCATTTGGCTGAGCCATGAATGCTTCATACTGTGAAACAAGAATCTGTTTCTTATTCTTTCTTACTTCAGGAGTTCCTTCACACAGCACTTCTATGAGATCCCACATTTTCTTAGCACTTGTACAGTGAGCCACAGTGCCATGCATGTTGAAGTCCATGGATTCACAAATAATAAGTTGAAGATATCCATCCAGTGCTATCTTCTCCTTTTCAGGATCAGTGTATTTTGAGGGGTCTTTGGGCACATGCCTAGTTGGTATTATCTCAGTGCCAACAGTTGTTTCACCAATCTCGATCATTGGAATAAAGGGACCATGCTTTAGAATGTCTAAATACATGGGGTTAGAAGCTTTGATGAAAAGCAACATCTTCTTTTTCCATAAACTGTAGTGTTCCTTGTTAAAGGGGGTCGTCTTGATACTGCTTAGTTTCTGTGAACTCATTCTTGATCTTTTCCTGTTTGTACGTTAACAACCTCGCTCTGATACCACTTGTTAGAAATGAATACCACTAGAAACTAGACAGAGGGGGAGGGTGAATGGATAGTTTGATGTTTTTTGATTCTTGAAACTCAAGATAAACTGTATATGATTATGCTATGTAATATGCGGAATATAAACAACACACACAATCACTTTAATCTACTTTGTATTGAGTAAATTAAATACTACAGCTTTCCGGAAATTCACAACGGAATTTCTGGCTTCTAAACAAGAACAGTTTGTAACTTTTTTTGCTTACAGAGAAAAAAGTGCTTTTAATAAAACTATGTGTATCTCTCTTACAGCTTTCAGTGGTGTGTGCTCGATATATATCCACCCATACAAACTAGGCACACCACTATTTACACAGTTACCCCTAGCTGAAAGTCCAACTTGTCCTGCCATAAGAGGTTAACTGTGTCAGGAAGGACCACCTGCTTTTCGAAGTCTTTCCCGTTTCTGTAGCTGCTTGCCTCTTATCTTTCTCTCCAAGTTTAGCTGTAGATTTGCCATCTGTTCTTTGGACCACCTTGCCAGAACAAATGCTTCAGTATTTGTCTCTTTTGATTCTTGATTCTTTACCTTGATTTGTCTTGTTTTAAACGGCTAAGTGTTGATATCGTGAACTCCACTTCATTCCAGACTTCGCGATGTCCCTTGTGAAGACTATGCGATATGACCTTTGAGGACTTTGCGACATAGGTCATTTGATGACTATGCGACATAAGTCATTTGAGGACTATGCGACATAAGTCATTTAAGGACTATGCGACATAAGTCATTTGAGGACTATGCGACATAAGTCTTTTGAGGACTATGTGACATAAGTCATTTGAGGACTATGCGACATAAGTCATTCGAGGACTTCACGATCTAGGCATCTTTGACTTTGCTGACTTCAACACTTCACGACATGAGTCTTGAGGACTTCACGACATAGTACAAAATGGACTATGTGATCCAACACTCCTCGACATGGATATTGGTGACTTCACGACATAGCTTTATTCTGACTTTGTTGTATAATGCCTTAGACAAATTTCTGCAACTTATTTCTTCAGGGCCTTATTCATCTCTATCCTGCTGCATGAACAAATCTGAACTTCTACCAGGACAATTATTTAATGGCCTATATACATTCTAGTTGCAAGAAGCTTACTAAGCTCATTATAATTCTGAGCATACATGATCAAGCTAATGTTCATGAGAACAAGACAAGTACATAGAGAGACCTGTACTATATCCCAGTGATAGAATTCACTAGGTCATGTAGTGTGACATAGTCACATAGCTTAGGCTTGTTAATGGTGGTATTCAGACATGTCTTGAGCCTAACAGAACACTCATTGTAGTTTCTTCTCTAACACTTCTTTGACTGGTTTGTAAATCAAGTTCAGGTTGTTGGTTAGAAGTGTTTGACTCTGTGTTTGGCTCTATGACCTGTGTTAGAGATTGTGGTTCTACAACCTCTTGGTCAGCCCTAACAACCACTTGGGTTTCAACCATTGTACCAGAAAAAGATCCAGGGTTAGGAATAACTACCTGTAGTGGAACTGGATGTGGCTGAGGAACTTGTTCACCAAAGATTGGAAGATTAATGAATTGAATCATCAATGGTGAAACAAGAACATGTGTGTTAAGAAATTTGAGTGAGTAATCCAGTCTGGTGTAGAATTTGGAGTCAGTGGTTTGAGAGGTTTCAAATATGGAATTCCTAAACAATTCTACATGCTCAGCAGTAAGTAGATGATTTATGATAAGAGTGAGAAAGTGAGGGTACCAACACTTCACTTTCACATGATTATCAAAATCTCTCCTAGAGTGAGCAAGCCTATTGACCATAACATTCCAAAGTATCTCACCAAAATTTAATCTATGACCAAATACAATAGCATAGGCAATATATTGATTTAAGCTGGTACTGCCATGAAAGTTTGTTTTTGTGCAATTACCAAATACTCTTGCTATTGTATCAAATAACATATCCCATTCCCTAACAAGAAAACTTTTTGACAATTTAACCATTTGAAGGGGACCCTTATAATGAATATTCACAAAGAACTGAGATAACTCATCATCAGAGGGTAAAGGATCAAACCTGTCCTTAGGAAACTGTAACACATCACAAAAAGTTTCTAAAGTGACTGTATATTGCTGGTTTAAAATAGTGAACGTAAAAGATTTCAAGTCCTCAGCAATAACAGCACTAGAGCAAAGAAAACGCAATGGATCAATTTTTAAAAGAGCAGATGCACATATAGCATGACTGACACAAGTCTGACTATTCAAAAATTGAATCCATGGTCTAAACCGCTCAACCTTACACTTTGATGGATCAAAATACCCAATGTAATTATTTAAAACAAGTTCAAAATTAGGATCCATTTAAAAAACAAGAAATTTTAATTAATTTAAAATAAAATTCGAATTTTAGGGATTTTTAAAATTAATCAAAATTAAATAAAATCCACAAAATTAAAACCCCTGCTGTTGACTGGTCTCTGTCCCTTTCCATATCAGAACACAAAAAGGATTCTTCAGCATTGACCTAGCGCGGGCGCGCTTAATTGAGGCGCAGGCCCGCTCCTCAGCATTCATCAAGGCGCGGGAGCGCTCCTGCTTCTGTCAGATTTCTACAAAACATTTTTTCTTGACTTTTCTTCGCGCTCTCAAGTCCCGCAACTACTCGGCTTTCAAAATGATGTCCTACACCACCATATAATCATGGAAACTCCACAACTCTGCCAATTATTAAGCTCTGCACATTCCAACTAAAAACACCAAGTACTTGAGTACAAACATTCAATTTAAGCCGAATTGAAGCGTTCCAAGTAGATATAAAATCCACTTATCACCTCTGTCACAGGAATGACTGATGCTGAGAAGATTGAACTTCAGACCTTCCACAATAGATACATCTTGAATGATAACATTTCCAAACTCCAAACAGCCATATCCTCTGGTAATACCCTTGCTATTATCTCCAAAGGTAACATATGGGCCAGCTTTCTCAACCACATTTGATAGCAGGGCTCTATCTCCGGTCATATGCCTTGAACAGACACTGTCCAGAATCCACATAACACGGTTTACCTGTGCCATACCCTGCAATATAAAGTTGATTAGTCCTTCCTCGGAACCCAAACTTGATTGGATCCGGCATACTTAAAGAACTGGCCTTTGTCACGCAAAACAACATTTTTAACTATAACTACTTCAACCTCTTTCACAAAAGAGCGTTTCCATTTATAGTCAGCTTTAACACATTTCTGAGTAGGTTTAGGGATAAATGGATGCACTCTAGTCTTTGGAGGACTAGTAGTCTTAGATCTAACATGCTTTTTATTATTAACATGTTGACGTGGAGCAGTCTTATTATCAGATACATGCTTACTATTGAAATAAGCATACATAACATTGAAAGCACAAGACATGCAATTAACCACACCACATGCTTTATGAGAAAGATTAACAGCAGGCATGCTGGTTCTACAGTTGTTTTGATCCACTTTATGAATGTCTGACTTAGTCTCCGTTGCTGAAACAACTTTGACTGGTTTATCTCCAAAGTTGTACCTCTATAGATTTTGACTTCATATGGGAAGTGTACAACTTGAGGGCTGGCCTTCATTGCAGAATCTCTCAGCCGGTCATATAGAAGTTCATTCAAGCACGAAGATCTCTTCACCTTACTCATTAGAATCCACAGTTCTGAGAGAGATCTTCTTTGTAGGAGTTCAAGAGAGACGGTGAATGACCCTTCAAGTACACTTGAAACATAGATGTACAATTCCTGTCTCACTTGATCAAATACAGATGTAATCCTTAGGATATCTTCCTTCAAAGCCTTCATGAATAATGAATTGTCTGGATTAACTGTTCTGATCTTCTCAAGCAATTTTAGAAAGGTACCATCATTGTTTGTGCCTCTCTAAGGGATATCAAACATCTCACTTGCCTTATCCCACTTGCTTCCTTGCTTCATCCTAACATCCAATCTCCTCTCCTTAACATGAATACTATGAAGACGTTATTTGTCTTCATGTTCAGCTTTTGAGATATGATGTCGGAGACCTTGGCATTCTCTTCTTCCTTTCTCTTGAGATATGCTTGCTATTTCTTCAGCTCTTTCTCAAACAAAGGACCAGGTGTATACAAATCAGCTTCATCTTCCCAATCATCAAAGTTGGACGCCTCTTCAACCTCCTCCTCACCAATAGGTTCTTCAGGGATGGTCTTCTCCAGATCACCAGATGTATCAAATTGGAAATCATCCTGTTCACCATGGTAGTAGTAGGCATCATCAAAAGCAGACTCCTCCAATGATTTTTTCTGCTTACCCTTTCCTTTATCTTTTCCAGAAGCTCCTCCAACTTCTTTATTTCCTCCTTTCTTCTCCCCCTTAGTTGAGGAATCCTCTACAGATTTAATAATAGCAGCTTCAGGATTCACCTCACTAGTTCTCCTTATTTCTCCTCCTTCTCTTCTATCTCCTACATCTCATCCTTGATCAACATCATCATCATTATCATCATCATCATCTCCCTCAAAGAATGTTCTTTGTTCAGTTGTAGGTTGATGTGAATTCTTTATCATGTAGTACAAGTGCTTCATTCCCTCATTCAGATGCTCCATTCCTCCTTCAATCCTCGACATCCTTTCTTCATTAAACGTTTGATTTTCATCAGCTGTTTGCAGAATAAAGTCCACATTGGCAAAAATAGAAGCAATCTCCTTGACACTCTCTGATATTTGAGCATTTGTGTTAGGTCCTAATATGTTTGTAGAAGGGGAGTTGAATACAAACTATACCGTTTAATCGAATTTGTTCTTTTGAATATTTAACAAATTAAGAACAAATTATTGCGGAATAAAACTGAAACAATATTCAAGTTAAATATAACTTATATTAAACTTGAGGAGTGTTACAATTTGATCACAGATTTCAAAGTTCTTGATAAAACAAACCTAGAATAAATTCGACATGAATTTATCTATTTTTTGTAATAAAAAGGATCGAATACTAAAAAGTAGTTCGATATAATTTCTAGGGATTATGATCCGCTAGATTGACAAAGCAGTACAAGTGAATTGATTCTCAAGGATTAAATGATACAAACAAACAAGAATTAAATTCACTGGCAGAAAATGAATGGCTTTGCGGTTGAAGAAGTAAAGACAGAGATTTGAAGATGGAATGTTTCTTTTTGTGTTCTGTCTCTTTTTGTTGTAGTATATAATGTCAACTGATCACACTTCTATTTAAACAACTGCCTTGTCTTGAATCTTCACGCGCCAAGTAATTCACAGAATTTGTATTAGGAAGACTCTTGGGAAGATTAACTATTAGCCTTGGAAGACAATCGGGAAGACAACCCTTTTGCCTTGGAAGACAATCGGGAAGTGTTAGGTCCTGATAAGTTTGTAGAAGGGGGGTTGAATACAAACTATACCGTTTTATCGAATTTGTCCTTTTAAAGATTTAACAAATTAGAACAAATTAATGCGGAATAAAAACTGAAACAATATTCAAGTTAAATATAAAATATATTAAACTTGACGAGTGTTACAATTTGATCACTGATTACAAAGGTTCTTGATAAAACAAATCTAGAATAAATTCGACATGAATTTATCTATTTTTGTAATAAAAAGGATCGAATACTAAAAAGTAGTTCGATATAAAATCTAGGGATTATGATCCGCTAGAAAGTCAAAGCAGTACAAGAGATACAATTCTTATGAATTAAATGTTGAAGAACAATCAAGAATTAATACTCCTGCAGAATTTGAATTGCTCGGACAGTTTGCAATTGAAGAAGACAGAGAAATGTAATATTGAGTTGCTGTGTCTTTTTTTGCTTTTCTTGAATGTAATTGATGTGGCCAATTGTCTTGTGTCTTTATATTTATATCAAATCATTCACTTGAATCCCACGTGCAGGCCACTTCAACATAATACAAATTTGCCTGGGAAGACTTAAAAGAAAACAATCAAATTAGCCTTGGAAGACAATCGGGAAGACAAGCTTTGTACTAAGAAGACAATCGGTAAGACAATGGTTTGGCCTAGGAAGACTTTCGGGAAGACTCACTTGTGAGTCTTCCTAGTTCATTTTTCTAAGTCTTCCTAGTTCAAACCTAAGTCTTCCTAGTTCATTTTTATTCTAACTTAAATAATTAACTAAATAAATTATGTATTAAATTAATTCTTTACAGAATTAATTTAATAAATAATATACTTGATAGTATTAATTATTTATAATAGAATAAATAGAATTAGTTGACTTCTCAATTAATTGCTTTTTATTCTAATTTAAATAATTAACTAAATAAATTATGTATCAAATTAATTCTTTACAGAATTAATTTAATAAATAATTTACTTAATAGTATTAATTATTTATAAGAGAATAAATAGAATTAATTGACTTCTCAATAAATTCCAGAATCACTTAAAACTTAGATAAATAACAAACACAATAGTACGTTGACACTCAATGCACGGTCTGGTTCATGAGTGACTAACGACGATGTCTGTTCTTTATCTGTTTGACTTTAAGTAGTGATTCACTTCCTTTTCATTCAAGAACTCCGTAATCAGTATCTTTTTCTGTCACCACTTGAAATCTCCGTCACTTTAATAAATCCACTGAGCTTGAATACTTCATTGAGGCTTGATCAATAAATTGAGCTTCTTTCAATGTAGAATAACTTCAAGTCTATAGATGACTTTAATCTTCATTCTTTGACAGATATAATCTTCTGAGATTCCTGTGACATCTGATCTAATATTTACTTATTACATTCTTGTTTAAGTTGAGTAGAATCCTCGAATTACAAATAGGTTATATCATATGCCTTTCAATCTCCCCCTATTTGTTTGTTAGAGAATAACAACCAAATACCTAGAGGATCACTCAACTAAAACCAAGAAAAAGATAGGACTCTTAAGCCTAAGTAAATACTAGAAAGTTCTGGATCAAATATGACATTTCCAGATTTCACCAGTAAAGATAAATACAAGACAGATGTTCCTCTAGACTGAACATATGATAACATTGAACCTGTCTTGATTTACCTAAGCTCTATTCATATAACATTTACAAAACAGAGCTAACTTACCTTTACTCCCTTGAAACTCCCTCTTGCTAACTTACCTTTACTCCCTTGAAACTCCCTCTTTACCTTTTATATCTTTTTCAGCTCCAGCTCCCTTTTACTAGCTTTACCACAATTCTCTAGAAACTTCTCCCCCTTAGTTGAGGAATTCTCTACAGATTTAACTTTATGAGTATCTGAAGCCAGTAGGAGTTGAGATAGTTGATGGAGTTGATCTTGGAAGTAAATTTGTCTTCAATATTTCCTTGAGTAGTCCCAGCTGATTATTGACAGAGGTGGAAGAAGAAGACCGTTCAACCACTTGTGCTTGCAAAAGTTCTTTGTCGGCCAGGGTTTTGAATAGATGTTCCTGTAGATCAGCTATGTGAGCTAACTACATTGCAGTGTATGTGTCTGTGTGTGCACTCACTTGAATTTCTCTTGTAAGTGTATCACTCATCTCACGTGCATGTGTTTCACTCAGTGTTTGACTCTCATCACTCAACATTAGCTGTCTTATTGCTCCTTTTTGATCAGTACCTGCATTGAAACTCACCCTAGCCTCTTCAAGAGAGGTCAGTGGTGGTGCAATGGGAGTTCGCAAATCCCGATCCTCAATCATGTCTATCAAATCACTTGGATTTGAAATCTGAATTGCTTCAGTGATAGACTGACCAAGTTGCCTTCCACTTTCTCCAGATAAATCTGCGAGTGGAAAATCCCTTTGGGAGCCAGAGGTGTTCACTCTGGGAGGGGAGAAAATGATTCTATTTAAATTTGGCAAAGAATCAAATTTTCCCTCAGATGCCTATGAAGGCACTTCTACCGTAACAATGGTAGGCACTGTAACCAGTTGCAGGTGCTCTGCTTTCACTGTGTCCTGAGCTTCATCTAATGAAATTGTTTTCTCCCATTGTGAGTAATGAGAGTGTGCTTGACTCAGTACAAAGTGCCATGGCCCTATGGCGAATTTCAATAGATTCATCCTGTTGAGAGAATGTCTCTAGATACAGTTCATTGGCCATTTCAAAGTCCATATCCTATTGAGAGGATATAGATGGGCTGACAGATGCCTCAGTATATATTGAATTTCTTTAGAGGAGGCAGAGCTGTGGGATCACTCACTGTTTCAATCAAAATACTTCTTTGTTTAACATTTGATTTCTGTTCAGGCTGAGAGGTCAAGTAATTAAGTTGTAGACTCATTGTTTGGCTCTAAGACCTGGGATAGAGATTGTGGATCTACAATCCCTTGGTCAGCCCTAACAACCACTTGGGTTCAGCAACAGTAGAAGAAGTGGATTGAGAGATAGAAAGTAATACCTGAATTGGATTTGGCACTGAATTTCCAGCTAAGCAAGAGCTAGATCAAAAATAATATATACAATATATTTAAACAAACCAACTAAGACAAATAGAAAATAAAAGATAATAAATAATAATAATAAACTAAAATAATATAATATATATAAAAAAACTATTTACAGGAACTAAACAAGAATATTTGAATATTTTAAAATAAAAAATTTTCAAAAAAAAATAGATTTCTCTACAATTTTAACTTGTAAAATTTGAGAAAAATATTTTTAAAGAAAATAATTCATCTTAACTTACTCAATCTAAGAAGCTTAACAATTAGACAAGACATGTCAATAATCTACAATCAACATGCAAAAGAGAAATTGAGATGATAAAATAAATTTACAACTGATTTAAAAAAAATATATTTACAACAAATGAACACTTGTAAATTTAATTAAGAACAAACATAAAAATAAACAAAGTTAATCACTAAAACTATTTAACATACCCAATTTACCAACCAATCTGGTAAATATGGATTCATCAAGAGATTTAGTGAAAATATCTGTTGTTTGTTCCTCTGTGGGTACAAAGAGTAACTCCACAGTACCATTCATGACATGCTCTTGGATAAAATGATACCTGATGTCAATGTGCTTTGTCTCTTGTGATTATGCCATCTTCATCTAATTTATTTCTGAATATCCACCGAGTACCAACTACTTTCTTGTTCTTCGGTCTAGGTATCAGCTTCCAAACTTGTTGTTGTTCAATTTGATTGAGTTCATCTTGCATAGCAATCACCCAATCAGGATCACCTAGTGCTTCCTCAATCTTCTTTGGTTTCATTTCAAAAAGAAACCCTGAATACTGATATTCATTTTGAGTAGCACTTCTAGTTCTGACTCCAACACCTGGATCACCAATAATAAGCTCAAAAGGTTTTATCTTGATGATTCGCCTTGTTTTTCATTATGGTGTTGTGAATGACTAGTTGATCCTTCATTTCCTCCCCCTGAGTTGTTGACAGATTGTCTTGGTGATTCTTCTCCAGTGTTAGTGGTATCTCCATTGTTACCAATGTTTCCACCACCATCACCATTGACATTGTTATTACCAACAACAAGCTGAGGTGGATTCTCATCATCTGAATCTGAATCTGACATGTCATCAAACTTCAATTTCTCAGATGGATTTTCTATTTGGATATTAGGGAGTATGGTGTCATAAAATGTAACATTGATGTTCTTATTGACTGATAACATTTCTTGATTTCAAATAGGCCATATCCTCAGTTATACCCTTGCTGTTATCTCCAAAGGTAAGCACTGGGCCAGCTTTCTCAACCAAATCTGATAGCAGGGCTCTATCTCCGGTCATATGCCTTGAACAGCCACTGTCAAGAATCCATATAACACGGTTTACCTGTTTAACTCCCTGCAATATCAAATTGATTAGACCTTCTTCGGAGCCCAAAATTGATTGGGTCCGGCATACTTAAAGAATTGGCCTTTGTCAGGCAAAACAACATTTTTAACTGAAACTACTTCAACCTCTTTCACATAAGAGCATTTCCATTTATAGCCAGCCTTAACACATTTCTGAGTAGGCTTAGGGATAAATGAATCCACTCTAGTCTGAGGAGGACTAGTAGTCTTTGCTTTAACATGCTTCTTATTATTAACATGTTGACGTGGAGCAGTCTTATCACTAGATACATGCTTACTATTAAAATAAGCATACATAACATTGAAAGCACAAGACATGCAATTAATCACACCACATGCTTTATGAGAAGAATTAACAGCAGGCATGTTAGTTCTACAGTTGTTTTGATCCAACTTATGGATATCTGATTTAGTCTTTTTAGTTGTAGCAACTTTGACTGGAATATCAGATATACACTTTTTGGACTGTTCAGCTTCCAAAGCAATATCTTCTTCATGAATCTCCTCAGCAATAATGATAGAGTATTCATTCATAGGCTCTGCCTCAGACTCCCTACAGAAGGGTGTTTCAATACCCTTAAGTATATATGGAACAACCTTTCCTTCAGATTTGTATCTACAAGGGGAATTAATTCCAAGCAGTCCAATAGCCTCATTATAATCATACCCTATACTGACATGATTACCAACAGCTTGCTTATTGAAAATTTCTTTAGCAGTCTTACAAGAACTGAAATAAGCATTAGCTTTGGTCTTAAGCTCACTAATCTGATCTTTGAGAATGGTTTCCAGTTGAATATAACATTTAACCCTATTCTCAAGAAAAGCTACCTTATTAGTAAGTTCATCTTGATTGATATGCACTAGTTTTAAATCTTTTATTTCCTTTTCAAGATTTGTGTTTAAAAGATTTATTCTATCATTTTCAGTGCGTGCACAACTTATGGTGCCACCAAGATGATAAATCATTTCAGCGTCAGTAAGTTTTACCTTAGACATGTTGGGTGGAGATAACATGGACGCAAAGAGTTTGTCTCCTATTGCCATGAGTGCAAGATTCCCAACTTCTTCATCTTCATTGTCTGTATCATCCCAGCTCTTTTCTTTAGACTTGTTCTTCTCAACCATCCCTGTTTTATAGCCACCCCTTGTGCTATTTGAGGATGAAGAACCACCTGTCTGGTATTCGTCAGCATATGTCTTGAACTTGAACCTAGGATTTCTCCTGAACCTGAAGTTTCCAAACTTCTTCACTACCCAGGCCATAGACTCATCTTCCAACTGTTCAAGCTCCTCCATAGAATAAAAATCACCACCAGATTGACTTGTAGATGTAACACCATATTCAGCTACAATTACATCCTTGTTAGGACTGGAAGGTAGAACAACCTTCGCTTCCTGTTTCTGTGGGACTCCAGCTACCAGTGAAGTAGACATACTAACCACTCTTCCTTCCCTTGGATTTGATCTGAAGTGCTCATATGAAGAGGTGAGAATTTCCATCTTATTCTCTCTGACTTCCTCTGTCCCTTCATTGATTATTTCAATCGTATCCCAAATGTGTTTGGCAGAGACACATTTTAAAATATGATTATGCATGATTGGATCACGACAATCAATCAGTATCAACTGTAGACATGCATCCAAGGAAACATCTTCTTTTTCTTCAGGAGTGTAGTCCTTGGGATCCTTAGGGTATATCCTAGCAGCCCTAGTAACAACATCATTCTCTATTAGCTCTTTCTCAACAAACATAGGAATTCTTGGTCCATTCTTCAGCACATCAAGATATTCAAAATTAACCACTTGAAGAAACAGGAGCATCTTCTTCTTCCACATAGAATAATGATCCTTGCTGAACATTGGGATTTTAACTGTAACAGCTTTCTGAGTTGTAGACATTTTTGAGATTTTTAGAATAATAAAAATTTCAGAGTAAAAAAAAATCTCAAACAATTGGATCTTTGATTTGTATATCAATCAAAAGGCTCTGATGCCAATTGTTAGGTCCTGATAAGTTTGTAGAAGGGGGGTTGAATACAAACTATACCGTTTTATCGAATTTGTCCTTTTAAAGATTTAACAAATTAGAACAAATTAATGCGGAATAAAAACTGAAACAATATTCAAGTTAAATATAAAATATATTAAACTTGACGAGTGTTACAATTTGATCACTGATTACAAAGGTTCTTGATAAAACAAATCTGGAATAAATTCGACATGAATTTATCTATTTTTGTAATAAAAAGGATCGAATACTAAAAAGTAGTTCGATATAAAATCTAGGGATTATGATCCGCTAGAAAGTCAAAGCAGTACAAGAGATACAATTCTTATGAATTAAATGTTGAAGAACAATCAAGAATTAATACTCCTGCAGAATTTGAATTGCTCGGACAGTTTGCAATTGAAGAAGACAGAGAAATGTAATATTGAGCTGCTGTGTCTTTTTTTGCTTTTCTTGAATGTAATTGATGTGGCCAATTGTCTTGTGTCTTTATATTTATATCAAATCATTCACTTGAATCCCACGTGCAGGCCACTTCAACATAATACAAATTTGCCTTGGAAGACTTAAAAGAAAACAATCAAATTAGCCTTGGAAGACAATCGGGAAGACAAGCTTTGTACTAAGAAGACAATCGGTAAGACAATGGTTTGGCCTAGGAAGACTTTCGGGAAGACTCACTTGTGAGTCTTCCTAGTTCATTTTTCTAAGTCTTCCTAGTTCAAACCTAAGTCTTCCTAGTTCATTTTTATTCTAACTTAAATAATTAACTAAATAAATTATGTATTAAATTAATTCTTTACAGAATTAATTTAATAAATAATATACTTGATAGTATTAATTATTTATAATAGAATAAATAGAATTAGTTGACTTCTCAATTAATTGCTTTTTATTCTAATTTAAATAATTAACTAAATAAATTATGTATCAAATTAATTCTTTACAGAATTAATTTAATAAATAATTTACTTAATAGTATTAATTATTTATAAGAGAATAAATAGAATTAATTGACTTCTCAATAAATTCCAGAATCACTTAAAACTTAGATAAATAACAAACACAATAGTACGTTGACACTCAATGCACGGTCTGGTTCATGAGTGACTAACGACGATGTCTGTTCTTTATCTGTTTGACTTTAAGTAGTGATTCACTTCCTTTTCATTCAAGAACTCCGTAATCAGTATCTTTTTCTGTCACCACTTGAAATCTCCGTCACTTTAATAAATCCACTGAGCTTGAATACTTCATTGAGGCTTGATCAATAAATTGAGCTTCTTTCAATGTAGAATAACTTCAAGTCTATAGATGACTTTAATCTTCATTCTTTGACATATATAATCTTCTGAGATTCCTGTGACATCTGATCTAATATTTACTTATTACATTCTTGTTTAAGTTGAGTAGAATCCTCGAATTACAAATAGGTTATATCATATGCCTTTCAGGAAGACAACCCTTTTGACTAGGAAGACAATCGGGAAGACTTAATTCTAAGTCTTCCCAGTTCATTTTTATTCTAATTTAAATAATTATCAAAATAAATTATGTATTAAATTAATTCTTTACAGAATTAATTTAATATATAATTTACTTAATATTAATAATTATTTATAAGAGAATAAATAGAATTCCTTGTCTTCTCAATTAATTCTTGAATCACTAAAACTTAGATGAAGAAATAACATTTCAGAACGTTGACACTCAATGTATTGTCTGGTTCATGAGTGACTAACGACAATGTCTGTTCTTCATCTGTTTGACTTTAAGCAGTGATCCACTTCCTTTTCCTTCTTGAACTCTGTAACCTGTATCTTTGCTGTCATCTCTTGAAATCTCTGTCACATTAATAAATCCACTGAGCTTGAATACTTCACTGAGGCTTGATCAATAAATTGAACTTCTTTCAATGTAGAATTACTTCAAGTCTGTAGATGACTTTAATCTTCATTCTTTGACAGATATTATCTTCTGAGATTCCTGTGACATATGACTTTTATTATTTACTTATTACAACTTATTTATGTTGAGTAGAATCCTCTATGATTACAAATAGGCCTATACATATGCCTTTCAATTTGACGTTGTAAGATCAGAGATGTTCGAAGCCACGAGTACTTGAGATTGTTGAACTGCATTGATATTTGGTAGGAGAGATGTCTTCAAACCTTCAATGTCATCTTTAATCATACCCAGCTGATTTGTTACAGAGGTGGAAGAAGAAGACCGTTCAACCACTTGTGCTTTAAGAATTTCTTTTTCAGCCTGGGTTTCTTGCAATTGTTTCTGTAGAGCAGCTATCTGGGTTAACAACAAAGTAGTGTTTGTGTCAGTGTGTGCACTCACCTCAATTTCTGTCAATGGTGTTTCGCTCAACTCATATGCTTATATGTATCACTCCGTGTTTCACTCTCATCTCTAACAACTAGCTGTCTCTCCATTTTTTTTGATGACGTACCTATAATAGAAATCACCCTAGCCCCTTCAAGAGAGGTCAATGGTGGTGCAATGGGAGTTCGCAAATCCCAATCCCTGGTTGAGTCTGTCAAAATATTTGACATTGTAAACTGAATTGCTTCAGTGACAGACTCACCTGGTTGCCTTTCACTTTCACCAGTGTAAACTGTGAGTGAAAAATCCCTTAGGGGAGCCAGATATGTTCCCTCTAGGAGGGGAGAAAATGATTCTATTAAAGGTGTCTGAGAATCAAATTTTCCCTCTGATGCCTGTGAAGGCACTTCTATAGTGACTATGGTAGGTACTGTATCAAAATCAAAGTGCTCTCCTGACAAGGTGTCCTGAGTTTCATCTATATGGATATCTTCTCCCATTGTGAGTAATGGGAGTGTGCTTGACTCATTACAAATTTCCAGGGCCCGATGGCGAATTTCAATAGATTCATCCTGTTGAGAGGATGTCTCTAGAGACTGTTCAGTGGCCATATCAATGTCCATATCCTGTTGAGAGGATAAGGATGGGCTTACAGATGCCTCCCTATAGGTTTTTCTTTTCTTTAAAGGTGGAGATAGAGCTGTGGGAACATGTTAGAAATGAATACCACTAGAAACTAGACAGAGGGGGGGTGAATGGATAGTTTGATGTTGTTTGATTCTTGAAACTCAAGATAAACTGTATATGATTATGCTATGTAATATGCGGAATATAAACAACACACACAATCACTTTAATCTACTTTGTATTGAGTAAATTAAATACTACAGCTTTCCGGAAATTCACAACGGAATTTCTGGCTTCTAAACAAGAACAGTTTGTAACTTGTTTTTGCTTACAGAGAAAAGAGTGCTTTTAATAAAACTATGTGTATCTCTCTTACAGCTTTCAGTTGTGTGTGCTCGATATATATCCACCTATACAAACTAGGCACACCACTATTTACACAGTTACCCCTAGCTGAAAGTCCAACTTGTCCTGCCATAAGAGGTTAACTGTGTCAGGAAGGACCACCTGATTTTCGAAGTCTTTCCCGTTTCTGTAGCTGCTTGTCTCTTATATTTCTCTCCAAGTTTAGCTATAGATTTGCCATCTGTTCTTTGGACCACCTTGCCAAAACAAATGCTTCAGTATTTGTCTCTTTTGATTCTTGATTCTTTACCTTGATTTGTTTTGTTTTAAACGGCTAAGTGTTGATATCGTGAACTCCACTTCATTCCAGACTTCGCGATGTCCCTTGTGAAGACTATGCGATATGACCTTTGAGGACTTTGCGACATAGGTCATTTGAGGACTATGCGACATAAGTCATTTGAGGACTATGCGACATAAGTCATTTGAGGACTATGCGACATAAGTCATTTGAGGACTATGCGACATAAGTCTTTTGAGGACTATGCGACATAAGTCATTTGAGGACTATGCGACATAAGTCATTTGAGGACTTCACGATCTAGGCATCTTTGACTTTGCTGACTTCAACACTTCACGACATGAGTCTTGAGGACTTCATGACATAGTACAAAATGGACTATGCGATCCAGCACTCCTCGACATGGATATTGGTGACTTCACAACATAGCTTTATTCTGACTTTGCTATATAATGCCTTAGACAAATTTCTGCAACTTATTTCTTCAGGGCCTTATTCATCTCTATCCTGCTGCATGAACAAATCTGAACTTCTACCAGGACAATTATTTAATGGCCTATATACATTCTAGTTGCAAGAAGCTTACTAAGCTCATTATAATTCTGAGCATACATGATCAAGCTAATGTTCATGAGAACAAGACAAGTACATAGAGAGACCTATACTATATCCAAGTGATAGAATTCACTAGGTCATGTAGTGTGACATAGTCACATAGCTTAGGCTTGTTAATGGTGGTATTCAGACATGTCATGAGCCTAACAGAACACTCATTGTAGTTTCTTCTCTAACACTTCTTTGACTGGTTTGTAAATCAAGTTCAGGTTGTTGGTTAGAAGTGTTTGACTTTGTGTTTGGCTCTATGACCTGTGTTAGAGATTGTGGTTCTACAACCTCTTGGTCAGCCCTAACAACCACTTGGGTTTCAACCATTGTACCAGAAGAAGATCCAGGGTTAGGAATAACTACCTGTAGTGGAACTGGATGTGGCTGAGGAACTTGTTCACCAAAGATGGGAAGATTAATGAATTGACTCATCAATGGTGAAACAAGAACATGTGTGTTAAGAAATTTGAGTGAGCAATCCAGTCTGGTGTAGAATTTGGAGTCAGTGGTTTGAGAGGTTTCAAATATGGAATTCCTAAACAATTCTACATGCTCAGCAGTAAGTAGATGATTTATGATAAGAGTGAGAAAGTGAGGGTACCAACACTTCACTTTCACATGATTATCAAAATCTCTCCTAGAGTGAGCAAGCCTATTGACCATAACATTCCAAAGTATCTCACCAAAATTTAATCTATGACCAAATGCAATAGCATAGGCAATATATTGATTTAAGCTGGTACTGCCATGAAAGTTTGTTTTTGTGCAATTACCAAATACTCTTGCTATTGTATCAAATAACAGATCCCATTCCCTAACAAGAAAACTTTTTGACAATTTAACCATTTGAAGGGGACCCTTATAATGAATATTCACAAAGAACTGAGATAACTCATCATCAGAGGGTAAAGGATCAAACCTGTCCTTAGGAAATTGTAACACATCACAAAAAGTTTCTAAAGTGACTGTATATTGCTGGTTTAAAATAGTGAACGTAAAAGATTTCAAGTCCTCAGCAATAACAGCACTAGAGCAAAGAAAACGCAATGGATCAATTTTTAAAAGAGCAGATGCACATATAGCATGACTGACACAAGTCTGACTATTCAAAAATTGAATCCATGGTCTAAACCGCTCAACCTTACACTTTGACGGATCAAAATACCCAATGTAATTGTTTAAAACAAGTTCAAAATTAGGATCCATTTGAAAAACAAGAAATTTTAATTAATTTAAAATAAAATTCGAATTTTAGGGATTTTTAAAATTAATCAAAATTAAAGAAAATCCACAAAATTAAAATTTTACCTAAAATTAACCAATTTTAAATATTTTGATCTTAAATTCGAACTAGACACTCTGAATCAAAAAGAAATGGGTAAATGATCCAAGAACACAACCTAATCTAATAACACAGAAAACTTTCCTTAATCAAAAACACAATCAAGAAATACTTAACCACTTAACAACTAAAAAACACACAAATCGAAAAGGAATGAAAGTGGAAATTTGAACAGCAATTCGACTTAGTGTATGATTATTAGAAACTGAAAAACAAAGTGCTAAGTAAAAACTTGAGCAAAGATTAAGAACGGCTTAAGGAAAATTCGAAGGAGAGACAGAAATGATAAGGAAATGAAGTGCAAACCGTTCGTGTGTATATGTATATATATATAACTGTTAAAAAGAAATAGAAGACTACTGAACAGTTTTTAAGAAAAATGAACTGGGAAGACTTAGGAGAGTCTTCTTGGTAGTCTTCCTAGTATAAATGAGAAATTCTTCTGAAAATATTAAAACGAAAAAAAACAGAAATTAATAATAAAAGGCTAAGTCTTCCTGATAGTCTTCTAAGAGTAAAAAGACTGGGAAAACTTAGAAATATAATAAAAAGGAAAAGGAAAAAACAAAAAGAAAATTATCTAAGTCTTCCCGGTAGTCTTCTCAGTATAAAAATTGGGAAGACTTAGAGAAACACTTAGAAAAATTAATTTATTTAACAGAAAATGCAAAGCAAATTATTAAAAATGCACAGAATTAAACAAAAATGCATAAAAAATATGTACAAGTCTAGAAAAATTCATAGAAAATTCTATAAATCCTAGAAAAATATGCAGTAAATTACAGAAGTGCAATAAATTAATATAAACCTGCAGAAAATTCAAACAACAATATATACAATCTGAAACTCATCTAAATAATTCTAAATAATTACATTTTCAATAAAAATACATTTCTCCAATTAAAAAATATGAGAAAAATATTTTTAAAGAAAATATATTATTCAGAAACATTTAAATTAACAAGCTTTTAACAACAAGTGAGAAATGACAATAAATATCATTTAATATTAACAAGAGAAAATGATTTTTGCTGAGAACAAACATAACAGATATATTGTTAATCACTAAGACTGTTTAACATACCCAGTTTACCAACTAACCTGGTAAATGTGGATTCATCAACAGATTTAGTGAATATATCTGCAGTTTGTTCTTCTGTGGGTACAAAGTGTAACTCCACAGTTCCATTCATGATATGTTCTCTGATAAAATGATATCTGATATCAATGTGCTTCGTTCTCGAGTGCTAAACAGGGTTGTTGGAGATTGCTATGACACTTGTATTATCACATAAAATAGGAATTTTGTCTAATGCAAAGCCATAGTCCTTCAATTGATTCCTTATCCATAAGATCTGAGCACAACAGCTTCCAACATCAATATATTCAGCTTCTGTTGTTGAATTGGAAATTGTTTGTTGTTTCTTGCTATACCAGGAAATCAATCTACCTCCTAGGAATTGACAACTCCCAGAGGTACTCTTTCTATCCACAACACTACCTGCATAATCAGAATCTGTGTAACAGCCCGACTTTTCGGACTATTATTCTAAATACGAAACTTAAATAAAACTTAATTTATTTATTCGAAATGCAAATATTTCATAAAAGTCAAACACAGCGGTCAAACTTAACAATAATCCAAAACCACAAAAGCGGAGACGCAGCTCCATAAACCAATATCCAATGTATATCAAATAATCAAATTTATTTCTTAATGAAATAATAAGTCTTTAAGCAAAATCTAAAAGCAGGAAATCCAAAGTCCACATCCTTATTCTTACTTAGCTTCCACAACGAATGAACCTGAAATGTTAGGAAAAGGGTGAGCTAAAGAGCTCAGCAAGTAACAAATTGACTTATCGATATTCTCGAAAATCAATGGGCGTTTTAATAAAACAGATTTCTCAAAACAATAATAAATTGCAAAACATTTGCTAAAACAAGTCCAACCCAATGTTTATATTTTCAAAATCCAGAACAGAAACAGAAGCAGAATTTAAAACAGAAACGAAATTCTTATAAATACACTACGCCATAGATGGCTTTCTACAACGGTTTTGCAGGGTGTTGCCGTACAAAACCGTTGTAATAGCCATGCTGATATCGTCTACTACAACACTGGCAACTGGTTGTTGGCATAGATATGATTAAGTGTTGCCCTAGATGCATTATAAATAAAAACTTTAAATTAAGTAATCATTTAAAAAAAAGAAAGTAATGTAACTTTTGTGCTAAAATTTAAAGAAGTAAACCTACCAAAAAAAGTTTTAAAAAGTAATAAATTGCTTCAATGATTATTTGTTATTAAAATTTATATTACTTTTTTTATTAATGTAATACAAATTTTAATTTTTTATTAGAATATAAATTTATATTTTTAATAAAAAATTGAAAAATAAAAAGTAACAAAATTTGTGAAAGCAATTTATTTAATTTATTAAAATTATTAATTTGAGATAGGAGTTAACAATGATATTTTAGTTGAAGTAGTGTTTTTTTAAAAATTTTAAAATAAAGAAATCAAAGAAAGCATATAAAAAAAAGGAAATAAAAACACCTGAGTATCATCATATTTGGGCGAAAGCAGCGAGCGGTAAAACTACCGCCTTAGCCAAAATTTTGTAAACAAAACCAAATTCTCTCTCTCTCTCTCTTAAAACTCAAAACCAAATTCTCTCTCTCTCAAAACTCAAAACTCTCATTCTCTCTAGTCCGACAAACGCAACTACTTCAATTAGGTCCGGGCCTTCGATTTCAATTAGGGGTTCAAGAGTAAGGGGCTTCGAGATTAGGGTTTTGATTTAAGGGTAAGACTTAATCCGAGCTTATGAATTAGGGGTTCAAGTTTATGATATTTTGCTCCTTCATTCTAATCTGCTATATGTTTTTGTTAATTTGTGTTGTTAATTGTGGTTTTGTATGTGTCTATGTATGTGTATATATGTATAGGGCTTTTTGGATTTGACCCTGGATCTTAGTTATTTCAGCTCTCTCTCATTTTCAATTCGGTTCAAGCAATATTTTTCTTCAATTTGGGTGTTTTTATTTTGTATTTTAGTTAGAATGTTCAGGTAATTTGGGGGTTATATGAACGACTTTTGAGTCTTTGTTGCAATCCCAAGCAGAGTCAGTTTTGTTTCGCCTGTGTATGTTTGTGTATTTATGTCAGTTTGGGCTATTATTTGTGATATATGAATTTATGAATGTTTCGTTATTATTTATGTCTGGTGATCCTGATGATAAAGGTGTGCCCTTAGTGTTACTTTGATTGTTTGAAGTTCTATATATATTGATGCTACTCTATAGTGACAGCATAATTCTTTTCTCCTTTACTCGAAAGAAAGGTTAAGCTTTCCCAGGTCTACCTGTGATGTAATTAGTTGTAAAGCTCGGGTCATCTCTGATGTGGGGGTATGAAGCCAAGAATTCTCAGTCCTTGACAAATACTATCCCCAGTTCCACACTCATGTCTTTTATGCAAATGTCAAATATGAATTCACACTACGCTAATTACTCAAAATATATCTTGTAGACAATATAACACCTTACCTCAAACTGTTGCTTCAAATCTCGGGCTTGAGTTATTTAATTAATAAAAATACGAGAAAGTAAATTACAAATATTTATCAAATATTTTGTTTTATTTGAATTTTTAAGGAACTCAATAACAATCACAACTATTTGTGCATAGGTTGAAAAGAAGTAAAAGACTCGACTCATGCATAGAAAAATTCCAACAAGTGAACAAAATAATTTTACAGTGTGCACTAGTCCAGTGCAACAGGAACAGGACACTGGTCCTTCAATACTCTCTTAAGTTGGAGCAGGACATTGAATGTGGTGGTGGCTACATAAAGCTCATATCTGGATATGTTAATCAAAAGAAATTTGGTGGGGACACTCCTTACAGGTTTGTTTTGATTTCAGTTCTCTAATAAGGTACCTGATTCTTATTTATCAGGAAAACATATGCTTCTTGTGTGTGTGTATAACTTTCTTATTGGTGTTCCTTTTAAAAACTCCTCTATATAGTTGTTAATTTCATCTATTGCAGGTCAAACTCACACTTGGATAAGAATCTATGTTATAGCACTAATGAACTCCTAATCTAAAAGCATATTGATGTAGTACCTTCCTCTTTATTCTGGATTTTTATTAGCTGCATTAATAATGAGAGTACTATGGTATTACATTTTATGGAAATTTTTGTTTTCAAAGTTTCCAACCCTTTTTTTATACAGTGATCAAATGATAAATTATGCCCTATGTACTTCGCTACAACAATAAAATAATAGTTGATAAACATTGAAGCTTACTGTCTCTAAAATGAGTTCTATGTATACTTTGTCATGGGGTAATGTAAGGCCCTTCAGCATTTTTTTGACACTCGGATGATTAGTACCAGATACCTATCAAATTAATAGGTAACATAAGTTTATATGAAGCATGAACGCAACAAAATTTCAGGATTTGTAACCCAACTTTGAAAATTCATATCTTGAGCCTCAAATGTCCGATTTTTATGATTCAAGTTGTTTCGGAAACCCTGTAAACTATTCTAAAACCATATGAATGAATTTCATCTCAGATGTTCTGTTTTTCCTGTCCAAAACCTGATTCAAAATTTCTGGACAGGTTACAAATTCACCAGTCCTGCGACTGAATTAATTATTTGTAATTTGTTTGGTGCAAATCCTTTGATAGTAAGCCTTATCAGTAATATATGTTTGATGTAGACACTGAGGAGACTTGCTCAGAATCGAGAGGCAACTAGGAAAAGCAGGCTCCGGAAAAAGGTCAGCTACGACCTTACTGCTGCTAGTACCTTCAGCGACTTAAAGGTTCGTTATCCCTTTTATTTTCAATGCTTCACATTGTAGTTTGGCCAAAATATTTTAATGAATGCATCACTGTTGTGTATACAATGAGGAGATAAGCATTGTTTGTTGATTACTTCTACTTGTTTAAAAGTATGGGCTTGAATCATATATATGCATTTACTATTATTTGTTAGTATTCATATTCTCGACTTGAATTACATTCTTTATTTTGAGCTTTGTTATTTTTTAAGCCATAGTGTACGTAAAATTTATTTTGGAAAATTCGTAAGTCGGTGATTACCAAGTGGTTTATTTATTATTTGTTAGATGTGACGCGAAGAGTTATAACTTATAATGGGCATAACTAAATATAAACTTTTTGCAGGTTCTCAATATAATTCCATTGAAAGGTGGAGCTCCTCCAAAGTTTTCACAGAGAACACAACTATCCACTGAAAATTACCAAGTCGTATAAATGCAGTTTCTCGGAAGAGTTGATGGTTTACCTACCTTTTGGTGCTATTAATCTGTAATAAATTAGCATTTATAAATGGATAGTTAATTATCCACTGAAGTTAATTATGATGGCAGTACTTTCCAACATTTGCAAGATGGTTGTTTCCCTAGGAGGAGGATACTTTTGCTATGAATTGTTATGTTTTATTTTGGGATTGATGCTATGAAATGGAAAGACAGGTTTTAAGTAATTTATGTACTGGGAATGTATTATATACCAGTAGTACATTTTTAATTTATCATTAGAAAAGTGTTACAGTAGCTACTCTTTGGTGTTACAGATACTGTTGCAATTTATGTAAAAAAGTGTTGCCATAGAAAAAGGAAGCCCATATGAATATGGGGCCCACAAACAGGTGGGGCCCACGTGTGGGGCCCAGAATAGTGGGGCCCACGTGTGGGGCCCAGAACAGTGGGGCCTACATGTGAGGCCTAAAACAGTGGGGCCCACATGTAGGGCCCTTATTTTTTTGAACAAAGTCTAATCTACGGCAACATATTTTAATCTGTTGGCATAGGTAGAAAAGTTTTGGCGTTGACCCCTATGGCAACGGGGAAAAAACTAACAGTGAAAAAGTGTTGCCTTTGAGATTTTTGAGGCTATGCCAACGAATTTTGAATTTCCGGCAACGGTTTTCAAGGGTTGCAGAAGGCCATTTATGGCGTAGTGATACCACAGTCTTGCTCTACGGCCACACTTTCCCAGTAGCCGGGATCTTATTCTTATTCTTATATGTCACACTTTGCCAGTGACCGGCATCTAAAGTTCTATAATTACGCCCCCTTAATAGGTATCTAAAGTTGCACACTTGTGCGTCTACTAAGGGTATCTAAGGCTAGTTCCGGAACTATAACGTAAATTACGAACGGGTTCGATAACGTAGAGACTGAGGGATTCGAAAATTCTCGTATCTTATTTCTTATATCTTATACAGTTCGAAACAATATTTTTATATCTTATACGAAATTTAAAGCAGAGTCAAAATATCTTTTCCAAAAATAAAAGTAAGTCAAAATGTACTTACCTCAAATGCGACTGAAACTGAAATTTAAACACGATCAAATCCTAAAATTTTAATAACCAAAAATTAATTAATAACATCTTAAACACATGTATCACAAAATGATGCTCACTGTACTACAATAGATATTCACAGTAAATCATATAAAATCTAGACAGAGAATGTTTCTTTAAAAAAAATTAAACAAATATCATACAGTTATTCAAACCAAGGCATGTCAATTATAATAACTAAAAGCAAGGTGATTTGGGCCTTAAAGACCGTTTACACACATGGCAAAACAAAATCAATGTGCCAAAACTACATAAAACCCCTGATCATTTTCTTGTTTTAATAAGTAATTAATTATTTAGATTTTACCTAGCATGCCCATAATCTATATGTCCAAGACTCCAAGTACTTTATATGCATAAAGAATGTATATTAAACAAGGCCAACCAATGTGCATAAGAAACATGCTCCTCTTTTTCAAATTTGCATATGCTTGTACAATATTAAAATTAAATGAATTTGCATATCAATAAAATCTTACAAACTAATATTTAAATCTTAACAAAATTGTAATATTTTTTATAACATTACTTACCAGATCAAAAATTCAAATACCAACATATTTAATTAATTACTTACGCAAAGAAGCATAAAATAATTATAATTATATTTACGAAACACATAGCTAAAGCATGTAGAAAATAACAAATTCACTTAAAATTAAGCTAACAGATATGCATAACAAAATCGATAAAATTTGATCAACACGCAATACGTATAAAACAAAGCATCAATTTATGTTTCTATCGTGAATACACAGATTACCGATAATCATATAATACACTAATAAAGTAAAGTGATTCTATCAAATCATATTTTGAACCTTACATGTTCAAGAACATGCCTACAATTATACAGGAGCTTTGATATACACATAATTTTAAATTAATTATAGATAAAACAAGAAACATGTGAATGGCCAGACATGGAAAAGAAACTATCAGGTGAAAACGTACCTTAGCAAAGCAGATGACAGAGGCTGTAGGACTCTTTTCGATATTTTAATAAGTTCTTATATGAAAACACGCAACCCTAAATTTTAATATGAAAATTCTACAAATTGTCACAAAATTTTTACGACTCCTCCAAGTAATTTCCAAATATAACATACAATCAATTAAAAATAAAAGATATCGATTCTCAAATATATTCACGCTTCTTTCCCCTAATAATATAATCTTATCCTAAATCGAATAAATTAAACAAAAAGAATTCTAGAACTTTCTAACTAAAATTTTTATCTAAATAAAAATTACTTTAATATCTAATATCTAATAATAATAAAAAAAAATAACGGGATTTTACAATCTGTATATCCAACAAGATTAAAACCAGAATCTTTAGGGTACCAGATACCTAAATTAGGTGTACCCTTAAGATATCTCAAGATTCTTTTAACAACAACGAGATGTAAATCTCTAGGGTCCGCTTGGAACCTTGCACACAAGCATGTAGCATACATAATATTTGGTCTACTTGCAGTAAGATAGAGTAAAGAGCCAATCATACCTCTGTAGCTTGTAACATCTACCTTGATAGAATTATCACAAGCTCCAAGTTTGACAGCTGTTGAAGATGGAGTCCTTGCTGATGCTGAATCCTCCATGTGATACTTCTTGAGGAGTTCTTTGAGATACTTGGATTGACAAATAAATATACCATTTGACCTTTGACTTACTTGTAATCCAAGAAAGAACTTCAGCTCACCCATCATACTCATTTCAAACTTACTCTGCATTAGCTTAGCAAATCTCTTACAGAGATCATCATTAGTAGACCCAAATATGATGTCATCCACATAGACTTGGACTAATATCATATCACTTTTGTGTTTCTTTGAAAAAATAGTTTTGTCTATGATACCTCTAACAAAACCATTTTCTAAAAGAAAACCAGAGAGAGTGTCATACCATTTTCTTGGGGCTTGTTTGAGACCATAGATAGCCTTGAAGAGAAACTACACAAAGTCCAGCAACTCTTGATTTTCAAAGCCAGGGGCTGTTCCACATACACTTCTTCATCCAGCTCACCATTCAGGAATGCACTCTTAACATCCATTTGATTGACTTTAAAATTGGAGTAAGCTTCAAATGCTAAGAACATCCTGATGGCCTCAAGCCTAGCCACTGGTGCATAGGTTTCATCATAATCAATGCCTTCAGCTTGTGAATACCCTTGAGCAACCAGTCTTGCCTTGTTCCTTGTAACAATGCCATCCTCATCTAGCTTGTTTCTGTACACCCATCTTGTACCAACTACTTTCTTGTTCTCTGGTCTGGGTACCAGCTTCCAGACTTGTTGTTGTTCAAATTGATTGAGTTCATCTTGCATAGCAATCACCCAATCAGGATCAATCAGTGTTTCCTCAGTCTTCTTTGGCTTCATCTCAGATAGAAACCCTGAATAATAACATTCATTCTGAGTAGCACTTCTAGTTCTAACTCCAACACCTGGATCACCAATGATCAACTCAAAAGGATGACCTCTATTCCATACAGTCTGTGTTAGGTCCAAAGTATCGTAGAAGGGGGGGTTGAATACGATACTCACAAATAATTCAATTTCGTTCGCGGATTAATCTTTCAGTTCTATAACAAAATCAAACACACCAAACCAAATCAAGTTTCGGGGAATATATCTTTTTATAAATATAAACCTCGAGGGGTGCTACAATTTCTAATCCGTAGATTAGCGTCAATGAGTTTAAGGTTACACAAATACAAAACAATGATCAAGTTCTGAGCACTATTAATTTCTCTGATAATTTTCTCCGGCTCTTCTCTCTCTCAGTAATGTCTCTGTGTTGAAATCCTTAACTGAAGAAGACACTTTCTTCACTCTTTATTAACTACAGACTTTTGTTTGAAAAACCATCGAACCAAACTTGTAGAAACAATCCTGGCCGTTGGATCTTCTTCAACTTGAAAAACAAAGAATACTTTCCACCTGCTCCCAATTAAAAAACCATCGAATGGTTTAAGAAACCATCGAATGAAACAAATCATTTTACCATTCGATAGTTTTTAAAACAAAACTATCGAATGCTAAATTGATTTACTTGTTTTTAATTCAATCACCTTAAACTCTCATTCGATAGTTTTCTTAAAAGAAAAACTATCGAATTGATTTACTTGTCATTTGTCCTTTAGTAATAACTCTTGAGCTCCCGGGTGTTTAAGTAATAGACTGTATCAATTTGTTCTGAGACGATAAAACAGCTTGATCTTCTTAGTGCCGTCAACTCGTGCAACTGGTCTGGTTCACAGATGAATAACACTTGATCAATCCTTCTTTCATGTCTTCAATTCAGTGCTGCTGATAAGTCCTTTGTCTTTCTGGTTGCTTCGTTTAAATCACTGGAATCCCATGGTACTTAACCCTAAATCATTCACATACTTCTGTCGTCTTCAAAGTCTTGTTTCTATTGTTGTCACTGAGGCTTGAACATTTTCATGAACTTCTTTCCGTGACCTGTTTACGGACTTCAAGAATACATAACGTATTTTGATTTTTTGAGTTTACCTTTTCTTCTTTGATTCTGGATTCCTGTGCTTCTATTAATACTATTGTCTGTCTTGTCCTTTGTTGAGTTGTAGTTATCTCTTTTACATCTTATGTTACATTATGCTTTACAATCTCCCCCTATTTGATTGGATAGAGTTCGACAAGCAAATACTTCGAGGATAACTCAACTAACTAAGGAAACATTAAACTATTTAAAGTAAGACAGCGTAATAATATTAATGCATTCTGGATCAGATATATATACATTTCCAGATTTCATAAATCAAAAAACAATTAAACTTTTTACAATGAAGTTGCTCCTCTAGTCTGAGCTGATAGTTCTCTTGTTCTTTGCTTCAACATTCAGTCCATTCCAATCTCACCTTCTTTAATCATTGGATCGGAGTTAGCAGCTTGATAATCAATCACTAATAGATAGTGCAGTGGTTCTCCGGGTTTAAGGATTGCTCCTTGGATGTGTCTTCCAATATATTCAACCTCTTGACCCACTCCAGCCCATAACCATGCAATGTTAACATCTTTCTTGTTTAGCTTTGGCATGTTTGGCAGTCTGGTATGCACTTCCAATCCTCTTTCCACTCTTTTCCTATAGTAAGGAACATTCTCCATTAGAAATCTTCTAAGAGTGTCTGCTGCTTTGTCCTTCTCCGTTGATGAGAATCCAGTGGATCTAAGATACTTCTCAACTGAGATTAGATAGTTGCTTGGGTAGTCCCTCAGTTTGTCCTCAGCCAAATAGCAGATTCTGAACAAGTCATTCGTCATGAATCTAACCATTGGAGGATCTTCAGTAATCTCTGGACTGACTTTCATCGCGATCTCCTTAACATGCTCACGGAGCAGTTCATTTAGCCTTGTAGTTCTTTGGATCTTGATGAGTATAGCCTGCAATTCTGTATATGTCCTCTGTTCTAAAAACTTAGTGGAAATCATAAATGTACCTTTCTCCAGAAAACTGATTAATAAGCTCCAGGCACCATTTGCTTTAACCCCAGCATTCAGACAGATTATAGAGCTTCTCAGTGCTTTAAAGTAAGTCTGATCTTCAAGATTAGCACTTCTGATGTCCTGAATAATAACTTCCACCTCAGCATTGTCGTTGACTTCTAATCCGTCTTCAACTCCGCAAAAGGTTTTATAAGCCATTTCCCATTCAGTACCATCTTTCTTTGCCAGATCTATCATCTTCTTCTTCCTCACTTCATTATACACCTTCATTCTCTTTAGCTTTTCACTTCTCAGAATTGCTTGCTGTTTCTCCTTCTCAGCTTGCCTGGCATCTATTGCAGCTCTCTGAGCTCTTATTGCTTCCAAGGCAGCTTCTTCTTCAGGTGATAGAGAATTTGCTTCTTCCATATCATCATCCAAGATAGGATGTTCTATTGGCTCTGGATAATATGGCTCATGCTCCTCTTGAATAGGTTGCTCATGCATGACCTCAAATTCCTCTTCACTCTCCTTTTCTTCCTCTACAAGCTCCTCAATCCAGTACTGTCTGATTGGAATAGCCTCAACAGTCTCCCAAACTCCCCATTTATCCTTCACCCCTTCTCCAACTTTCTCCCCCTTAGTTGAGGAATCCTCGATAAAAGCATCCTCAGCATAAAAGACATTAGAAGGATCAGGTTCCTGATAGGAAGGACCAGGTTGTCCAGATTGTTGGTTCTTTAGCATACTCCATATAGACTGTACTCCGTCACCTTGATTCTCCAAGAAATCCATAAGCTGCTTATTAAACTCATTTATAGAAGCTAGCGACAGGTCAATGTTCTCCAATCTTGAGTTGGTAGTCTTTTCCATGTGATCCAGCCTCTTGTTTAGCTTAGACTCCACTCGTGAAAGGGTATTCATTGCATCTTTTACCTGCGCTTGACCATCCCGGATAACCAGAACGTCTTCTTTCAAAGCTTCATGTCCTTGAGACAGTGCAGTTACTTCATTCATGAATCCATCTTTAAGTTCCCTGACGTCCATCCTCAGCTCGACTAGTTCTTCCATAGCTTCCTTCTTTAAGGAGTCCACTGCCTGCTTCGTACCTGTTATAGTGCCAGATGCACTGCCAATGACCCTGAATGTTCTTCTGGAATCAGCTGCAGCCAAGTCAACTTTCTCTTGAATAGACTTTAAAGAAACATTGTCTTGACTGGAGGAGATCCTTTGGTCAAAGGAAGGTCGCAGTGGAACCTTGAAAAGTGGATTTCCTTCTTTGTCTCAAACTGTCATCTCCTTGAGGGAAGATTGAACTTGTAGCTCTCTTTCTGTTGGTAACAGCAGATCATCAATATTAGGTAGGGTTAGGGTGTCACTCCTCACATTTGGCTCTGGGTGTACACTCAACGTTTCTGTCGGTGTTTGAATCATTTTTCCTTTCCCACTCAGGCCAGGTGTAAGTGTTTTTGTTTCACTCAAATCCTTTGTGCTGATTGTACCTGCAGAAGAGATCACCGTAGCCGTCCTTAAGGAGGTCACCGGTGGTGCAATGGGGCTTCGCAAGTCCCCGTCCTTGGATAAACCAAGTTGCTGATCATCCTTAGATGATATATGCTTTGAAAGATCTAGAGTTTGAATCTCTAGGGGGTTAGAAACAGGCTCTTTTAACAGCAGAGATCCCGAATCTTCCCCGTGAGTCTGTAAAGACTTCACCTCAGTTGACTCCTCAATAGTAATTGATTCACTGTCAACGAGTTGCCGATCTGCACCAACGTCAGACCCTTTACCCGCAGGATCCAGATATGTTCCATCTGGGGAGGTAGACAATGACCTTTTAGATTGTGCATTTAGGTCAAAGCCTTCTCTCGACGTCTGTGAAGACCCTTGGTTCTTAGAACCTTCAACCAGTGAACCTAACCGTAATATGGTCGGAATACCAGTTGCTTCCGTCAATTCTTCCTTACTTGATTGAGCTATTGGTTCAGATATTGCTTTCGTTAGCGTAGCCCAATCAGCATCAGAAAAATCAGTAAAGGGCGCTTTGGATGAGAGAAATGAAGTATCAACAGTTGCCTCGGTTTCTGTTCTTCTCCTTTTAGAGGAAGGCAGAGCTGTTGTTGAAGGGTGTATCTCCTTATGTGGTGCTGCTTTGGCACTATCTCCCTCTACACTCATGGATGGTTCTTTAATGGGTATAGTAGGGGAAGGAGGTTCGTTTATTTTTTCATTTGGCTCTTCCAAAGGCTCTTCGACCGTGGTTAGAGGTTGTGGGTTTGCAACCTCCTGGTCAGGAATGGCCACTAAGGGCTCTGGATCAACATCCATTGGTTCAGGTGCCATTATAGGTTCAGGTTGTGGAATATTACCTTGATTTACCTGTTCCCCTAGGGGTAGAAGTGGTAGGGGCACCGTTCTTAGATATTCAGTGAGAACAGTGGGTACCCCTGGAAGATAGTTGTTCTTCCTAATGAGAGCGGTTATGGCATTGCTCTTCATTCTCATGCACTCCTGGTTGGCTTCACCTTCAAAGATCTCCCGTTCATTATCTGTTAAGATATCATTGAGAATTAGCTGTAGGAACCTAGGATAGAAACAGAGCACATCGTCATTTATGCCTGTTCTTTCATCCAGTGGTCCCATGCACAGAATTACTTGATCAATCACTATCCGTCCTATGTTAATATGCCTGTTGTTCGCAATGGAAAACCCTATCTTTTGAAGGAATAAGGGAATGCCATGCAGATTTGTTAGCTTGGCAGTAAAAACATGTATCAGGGTATGAAAGAAAAAATTCCATGGCTTTGGCAGGTAATGCTTTAGGAACTCTCCCACCAAGAAGTTAGGTTGTTGACTTCTAATGAGAGTGAAGAAAGCATGTATTTCCTCAGTTGTGGGATCCGGAACAAGGTTTTCTATAGGAAAATGAAGTATTCTGTTAAAGTCATGTTCCGTCACCCTTATTGTTCTGCCCCCTGGCACAACAAAACTGAAGGATCTCACATTATTCTCACTTGTATCCGTGGCGGATGTGTACAACGCAGTCAATTGATCGATGCAAAGGACCACAGGACTACTTACAGCATATGCCACTAATGAACGTATATTCAAAAACTATGCCCATGCACGAATTTGAGGATTCGTAATGGCTTGCAGATTTTGAAACGAGACATGATTAGTCTTGGTAATAATAAATTCCCCGGCCATTGTTTGTTCACACTTTCCAGAAAATTTAAAATGAAAACCAAAATTAACCTTAAGTGAATTAATTAATTATTTTCTAATTAATTAACTTCTTCAAAAAAATTACCCCCCTTTTTTTTTAATTACACAAACTCGAACAAAATTATCAAGAACCCTAATCTGGTAACCTCAATAACAAGAAATAAGAAATCAATTGAAAAACAATTTCTTTCTAAACTTGAACACAGTCAACAGTCCTTAGGATTTAGAAAATTCACTTTCGATAGTTTCTTCTTGAAAGGAATTAAAAACTCAAGATACTTACACTTTCACGGTTAATCAACAAGATACAGTGAAAGAACAGTAACTTTAAGAAGTTTTAATCGGTTAAAAAAGCTTTAGAAAACTATCGATTAAGATGTTCTTGTCGTGTATCTCTCTGTTTGTAAGTA